>JALIGU010000010.1:4802857-6003571 GCA_023053565.1 Aquilegia eximia
ACAAGGGGCTCGCCTAATGGCATTCAACAGGTCGACCACCAATTCAGACAACGGCAACCTCAGCCCAGCACGGAATTGGTTCAAAGTCAATACAGTAGATGAAGGATTATTAGGTCGATAGTCATGAGAAAGTAAGCGGTCCCCAAGAAACCTTATCTCTAAATGCCTAATCGACCTAAACTGATAATGCCTCCTAACAGCAAAATGCCTATGTACATAATTCATATTCACAATTCTACACATTCTACCATTGTCGTCCTCAACCATCTCATCATCAGAAGAATCTGGACCATGGGAACCACTACTCTGGGGGCTATCTACATTATCATCGGAAACGGGAGATGGAGGGTCAGAATGAGTACTCTCAGACTCATACTCCTCAAGACCACCATCACTCAAGTGATCATTTTGCGAATCACTACCCTCAGACATTACTCTCAAACAATACAGAAGACAACAGAAGATGAAAAAAGAAAGAAAATAAACAATCAGAGAAAAGAGAAGAGAACAAACCTCACGAGCTCTCAAAGATCTTCAGATCGCAAGGCAAAAGCGGCAGCAATTCAAATAAAGGCAAGATAAGTAAACCCTTATCAACGTAACTACAGCTTATATACTGTAGCTCGAGAATTTCCAGCCATCGATTAAAAATAAACAAACGGCTGAGATCGACTAAAGGATCCATATGCAGTACAGTCATTCTCCACCCACAAAATGATTCGCATCCACCGTTGGATTGATCCACGTGCAAGACAGATAGCAAATCAGGCAATACGTGCATCAGTTGCCATAATCACACATCTAACTGCTCGAGGAAACTCCTCCACTTCCCCGTAACAGCGCCATGATTACCACAGACAGCGCTGCATGACTGCCACGTCAGCAACTTCAAAAAAGCAAACTACAAATCAGCATCGATAAGAGTAATTAGTCTTTTCAGCCCGACTCCCATAGTCGACCTAAAAAGAGGGGGCTTATGTAGGGGTACTACATACTCCGACCAATCAAAAGCAGCCACGTGGCACAGTCATCCATCTGTCAGGTCGCCACATTCTCTACCCGCTCATAGGTCGACTAAAGCGACTAGACTACACAACGACCAGCGACCTGCTATTCACACGTGCTCCTCTTCAATGCACAGAATATTCTCATCAGTTACATAATTAATTCACAAGGATGATCCTCGCGCGTTACACATTTAATCCTCATTATGATGGCGGAGAATCTGCAAGATCCACGATCCACGCCCTTCAATCTTCTATATAAACAGAACTACGATGGCTTGATCTTTAAGTTCAATTCCATCGAGCTAGAGTACGTAGGCAATCTCGATCTCAACGAGGTGCAGCCACCCCAATCTCGAATATCCCCATTTGGTCAAGTCTCCATAACGACCTGACCCTGTTGATGCATTAATCTAGAAATAGGTTAATACAGTATACAGCCTAAGGAATGGTTTGTAACATAATTGTATACAGCCTAAGGAATGGTTTTCTAGTTACCGTATGCTAAAGAATGGTTTTTTCATGTTGATGTAGTTTCACTTCATGCAGTTCGCATGGAAGTATAAGGAGAAATTTTCAAACATTGTACGAAATCAAAAGTAAACAAAACTGGGCATGAGTTAAACTTTTGTAGAAAGGACAATATAAGAAGGTGAGCATTGAATGAAAATTATATAGAAGGAAGTTTATTTGAGCATTGAATAAAAAATATATAAAATAAAGAGAAATGCTAGTGTTACTGCAGAGGTGACACTCCAGGCGTACCTCCTCATCAGATCTTGACACGTGTACCTATTGAACTTAGTTTAAGGTTTTAGCCGGTTTGCACTTTGTATAGTGATTTTAGGAGAGAGAAATAGTGGAGAAAAAATAGGAAAAAAAATAAAAAGAATCCTAATAATTAGGACAACCTCAATTTCCTTTCCTTTCATTGTCTTCTCTTCCCTAGATTCTTCATCTACTCTCAAATCTCAATCTCAATTTTACTAGAACATAAAATAATACAAACACCAAAAAATTTGTCACATTTTTTTTTTTTTTTATTAGTCTAGTACTCTTCGAAATTCAATGAAAACAAATCACACCGTAAAAGTAGTTCTTTTTCAATTTGTGATATTAGTATCTATTCTGAAAAAAATAAAATCTTAGAATAAAAAGTGTTGCACAGAATTGGTTATATTCCTTTTTATGGTTTTTTTTTATGCAATTAGAAGAATAATGAAGCAAATCCCAATTATCAATTGTTAGATTTTTTTTTTTATTTTTTTGCCAAATGAAGCAAAGAGAAGACAATGAGCTAGACTAAATAAGGAGGTTGTTATCAAATATTTGGAAAAAAGAGGTTGTTGTAATTATTAGGATTCTTTTTCTTTTTTTTTCCTATTTTTTCTCCACTATTTCTCTCTCCTAAAAACTCTTCGTATGGTGGAATATATGCAAACCGGCTAAAACCTTAACCAACTTCAACATATACACGTGGCGAGATTTGGTGAGGAGGTAAGCCTGGAGCGTTACCTCTGCATTAACGCTAGCATTTCTCTAAAATAAATTTATTTGAGCTTTTTGAGGAGAAAGGCTAGCGTTACTGTGGAGGTGAGACTCCAGGCTTACCTCCTCACTAAATCTCGCCCGTATACGTGTTGAAATTGGTTAAGTGTTTAGCCGGTTCAAATATATTCAAGAATACGAATGAGATTTTAGGAGAGAGAAATAGTGGAGAAACCTCCTTTGTATGGAAAAACCTGTAGAACATAAAACAATAAAAAAACCAAAAAAATTGTCACATATCTCATCTTTTTTTTTATTAGTCTAGTGTTCTTCAAAATTCAATGAAAACAAATCACACTGTAAGTAATTCTTTTTCGATTTGTGATTTTAGTATCCATTGCATATATTCAACAAGTATCTTTATAGATTATCTCGATGGTCTGTTCTCCTGATACTTGGTATGGAAAAACCTAAAAGGACTTTGTAAGAGTTGAGAATAAAAAGAGAAAGACAATGAGCCAGACTAGAAGGTCGTTGTAATTATGGGAGAAAACAGATGTTGTAATTATTAGGATTCTTTGTTTTTTCTCCACTGTTTCTCTCTCCTAAAATTTCTTCGTATTCTTGAAATATGCAAACCGGCTAAAACCTTAACCAATTTCAACACGTATACGTGGCAAGATTTGGTGAGGAGGTAAGCCTGGAGCATCACCTCCGAAGTAACGCTAGCATTTCTCGTTTTTTTAGCAAGATTCTTAGAAATATGCTAGCGTTACTACAGAAGTGACGTTCCAGTCTTACTGCCTCACCTGATTGGGCCACGTATACAATAAGGTTTCAGCAGGTTTTTCAAGGATATGAAGAGAGTTTTGAGAGAGAGAAAATACGAGGAAAATAAACTAGGGTAATTTCTTGGAAAAACACAAGATTATAGTGGCATACCCCCAAACGGGCACGAAAATGGGAAAATATCCTTATTAGGTACAGAGTCGTACTTTTTATAATTTTTCTTCCAATAATACCATTTTTGTCTTTTTCTTCACTTTGAAATTTTTTTAAATAAAGTTTATAAATTCTATAACTTTTGATTCATAAGTCGGATATGAACATTTTTTATATGGTTGGAAAGATGTAAAGAAGATCTATTCAACAAGATCCCATATGACTACTAAATTCTAAATTTTTAAAAAAACGTAATTTCGTAATTTTTCACAAGAAGGTATAAGCCAGAAATTAAAATGTAGAGGTCTATTTTAATGTTTTACAATGGTCCATTATAACGAGGGGGGACATTCTGTTATATAAAAATTATAGAGTAAAAGAAATATATTTGAGGTCCCAAAAATCCCGATAGAGGTCCCAAAATACGTAGTTGAGGTCCCTAAATAAAAATCAACTGAACAATCAAATACAACAGATCCCCAAACCAAATATAGAGGTCATCAAAAGAAATAAATTAAAGAGATCAACACAAAAGCACTGGAGGTCTTCAAAGAAAAAAACATAAAGAACGTCTTACTAGTCCCTCTAAGACACTTATAAGTTTTTCCACTTCAACATACGTTATCTTTGGTGCTTCACTTCGTAGACTCTCAAGCAACAAAGGGTAGTTGTAGTTCCTCTCGTGAAGCAACAAAGAGAACTTATCTTGAAGTGGAAAAACTTGTGAATGTGTTTGGAGGGACTGCTAAGATGTCCTTTATGTTATCTAAGACCTCTGTGTGGACCTCTTTTATTTATTTTTGTGACCTCTATATATTTGGTTTAGGGACCTCTACTGTTTGATCGTTTAATTAGCTTTTATCTGAAGGCCTCAAGTATGTATTTCTTTTACCCTCATTATAATATACCATTTTATAGCAATAAATGGACCTCTATATTCCAATTTTTGACTTGTGCATACTTGTGAAAAATTACAAAATTATGATTTTCTTAAAATTTAAAACTTAGTAGTCATCTAGGATTTTGTTGAATAGATTTTCTCGAGAGCTTTCCAACCATATAAGAAAATTTTAAATCTGACTTTTGAATCAAAAGTTATGGAATTTATAAATTTCAATAAAAAATATATGTAAAAGTGAGGAAAGACAAAAAAAAAAAAAAAAAAAAGTATTATAGGAACGAAAAATCTGAAAAGTACAACTCCATTCCTAATGGGGTATATTTGCCCATTTCCGTGTGCAGGGGCTTTGCACCATAATCTTGTGTTTTTTCAGGAAATTGCCCTATAAACTACTTTTATTTAATAAAGTTAGGAATACTCATTCATCAATTCGGAAAACAGTGTACATGTATGTAGCTTAAATATAAAAAAAAAAAAAAAAATACATAGATTGGTGAGGGAGATCATCCACCCCTAACCAAAGCCACATAAGACATCGAGAAACAAGCAATAGCAACCTAGACTGCATCACCCACCCCTGCATCTAAAAACAGCTACACCAAAACACCATCAAAAGCGTGCATTGCACCCAACAGCAACAGCCATTCTACAGTAGGTGTCTACACTTGAAGTTTCATGTAAGTGTTGCACTGTCATGCTTTTGAAAATCAAATCAAAGAGTCTATACAAGGAGGTAGTTGTAATTTTTAAGATTTTTTTTTTTTTGTTTTCATTTTTTCCCTCCTGGCCCAACACTTCGTAGTAACGCTAGCATTTTCCTCCTATTTTTTTCTCTGCTGAATCCTTAACCTGTTGTCTGCTATACATGTGGAGGCAGTCTTTTTTAAACCTGGCCGCAGCGGTCCTCTTAGCACCTTCTCTACTTTCTCTGTATATACAAAAGTAAGTTGTGTCAACTTTTATACAAGGATTGATTGCATTTATATGTTTAGCATGCAGCCAAGCTGATGCATTATCTATAGCTATAGAACTATTGATAATAACAAATGCCCCCTTCAATTATTTCATATGTTTGGATGTTAAGAATTGCACCAAACTTGTATAAATATAGGGGCTAAAGGACAGAGATGTGAAGTAATGCTTGTACCTAAATAATCTTCTTCTTTTTTTCAGAAACAATGGCTTGTTTGTTCCTTTCAATGCATCACCTAAATCAGTGTACAGTGTACTGTATTAGGAACTAAATAAAACTTCCAATGATTTCTGTTGTTTTGTAAGTATGAAGTTGTTGTCATCAAAAAAAAAAAAAAAAAAATTAAATGGCTTGCTTTGGGAGTGTTTAATATACATTTGTACAGAACATATAATTTACACTAGTATGTACATTTATACACATTGGATTCGTCAGCTTTCATTGCTTGAATTATTTTCAATAATGCTAGCTTTCAAAATTTCAGCTGCCAGAATCAGAAGCTCTACCATCTCGAATCCAGCAGCAGAAACAGAGTCTAGTTTTTCACTACTAGGGGCCCCACAACCATCTTTTGGCTCAACCACAAGAGTTTCACTTAATGATCCAGTTTCAACCTCAGCTGACCAGCTAAGAGGAAGAGAACTCCCAAGAGCCATCTTTACAAGTTTTGCTTCAGTAATGATGTCGTTGAGAACTGCAACTGTGTCAGTAACAGAGCCTGATGCCATTGAAGAGCCTTTAGCCTACAAAGAATATCAGAAATAATATACATTAATATTTGGAACAGTTGTTGTAATATAGAATTCCCACTTATTAAACTAAAAAACACGTAGCAAAACTCTTTTTCAAAGGCCCTTTTAAAAGATGAAACAGATGTGAAGTAACTTCTGACATTGCCTAAAAGTGTGAGCTATGAGAAGCTCAACAAGCAACCATCACACAAATACAAGGACAACAAAAGAACAATGCTAAAATTCGAAGTTCTCAGAAATAGAAGACATCACTCATCCTCAAAAAAAAATGTAATTTCCTTTCTCTATCATTGGATAATCCATATGAAAGAACTAACCTTTAAGAGAGTCCGGCGAAGTCTATCAACAGATGATGTCAAATGATCCATACTTTCTATGCTTTCTTTAAGGGTAGCATTTTCAATCTTCATCCTGCAACAGAGATTTTGACATAATCAATTTACTACTTTTATGTGGATGTTTTAGACCAATATGTTTTACGCATACAATAGGGTGCAATGAACATACTATCTAAAATAAAATCAGCTAGAAGTAATTTCATTGAGACCCCTCAATCCTTTGGAGGCGAACTAAACTACAAGCAAATATAACCACAAGCCGCATTAATTTTCAAGATATAAAAAAAATAGTTCTTCATACCTTGCAAAATCTACAGGGTAATTGGACTTTTTGTTGTTGGGATTTCCTTCACTTTTATTGATGTCAGCATCATTTGCAGCAAAATCTGTTCTGCTGATCCAATTTCTGAGATATGTTTTCTTCAGTATGTTTTTAAGCTTCCCATCTTTTTCATGGTCGGTAGTACTTTTGTCACAAATTTCAGCCAGCAAAGTTCCTTGCTTCAACCCCCGACTAATGTTTCTACAAGAATACACCAATGTTAAAGCTATTTCCTTTGATAAAATAACAAGGTCAAAAAAATCAAATGTCCACAAATCAACACAATATTTTCAGAAAAGAATTCATTCCTGCAGAAAGTATGGAGCAAATATACAATTTGCATAAGCAAAACTACCATCCACAATACTGTAGTTGGATTTTAGGCAGATAAAACTTATCAAAAGGGGGGAACTATAGCACTAGAAAGAAGCTATTTTGAAACAATTGCGAAGGAATATACCGATGGACAAAATAATCGAAGATTGTAACTCTGCGAAAGGGGCAAAAGGCTAATGTCGAACAATGCTTATCTCAGATTAAGAACGCTCTCCTTATGAAATGTGTGAAAAATCACAATCAACATCTATTGCGCCACTACCTACAGCAACAACGCTCACAGTTTCACCCAGTTGAATACTAAATGAGGCTTAAATGATGGAGAAGGGAATGCATCTTAAGGAACCGCAACGGAGATGTTTACATAGCATACAACAGTGGATCAAAAGCTGTTACCATTGGATGCAATGAAAGAACTGAAGAATTTGTAGTCATTCTATTGGGCTTACAACTAGCTTGCAGTATTGCTCTACAAGAATCTAGATCGGCAAGTGGCATATGTGGATTGCGAGTAAGGAGCATTGTTGTGGTACCTTCAATGATTTTCAGATCAAACACATTTCAGACTAATACAGTTGAGATTAGCTACTCAAAAGCTGAAACTCATTGGACCTTTGTACTCATTTATAAAGAAAAATATATGCCTAGAGAATTAGATGGCATTGTGAAAGAAGAGCCTCTGGAATATCATATTATAGAATGTAGACAACTTTGAGTCATGATCTGGTAGTGCTTGCCTAACCCAAGCTTGTTTCCAACACACACACACGCACAGAAAAAGAAAACAGTGTGCTCGACAACTCTTATTGTCTGGGCAAACAGGCAAAGAAGCAGGACTCGGAATGGTAAATTGTCTCTTGTGTACCCTACTTGTCTGCTTCTTTAGATCTTACAATCATTATATCCTAAGATGCTGAAAATATCATGAGAAAAGGATGGTAACCAAGATCTGAAAGCACAAGCAGAGAGCATACTCTTGCAGTATTTGATAGTCCTGCTTAAGTTGTGCCAGCTCCATAAGGGCCTTCACCTTTTCATTTGTTACCTGGAACAACCAATAATGATGTTAGACTCCCTTCCCCTCGTATACCCAAAGAGGAAATAGGGAAAAACAAAACAAAACAAAAATAAAATACAAGTTCAGTCACTATTGACAAGGGAACTGTGTGCAAAATAGTACCAACACAAGAAAACCATCCACAGTAAACTAGTCACATGTTGTGCACGACCCGCAGTAAGCTTACTTCTGAATGACCAAAAAAAAATAACGATGCAACATGAACAGGTGAAAACCAAGCTCGTTATTCTGAACCTGATCACGGTCGGGTTAGGACGATGTAAATCTTAAAAGGGCTTCTCATTTAGAACTGTTATAAGTCGGTCCCATCCCGTGCCAACCTCCAGCGCAAGCGGCACATGCACTACGTAAACATTGTGGATATTTCCCCACCTTACTTTTTGGTTCAGACTGGTCCATAAGCCTTGCCCTGCTATTAGGATCGACTTACTCACAAGATGATGAGTGCCCATATCAAGCTAATCCTTACACCCTTCCATCGCAGTTATACGTTACTTATTTCAATATATTGGCCTCCGTACCATCTCCAGCATTCTCATGGAAAATACTTTCAAAGGGAGCTCCCGAATCCCGAAGTCTCCCGCATCTCTATTCCTATTTTTTCCAATTCATCATCTCTTTCACACCCCCAGATTCCATACAGATCTCTCGATTTCATCCCAAAAATGTGATGCACACACCTCTGGGACCTCCACTCTACCAGTCTACCATTGCACTTGTACCTTGATAAATTTAAGTATCTTGTCAATTTCCCGCAGCTCTGTTCAGCTAATATCCGCACTGGTCCCAAACCTCCATCAAATGTAAGGGAACCCAGATAAGTACATCCAATGTTTTATCCTCTCAGACCACTCCTCCTTGATTATGTAGACCTTATGCAACTCAAAGAAATATAAACCTTTTCCCTTTGTCAACCACAAACTCCTGGGAGAGAATGACCTCTCTGCATCTTCAATAAACGAGTAAACGTATCTTATTTGGAGAAGATCTGTCTGATTGAAGATAAATACAAAGAAATAGCTTCCATGACCCAAGACCATCCACAATCGGTCACATACTTCTGAGCCTCACAAACAACTCCTTGCTCTACTTCTGCCTGCCTCTTCCGCTGATTCAACTTGCTGAAACTCCAACCCAACCAAGACATAGAAAGCCCATCAATCATCGAGTGACATGAATCAATGTATCTAGGCAAGAACTTCTTCCTGTCTGGCTGAGCCCAGGCAGAAAGAACTCCACACTTTCAGCTACTCCAACCTGTCCTGTTTTTCCATTCCCACAAGTTAGCATAGAGTAACTGCTCTCCCAGGTTTTGGAGCACAAAATGACCAGTACCTTCACATGCCTTGCGTTTTGTTTTGTTTTCGAAATAATTTTTTAGACTAAATCATTCCACTTTGTTAAACGTTCCATGAAGTACTCCTCTCCAACCACTTAGGATGCAAAGGCTGCAATTAGAATTTCAAATACGAACATCGCCAAATCTCTTGAACAAATTCTCAATCCAATCAACTCTAAAAGTCTGATTACATCAAGTCCACTCATAGGCCTAAATACAGAGTCCTCATTGTTGCATAATAAGCAAAACTAATGAAATCCTACCTAGAAACAAACTCCTAACTCCCATAAAATCCTAACCAACTCCATGCTCCTGCATTACACCCACCAAAAAGTCTCCTTGGAAATAAATTCCCATTACCATAATGTTCTCGCAGTAACAGAAATGTCTAGCTTCAATGTTACTATCCCTCAGTTCAATGTCAACATGGTATTTGGTTCCATACCAGTCAACATTTTTTCAAGTTTGGTCACCTGAGTAGTACTCAGTCAATACCTACTTATTTTGATTAGAAAAAAAGAAGATAGACACAGTATACAATATTTCTATAATATTGAGGTAAAAGCCTAATTATCGAAGAGATTGATGTGTGTTATATTACATTTCTCATGTCTTTCATATTCTAGTATTCTACGTTATTTATAGCTTATTTCATAAGAATTTTCTGAGATCAAATGAAACATGTAGATGATTTCATAAAAATCACCTGTAGTAGGTTCCTTTGTAATTCTTCCGTCTTTTTCTGAAGGGCTGCATTGACATTCCTCTCCAATAGTTGCCTTTCATCCTGCTGTGAAAGTAGAAGTAAAGCAGCAACCTGAAAATTATGTACATGCTCCTTATATATTCAAAGATACAAACTAATGAAAACCAATATGGGCACACAAAGTTCGAAAACCTTCTCTTTCAATGCCTGTGCAAGGGCATCTGAGGTATCACCAGTTCCTTCGGGAATAATTATTGGCAGTGCCAGATTCCTTTCCTGGACAAATCACCATAAATTCATACATGTCACATAGTAGCAAAATAATAGGCAAGCAGGAAAACAAAGAGATGAGGTTCACGTTAATTCCATTTTCATCTCCACTATAATTCACAGGTATATAAAATTCATTCCAGTGAATATTGCAATATTAGTAATTCTACTTACATTGTACTGGGCCAGGCCCATCTCCTTTTATTATAAATACAAGTTAGGTCTCACACTGAGACCACAACATTACAATCTATTATTCTACTTGGTATCAATTGCTTTGTAAAAATAAAACCCTACTAGCCAACAAGACAAAACCTTAGCCGTAGCCACCACCACTTCACCTTTGGAGGTTCTTCAAAGAGCAACAGGTAATCCCTGCACTCTTTTCTCGTTTCTGCAGCAGCATATCCCTGCAAACGTCTTTTCTAGCAGGTGGTCTGCATTTGTCTCTTCTAGAAGCTGCTAAATGCCACTCGAGTACTGTTCATGGATATTGTTCATCGCGCACTGTTCACTGGAAGTATATTTTGTTTTATTTTAAGTTCAAATTGTTATTTTGGGATGACGAAGTCAGATTCTCTAAAAACTGATTACTCCACGCTCTTGAAGTCATCAAATGACTCTGTTGGTATGGACAATTTTTTGGGATTTACCAACTTTCCAACATCACAAATGGTCACTTTTGTTATACTCAATTTTCCCTCATGGGCTCGTTCTGTTTGCCTTTTTTTGGAACCAAAGGTAAGATTGATTGGCTTGTTCCTGGAAAGATGCCTTGCCCGCCTAAAGCTGACGCTACCTCTTCCATGTGGTATATGACAAATTGTACGATTCTTGCTTGGATATTAACTCCATTGAACCTGATACATATGAGTTGTTTACTTTCCATATGGTGGTTTGTGGGTTGTTCTATCATAGATGTATGCAACAATAAGACGTCTGGATTTACAAGTCATGTCGTGAGTTGGGTCCAGCTTCTCAGGACACTTTGTTGGTTACTGCATATTTTGAGTTCTTAAAGAAATGTTGGGAGGAGTTATTTGTGTATACGTCTTTGTCTAGCATTCCTGGTATGACACCGACTATTATTGCAACTATTAAGAAACGAGATTAGGCAAAACAAATTCATAGTTTCTTATTGGACTACATTCTGACTTTGAGACCACTCACATTCAGGTTCTCGATATTGTACCATTTCCATCTCTAGAGGGAACATTTGACATTATTGAGAAGCATGAGCGTCGTACGCGGATCCCTGCTCTTTCTATGGTGTCGCATCCGGCGCTCATGTTTTTCAATAATAGCATATGTTTCTCCTAGAGACGAAAGGAGTGCAGTATTGGAGAGCATGTGTGTGAATGGCCTCAGAGTCCAAATTCAGTCCAATAAGAAACTGATGAACTCATTAACTCATCTTCTTTCTAAATAGCTACAAAGACGTATACACAGACAATTTCTCCCAACGTTTTTCACATACCTAGAATATGCAGTAACATACAAAGAGCCTTGATAAGTTTGACCCAACTAACGATATAACTAATAAACCCTCGAAATCATTGTTTGTGGTGGTATACACCTTTGATAGAACAACCCACAAATCATCATCAATATCAATATCATGGAAAGCAAATAACTCATATACATCAGGTTCCAGATTTAAATATCCAACCAAGAATCATACAGTTTGTCATATAACATGTGGAATAAGTAGCGTCGGCTTCAGGTAGACAAGGCACCATTTGGCTTCAACGGCGCAGAGTCATAGGTTGTTGGAGAATCTCATTTCGTCATCACAAAATAGCAAACTCGAACTTGAAATATAGTTCTAATGAATAGTACCCTTGATGAACAGTACCGTGAACAATACTCAGGAATAGTACTGAAAAAAATGAGCAGAATTTAGCAGCTGCTAGAAGGAATTGTAAGCAGACAAGCTACTAGACAAGAAGTCTGCAGGGAAACAGGGATATCCTACTACAAAGACGAGAAGAGATACCAGGGATTACCGTCTGCTCAATGACACTCGCTTAAAGGCGAAGAGGTGGTGGCGGCTACGGCTAAGATTTTGTCTTGTTGTCGGCTAGGGTTAGTTTTTTCTACAAAGCAACTGATACCAAATAGAACAATAGATTGTAATGTTGTGGACTTAATGTGAGACCCAATGTAAAAATAATATTACAATAGCAAGTGTGTAATGTAATCTGGAATATAGTATATAAGGTGAAACTAGCACTATTTCTACCCACGAAACTATCTTCTAATTATTCAGCACTGCAAATGGCGTATACTTCAAAAAAACTGAAGACAAATGTCAAACACAATCCTCTAATAAGCATTCAGAAAAAACTTAAATTAAGATGGACATAGATGGCTTAGTGGCAGGAATATTACATTTAGATTGGAAGCTAAAGAAGAAGAAAAAAGATGCATGGAGACATGATAAGCAATTTGCAAAATATGCCTTGAATAGTAAGCCTCACATACCACAGTAGCACCAATATCAGTAGTTATATGAACATCACGACATTCGGTATCATCAACTCCTGCTTCTCCCTGTGGAGGCCCAAAGTCGCGTGTCTGGTTCTCATGGAGTTGTTTTATATTTTCATGCACAGCATCAAACATGATTTGGAACTGGGACTTCTCATGCTCAAGTAAGTCCGCGACATCACCTCTGTGCTGGGCATGCGAATGAGACAACTCCGATAATTTCTTTTTCACAATGTCATACAAAAGTTTCTGCAGTGAAATTCATAACCAAAAATCAATATTGACCATATAATATAAACATATTACAAAACATTGAAAGATAGGTCCTCTCGTACCTTCTTTTTCTCCAATTCCCGGACCCTCCTTTTTAAATGATTTTCAATTTCCAAGCCCTATTACCACGACCAAAATATAATTTTAATATTCCAGTGTATTTAGAGCTTAGAACACAAGTTTTAACACAAATATATCCATACCATCCTCATTTTGTTTTGATGTCTCTCCACAGAGTTTCTCAATATCTCCAACTCCTTTTCCAATCCACTCTATATAAGAAAAAATAGCATTTGAGTTGTGAAAGAAATACAGAAAACCAATTGTTCATCCACATCAAGTTCATTTAGTTGCAACAAGTTCATTTAGTTCATAAAAAAGCTGCTGTGTGTTAGTTTTTCAAAACTAGTCCATTTTAAGCATCACATGCGTAAAGTAGATGAGTTTTGCACAAAACTTTGTTTCAGTGACTTCCCACAACTTCTATACAGTAATTTCGTTGCTAGAAGTACATGCAAATTAACTTACAATTTTTTATGTAAGCAACATACATATTACATTAAATGAAATAACGACGATATTTAGATTCAATCGCACTGAAAAATTTAACAGAGCAAGAAAACATTTATCGTGCAAGTAAATAAGTGCTTTGAAGAAGAAAAGGTAAATTTGTATGAGAAAATAAAGAAAGCAATATAATTACGAACAATGAGTGAAGAATAAAGACATACGTCAAAGAGGTTGCAATTGCAGTCTAACATGAAACACACGCACAACAAATCCCTGAGGATCAAAACACACTTAACTGCTGGATGGAAACTTGAACCTGAGACAGGACCTACTGGGACCTGCTGGGTGGAAACTTCCCTCCAAAATCCTGAGCGATTGAAAAGCGACATAACTATGTCTGTCCAAGGGTCAAAGTTCTAACAGATAACAGCCATTTTCCAAACAACACTCCAGGGGGGTGGGCACACGCCCAGAAACCCCATCCCCACCGACGGACTGCAGACTTGACCCCCGACTTCTAGGATGTTTTAATGAATCGTAAAGGGAGAGGAACGCCGCTGTGATTTTCAAGGAGTCATAATCTAACATAGGGCAAGTACACGACAAACACCAACCCAGGGTGGAATACTCAAGAACCACTCTACGGTAGTTTTAATATTCAGCTGTTTATTTAGTGAAATAATAGTTTAACCCTCTTCAAAAAAAAAAAAAAAAAAACCCACTTCCAACATTAATTTGTCATTACTTTTCTAAAGGAAACTGAAACCTGTACCATTCCTGTATCCAAAATATGTTGCAGATACATGTACACCAATGGTCCTTCTCCAAGAAGACATTGTGTAATTATATACCACCGGAGTATAGAATTAAAGATACACTTCTTTGACTTGTTTGCATTCTCTTGGAAGAATCTCATTCTGAAACCTTAATTAACCTTTGTAGTTTGTATTTGTTGTTCACCTTTTTTACTAGTTGTCTCCTGAGCCACTGATATCTCCTTCGCATATGTTAAACAATTTTTTTGATGATTATATCATGATAGTTTACTCGTAAAAAAATATACCAGCATGTCACTTCAATCAAGGATACTTACGCATATACCACAAACTCAAGTTCTAACAGAAACAATGATGTGCCAAAATTACATGAATGCAGGTTTGCAACTTACAATGTACTCAGCAGTAGAATTTTCCATATCAGTATTGAAACTCCACCTTTCTGGAGCATCTTGCAAAAGACATTCACATTTATCTTCCAACGAGTTATGCTCAGTATCCTTCGAAAAGCTTTGTCGGATATCATAAAACTTATTAATGACCTGAAAACAAGCATGATTACACAATTAGAACAAACAGCAGAAGGGATTTGATCGAAGTGCTAAAATATTATGTGCAGTTTCAAATGACATAGTTATTTCTTTACAAAAAGGTTTGAAAAGATGCACCTCACCGATAGCTATTTAAAATTTATCTTTGATCTTCTCTCTCAATTGTTTATTGGTATATTTCGTACAGCTCTTCATGTCAGATCGGCAATATGGGAAGTCGTTTTTATGGCAAAGGGATAGATTGGTACAGTTGTCCACCAACAACTTTATGTTAAATGGTTGAATACTTGAATCGACCTATTCTATTCATCTTTTTGCGGGGCTTCGTGGTCAAGCAGGGTTGGTTGCAAAGTGTGTTTGACTTGAGATGCTTTGGCTCTTGGGACAAGTTTGTGGGTTTCCTCCTGCTGTGACGAGTAGTGAACTGCCCGGCCATAAGATTTCCCATCTTCTTAAATGCTTCATGTCAGACAGAGTCTTCTGCTTTTAGAAGGTTTATTATTCTTAACAGTTAGCACATAGACTCTAAGATGGAAACCTAACCAGTCATAGACTATGTTGTTTGCTTAGGGCATGACGAATGAGGTTTGAAGTAAGGTTGTTTCTAATGAGGTCACAAGGTGTGTTTTGGATATAGGTAGGGGTCTGCCTGACCCATAACTTATTCAAAACAATAGGAGTGAATTGGTGTTTGCCCACCCTTTTAAAATTGAAATTACTGATTGCCCACTATTTTTCACTTTCAGTGGCCAAACCACCATTGATGTGGTAAAAGTGTAGTTTTTTACCTTATATCCCTAAATACCCTTCGTTGGCTACACCTCAACGGTGGTTTGACAACCTAGAAGGGAAAAAAAGTGGGCACTCGCTAATTGGCTTTGAAAAGGGTCGGAAAACACCAATTCACACAAAAAATAAACTGAAAGAGATACTTGCAAAAAGATATGGTGTAAAGAGAAACGACACATTTATGTTAATCAGTAAATTCCAACTTGGGTCTCTATACTAAATATCTCGAGATAGAAAATGGAGAAGAAATTTTGCATTGGAAAACGCATGCCAAAATAAATAAATAAACGGGAGAATAGACAAAGAAATTAATAAAGCTAGACCAGCAAGTAGTACTTGAAGCTTTCAATAATGGGCAAACGAGCAATTACAGCTTAAGAGTTGTGATCCATCATGGCAAAAGTTGGTTAAAAACCTTGTTTGGTATCAAATTGTGAAAATATTTTCTCCACCCGATGAGAAAGGAGGAGAGAAGGGAAGGGGGGTGGTTTGTCATATCGCATCAGGATTGGTAGTTGCTTAAGCAAAACAGAAAATTTACAATATGTCCGAGCTAATATTCATGAATACATGTTTATGTCAGGCTGTATCATAATTCATATCATGTGAGGTCCTAGTATTCTTCTCTTTCCTACATTCTTTTTCAGATAGGATTTTGAATTGGTTCAGAAGAAAAATTCTGTCCGTCTTTTCTTCTTATCCTATACATAAATAATTAGACGATAATTTAATTCTGTGTACCCTATGCAAGAATCCAATATCCCTAATAAAATTCCCTTTTCTTCCCTTTTGAGTTGCTAACCTTCGGAGGTTTTTCACGGAATATTACTTTAACGGACAACGTCTAGGTATATTTTTCTGTTTAGAGGTCTTCTTTTCCACTTTTTCTCTCTTTTGTAATACATTTATTTGATTTTCTGTTGTGATGTAAGCTCACCCGAGTACCTGACCAATTCATGTACCTCAAGTAAAAAAAATGCACAAAATATAAAGATTCCTAAATTAAGATAGTAGGTTGATATGGATACAATCATTAAGCTATAGAATTTTCATTCTGTACCCTAGAAAACAATGAGCGCGAGTGTGGGACAGCAATCAAAATAACTCAATATCTCCAACCATAAAATTCTGAGTAAGATTTAAACCTTACTTTCTGAAAATTATCATTCTGCTCATTTAGCTTCGTCAGTTCAATCTGCAGTGAGGCAAGAAGTTTCTTTTCTTCAAGGAACTTTGAATTCGTCTCCTCTACTCTGACATGGAAATTACTCAATGTCAAACCAAAAGGAAACATATAATATTATCATAAATTTGGAAGGTGAAACAAACTCAATACACCTTTTGTAAGACATGTAACAATAACATAACAACCAGGAATGTCTATTGAAGATCAGAAATGCAGGGTTCCAACCTTCCATTTTCAAGTAGATTCTGTACGCATCTATCAGCATTAAGTTACACATGTATACTGTAGTTGCATTGCAAAGCAAATTACTTATCACTCATGTGAGGGTCATTTAATAAAAGTTACTTCAAGCATGAAAATTTTGATGTCTGGATAAAAAGAAGATCCTATTTCTTAAAAGCCTCAAATTCAGCTCACATTACAAATTTTAAGATTTAATAGTTTGGTACAACCTATGTGGTGTAGTAAGTGTAGTTGCGTAATCATGTAAATGCATATATAGGAGACCTGCAACATAGGGTCTAGGGAAGCCAAGCCATGCACTCTCGCTTCTCAGTTCTCACATCCCTCTTCTTCTCACCTTTTCTCCTCTTCTTCCTTTTCTTTTCATTTGAAGTCACTACGTCATGTACATAAGTTGTAGAGATATGACATACATTTTTATACCCTAACAAACATACTTGCACATGAAGATATACATTGTATGTATCATGTATGTATACCTCATAGAATTTAACACGCTGACACCATTCATGTGGCACACAGAAAGGAGATGACTTTTCAGCCTCATCATATAGAATATCAAAACAGAAATGCAGTTCTATCTAACACTCTTCCAAATCGATGGTTCTAAAACAACCATCAATCATAAATCAGGTATCAGGTTCAATGCGATTAAAGACAATAATTGAGATGGCTATTGGTGAGATCATCATAAAAAAATCACATCACCCTTTAACACCTCTCAAGGTGAGCATATGAAATCCAGTAGGTGCCATGAAAAGGGGTGCCGTGGTAAACTGCCTCCATCATGTACACCCACAAAACTAACAATTCTTTAGGTATTATTATAGGGCTGGCAAAATGACCCGAGACCCGTTAACCCGACACGAACCCGACCCGATATAAACAGGTTTGGGTTCAGCCTTATCGGGTTGGCGGGTCATTTTGACCCGAACCTGTTAACCTGTTTAATATACAGGTCGGGTTCAGGTCTGAATATTAACAGGTCGGGTCAGACCCGAAACCCGTTAGAAAACCCTAAGTATAAAATAGAAAAAACAAGTTATGGAGAATGAAAATGATAAACAAGTTTGTAAATTTTCACTTTTGCTTGAATTATCTGCTGGAAATGATTTGATTGGTTTCAAACAAGCAATTGAAGAAGAGGGGTTAGATGTCGATAAAGCGAGTTTCTGGTATGGAAGAGCTATTGGGTCAAAGAAGATGGGTCTTCAAGAAAGAACTCCACTCATGATGTCTGCTATGTTTGGGAATAAGGAAGTTGTGAAGTATATATTATCAACTGGCTTAGTTGAAATTAATCGAGCTTGTGGTTCTGATGGAGTGACTGCGCTTCATTGCGCTGCAGCTGGTGGATTCCCAGGTTCTGCTGAGATTGTTAAGCTATTGCTTGATTCTTCTGCTGATGTGAATTCTGTTGATGCTCATGGAAGAAGACCTGGTGATGTTATAGCTTCTGTATCAAGACCATCTTTCAATTCCACTAGAAAGACTCTTGAAATTTTGTTGAAGGGAAGTTCTAGTTTTGGGGAAGAGTTGGCTGTTTCAGGTGATGCTGTTGATCTGCTTGATGAACAATTGTTGTTGCAGACTCCACAGAAAGATGGGAGTGAGAGGAAAGAGTATCCAGTTGATCTGACCATGCCGGATATTAAGAATGGGATTTACGGGACTGATGAGTTTAGGATGCATACCTTCAAGGTGAAGCAGGTTTAAACAGGTCAACCTGAACCCGACCTGTTTAATTAGCAGGTCGGGTTTGGGTTTAGAGAAATAAGATTAAACAGATTAACAGGTCAGGTTCGGGTTAAGCTAAAAAACACCCCAACCTGTTAAGACCCGACACGACCCGACACGACTGCCACCCCTAGGTATTAACTTCCTACAAGTAAGAAACATATACTAACTTACTAAGAATTTTGATAAAATCATGATAGTAAACAATCTTGAGTCGAACTCTACAGCCAATTTAGTATTTCTTTTAGATGACTTTCTAAACTCCATTAGCACCTAAACCTAACACGGCTCTTCAAGCTTCGTTCGAAACAACCCCAAAACAGAATCTCCAAAGTAATCAACTAATCATCAAATATAGTCTAAAAGCTTTGAGTGTTTTTTTTTTTTTTTTTTTTACCAGTATAACACAATTATCATTGAAAAGTGTGAGTGGTTCACACTAGCTCAAAATAAATGCTTTCAATGAAAGAAGTAATTTTGTTTTGAATAAATGAAATTGGGGCATTGACTGTTCTTGCATAGATTCTGTCTTTATAAAAATGACATTCTCGCATCCGAGAAATGCAAAAAGCCACTAATTAAAGGGATTCTCTTCCCCAGTCCCGAAACATAAATGTAAGCAAACCATTAACACGTGGCACAATACTGATAATATGTATAAGTGAAACAGCTTGATATAGCCTGCGAAAACAAGATTGACGAAGATCACTTCTATTAGAAGCTACAAAACTATAAGAGGACAATGTTACTTACATGATTGCCAAACCTAGATTTAAACTTGCCTTTCATATAGGCATACAAAGAAAATCTACATATTAATTCCTAGAATACTCTCACTATATACGTAAACAGTTCCCCCAAACCGCTAATCCCAATTATGGGTGCTCAAAAATACAATCGGAAACTGCCAAGCAAACCTTCAAAATTTCTAACTGGAATTGAAAAGTCGACAGGCCAACAAATAATGAAGCTTCTGATAAGAAAGACAAAGATACGTAACGAAAAATAGCGAAAAACGGAACCCATCATGAAACATTATCCAGACACGACCGTGAAAAGCTACCAATCCAACCCACCAATTACAGATAACAAATCTAGGATCGGAACCAAACCAGAAGCGGTGAACACAAAGAACCAATGCATTGGTTGCATAACCTGAATCGCCAAAATCCTGAAAGCAACGTGAACCAAACCCAAAATTGAAAAATCCCAAACTGCAACTGAACTAGAAAACTCAAAGTCTCAAACTAAGACCATTCCAAGCATTTTTTATTCTCTCTTTAACCCAAAACTATGACAGAACCAAACTGAACTAACAAAGAATTAAAGCAGACTAGAGTTGTGCAGACTAAGAACACTTTACCATGAGGATACCAGTCCATAACTAAACTAGAAAATCATGACCCTTGTCCACCCGTTTGAACTCTGCTGAAGTAAGGCTCATAAGGCTAACTTCCACAATTCCAATTTTATTTCTAGTACACCAATGTTTCAATCTACTGCACACTAGGGTTTGACTTGAGTGTGATTCGCTATTTCTTGGGTGTTTGACCAAAAGTTTAACAATTTATTTTATTGAGAGGTAAACGAGCATAATATATGCATGGTAAAAAGATTCAATACAGAGTTTAGCGAGGAGTGAGATATCCCTGGTTACAATACAACTACAATTATAACCAAAAATAAATTCAACATTGGAATCTCCTTTGTTGTATATCTATGTTTATACAAAAAAAAAGTATAATTTGAGTGTAAAAAGATTCAATACAGAGTTTACCGAGGGGTGAGATATCCCTGGTTACAATATAACTACCATTACAACCCAAAAAAAAAAGAGTATAATTTGAGTGTGTTTGATTAGAGTTCGTATCTGTCTAATTAGTGCACTAATCACTCTAAGAAATCAGCTGATTGGTGATCTAATGAGTTCATATGGTGTTGTGGATAGATTACTTGACAGGATGTGTGTTAATCTAAACATCTCCAATGTATAGTTTGATTTTTATTGTACTTGTTCCTCTCACCTAGTTGTGGAGGTCGAGTTTTGATTGATTATGATACAGGTTTGGGTCAACCTAACCCCATAACGCTTTTAAGAAAAACTGGATAAGAAAAAAGAGGATAGTATCAAGATATTTTCAAAGGGATCTACAAATAAAATAATGTCCATGAGAAGTATTAATAGACATCAATAAACCACAATAACATGGAAGGTTCATCTAGGCGTGAAAATCGTCTTAATGATGTAAGATTGTCTGAAAAAACGAGGGAGTGCGTGAGAGGGTACACGCAAGGCAACCATTAACAAGTCTTAAATTAAAAGAAATGGTTTACACGGCGGAAAAATCACCTTTCTCGAAAAGCACTCACTTCCTTGGACAGGAAATCCTCTCTTTCCTTAACTTTCTCAGCCTATATTAAGATAATGATTTTTGTGAACTTTCAGGAAACATGAACAAAATATTGGCCAATATCTTAGAAGAAGTCAAGTAATTTAACCTCCATCAATGCGTTATCACGCTCAGCAAAGGCAGTAGCTATGCAGCCCTGAAAGAATTTAAGCTGCTTCTCTGCTTCCATATTCTGAAATAAGATGACATGGCCATATAATGATGGTAAGAACCTTGCCACAAGTAGAATCCATTAGCATGGAATATCAAACAATTTCTTTCAGAACCTTAACTAGCTAAATTTCTGTTTTTAAAGATGTTCTCAGAGGCAGGATGTTAAATCATATCCCTTATGACTAATCTTTGGTGTTTAGGGAAGAAGAAAAGCAACCATTTTCTCGGAGGAAAGAATTCAGTTCAGACATGTAATCTTGATTCAGTTGAGTTCCGAAGAATAGCTTGGTTTAATTTATTGATTATTATCGTGTGGGTCTCTAAGATAAAATGGACAGTCTTCTACTATAAGTTAATTTCCATAAAAATTGTAACATTTCTAAGATCAACCCTAGCCATAAATAAGCAAAAAAAAAAAATTCGATTGATTACCTTAGAGACCTCCACACTGTGCAAATCCGCCAGCTGGCTCTGAAGTAGCAAAAAGAACATGAGCACCCAAACAAACAAAAGGAACAACTAACAAAACCAAACATGATAATAACATATTTCAGAGAAAGAAAAAGAAAAAAAAAACCCACTTTGATATGATAAACTTCTGAAAGTTCCTCTTGAAGATTAAGATTATCTCTTGTACAAACAGCTAACTTCTTTTTCAAATTCTCAATCTCCTGTTCCAAACCAGCTGTCCTAATAGGACTTTAGTTTTAGCAATTAAAAAATTTGAACTCTCTCAACTAAAACCAAAATTACAAAATCATTTACCTCTGAAAATGCATGCGAGTAACCACAGATAGGTAACTTGGACCAGCTTGTTGTAAACATAATTGCTCAATATCTTTCCTTAATTCATCGCGTTCTAAAATTAAATTAACAAACAAACAAAAAAAAAAATTAGTACATTAGAAGTCCTTAGACAAATCCTTTTCTTAATATACAACATACTTTTAGCGTATTTTAAGTTACTTACCGCGTTCTAAATGTTGAATGCGATCAATTAAAACACCATCGTTGTTGTTGTTATTGTTGTTTAATCGTTCATTCATGATTATTTCCTTAAACCAAGAAATCAAGAATCAATCAACGTAGAGAAGAATTCAATTCCAATAGAAATTTAAGAAAAAAGTAATTAAATTATGTAAAACAAAATTACAATAAAATGATAATAACAAGGTAGAGAAGAATTCAATTCAATTCAATTCAATTATACCTGAAATTAGGAGAGAGAAAGAAGAAGAAGAAGAAGAAAAAGAGAAGAAAAAAGAGGTCACAAGTCGTCTTCTTCAGACCAATGTTTCGTTGTTTCTTGTCTGTTTGGAAAAACCAGAGTTTTTTATACTACTATAAAGCCCAAGCCCGATAATTCTTTACACATATTAAGCCCAAACTAATGGTGTACAACAGTACAACTGTACAAGTACAACAATGTCCTCGCGATCTTCCAAGTTCCAACCAGACGTCGGCGGTTGGTTGCCACATCTTCTAGTAATCTAGTCACAGTGAGATTATTGTACTCCACGAAGCAACTTGGAATGGGTATAGTTGAGAAAAAAAAAAAAAAAAAAAATTCTAAATTTAAATTTTATTAATAAGCTCAACGAATTACACAAAAGTAGAGGACAAACGCACTACAAATTACAAGGCAAGTCCTTTCTGGATAGCAAACCCGATTCTCATAAATACATATTCGTTCGAACCCGCAGTCATCACGTTGTTATCCATTACCTTATGCACTCTTCTGAGGAGCTCAACTGCTTCTGAGCCTAGCAATCCAAATGTGTCAAATACAAAAGGGATGAAACTATGTTAGTTAACCCTACAAACTCCGTCATGTTTCTCCACTTTATGCAAATTCTCTTCTGTTAAGTATTGCATGTATTGCTCAAATCAGGGAAGGAAGTATTAAGCCCAGACTAACGGTGGCACATCAATTTTCTGAATTTTCTGGAGATATTGGGCTTGGGCTGGAGGTGAAGAAATCTTCTCTGACGGATGAGCACCAGTATTGAACTATTGATCACGAGAATTGTCCACATGTTGTTCATTCGTGATCAATACTGGTGCTCTGACTCTGAGTCAGGGCCAATTACAAATCTTGTCTGTGATCAAAGAATTTTCCATAATTCTATCTTTCAAAAGTTGAGCTGTCGTAATCCAAACCTCTGCCATGTTGAATCCAGTAGCAGTAACAGATACAGTCCCAACTATCTTTTGGTTCAACGAGTTTCTCCAAATGATTCAGTTTTAGCCTTAGGCGATGTGACCTTTTTTTTTTGCACTAGGAAGTTTTATTGATGTATAGGGTCTGTTTGATAATCGGTGAATCCGGGTTTTCACCCGGATGAATTAGATTTGCTCGGTTTGACCGTCGTTTGCCGGTGTGATAAAAGGAATTTGCGCGGGATGAAATTTGCCAAAAAACAGCACGTGCCTCGATTTCCCCGAATTCATCCGGGTGAATCGGTTCCGGGGGGGGGGGGGGGGGGGGGGTAAAATTCGCCAACCCTATTTACCCGTTACCATTTGCACAAGTAATAAAAGGCAACTTTTTTTTTCTTTTAACAAAAAAACAACAGATCTGAAAAAAAAAAAAACAAGAAAGCTTGATTTGGCGATGGCGACAGCAGCGATGGCAAAGGATTTCTGTTGATTTTCAAACAGGTAATCTCTTATATCTTCACTCTTTTGTTGATTTCTATTTCTCTTCTATATCTTCTCTTCTAAAATTTCTACAAATTTCGATTTTCGATTTCTGTTTTCCGATTTCTCTTTTGTTTTATACAAATTTCGAAATGTACGTTGCTTTAAACCATTTTTGATGAAATTATACTACCCTAAGCATGCCTAATACTCTTAATTTCATGGAATTGTGAAATTTTAGGGTTAGGGTTTTATTGTTGATGTTAGAAAATTGGGGGTTTTTGTATAATAGTGGGTTTTACTGTTCATTCAATTGGTTAAAATGGGACGATTTACCAGTGGAATTAGCATGTTGCTGGAGAAAGTTTTCCCTTTATATCTGACAACAGACCATGAGTGGTAATTCATCGACTCTATTCTTACTTGCCAGGCTATTTCTGATAATATCTGTACTATTTTTTAGTAGTTGCTGGTGAAAGTTTTCCCTTTATTAGCATGTTTTCCCTTATCATATATCCTGAACTATTTCATGGTCTGAAAAAATAACTTGTTGCGCATACACAGTATTTTTTTTTTTTGCTGGTCTATTTCTCCTTTTCTGTTAATGCATATGTTGCAACATCTTTGAGGAATGTTGTCGAAAGGGCTATTGGTGTCTTGAAAAAACGTTTTGCATATCTCAGGAACTCCCCTCACCACAACGTTAGGGTTCAATCCAAGATTATTTTGGCATGTGTTGCCTTGCATAATTTCTTTAGAGATGTTGACCCTGATGATGAGTTTGACCCCGACGCACTACCTGACGATGAGGAGGAAGACATGGCCGAAACTGAGGAAGAACTTTCCAACGCCAAATATCCATTCATAGCTAAAATGGTGAACTAGCCATTTTCATACTTCATAATCACCCATATGTACTGATCTTGCACGAAAACTATTTCACATGGATACAAAACATATGCTTATCCTAAGGAATCAACAATGTAATAACGGGAAGAAAAATGACGTTTCTAATGTATCACTGTAAATCATGAACACTCCTCTAGTTCGAATATTTTCTGATCACAATTTTCATAGCCACTCTTTACTTTGTTTATCCAGATATAACATTCAATGCAAATGAACTTGAAGAAAAAGCTATTGAAAACAAAACGACGAGATTATACAACAGCAGCAATGGGGGATGCTTTCAGCCCAAGGCTATGTATAATTTCATATTTTCATATTCATTCTATTGAGATTGCAATGGTTTAATATTTCTGCAGTATGTATCCTGTACGAACCTTTGATTTTTTTTATGATATATAACTACACCAAAAATTACAACCCAGTCAGAACAAAAAACATCATCTAGGGTAGTTGGATGATGTTTCTGCACTAATGACATATACGAAAGTCCTATATTTAGAGGCGCACTTACAAAAGCAGAGAGCCCCCGATCAATGGAGATAAAGTAATCTTCACGTTCATCATTCTGGAACACCGGTCCTTGAGCTTCTGTCACGCGAAAATCATCTGCATTTATTTGCAGAATATGAGAACTAAATTTAAAGCCAGAAATTTGGTGGCTAGACCTATAGCCTGCCTGCTTCAAAGAACTTTTGCAGTGACAGAATAAACAAAGTATTTTACAGTGCAGCGCATGCAAATGCCAATTAGAGAACACTGTAGCATAAAATTAAAATGTTAACAAAAACAGTTCCAACTTTGAAGCTAAGAATTCTTCCATCTCTTTTTATTTAAATAATGAAGTTCATAATATTCTCCTTCGCAAATGTGCCTGTGGCTCTTTGATAGCACCCCTCTCACAAAGTAGAAAGGTTGTGGGTTTGAAACACATCAACAGCTGATTGTTGATATAAGTTTCCACACATAATTTAAAAGGGGTAGGGGTCCCCTCAACCCCGCTTGCCAATCAAAAAAAAAAAATTCTCCTTCTTTCTTTTGCTCTGAAATTTTTAAGCACTAAACAAAGACACTCATAGAAGAAGGGATCAAACACTAACTTCCCCAAGGCAACACAACAAGGTTGGCACTCACACATGTGAGAGATGGTCTCACCAATACTTCTGAAAAATACAAGACATCCTAATCCACCTTCAACAAAGTGGGCAAATAACTGTTGTCACGTTATTACAAAAACACACGTTTTTCCTTTTGGGGATGAAAGAAACTTACAAATATGGATAATAAAAGATCTTTTCTTACCAGGTTGGGTGTGTTTCTGTTTTTCAGTGTTGCCATTGCTACTTCAGCAAAAGCTTGTGCTGCCTCTGCATCAGCTTCTGCTACCTCTGCCTCCTTTGCTGCCTCTTCTGCTTCTGCCATGGCGATTTCAGCCTCTGCAACTGCACGAGCAGCAGCTGCAGCAGCTTCCTGTGCATTCATATTTCTCATCTTCGCAAGCTCGGCATCAACTTGGGACTGAGTAAGAATCCGCATTTTAACTTTTTCAGCATTACATGAATCCATCTGCCTTCCCTCCAGTAAAGGCATCCCAGTATTTCCCACTTCTGAGAAAGCTGCATTTGGTGCAATCCTGTACTTGCCATTTACCTGTAAAGGCCAAACAGTATGATCCATAACTAATTTAGATTAGGACAATATAAATAGACAGGACATATATGGGTCATATAAAGTATGAATTGTTGAATGATAAAAGACACAATGTACTTTTCTACATATGGTAGGGGTTGTACTTGCTTCACGATCAAAAGTCTCCAAGTTTGGTCTAGTGCCAATCAAGATAACTGCTTTCCTACTTGTAATGAAATATATAGATCTCTTGCATTTTCGCAAAGAACAATATATAAACAAGTCATAAAAACGAAAAGATAGCAAAATAAGGTGGTGGTCAACGACTCAACTCACAAGGCAAATAATTTTGAATCATATCTCAACCTTAAATCTTGCGTAGCAAAGCAAGGCCACAAAAAGAAAGACTTCATATATTAGTGTCCCTGGAAATCTACAATCCTATTAAGCGCTTCTAGTCAAATCCCCAAATTTATGAAGAAATCCAATGCAGTGCCTATGGTCCTAATGGAAGCCAAATATCTTTCAATAGACTCTGATACTCAGAAACTGATGAGACTCCCAACTCTACAAGGCCTGTAAGCACTAGACTCTGAACAAAACATCAATTAAATCAAGATCTCCATCCTCAGCCTCTTCACTACATAAGATGATAAGGAACACCGCTGTTTCACGAAAGTTTGAGATTTATTTGACTTTTGTTTTTGCAACTGATTGAAAATGTTAGCAAAGATGCTTTTGCTTTCCATTAAAATTTCTAAAGGCTCAAGGCTTAAAGGCTATGTGGCATTTTTCCAAATCAGTCTTAATGCTTATAAAATAGGTGTATCATTCATGTATATGTATTTGTCTTCTTTTGTTTTTTTTTTATTTGGGTGGTGGGGGTGTGGGATAAGCAGCATCTTATTGATGAAAAAGTGTTGGAAGCTTCTCAGCTAACATGAAACATTGAGAACACAGAACAAACAAACAAACAAACAAACAAAAAAGCCCTAACACAGAGAGCAGCCAAACATTTCACGAAACACCTTTGATAATTTCTATTTGAAAATTAATGTTTTGAATCCGAAACCCTCCTATCAGCCAATGTACCTATCCACAACCAAAAACAACTCAACAAAAAGGAATACCAACTGCGCATTAGAAATCAGCCCACCCAGACCTCAAACCATAGCCAAATGATCGCTCAAATTTCAACTGCACTTTTGTGGGTGGTAGTCCACTTATGTAAAACCATAAAGTGTCTGAATTGGACCCTGCCTTTGAACTATCTTTTTGGACTATAACTACTAGAACTTACCACTTTTCTGTTTTATTTGTAAATAAAAAGTGTACCTAACTAACCTACCATTTCATTTCCTATATATATATATATATATACTCCAACAAATCACATGAGGGTTGTCCTCTACTCAATGAACTTTCTTTTGTGCATGTGTGTGTATGCGCACTTAAATCTATATATATTATAAACAGTATTTACCAAGGAGATGCAATGGAGACGATCACATTACGACATGGTGTACTTCTGAAAACCTTTTCTCAAACCGGGTTGTCCTCTACTTAAGGTAGTTGTGTTTCAATACCCTTTCATTAGAATCGCATAATAAGACCACCTTATTGGATGCTGAGAAAACAGAAAAGTATACCCAACCACAGGGCTACCTTCAATAGCACCCACTATCTAGTATTACACTATCATAAGTATTCACCTGCCCTGATTCATTCGTTGAATCTATGGAAGGGTAAAAGATTTTTAAAAGCTTGTCTCCATACCTTACGTCATCCCATATATAACCCAGTGATAAGTGCCCACCTCTACAATGAAAACTGTCTTTTACGTATTTTTCAGCTGCTTCATGACTTTCATAATCCATGAATATAAAAAGGAGAAGTTCATTCCAAGACCATCTAGTTTTTTTGTTTTTTTTCTTCGCACTTCCCAGAAAAAGGACGATCTCTTTCTTTGGACAACTCTGTGAGAGTTCTTCATTCACTGAAACTCATTTTTTAGCCAGTAAAACACGAATTTCATTAAAAAGAGTGTGAGAGGTTCACACTAGCCCAAAATACAAGAAGAACCAGACTCAGTGAGGTGACCAAATAAACAATTTACATGCACTAGTAAACTCGCTACCTTAATCAGTTTTCCACTTGTGGTCAAATCCGTTAATGTTGAAGCCAAGATCTGGTTGAAGTTTGGAGGCGCATCATATTGATCCTACAAAATAGAAAATTTCAAAGGTTAGAACCAATTTCAACAAAATGAAGCTATGTTATCAACATTCATATTTCAAATTATATCTTTGAAACTTTCTAGTGAGTCAGAACATTGTTCAGAACATTTGTAAATATTTTCTTCAAGGAATTATAAATCAGACATGAATACACTGTAAGAGTTTACGTTTACAAAATGCAAAAATAGTATGATTAGTTTAAATCAATCATAACCTTGTACTAATATAGCTATTAGCATTTAGCAGCCTCATTTTTCTTCCTTCAGTGGCTATATTAATAGAGTCAATATATCTTGAAAAATAATGTCAATTTTTTTTAGTCATGCAAGATATAAACTTACCTCTATGTATATAGCAATGTTAGTCTTGTTAGACCCTCTAGGCTCCTTCAGATTGGTTATAGCTTCTAATACTAGAATGTCCAGCCTAAACAGGAAAAGAAGGGATACAAGTCCGGAGTTACACTTCAGGAATTATGTTAAGCTTCTAACATCACAATAATTATGTTATGAAACAGGAACTCAGATTGGAAAGTGAAACCAATATCGAAATATCCAAACTCTGTTAATAATTGGCAAATGTTACTACACACTTAAAAAGCTAATTCTCAACTTCAAAAGTGCTCATAAGGATACTAATCATAATCAAGTGCAAGGGAAAGAACGAAAGAAAAAAGAAAGAAAAAAGAAAAAATTGGCAGTCTCTGTGAATATTCAAATATAGGGTTGGGATATTTTTTTTCCACCACAGCACATTGTTCAAATTGTCTAAAACAAAGACTTCAGAAAGATAGATGAGGCAAATAGCAACATGCATTTATGTAGGAGTGAGGGACACCTGGCAGTGAGAAACCTTTGTGGTAAACTAAAAATCCCATAAATTTGATTTATGACTCCACGTTTGAAAAACCTTTCTTTCTGGAATGGCTCTTGATGAAACATAATAATGAAACAACAGATGAACACCATATTCCATGAAACAGATAAATTATTTTCACCTTGTGATATCTACAAATATAAAGCATACCAAAAGCATACCAATATGTGCCTATCAACAAGGCTTTTGAAAAGGACACCGAGATGCAGAAAGATCTTAAACCATTGTGACCCGACGCACCAAAGGCATGCGAACATGTATTAAAGTGAAACGTTCTAATAGAGAGTCAAGATAGTAAAATTCGAGACACACAGAGTGATGAAAATTATAAAGTTATGATTCCACAGATGAAATTGGCAGGGAGTCCTGTAGGCACGAAAATGATTATAATGTGGGTGCACGTACAAGTTTTAGTATGAATATTAAGTTGATGTAACTACAAGCATGGATTCATAGTGATGTTGTTAAAAAATATCTGGGAACCTTTTAAATAGACAGTTCCGAGTTTTTCAAACAATCCCCTCATGCCTACTATAGACAAGCTTGGTTTGCAGGAAAATATTAACCTGAAAATAGCAATAAAATTCTGCAGCTTCAAATAGAAAATATTTTGAAGAGGGCATCATGAGTCAACGAGTGGGTGGAACCTTATCCCCCTTTTTCCCCCTCAGCATAGCAGTCACCATGTCAAGTGGACCCACACTTTTTAACATATATCTGAGGAGTCCCTGAATCACTGACACTGGGAACTAGTATACTGATGTGGAAAACAGGGGACCAAGGTTAGATCTGACTGTGCATAGACTAAAGCGTTATAAACTCTGTACAAGAGTTATCATTTAGACTAGTGTAGTTGGCAACATACAGTAACAAAGTGTTTATAATGTCTTAACTTTATAAAAGGAAGAGCATATTCAATATATCTCAGAGACACAGATGATCATTTCCCATAAACCTAAAGTTGGTCTGTTCGTATGAAGAGCATATTTCACCAAATAATATTTCTGAAGACATCTAAGTGAATAAATCATCACGATATGAGTTGATCAAATAATTATAACACCAAGTTTAAACCATAGTCCTGTTAATATCATCTTGATATCATGCTAACCATTGAGTCAAACGATGAAATTTTATTTTTCAAGATGTTCACATGTAATTTAAGGAATACTTCAAGTCCACTATATCATATGCCAATGCCAGATAAATTGGGTCATAGGTATGAAGGCTGGTTAGATACCTCTGATGCATTCTTTAAACCTCCAAGTCTTTATAGAGTTAGTGATGACCGGTTATGTTGATATACATGAAGGGTCTTATTGAATCCACATTTATACACACCATCAAAGTGATACTACCCCATAAAATCACTTATGCATCAACTCTTTTAGTGTTTCAAGACTCTAAGCCTATAGAAATTGTACAAAGTAACCTTGGGTACTAAAGAGCATCAATATAAATTTGCAACTTGTCTACTCTCATAGACTACAGTCCAAGTATTAAATTTTGTACCTTAGAGTTTCCTAGTATTCCTATTCTGAAGCTCAGGAGAGGGAATAAAAATATGATGAACAAACCTTGAAATTGAATCGTTTGAGTCATCAGATATCTGTAGAAACCCAGGAGCAGTATCAAGAGGCTCAACATCGACAATGTCTTCATCTCTCTGAACCACCTCAGTAATAGCCAGTGGGCTCTCATCGTGTTTCATGAAGTCAAGACTCCTTTTGCGTGATTGTCGAGAAGTCCATCCATTTGCAATCACACTCAAGTTTCTGTACTTGTCCTGTCCAAGGTTACAGCATACATATAAATATACATAATGGAAAATAAATAACAACCACAACAGCCAAGTAAAACACAACATTAACAAACTATATTAAATCATCTTGATACCAACACTACCTTAAACACATCATAGTACAATCTATACCTTAAGATCCACATTTGAACGCAAAGACAGGATACTACTAAATTCAGGATCCTTCAATATCATTCTCCATTTGCCTGCACCATGCTTAGTTATTCCAGCTTGAAGGGCCGCTTCTTCTTCTGATGTCCATTTTTGCTTAGGAGCACCCATTAGGAGGATTGATACAGTCTACGTAAAAATATTCCAATAGTCCGAACCTATTCTCAACAATAACCAACAAACAGATAAACCATTCTTAGCTAGTTGTAATTAATGACTGTAAACCATTATTGCGCTTTGTTTATTCCGCATCTAGTTGTAATTAATGACTGCGAACCATTATTAGCTAGCAACAACAATCTTAGTGGTTCATCAGAAACCAGCTATCAACACTCACAAGTAAAGCGCATACAAAAGAATGATAATAATTAGCCTTGCGAATGACTGTAAACCCCTCTAACAAAGTGGAGAGGCTGTGGATTCGAAACACGTCAAAAGCTGATTGTTGGTATAAGTGTCCTCATGTAATTTAAAGGGGTAGGGGTCCCCTCAACCCCGTTTGCCAATCAAAATGAAGAAAAAAATTAGCCTTAATTTGACATAACAACAGAGTGATCTATGGCATTTTCCAAGACACAAAAGCAACCAAAAAGCCCTTTTGTATCAAATTACTGAATAACAAATGCTAGTAACACTCCTAAAAAAAAACTTAAGCTTGTATAACATTCGAAATATGGGGATCGAAAAAAATCGAAATCTTTCACACATTGCTACTATATGAGTTTATTGAAGTTTATGCAAGTGTATTGAAGTATAAAAAATTTCCTTTTTTCTTCTTTTAATCAAATTTTACCCAAAATAGTAACTTTCATATGAAAGGGTTCTTTACTTCTTCAAACAAATGTTCATCTCCACAATATCAAATCAGTAACAAAGATGTAAACAGAAGTTGTGATTTTGTGAATGATTGAGATCACTGCAAAACCCTAAAGCAAGAAATGTGCTATATATGGCAACAAGAAGAGTAAAAAATCAAACAAAAAAAAAAGATTGAATGAAACTTCAAGAAGAAAACAAACCCAAAGGAAAAAAAAGCTCACCTTTAGAAATGGTGGAGTTGTAGTAGTGAAAGCGGGAAGAAGGTAATGGGGGTTTGTTTGAACACTCAACAAATCATCTTCTTCTCTCAACACATCGCATTCTCTCTCTCTCCTTCACTTTCCTATTTTTTTTTCCGTCGTTTTATAGCTTTTGTGTGGCGGTTTCAGCTACTTTTATACGGGACTCGAGTCTCTAACACGTCTTGTGCATGTAATTTGTTGCTACTAGGGCCACACATAGTGACATAGGAAATGGTCAGTGGTGTGGTGCTTTTTTTCTTTTTTTTTTACTAGAGAAGAAATGACATTTTATTGGTAAACTCAAAAGATTTACACAAAAGTGGAGAACAACTGCACTTTCCATACCTCCCTGGGGACCTCAACCGCTTTTGATGCTAAGAACCTGAATATGTCGAAGGAAAATGGGATGAAACCGTTTTGATTTGTCTTGTATGTTTCACTATTTTTCTCTACCTACAATATTAGCGGTTTGACCTACCTCAAAGATCCCATTACCAAACCCTACCATTTGCGCGTGGTCAAGTTCTTTTACATTTTAATACCATGAATATTCCAGTTCTGCCAATAATCTTTTCAAATAAATGAAGTCTAGCTTAGTTGACATTTTTTAGAGGTCTTTGTACACGAGGATCCTTAAAGTTTCAATCGCTATCATTATACTGCTCAGACAAAGCAATAAAAGGTGTTGGACACTGGCGTTTGTCGTTCATCAACTTACATAATTCATTTAATTTGTCAATGTATTTTGTGTATGATTGTATGAATAAAAAGGATATCCAATCAATAATCCCAAAATAATAAACCATCCTATTAAACATATATATAGAGAAATAAATTTTAATCTAATTCATTATTCAAGCATAAGAATAATTATAGCAAAGAAAAAGAGCGCACTCAGGTCTCTTTCATGTTTCTATTCTTTTTTGTAAAGGAAAAAATGCAGAGTTTAAATGGAAAAGGTAGAAGATATTGAAGAAGATGCCAAGAGTACGTGAAAAATAATTGAGAGGTTGAGAGAATAGAAATTTGAGGCTATAAAGAACAACACGAAATGAGACTTTTATGAGTAAAGAAATTTCTAAATCAGCTATATTCCTCTAGTAAACTTTCCAATTCACTGTTGATAACAAATTAAATCTCAAAATCTAGAAATATGTTGCATCTCCTAGGGCTACCCTCTTTGCCTGTAAGTGCCTCCATAATATCTTACCCATTACAGCTATCTTAGCTAGGTTTCTTCCTATTCCCTCTGCTCTCTGCCCTATGTGCAACTCTGATGAGGAAACCATGCACCACATGCTTCTTACCTGTCCTTACACCCAACAAGTTTGGCTTCTTAGTAACTTAAACTTTAGAATAAACAACCATTCTAACATGAGCACCCAGAACTGGATCAGAACCTGGTTTTTCCCACCCTAAAATTGGCATACCGACATAGGCACTTGGGCTACTAGTTGTGTTACTCTCACGTGGGAAATCTGGAAGTCTGGGTGTGTCAAAACCTTTCAAAATATACACATAGACCCACACAATGTTGCTAATTGCATCCAGAGAACTTCTCAAGCACTCCAACAAGCAGTAACTAGATCTGCAGATGCTTACAGATCACTACAAACATCACAACAAACAATTTGGATCCCACCAGATCCTGTAGACACCAAAGTGAATGTAGAGATAAAGTTTACAAGCTCAGAAAATTGATTTAGTACTGATTTTCTATGCAGGGACTCTAAAGGTGTATTTCTAAGTGCAAGAACATGCACTATCAGCTGGAGACAGTGAACAAGCTGAATGCTCAGGGATTTTATCAGCAATCCGGTGGCCATGGAGACAAGGAGTAAAAAGGCTTGTTTTTAGAGACAGAGTGCAGATCTACTGTAGAATTTGTGAATGGGAATGTTGCCAACTTGGCTTGGATCTTTATTAACCTCTTGAATGAGGCTTCGGATAACTTAAAAAAATTTGAATTTTAGGTTCTGTAATCGTAATGGTGACCATGCTACGCATCTGTTGGCACAACATGTTAACATAGACAATATGTCTAGTATTCAGTATTTGTATGCTCCTAGCTATCTGTCAGAACAATTAGACAGGGATAAGTTGTTCTGTAACTTTTCTGATGCCTAATCTATATAAGGATGATGTATTGAAAAGAAAAAAAAAAACTTTCCAATTCACTATTACATTTGATGCTTTAATTTTTTTTTTTAAAAAATGCAAGTTTTGTTCATTGTTTGATGATGGCTACAAGTTTACAAGATTTGTGTTTTCGTATTTATAATCAACCTTAAATTGATTGGAAAACAAATGATCAAATATGATTTATAAGGTTTGGGTGGCTAGCTTTTATGTTTACTCGCTAAGAATTAGGCTGAGTTTGGGTTTTCAAACGAGTACAATTTGTGGACATACACTAATTCACTACATGTGTGTCCACGGAACTGGTGTTTTATTGGTCCCTGTCAACTTCCATCTCAACATTTTATTATTAAGAAACATATTAAGAGGAATAAAATAAAACTAAAAAACAAATATTAAAAAACCAAAATAACTTGTTCTTACTCATCATCTCTTTAACATTTGTAAGAAGAATCAATTTTTTTTTGAAAAATATGGAAAAGAAGAGAAAAAGTAATGATGGATGTTGGACATTGTCATGGAAAAAGCCCCAAATTCTTTTTCAGAGGTTAAGTTTCAATCTTTTAAGGTTTATTGAACTAAGGGTTTTAAGGGTTATAGAACTAAGGGTTTTTCAGGTTTTTAAAAGTTATTTCTGTTAGTAAATTTCTAATTTGATATAATGGTTAATCTATGAAGATGTTTGATATGCAAATTCTGCAAAAAGTCTATTATGGTTGCAGAAAAAAAAATGCGTAATCTGTCAAAGGTGAAAAGATCCACTAAAAATGTGTCTGATCTGGTGATGGATGGTTATTGCGCCACATCACTTGTTCATTATCATGTAGAAAGTCTTTGTATTATAGGAAAAAAAGGTTTAGATCTTACCGTGTTATTCTAAACCTAAAAAGCCAGATTCAAAACATTATTAACAAATACTTATTAATTGTTAGAATTTAATATTTTTAAAATCTTGAAGTTATAAAGGGAGTTTACGATAATGTATAATAAGATCCAACGCTAGAGAAAATGTCTTAACAGTCCGGAGGCGTGCACACACAGGTAAAACCACGTTTAACCACACATTGGAGGTGGACTCACGAATAAGGATAAACATACACAAATACGAGTGTTCTATAAGAACTATAGTTGCAGTGCTCTACGTTTAGTACGTGGTCTCACGTCTTAAGAAGATAATATTTAATATATATATATATATATATAGTCTGAGAATGTTAGCTTAGAGATTATAGCAAATGAACAAATTAATAAACCAAAAAAAAAAAAAAAAAAAACACTAATATAATACTAGTGTGGTCAAACTAAACTAGTAGGAAAATACTATTTGTCTGAGAAAAATATTATAGGAGGATTACAGACTTAGATAGTGAATATAAATTAACAAAAGACCACTAATAATAGTACTAGAGTAGTAAAATAAACAAAACCAAAAACTAGGTCCCTATAGAGGTTTATGAGAAAAAAGAAGAAATATGATCAGAGCCATGTTGAGGTCAGTCCAAGAGAAGATAGTTGGACGATACTAGATAAGAAGACAACAGACCAAGAAGCGAAAGTGGAAGATTGCCCAAAGCATTTCAACAATAAACTGAGCACAATTTCTTTTCCCCATAGTTGGGTCCCTCAGCTTATACTGAACAGAAATAGCCACAAGTACTTCAACAAAACATCCCAAGATTGTTGTCTTAAAGTGTTTCCCAAGTAGTTTGTGATCCGAGATAGAAGTACCCAAGAGCAAATCAGTGTGAAGTCCAGCAAGAACTCCAGATAATGTAGTTTCGAGACGCTTCACGGGGTCAACCATCTCAGAAAAATCTTAAAATTTAAAGTATTTTAGTTTTTAGTTTGCTAGTCCACCGAACGTAGGGAGGTTTTTAGGGTACGAAGTAAAGAAATCAAATATCTAAAATGATGTCTATTTGTCAGTCTTGTTTTTTTTTTCTCGCTCTTCATTTTCCTCCCCCAATCTCTGCTATCCTCCCTTATTTTTTTTAGCTACTATCTCCTTCAATTTACTCTCTCTCTCTCTCTCTCTCTCTCTCTCTCTCTCTCTCTCTCTCTCTCTCTCTCTCTCTCTCTCTCTCTCTCTTCCTCTTCTTTGCAAATCCTTCAATCTCCCCAATTCCTTCTAATTTCAATTTCCTCAATTTCTTCAATTTATTATCCCTCTCCCCGTCTGTCTTGTTGTTGTTCTTCTTCACTAATCTCTTCAATTCTACGGTCGGTGCCCACTGCTTTGCAGTCTTCTTTTATGTATATTGTATAGTAATAATTAACATGCCTTGGAGTGGGCAGTGGCCACATTTTGTATGGTCGCTTGGGACCATTAAAATGTCAGGGCTGACTTAGTATAGGGTGCAAATAAATTATTTTGAGGGTGTAGTAATATGTGGGGTAGCTCTTGTTACAAATTACTAGGCAAATATACTATTGAATGCGGAATTAAACAATAGCAGTAAATAAAGATGAACAAAAACACAAGATCTCGAAGAAAACTATCTTCTTTACTGAATATTATGAAGATTACAAGAATCTCTACCTCACAATACTCTTTAGACAAACTAAACCCTAGTTGTCTCAATATTTCTAAATACACTAAACCTTAGTGGTTTCTCTAAATAAGTTAATAAATAGTTGTTTCTCTATGTCTTGGTATATGTTTTGGTTTATGCCAAAACATCAATATTTATAGGCTTTGGACAACTTTTAGTTGGCCAAGGAAAAAGATTTCCTATTTCCTAAAATTCTTATCCTTGTATAACAAGGAAAACTTATAAAGATTTTCCTTTCCTTGTCCCACAAGGAAAAGGAAACTAAGTTCCTAAAAGAAGGATAGACCTGTATCATGGCTCCCCCCCCCCCCCCCCCCCTAAGAGCTTAAACTCCCGTTTAAGTTAGAAACGGAGATTAGGGAACTCGAGAACTCCCTGATCTTTATTGGACCATTTCGCTTTACTTGGAACTTGACCAGCACGCCCAATGCGAAACATTAACCGTCTCCCACTTCGTGTCTTAGTCACCTTGCGCTCCAATATGCAATCTTCCTTGAATGTCTCCTCTCGACCAACCTAAGGACATTTCATCAAGACAAACTTCCTACAAACATTTACTAACCTTTTAGCATGTGTTGTCGTTACCAAGTCAATTCCTTTTGGAGGGGGAATTAGTCGAATAACAAACTGTTCTTCACCCTTAGTTAATGTATACTCCTGAGCCCTCCTATCAAAAAGAGCATACCTATCCCACAAGTAGGGATTTCCTAGAACAACCTGACAAACATCCAATGGAATAAAGTTACATGTCACCTCATCAATATAAGACTCATGAAGAGCAAACTTGCATTGATGTTTCACACTCGAGTCGACGTCCTTCTGAATCCATCCCAATGGATAAAGCTTAGAATGCTTCACGGTTTTCAAACCAAGCTTCTGAACCAAAGCTTCTAAAATCAGATTTTTCTGACTTTCTGGATCTATAATAGTGTTCACTAAACTGGTCTTCACCTGTAACTTAACACAAAAGAATTGCTCTCTGGGGTCATCTTCTTCAACCTGTGTATGATTACCTGGCCATCATGTTGAGCTTGAGGTTCGGCTCTGTCATCCCTGGTACTTCCTTTGGACCTTGTGCGATTAAAGCTGCAGTCTTTTTCCCCTCATTCTCTTTCAACCCTTTTGGTTTGAGATGTGGATATTTCTCCCAGCATTTGTGCATCACATGTCTCGTTGCTTTACAATGACTGTAAATCAACGTTTCTTTCCCATCAGACTCATTTTTTCCCTTCTTTTTAGCATCATCATGTTTGTTACTAGAACCATCAAACTTACCACCAAATTGCTTTTTATCTATTTATGTACTGTTCTTCAACTTACCTTCAATGACAATAGCTTTTACAGTAGCCTCCCGTATAGATTCTACTGCAAACAACTTCAACTCCTTCCGAATATACTCACTCAAACCTGCCACATACTTCATGTATATGGAGTAATCATTTAGATTAATATCCAAAACTATTGCTTGATTCTGAAATTCGGTTGTATATTCTTGAACGGATTGATTGAATCTCTGGCGTAAGTTGTACCACTTCTGCCATATTTCTTTCAGAAATCCCACTGGATAGAATTGCTTCTTAAGCAACTCCTTGAATTTCCTCCACGATACTGCCCCTTTCTCATCCTGATACTTACGATAGGATTTCCACCAAGTTAATGCATGACTTGACAGTTTCAAGGTCGCGAAGGTAATCTTCTCTTTCGACGAATAGCCATAAAGAGTAAAGTATGTCTCTAGATGTTCAATCCAATCGTCTAGTTTCTCCATATCAACACTTTCATCATACATAGGAATTTCAACTTTGAAATCAATCCTTAGATTTCGAAAAGAATTCTTACCTCCATGATGTGAAGTTTTGAAGTTGTCGACTTCTTCTTCTTTTTCGTCTGCTTCTTCCCCCGCTTCATCTTCATCCGAGTGGTCTTACTGAGAAAACAAACTCTTCTTCTTCTTCTTCTTCTTCATCATCTTGTTCTTCTTCTTTCGACTGCATCTAGATCTGAAACGAAGCCATTGTTTCCTCTATACTAAGTTTCTGCTGCGGAGTAGGTGTCTTCTGCTCCTCTGATTTCTTCAGATCTGTTTCCGTCATCTTCTTTTTTCCTGTCTTCTTAGAATCTTTTAAAGACATACCTAGCTTTCTGTACTACGAACGAGTTAAGACCATAAACCACAGAAAACTCCACCAGGGAATCAAACTTTGCTCTTGTTACCAACTTGTGTACAAATTACTAGGAAAATTAACTATTGAATACGGAATTATACAATAACAGTAAATAAAGATGAACAAAAACACAAGATCTCGAAGAAAACTATCTTCTTTACTGAATATTATGAAGATTACAAGAATCTCTACCTCACAATACTCTCTAGACAAACTAAACCCTAGTTGTCTCAATATTTCTAAACACACTTAACCTTAGTGGTTTCTCTAAACAAGCTAATAAATGTTGTTTCTCTATGTCTTGATCTATATTTTGGTTTATGCCAAAACATCAATATTTATAGGCTTTGGACAACTTGTAGTTAGCCAAAAAAAAGAATTTCCTATTTTCTAAAATTCTTACTTTTGTATAACAAGGAAAACTCTTATAAAATTTTTCCTTTCTTTGTCCCGCGAGGAAAAGAAAACTAAGTTCCTAAAAGGAGGATCCATCTAATCGAGTGTCGATATGATTTCCCTAACTTCTGCACCATTAGACTGGCCCAATAGAAAAATGATAATTTGGTATTCTTAATTGGGCCTATACTTCTATCAGGGGCCCTAATTGGGCCTGTCAACACCAGGTGTATTGTTGTTTGTTGTGTCTGTGTAATTGTGTATTGTGTAACTAACAAAGGTCGATCGAAAGAAGCAAAACTCTCGCATTCTAAAAGAGAAGAAGAAGAAGAAAAATGGCTCATCGTCACTCTCTACTTCTGCAACGAACCTTGAAATCCGCATTATCTTCATCTTATTCTTCTTCGAGTGTTGTTCTTCTTCGTTCATCTTTATTCTCTTCAAGATCATTTGCTTCAGATGCTTTGGTTTCAGAGTACAATCGTGGTGAGATCGGTTGTGTTTCTGGAATTCCCGATGAACATCTTCAAAGAAGGGTAAATCTTTTAATCCTATTTTTTCTTGAATTTCGTGATTTTTTTTCATGAATTAAATTCAAATTGAATAACACTATCAAAATTAGAATCAATTGAGTGTTGAATTCAGAATAAATTTCCAATTTGATTATATTTGTGGTGTTTGTTAGCTTGAGATACACCTTCGATACTGAACAACGCCATCTGTTTCCTCAATATTTTGGGATTTTAGAAGCAGATGAGATGACCTCTTTAGCATTGAAAATCCATGGATAGTCCTAATAGACTATCAATTCACACTCAATGTAGTCCTAATAGAATTAAAAATACAGATGCATCTTAAGGGTTAAGGGTTCTTAGAGTTTCAGCCTACTATAACCGTTTAGCTTGAAATGGGATCGCACAATAGGTTAATTGCTGTCCAATTTTTTCTCTACACTCTCCCTTTGCACTACCACAAAGTGCAGAGATTTGTGGGAGAGAAAGGGAGGGGGGAGGGGGGAGGGGGGATGTGTTATGGTATATTCATGTGAGTTATGTTAGTGGGTTAGTTAGTGTTTAGGATTAACTAGTCAATTAGTGGTTAGTAGTCATTTTATTTAACAACCATCACTGGTAGTGGAATAGTGGAGTCATCTTTGTATCTATTTATAGAGATGAATGATCAATTAAATGGTAGGCTGAAAATTGATAATAGTTTACACTATTGCGCGAATGGATGACATAAACCTTTTTTTGTTAACCAAATAATAAAAAATACATTCTTTTTCCCACCTGGATCACATATAATGTTCTCTTCCATACTAAAGAAGATATCAATATTGATGTGGTTAGTCCATCTGAGAAAGTGCAAGAGAATGCCTTGAAATAGCTGATTGTGAGAGCCTTTTGAATCTTGTAAAATTTTGGAGATGTTCTGACAATCAAATTGACAATAATTAACTCTTCGAGTTAGTTTCGATCATGGAAAATTCCCTTTTAACATCGCGTTCCCTTTGAATCGTTTCATCGCTTTCAAGTCATGGATTTGCCTTTCATTTCCCACGTCCCATTTCACATTTTTCCTAGTTAGAAAACCTCTAACAAATGATTGGATTCGTATCGCCATTCATAACCTTTTCTCTTCATGTAGATGACAATGCAATGCTGATAATTCCGCTTGTATTTCTTCAACCTTTGCAACAACCAGATTATTAAAAGCCATGAAGTCCGTCTTGAATAGTTGAACCGTTCTAGCATCTCATGCTCAACATTCCCCATAATAGAATTGAACAAGATAGTTAAATTGAAAAAAGATACCCACATTCCAGTGATCGAAATGCGCTGATACCAATTTGTTACATTCAAAATATATTGTAACTAAAAACAAATAAAAAGTAAACTAGAATAAGATTAGAAGATAGAATTGGATTTATTCGAGGAAATCCAACCTCCAATATGGTTCTATTGAGGGAACCTTGCCTCCATTCACACAACAATGTAAACTATTATCAATTTTCAGCCTATCATTTAATTGATCATTCATCTCTATAAATAGATACAAAGATTACTCCAGTACTCCACTTTCCACTACCAGAGATAGTTGCTAAATAAAATGACTACTAACCATAGTACAAAATATCGATATCGACTAATGTATCGATCTCCAAAAAATAGATATATCGGGATATATTGGAATCTATCGGTGGATATTTTACGTCGAATGTATCGATTAATATATCAATTTGTTATACAAAATATATATAAAATCAAATTTGGAAGTATATTATCATAGTATTTACCTAAAAAATATCATATCTAACAAATTATTTTCAAAAAAAAATTTTGAAAAAAAATAATATTTCCAGAAAATATCGAAAAATATCGGCCGATATTTTACAGAAACATCAAGAGGTAAATATCGGGAATGTATCGTATCGTTTTCTTTAAAAACCGATATATATCGCGATATATCGGGATATATCGCGATATTTTGTACTATGCTACTAACCACTAATTGACCTAAACACTAACTGACTCACTAACATAACTCACATGACCATTACATACTACAACAGGATGTGACTGCTTTTGGACACAAAGAGGGATTACACACACTTACCGTAACATTTTTGCTTGAAGGAAATCAAATATTGAGTGTTAGGAACTCTAAGAGCGAAATGGATCCTTGGCTATCGCACTGTATGGCCTTAGAAGAGTGAATAGGTCATGAATGTTAAATGGAAACTCAAATTATTATTTACCAATGATTTCTTTTTTCCAAGATTAAACTCCCACGGTTAAGCTTCATAGTAGAACTACCAAAGCCTCCTACCTACACAAAGCAATAGTTAGATTATATTAAGTATTTGATTAATAACGTTAAAATATGTTATTGAATGATGTTCCCTACGGCAATGGTATGTATAATTACGAAAAGTTTTAACTCATTGTGACATCGTAGAAAACTCTGACAAAAAAAGAGAGATGATCTTATGTGTAGAATATAGCCACTATGACATGAACCTTGGCCCCCTCATTGAGTTGTCTTCTCAGGGATATCGAAGTGCTTCAGTCCTTGCCTCTACATTCCATGGCTATGTTTACAATAACTTGAACCCCCCTTTTCCCTTGTATATAACATCATTTCAATTTTTCGTTAATTGTAACTTCTTTAATCTTTTGCATACCAGGTTGTCATTTATTCACCTGCCAGAAGTGCAACACAGCAAGGTTCTGGAAAACTTGGAAAGTGGAAAATTAACTTTATGTCAACCCAGAAGTATGTAAATAATCCTTACTCGTCTCCCTTTTAATCATTTTCAGAAGATGAATATATAGGCTAATATATTCTATAGTGTCTTGGTTTCAAGTTTGTTATTCGTGCCATGATTTGATGCCCATTGGAAGTTTTGTTCCTGAACCATAAATTTAGCCATTTAGGACTAAACAACTGCATTAGTTGGGAGTTGGAATCAGATACAGTTAATACAAATGTGCTAGAATACAGGTTATTGTATAATTTCAATCCACTTAGGCGCCACATAGGTTTTGTGGAGTGTGACATACTGACATGTATCTATACTAAATCACCTTAGCCTTCTTCCATAACATACCAAACCATGTTCTGACGAGGTGGAAACAAGTAGGTATGCAGTCATGGCTCTTGCCTGAGTCCTCATCGTACGTCTCTCTAAACGATGTGGACAGTATGGTTGAAGATGCTAAAGCTTTTCTATGGTATTTGTGTCTAGGATCAACTGAGAGGAATGGCAGAAGTTTGAGGAGTTTAATTTTTCAACAGTTTAATGGGAAGGTGAGTCTGACATTGGTCCTATCATCATTATGAGGATATGTACAAATGTACAATTTTATCTTTTTATGTTGCTGAGATGCAAGGGCTCATCCCTTGAGGTTTAAATGCACCATTCCTTCACTTTGCCTCTTCTTAGGCGGTTTTAACTTAAAGATAATAAAACTATTGAGAAATCATGACAACGGACTTCCCATGTGTATAAATATCACAAGCCTTTTTATCAACATTTTTATTCACCCAGAAAATAAATAATAATAAAAGATGATTGGTTTCCATTCCACACTTCATATCTTAAAACTTCCCCATTTTTTGCCTTTTGCCTTCCTGTTTTAAAAGCTCTTTTTATTTTCTTTCTTTTTTCGAAATTGGATCTTTACCTTTTTGTGGATGTAGAAAACAAAGATAGTTCGATTTGAATATTTTATAGTAAAATATTTTATCGATTATATAGCTGAGATCAAAACATCACCAAGAAAATTTCCTATAATATCCTGCTTACCAATGGCAGTGCTAGTTGCAGGATCTTTGAAACTTTTTCCCTTATCTGAAATAAGTTTCCTTGTAAATATTTTGAAGTGAATGACCACCAAATAGGCCAAAGAACTCTAAAGCTGATCCTTTGTTTATTATCACTCTCGATAGATTCTATAAAAAAGCTATTCCTTATTTTTACAGACTTACTTTTATGTAGTTATTAAATTTATAATCTAATTGTATTTTGAATATCTAAAAAAGATTGACTATTCTCTTATGAAATAACTCTGGTTTGAGTTCATACCAGAAGTAGGCAAGCACTCTCACGCATGACTCTGGAGTCTCGATAAAAACATAAAACCAATGAAAACATACCAGACAAAGGGACACCAGACACTAGTCACATACTCACACTACATATCCGAATGGAGAGAATGGTTGACATTAACAGTTCTTTGTACTGTCTATGCATATTCTTCTTTCCTGCCCCTACCAGGGTGGTCCAAAGACTGATAAAAGCCTCTACCATTACAACCTTGTTAAGTGTAACATTGTACGGCACACTGAACCTCCTGAAAGGTCTTGAGCTGAAGATTACGTTTTACAAATAGGCTTAGTAAGTGGTTGTGGAAGTATGGGGATGAGCAGATGCCTCTAGAGGACAATTTCTGTCAAAGGTGGTAGTGGTGACGGTTAAATTCTGAGAGGCGTGTAAATTGGATATAGTCCTCTTTGTTGGGATTTTGGAAGTTTTTATGCCATCGACAGAGTCTCACTTTGTTCATACAGAGCTTAGCAGACCGGTAGAGAACTATCTAGTATTTTGAAAGTAAAAGGAATATACACGATATGGAATTTTTTCCAACCAAATTCGTCCGTCCTAAATAAAATATTTCGATAAACTAGCTTTTAACAAAATTATATATGGGTATTACAATGAGGAGTAACATAGTCCTATGGTAAAGCAGAGGAAGTACTAGATACAGCTAATCTAGTAGCCTTTAAATTTTTATTGTTGTAGAATTGTATATCTGGTTATTGATCTCAGACAGATGTTCAACGATGAGAGATTGGCGATTTAATATCCTTGTTTGAAAGGATAGGTTCACAACGTCACTCAATATAGAGCAAATAAACAGCTATGGCCTCTGATTTCATGAAAGGTTTTTGTTATGGAATCTTGGTACGCACCCTTGTTCTCAGAGTCCTCTCATAACCTATCTTGGTCTTTCTTACATCTTGAAAATTCCGTTAAGGGGCCAAAGTGCCATCTAGAGCCTTTTATTTGACTTAATATGGTGCACTAGGATCAGATAATAATCTTTTCCCCATTGTCCCTTGTATAAATTTATTTAGGGTTATTTTCTTAATTCAGTGTCTGTACTCTGTAGTGTGGGTGACCCTAAGTCTCTGTGTAATCTCCTATTAATGTAGCGAAAAATAAGGTTTTCCTTTTGAGCTACGAGGAGGTTTTGGTGCATCATTCCTTTTGGGATACTTTTAAAGTTGTTGGAATGAAACTATTTGTACTTTCAGGCAAGGGCTCATCACAGTCGAAGGACTTCTTCGTCTTTGCGGGAAACAGTGCCAGATTGCGAGATGCTACCTTTGAGTCTTTCGTGTTCTCTTGGTAACATGTCATCTGTGATTCTGTGGTGATTGAGATGATTTTGTAGTGGGAATTAACTCATTTATCTTTTTCTTATACACTCCTTGTGTTTTGGTTTGGGACACCTCATCCCTCTTTGTATCTTTGTTGTGCCCCCCCTCTTTTTTTTTTTTTGTGAAGAATGTATATTTTGTTTACCTCTAAGAAAAAGGGATAATATTGAAAACAATCAACTCAGTGAAGAAATATAAATGTTGGGATACAAAAGCAATTTACAGAAACTAAGTACGCTTGAGAGAAGAATGGTTGAAAAGTGAGACATCTAGATGATTCGAGGGAAATACATGAAATGTATAAAGTTGGAGAGCCGCATGACAACGTCCCTTAGAGAGAATAGGGAAGAGACATGAAATGTATGCATAGTCGTTTCCACCTGTTTAGATTTCAGGTTAGTTTGTTAGAGAAAACTTGGTGACAGGGCAAACCAAAGGACTGAAGTATGTTATCCTTGGGAGTTGGGATGACAAGTGAGATGTCATCCAGGACTCCGGGTTTTAATAACAACGCGTCTATATAAATTTTGGAATGGGATCATGGTAGTGTTCAATGTTACTTTTCTAGTTACAAAGTGCAGTTTCTGCAGTTTTCAGCTTTTTACTGAGCTGATAAAAACCGAACAGGTGAATAACTTTTCTGCCTGTAGTTATTGCAGGATTTGATTATTGGTTCGATTAATAGTGGACAGCTTGATGGTGCAATCCTACCTTAGCATCTTGCTAAGGAGGTCTCTGTGCTGTACTTTTCCAGCTTAAATAAAACTTATTTCTGAAAATGATATAAGTTCGATTGAAAGTATATCTCACTGAAAGTTATTTTATTATTTGCAGATGGGAAAATCCATTGATGGGTTGGACATCCACAGGAGATCCTTATGCCAATGTTGGCGATTCAGCACTGGGTTTTGACAGTGAAGAGTCTGCAAAGGCATTTGCTGAGAATCATGGATGGGATTATGTGGTATGTGTCTCTTAATATTCAATTATAAAAGAAGTTTTCATTGCAAGATGTCCAACATGATTTTGATATCAAAGGAATTGTTTTCTTTTGAGTTGAGCAGTGGAGAGATATGAAAGGCATGTGTGTTGAGTGATTTGTTTATACATTTTCCTTTTAGTTTACTTGGATTCGTCATACTTAGCATTTTGTACCCTACCCCTTAATTTTTTGTTATGATTTCTTAGTGGTAATTTTATGATTTTATCTACACTTTTTATATTTTCTGAGCTGTTTCAGTCAGCCCCCTCATTCTACCTTTACTTAAACTTTCTATCAAGTACAAGTGATGTATTACTGACAAGAAAATACATAATACCTATGTGATATGATTCACTGAGGGTATTTTACACCATAGTTTTAGTTTTACATATATACCCTGTCTTTTCGCATCAACTACTTTGCCAGAGAAAGTCAAATTGAGAATTAAAGTTCATGTCACCAAGCCCAATTTCTGATTCACGATTATCACAGAGAGATTTAATTTGTAGAATTATGTGGAGAACTGCTGTCACATAACTACTTCTGTATTAGCTAGCTGTTTATTGCCGTAAAATCTGTGCGGGGCTTTTTATGCATTGCTCAGCAACATCTCTACTTCGAATGACTTATATGTCACCACTTGATTATGTTGTGGTAAAGGGGTCAATGGCTGGTCCATTTAAATTTGGAGTTATCAAATTAGGAAAATGGGCACCCATTTGAAATTTACAAAATGTCTCATTTAAGTTTTGCCCATTGACACCCGTTTGTGCCTTTTTTAATGTTACTCTCCCTGTTACTCATCGCTGATGGGACTTCATGAATATTTTGCAGGTCAAGAAGCGGCATACTCCTCTTTTGAAGGTCTGAATGAATTTCTCTTGAGCATTAATTTTTGTCATTCATAATAATATTAGTAGTATTCTATCTATATATCTATATAATAGCTAGACCCAATGGGTCCCACACTCTCTCTCCTATGTGGCACTCTATATGATCATCAAGCTCTCACAAATTTTCTCCAATAAAACAAATAAAAAAAAAAAATTATACTAATTGGTTTTATAACTAAATTTTGTATTTTTCTACCCTTTTCCACATTTCCCACTAAACCCAAAAAATCTCTACCCACTTTCTCTACTCTCTTACAAAGTATAAACACAAACATACATTTCAATAATATTAAAATCAAAAGAACAAATATATTCAAAACACAAATTAATCAAATATAACCAAACATAATTTATTATATATATATATATATATATATAAAAATAAAAAAAATAGTACATATAACTTTAATATGATATAAATTTAAAATTTATAAAAAATTTCTCATACAAAATCTCCAATCCCAGTGCGTAGCACGGGGTCCACAACTAGTTACATGTATAAGTGTAAGTGTGGTCTCGATATAATTCAAGCGATGAGTAGAGCCCCTTAGTATTATCTAACTTTCTAAATCTTTTGATTAACTTTTTTATGTAAGAAAGTTTTTATGGGGCCCTTTGATTTAAAACCGAACCTGCAACGCATTTTTTCATTTGGGAGGGTACTCTGAGTACAGTGAGTAGTGGGTATACCATGTACGCATGAAGGAAGGTCTTTTAAATTTATTCGGAGGCCATCCTGAGTTTTGTCTCGCAAAGAATTCTTCACCACTATCAGATGCTGAAAACAAGCCAAACTTACAGCACACCATTTAAATGATCAACTGATTAAGGTTGTAACAGATAGCCATATTTTGGTAGCATCCGGCACATGTTTAAAGTCAAAACTTAGGTTAATCCATTCTGTTGCAGAAGACTTTATAATACCCTTCTATTCCTGAAGTAGTTCCCATATCGTTTTGCTCTGTCACCTTCTTGTTGCTCATAGAGTCTATGAGCTAATTTAATCCCAAAAATTCTGCGCGTTCTCATCTTGGGGATTGGAGGATGCTAGATGCTTTTATGGTCAAGCAATATCATTGTAATGTCCTAATTCTGGATGGAGCTTGGTAGCCCTTAAAATCCTTTGTGCTAAGTATCTGCGCTATTTGTGATGTTTTTCCTTTTGGAATTAGCCAATTAGGTGGTGTTTAATTACATTAAATTTCCCAAGCAAGCAAGTGAAGGCAAACATTCAGGCACTTTTAGCGGAACAAAATTATTTTACAGGTTGTGGTATTGGGTGGCATTTGATTGAAAGTTCCTTGTTGTGTGAAAATTATGTTCAGACTTGAGAGTTTGCTGTGAATGTTTTTTCTTCTCATTAGAGGTGGTCGGTTTGCTTTGTTATGGCCACCCCATATTCACTCAGTGATTTTGGAGCAACCTAAATTTTCAGCCTAGTTAGCATGTTTGTAACCAGTCTCCTAGTATTTTAACTCCTCAAATAGTATCCAGTAGCTTGCACATAGCCAGTCTCCTAATATTCTAAATCCTCAAATACTATCCAGTATCATGCATATAACCAGTCTCCTAATATTCTAAATCCTCAGAATACTAGCCAGTATCTTGTATCTGTCCCAGATCATATTGTTTTTTATAGCAATTGGTACATTATATGTAAGAAGACTTGCCTTGTCCTATATTCTCATAAAATTATCTATTTTGGTTGTCGTGGTAATTGCTACATTAGGTTTGATTTTAGATTTGCTTCTGAATGCAGGTTAGGACATATGCAGACAATTTCAAGTGGAAGGGCCCTCCTAAGGCTGAGGATTAGGTTGTTCTGGAGAGGATTCTAAAGATGAAACAACAAGTTTGATTTCCTTGTCCTTGTAACATCTCTTTGTTTCTGTTGATTAATCCTTTCTTTACCTTGTAACATCTCCTTGGTTTTTGTTGCTGATTTGTGAGTCTATGATCAGAATGAACCTTCATTTTAGAATTACCACATCAAACAGACATAATGCAATATTCAATAAAGTGGAACTAGTGAATTGTTGTTCTCTCTACTTCTCTTACATATATTATAATATGAACTGCACTATTACTATATATATGTATTCACAGATAAAGATATTTAAGATTGAGAATTGAACTTGCACTCTTTGGTGTGAAACCTCCATGTGAAAAGGTAGTTCTTGGATTCACAGGATAGTTTCACTACATCACAGTGAACATTGATGGAGCTCTTCTTTTCATCGCTTCCCCATTCTATCCTTGCCTTGCATTTAAAGGCATCTGGAAAAACTGGTATCTGAGAATCGGCCAAATCCAACATCACCTTCCCACCTATTCTCTTGCATGCACTGCTCCTTGCCTGTCCATCAAAGTTAGCCATGGAATTGAGCCACAAACACTCTGGCTGCCCTACCATTTCCATATAGGCAGAATTTGCCAGTCGAACTCTGTTCCTGGAGTCTGAAACCACAGCTGGTAAAGCATCCAACTCGATCTCTGCTTCAACATCCTTGGGTTTCTTTAAAACAGATGAAGCAGAATTCGAGTTATGGTCTTCCTGTATGCATTCCACAGTGATACTTGATCCTACTGGTCTCACAGCCTGAGGTGTTATAACTTTCCCATTACCACAATTTAAAGTAGCCGAATTACTTGGATGCAGATTCAGCAGCAGATCCATTTCCTGTGGAATTGCAGAATTAGAGTTCAAGTCCGGCACATCCTGAAGCTGAGAGTACATGTTAATGCCATGCATTTGAGGAACTGTTTTGGGTACTTCTGGAACTGAAGAAGAGGGGTATGGTAGAAAAGGAAGTGTTACCAAATTCACAGGCTTCTCCAAAGAGCTACTGAGGTCAAAGCTTGGAATTGGCAACTGAGAAGGAAATCCATGACCATAACCCTGCAAAGAAAGACCAAGTTGGGTGTTTTTGGCCAGTGAAGCTACACCACAAGGAGTAGAAAAGGCAGCATACTGAGTGGTTCTTGCTCTCTTGGAAGGTAAACACCCAGATTTACCCCTCTTTCTATTCCTAGAAGGCCTAGTTAGTAAATATTTGGAGAAGGGAGATTGTTGGGTATTTTCAGGTGTTGGTGGACCTTCAACAACAGGTTTTGGAGCAATGGGTCTATATCTTGACAAGATCTGATCAGTTTTAGAAGAAGTAGAAGATGAAGAGTAAACATTCATAGAGTTCATCATGATCATGACTTCTAATGGTGTTTGCTTTTGATCCCACCACCGTTTTGTGTGTGGGTCATGAAAGAAATAGCAAATAAAAGAGAAAGAATGTGTGTGAGAGAGAAAGAATATGTGTTTGAGACCTTAAAAAGGGTGTTTAATAGCTAAGTAGGTTTGCGAATGAGAAGAAGCCAAGATAAAAGAGTGAAGAGTTGTATTGTTGTAGTACATGGTTACACGTGGGATTGTATGGTGGGTACGTGTTGAAGAGCTTTAGATGTGTAGACACGTTTAGGTTTTTTGTAATTCATGATGAAGATCAAATGAATGTAATAAGAGAAATATAACAAAAGAGAGTGTGAGAGAGAGAAGAATGTTGACAATTGGAGGTTTCATGCAACCAATGGTTAAGGTGGCAAATGCCAACAACAAAGGAAGAGCAGCTTTTCCTTCAACACCTGGTAGTCGGTAACCATGCATGACAACACTTTACAACAAGGTAATGGTCTGGTTCACTGGTGGATAAGTTACAAACATTTTTTGTACTCTATTCCATTAATTTACTATAATACCCTTTTGCTTTCTTCTATCTTTTTTCACCAATCAGCTACAACCTAGTTTTACTCAATATCTTTTTGCTGTTGGCATGGATAAAATGATCCACATGGCAAGGCAATCAGAATGGTGGACAAATGGAAATTTGTCTCAGTCAACTTGAGTTGACTTAGTCAAAATTGTATTTTGTAAAACAAAACCATGGTATTTAATTGTCACTAATAGTATTATTAGTGTAACTGGTCATTAGTAACATTGGTGATCAATAAATATAGAGGTCTTGTATATAAAAGGATCACTCTCTTCTTCATCCTCATTGTAAGAAAAAGAATGGCTAGTTTCAAGATTATTGCAGCATTATTGATCTCTGTACTAATGCTTTCATTAGCATCTAATGCACTTGCATATCATCATGTATACAAAGCTCCTTCTAAATCAAAATTGAGTAAATGTTACACGCAATGCGCCAAATCATGCAAGTCAGATAAAGCGGATGCCAAACAAAAACCACCACCACCATCACCACCACCACCACCACCTAGAAGCATGTGCGGAATATGCCCCCCTGAGACCAGGTGTACACTATGCACAGGCATGTTAGATCCTCGTTTTGATGAACCATATTATAACACTAGGTGGTGCTGCAAATATAGGTACAATATTCATCATCAATAAGAAACGCCAAACTATACTCTCTTTGAATTTACTACAGTATTGATCATCAATAAGAAACTCCAAACTATTCTCTCTTTGAGTTTACTAGCAGAGCTAGCACACTGCTTATTGTTGGTTCTCTGTTTATTCATGATATTTTATATATGTCAAGAGAGACTTTTAGTTTCTTTACTGCTGGGAGATTTTTACAATTAGGCGCTAGGGAGAAATTAATACAAACTCAACAAACTAAGCTAACAATCTACTACTGCAAATCCAACATGGTTAAAATTGAAAAGCAACTTTTTTACTTCATAAAGCAAAAAATAAAGTCTCCTCCTAGGACGCTGAATTCTTATGCCTTCCCTAATTGTCCGAGCTTCCAGGTTTCTAAAGTTCTAATAAAAGCAAATGCAAATATGTACAGATACCTGTAAACAAAGTATATATTGCAACTCAATACTATACAACCAATAAATAGTTCGAATATACATGTACTACCATGTAACAAACAATAAATTCTACAACTATAAACGTCTGTTACAAGACTAGTGAACTACTTCGGTCTGGCGGTAGTAGCACCTTCATATAATATTTTGATCGACGAGAGAGATTAATCCTTTTTCTTCTCGCTTCTGGGATCAAGTCAATGGAACATTCTGAGAAGCCACGCTTCACAAACCTGTGTACACAATATGATTCACCATTAACATCTTTTGACACCTTAAATGTGCAATGGTAAACAGAATTGTAAGTTGGTTATTTGGAATAGGTGCAAAACCAAAGGACTCTTGTGTAGTTGGCACTACAGCACTAGGGATATATTAAAAGTTTATAAGTTAGTGAAAGTGAATAAAATTGCCAGGTCTTCGTGCATTCTCTTTGCATCATGTACAAGAAGTGCAACTACCATATGAATAAACTCCAGAATAAAACATTGAAGATGCCTGGAAATAGTAAGCTCTTCAGTGCCAGCAGTTATCATAAGATCCCATAACATATTGATTCCTATTCATAATTTTTTTTTTTTTTTAATAATTGGTTACTTTAAATGAAACATCATCTTATTGCCAAGAAAAAGAAAAGTATAGGTAGGCCAGAGGGAACTCACCAACTCAGAAGAATGGCACAATGACCTCACTAAGAGACAAGTCATTCAAACAAAAAAACATCTTCTCTACATCCTAACAAGTCCAAAATCAAATACGAGAATTTGACAGTGCCTAGTGTACCCATCGATGCTGGTCATTTCCCAAAGCCAAAATTTCAGTAGGCGCTGTCAGATTCTCCTATTTTCAGACGGTTTGGCCAAATTTTCAGTAGGCACTGTCAGATTCCTAAAATTTGTGACTAAACTGTCAGATTCTCCTATTTGATTTCGGACTTGTCATTAATTAACCGTCTTCATCCTAATAATCTGACAGTGTATCCAACGATGCTGGTCGTTAATTCCCAATAATTAACCGTCTTCATTTTCAGTATCTCCATATAATTCAGAACACAGTGAATGGATCTAAATCTAAAGATGACTTCCATATGAATAAGTGGAAGAACTGCCACATCGCAAAGCACAATAAAGGGGATTGAGCTGCACTTACTGGATCTACACATGCCAGCAGGGACGGATCCAGGATTTTCATGAAGGTGGGCAAATTTTTGATAACATGTAAGAATCTTAGAAAAATATTTGAAGGGTGGGCATAATATAAGATTTTCAAGGAAAAACTATGCTATCAAAACTAGTATTAGTCTATTAGATGTAAAAAAAATTCCCAAAATTTAAGGGTGGTCAGATGAACAGCCCACATGCGGCTTTGTTCCTGCATGCCAGAGCATGGGTTTCAAAACTTTGTGACTAAACTAACAATGTTAATTATTTGGGCTTCCATCGCCTTTTCAAGATTGCAAAAGATTCATCAATCAGAGACATCTTTTAAATTACCCAATCTTTCCGTTTCAAGATTCGAAAGAAACACTTGCCAGATATATCCTACCTTGCTTCACAAATGGTTTGTATTGTGTAGCAGACATTGTACACAATTATGGACATTAAAGGCCTCTCTTCCATATTAGTGATACTTGCAACCAGAGAGCTCCTTCTGGTAGCAGAGTATGTGCACCAGAAATCACTGTATAAAAGGTTTGATTCTTAAAACACCCATATTTCGATGCCTACCCCCACATCCACAGATTTCCTTTGTTCAAATCAGCAATTCTTGAGATTATCTCAATTATATTAATCACATCCTTTGCTGCCAGTCCCTTATCCCTTTGGTATAGCTTCAAATCACAAGATACTATTCTACACCATATTCTTTTGCAATAATCCATCTTTATGTTCCACTCCTTTAATATCCTACAATCCCCATATGCCCTTTCCTTGCTTGATAAGTGATAATGCTCTTTAACCCCTCACTTGTTCGCAAGGATAACTTGTAGTAAACTACACCTACATGTACTACACACGTCTCTAGCTCACCAACTCACTATCTCTTGGATCCCAAACTTAGTGTTGCAAACCAGTCACCTTAAAAGCCCGACACAAGAACCAACACTGTATATCAATCGGATCATGGGTCACACACATGGTTGGTACACATCTTACCACACAACATGGGAATGGTCACAATTTCAACAACACTCCTCAGCGGGATCTTTGTTACACACACAGTAAGCAGTAAGTATATACTTGCCAACACATGGGTCTGGCACAGTCTAAAGAAACCTTGTATTCATTGGAAGATTGATACTTTAAAGAGACTGAGGTCTAACAGGATGCTCAGTAGTACAACAACGATCATCAATATAAAGTTAGAAATTATGGTAAAAACAAAGGACATACCAATCCGCAGTGCGAGTTGTAAGTAGAAAAACCTTTTGCAGTCCAATTGACGAAGCCTTGTTCTCTATGTAATCTGCAGAATTTTTACATTACAAAGACAAGGTTAAAATTTGGAAGGCATCGACAAATCCATTCATCAGAACACAGTGGGAATTATTCAACTCACTGGACATAAGTAATGTATCAACAAACTGATAGAATTTTTTAAGCAATTAACTCTATAAGCTGTGCTATCAAATTGATTTCTCAGCATTTGGGCTATATGGTTTGACCACTTTATTACTTCCATTTATCCTATTCGATAAAATTGGCAATTTATCAGCCATTATGACTATAAAGAACCATTTAGAATCCGTGGGTTTTAAGGATTTCTTTTAGATTTTTATCCAAACCTATAATCTGTATAAAATTTAAACTGATAAACAAGGATCATTCTGTCCATCTTATAGTGTTCTCTGTCTCTTCATCTTCTTCAATCTCTTGAATTTCGCACACTAAGAAAAGGTATGTCTCGCTTCCCTATTTTTAGGTTTTCTTTTTTCTACCGCTCTGTTTTCTATTTTCTATACTACCCTGTTTTCATTTTACTTTTTCTCCTATTTCAATTGAAGAGATAATTCTCTTTAGCCTATGGATACCTTTGCTGAGAATATGAAATCGCCCAAATTATTCCAAGTTACATGGCTGAGTAAGCCTACTCACTTCTCACTCCTTGACTGCTAAGGACCGAAAACCGACTTAATTGCCCAGCATATGAATGATCTTTAGCACAGGTAGGCCGCTTGAACTGGTTGGAATAGTGTTGTATTTGTGGAATTACACAATCAATATTTGGATTAATTGTCTTAAGGTAATCTTTATAAGCAATATACGGACCGAAATTTAAAAAGTCATGTAAATTGGCTCAGACCGTACAAGGTTAAACAGGCAAGCGATTTCGTTCCTTTTTTTACCCTTCTTCGCAGTTTTAGAGAACAAAGAGCTGGTTCAAAGAAGAAAGGTCATATTTCCTTCAATCTGTTCAGAACAATTTCAACTTCATCTAAACAAAACTCAAAAATCAATCTGCAGTGTCATCAGTCGTCACAACTGCATCTACTACAGCCAGTGAGAAAGCTAGGTTCTCTCAACAGTCATACGTGGATACATTTAAATTAAGAGATTTTCAGAATTGCCCCTCCCTCCCACCCACCCACACACACACACACACACACACACACACACACACACACACACCCACCCCACCACCACCACCACCACCATCACATTATATAAAAGTTGAAATTTAAGAAATTCACACGGGATATGTCTATAGGTGATGCATCTTTGGATTTTATGTCTTCCATATATAATGGTCCTATATATACTAATGTACACAGACAAGACATCTTGTACTATCTATCTCTAGTGTATGATGGAGACACATGGCAGCAAAAATCAGGAATAAACAACCTAGAAAGATTTGGAAGTCTTTAGTCTTTAGTGTCATTTAATGTTTTATTTTAAATAGTAGTCAAAGCTGTCTTTAATAAGTATAGTCTTCCTAAGTGTGTAGAGAGTTCTTATAAACTCTATATAAAGGTTTGTAGGTCTTTGTATTGGGTAAAGAATGAAGTTGGAGAAATTGCTAGTAATTATGCTATTGTAAGGATTGTGAGATGCAATCCAAGCATTGGTGCGATGCCTAGGAGTGAATCCTAGGAAATCCAACTAATATAATGCTCGTAGCTACTAGTGCGACGCTAGTAGTTTCGTCAACCTTACTAGTGTGATCTAGTAATTTCTGTCTTTTTTATAATCTACTCCTTGTATTCGATTTTTTTCAACCATCTAACAGTTTTAACCAATAAATACAACTCATCCTACATTTCCTCTATCTTTAGGAAGGACTAAATTACTAGCATCACACTAGTAAGGTTGAGAAAACTACTAGCATCACACTAGTAGGGTTCTAGGAATCACTCCTAGGCACCTAGGCATCACACTAAGACTTAGATTGCATCACACAATCTTTAGAGTAGCAAATTGCTAGAAATATCTCAAATATCATTACTATCCTAAAACAATGACTTACAAGACTTTATATAGAGTTTATAAGAAATTTCTAGACACTTAGGAAGACTAAACACATTAAAGACAATTTTGACTATTTGACTACAATTCAAATAAAACATTAATGACACTAAAGACTCAAGACTTCCAGATTTTTCTAGGGTTGTCTATTCATAAATTCTTGCTGCCACGTCTCCATCAAGTCTATAGGCTTTCCAGGGAGTACACGAATGACAATCGCAAAGGGACTGCAATCAGGGAACCTTTTTGTGGAGCTGTTAACAGCTAGAAAGCGACCAACAAATGGCTGCGATACCTGAATTCTTAAGCGTAAGAATGTACTTGGAACATTGGAGAGGGCAAAAGAAATAACCAGCCAGTCATAGAGACAACCTTTGGTCTTGAATGTTGTCTTCCAATCATCTCCAGGTCTGATGCATAATCGTTGGTAGCCACTTTTCAGATCAAGCTTATAAAATATAGACGAACCTGCCATTATGTCCAACATACCGCCTTGCTTTGGTGTGAGCAACGTAGGAACGACACAAGGACTTAAGCTGTCGTGAATGAATCTCTTGGACTTGAAGTCATCAACATCCCTTGGATTCTTTGTAAGAATATGGAGAGATTTCTTCGTGTTTCCAGCAGCACCTGCAGGCTCAATTGCTTTGTACTTTTCCAATTCAGTGGTACTCATTGGCTTCAAAGTGATCTTTTTATTGTTGAAGAAGAAAATATAGGTGGCTTCTTTCCCGCAATGATACACATCTCGATCATAGAGCCATGGTCGGCCAAGAAGGACATGTGTCACTTTCATGGGAATTACGTCACACCAAATGGAATCACATTAAGTACCACATGAAAAAAAAACAAGACACTGTTGGGTTACCGGAATAGTCGTGCTATCTATCCAAGCTACCTTATACGGTTGTGGGTGTGATTGGACTGGAAGCTTGAGGCGTTCAACCGTGGATGTTGAGACAACATTCATGCAGGTACCACCATCAATAATAAGCTTCCGAGCGTGATTCCCACAACAAACCAACATCTGAAATATAGAAGTGCGTCGCCAATCTTGTTCATCAACTTTAGGGGCTGCCAAGATGCGCCTAACAACCGCGGCAAGCGAAGTATCGACTCCATCTTCTTCTAGATCATCTGGGTCGTACACCCCATAGTCAAAAAAATCATTGTTATTCTCGCCATCTTGTTTGTTTGACTCTTCATCATTCTTCCTTCCAATAAGTAGATTCTTCTTTGGACATTGAAAAGTCATGTGGCCTGTCCCCCCACACTTAAAAGCACGATTTCTCCTTAGCCTTAGAATCAGCCATGTTAGCGGAAGAGGGTTTGAATGACTGTCAAGGGCCTGTTTGTGCGTGTTGTGCAACGGAAGCTTTAACCCAAGGATTGGTTGCAACAAAATAAGCTAACATACAGTGATCATCCATATATAATGGTCCTATATATAATGGTCCTATATATACTAATGTATCAAAATCTCTAATGTTTTATATATCATTTTCTGAAACACATTTGTTCAATATTTAATTTATGTTTATTTGTCGTTAAAACCTATGTCCTGATATAATGCTAATCAAAGGTATTTTCCGATCTGAGTATCTGACATTATCTTTTGAAAATTACAAGTCATTTGAATGTCTGCTCCATGTCTTAACGACATTGCATTGGCAACAAATAAGCTAACATACAGTGATCTATAACAATTATGATGTAGAAAGAGGTGATATAGTTATAAAGGTTGGGAAAAGAAAAGTTGAAAGAATTATGTCATACCAAGCAATTTGTCTCCTTGTCCATGACCACGGCATTCTGGAGATACAGCAATAGCAGCAATCTCTCCACATTTTTCCTTGAAGAAAGGGAAAAGTGCTGCACAAGCAATAATGGAACCATCTCTCTCTACAACAATGAAGGAATCCAATGCTTCAAGTAACTGAGCACAAAATACAAATAAAACAATCTGTCACAGACTTCTAGAAAATTTTCGATCAATATCCACAGAAAAAAGGGTTGACAGAAAGTACCTCTTTGTTGGTCCTTCGGACTAATGTGCCAGATTCTTCTAACGGTTGTAGAAGTTGTTTTATTCCAGGAAGATCCATCTCTCCAGCCATCCGTGTTCCTTCGTAAACATCACTAATAAGAGTGAAAGTGTAAAACAAACTGTAAGGAGCAAATATTTAAATAAAACTGGATATTCTACATTCATTACCTATAAGTCTATAACAAGTTAAACTCAATACTTCAAACAAAGCCTAACTTATTTAATTAAACATGAATTTTTCAGATTAGCTTCGACATCCTAATACGGTTTAGTTAAAGCTTTCACATTTTATGACCTAAAGATTTAGTTAAAAATTTCACATTGCATGACCTGACATAGGATAAATAATATCTACTGTTGTAATTTTTTAATTCCCTTGATGGATCTGTCTATTATAGGCTCTTACTTGTTCATAATTTTTGTTCCTATTCGATAAATTCCTATTGCTTTCTGAGCAAACAAATAAATAACATACCCATCTTAGTTCTAACAAGAATATAGCCTAAAAAGAAATAGCTTTCAAAAATTATTCCACTATTTTATGCCCACAACCTTTTTAAGTTCACAACGTGAAAGTATAATAAGTTTATCAAGCACATCCTTGATATTTAAATCTGTGGTTTGATTCGTCAAGACTCAAGAACATAATCGCGCTAGTTTCCATTGACACCTACCAATAATATTTCATACTCATGAAAATGATTTCCATGGATATATTTTGTCTCTATTTCATGTCAAACCGATATTATAAGCCATAATTTGATTCCCAGATATGATACTTGTAGGGACACCGAAAAGAGAAATTTGTGATACCTGCATGGACCCGATCACAGAGATTCAAATATGACTCTTTCATTTTCAATTTTTTTGGACGAACATAGATACGAGTATCTTAATTGTTCTGTTACCCTATGCTTTATTTTGTCTTGTATGTAAACAAAATTAATGATCACATTATATGTAATCAAAATACATCTTGTCAGATGGTCTAAAGACTGCAAGTCCAATCACATTATATGTAATCAAGCATCATGGAGACCAACAGAGCATTACTTGCCAAGTGTCTGTGGGCTGTGGCAATATGCTGAAAACAAAGACACACTCTTGAAACACACCATTGCAGCTAAATACCCAGGTAAGGCTAAGGAGCATGGCTAGTTGCCTATGCCAGTATCCAGACCTCACTGCACGAGTCTATGGAAAGGCATTCAGCAGCTGGAGACTGATTTCATGAAAGGATTAACTTTCAAACTTTAAACTTGGCATAAAATCTTAGTTTGGCATGACATTTGGGTAGAAAATATGTCTCTCAAGGAAAGGTTCCTTCAACCACTGAGAGTTGCAGGAAACAAGGATGTAAATGTTACTAGTCGTTGGAGCTACCATGCTGGCCAGGGTGGTTGGAACCTACATCTGAATAACGGCCACAGAGAATGGGAATTGGGGGAAGCCATCAACATATCCCTACTGCTGGACGTCTACTATTCATCTATGGATTCCATTGACACTAATTCTATGGTATGGAAACGGAGTAAGACTTTCTCTGTTACTGTGGAATCCTTTTATAAGCAGCTCACTGCTGGAAATACTGGCAAAACCCCAAAGCTATGCAAACGGCTACGGAAAGTGCACCCTACCATCTAAGGATTAATTTTTCATATGTTGTATTGCTTGGCAAAGTCTGTAAACTGCCGACAAGCATAATAAATTGGAATGGACATTAATGCTACATGTTGCCTCTGCAATTCCCTCCCAGGAAATATTGACCACCTCCTTCTCCAGTGTTCCTTTGCTGAAGACCTTTGGATTCATCTGACATGGCCCTGCAAAGGCAAGATCAGGCATTTGCTGACTGGCAAATCAGTGAAGAAGATACTCACTAGGTCACCAATTGAAAAGAACCATAGGTCGGGGGAAAATACTGGAGACACTCCTCGGGATAGATAATTTGTATCGAGTATCCTGAATGAGTAATAAATGGACAGCCGAGAGGAATCCATGATTCTTATTTGACCGATATAAGCTAGCAATGGCCCCTCGTGCAACAATGGCTCCCTGGGTGCAATGATGTGGAACCTATTACCTTTTGGAATTCTCTGCATGGAAAGAAAGGAATTCCTTCATCTTCAAAGGGAGAGCAGCTACTTTGGATTCTCTAATCACATTGGTGAAGGCAACCTGTGGTATTGGGACTACTGATGTAAAGGGCAAAGCTGATAATAGATTTCAGGATCTCATGACCAGCTGGAATTCTTTGATTCATCATTAGTTTCATTGTAGTCTAATTTCTGTTAAGGGACTGGGGGAATTTCTCTTTCACCCTGTTTGTTTGGCATCCTTTTTATTTGCAATCAAAATCCAGTTTATCCAAAATAAAATAACAAAAACAAAACCAAAGCAGATCTGCATGAATTAGACAAATAGACCAGGCTCCTAACATAAAAGGCTTACCTAGCCACCATAGTTCCTACTCCATCTCTTTTGAATAATTCCAATAACAAAGCTCCACTTATAGTGCCGTCTACCAAATGGACTCTTTGAACGCCTCCCTAGCAATCATGAAAGAAACGCATATTACTTAGAGGGCAAGGAAACCTCTGTTCGTAGGCTCGTAGCACATATATCACACAATCCTAGGATTGGCATTTCAACAATAAAAGTAATATGTGATGCTCATTGTAAAAGTTTTAATTCCATCATCATTATTTTTACGTTTGATTGATGATCAATAATTGAAGATTGATTCATGACAGAAACCCAAAACCAGTAATCTCAACGAGAACCCCCCCCCCCCCCGGGGATTCAAGGCAACATAGCGATACCCCCCCAACTCCAAAAAGATTTGTGTCACCCCCCCAAATTTACTTTTCGGTGAAAAATAGACTTGAACTGCGATAAATACCCTTACGCCACATTAGACTTTGAATTTGACCTAAACCACTGCTGATGTGGCATAAGGGTACTTATGGCAGTTCAAGTCTATTTTTCACCGGAAAGTAATTTTGGGGGGTGACACAATCTTTTTGGAGTTGGGGGGGTATCGCTATGTTGCCTTGAATTCCCGCGCGGGGGGGGGGGGGGGTAATCACTAATTAGCTCTAATTTATATCAATGGATTAGGCTGAAAATAGCTTTAGTTCCATCATCACACTCTATGACAACAACAATCCTATTTTTATATAAAGGTACGTGTCTCAAAGCAAAGCAGTAGCTAATAGAAAAATAATATTAATTCATGTCAGCAAAGCCATCTCCAGAAATTTCCAAATGCAACAAGGGATACATCATGGATTACACAAATGCACGAATAAGAAAGTGGAACAAAATTGAATGGATTAATAGCGAAAGATCTCAACCACGAATTGGCTTGGATAAATGTTTCTGATACTACTAGCCATCAAGATGCCTAAATATGGATAAGATATGTAGACTTTCATAGGGCATGAGGCAACAACTCTTATTTCATAAACTCTAATAATACGAGTATGGCAATCATGTCAAGTATTTTCAACTGTAGCTTCTTGAAGTGATCATTTTTTTTTCATTAAAATTTTTATCAAAACATCTTGTTTAATATTTTAGACAAAACAAAAGAAATGATCATTTTAAAATAATAACTGCACAAGGCCACAAATAATTACAAATGAGGATGTACTAAATGCAGAAAAGGAGGATAAGGTGGACATGTTTAGGTATTTGATTTTGTAGAAGTGGATAAGTACTTAGGGATTTAAATATAGAAAAGGATGACCAACAAGCATAATCGGGAGGAGAAGGTGAGATGCCCAAGAATGGATATTGAAAGAAGGGAAGAACCACCACAAGTGAGTTATTCATGGCTAACTTAAGTAGGTGGGCATGCGAGATGCACACGTGAGGTTCTATTGGGAATTTGCTGGCAAAACGTATCAGTGAGCCCTTGTCCACTCTCACAAATTACAATCCTCCGGTACGGGGGACAGGCTAGGTGCCTTAGATAAGAGGTGATAAATGTCAAGATGGCACCCTATGTAGATATGTCTTTGTAGGGAATTTTGTAGTCCCCCACCCTATCTTCTTGTTCTGTGTTAGATATGCTGTATTTTTTCATTATTCTTTCTGTAGAACTTCTCCTTGTACAATCATGTGTGCATATATCTTTGCTCTGTTGTTTACATCCACATGCTTTACCATTCGATTTTGGGTATCTACAAATGTACCATCATGCGGATATGCACACACCAGATATACACAACTATGTGAGTATTTGGACCAAATAGAACCTCAAATGACTAAAACAAAGAAAATATATGATGAGAGACTTACTCGGCAAACAAAAGCTGCTGCAGCCAACTCTGAGAGATAGCTATTCGATCTACTCTGACGTTCCTCACCTCCAATGGCAAACCCCCCCTGCTCGCGAGACCACAGCCCATTGCCGTTATCAAAACCAACACCATTCTGAAACGTTGGATTATAATCACCACTGGAATATTTCCCAATCTGAACAGAATGGCTAGATCCATTGGAATCCAAATTTTCAGGGATACCAGAATCTCCTTCATCAACAGCTTTGACATAATTGGCAGCAATTTCACTTTGCTCAGCTCGTTTTCTAATCAACAGATCAGCATCCTCGAGACTCAAGAAACGAATAAGACGTCCAGATTCATCCAAAATTGGACCATCTACAATGCATATAAGTTTCTCTGCTTCAACAGCTAAGGCACAAGCAGTAGCAACCTCATATGTGCTGCAATGTTTGGATGCAGTCAATCTCATGTTAAAATCACACTTTACAAGTAACAAAACTATGCAGTAATTATGATATCTTTAACTGGAGAGGCAAATGGAAAAAACCATGAAATAATGTGCCAACTGGATATATTTTATTAATAAATTTCTTTCCATTCTTTTTATGTCATGCAGATAATTTTCAACCCATGACAATAACACCATCTCCGATGATAACTAAAGCCAAGTTGTAGTACCCTAGCTAAGGGATATGTCCAACGCTAATAAATCATGCTGAACAATAGGTCCATGTTAAGAGACACATAGTCTTCAGTTCGCAGAGGAGCTAAAAGTTTTACATAGTAAGCTGAGATCAAGCATATTGTTTCAATAATTAAATAACATCTCATTTCATACTAAAATCAAATTATAATTCACAGCAGATGGCATCCAATTTTCATTTATTTGGAGCATTGAAGGAACATCACATTGGTTCCTACCTGAATTTACCCTAAGACAGTGCAAGTTTATTCTGCAATTGGACTAATTTATATTGAATTCTTCACTAATTACTAAAATCTGTAGATAAACTGCTAAATGATAACAAAATAAGAGAGAGAGGTGTTGGATTCTTCACTTAATCATAATCAATTGTTCAGCATTCTAGTAAACAGTATAAGGAAAAAAACTTCATTTAACCAAAAACAATCCTCAACTTTTGACTAACTTTAGACGAGTTTAAAGCATCATGATCTATCAGCATTACACACTTACGCATCTTATAGCAAATGATATATTACAAAAGATAGCATTGTATGCTGCTGAATCTTGTCTTAGCAAACTGTAAGGTAAGTTAGATTGAGCAAGAATGTCTTATACTTTCTTATCAAGTGGAATACAATAGAGCAATATAAGTAATCAGACAACTAAGCGTTATTTAAAGATGCTACTGAAGAGCTATATATCATACTTGCAGTTTAAGTCCTCTCCAGTACTGGAATATCCCACATTACTTAATACTACAATGCAGTCCTTGTCAAGCCTTTCACGTATGCGCAACACATCTATCTTCTTGACTTCACCTGTCGATCCATAATCAACACCTTCCACAACTCCTCTTCTCTGAATACAATACAAAACAACTTGAGATCAACGCAGCTTACATGGCAACAAGAAAAACATAGAACCTAACCAGACAACTCACATAGCTAGTATTCCTGTGTGAAAATAGAAGAATGGTAGAATATTGGAATCTAAAATTTCAGTTGAATCGGACATGCAAAATTTAGACTTACAACACCAACTTTTTACCTTAGCTGCAAGAAAATTACCACTTGCAACACTAACACCAAAATCATGCCACTGGCCATGACGGCGAATACTACATACAGAGGGACCAGGAGACAGCTTTGCTTCTACAGTAAGTCGGATCCTCCCAGCTGCTTCCATCGCTGCATCTAGGGATTGAGGATCTGTGATTCGGTATCGACCAACATAATTGGGCTGACATCCTGCGAGAAATTCATTTGCAAGTAAAAACACATATGAACACCATGGGACTGAGAAAAGATAATAGCATGCCCAGGGGAAGATAAAGCACCATGAGACCAAGGTAAACAGAAATTTATGCATTTCTTACACTGATAATGTTCAATGACTAGTATATATTATACCTTTGCTTCGAATTCACTTATACCTTCATTCAGTAAGTTTTTCTTTTCCTTCTTTCTTTTACATAAACCTTCATCCGTTTTTTTTTTTATAACTTTATAAGAAAATAAACAGATCAATGTGTCTAAAAAAGCTCAAAGCTTACTTTTTATTAGATAAAGTTAAGCAACTACATGTTTAATCCCATTTAGTTAATTACATTGTTCCAACTAAACACCTTTTCAGGATTGCTAATGCTAAAGAACTTGTAAGATTTGTCTATTCATTGACAACAAGATCTACGGTATGAACATCGGGAATGGGCCCTACTTACGGGACAATGTCTGATAAGTGAATGCCCCATTCAAGTGTGAAAGGTTAAGTAAAGTTTAGTGCTTCTGTAACATTCTAAATTTAGTACTGACTCAGCACATCTTCTTCAAGAATAATCAAACACAACAGTCCCTTTTATGTTCTGTCTCTGTCCTATTGAATAAGCAAATTTTAAAGTGAGTAATATTTGTGGAGTATATTAAAAATGGAGATAGTATACCAAATTTCATAGACAAATAATTTGAGAGACAATGTACGTGAAGGTATAAGTAAAGAGGCTACAAGGAGAAACTGAAAGCAAAAAACAACAAGTTTCTTCACCTCTCTCGGTCAACAGCTTGTCAATTAGAACGTGAGTCCCAGGAACAAGAATAAATCTAATCCCCAAACCGTGAAGGAGAGAGATATCCTGCATATAATCCAAATGCCTTTAATCATTTTTAAGTTCCATCCACAAAATGTTATCGACATTCAGTGATACAAAAGTACTTTTGAATTTAAGATCAAAACATTCACAATTTATTCGTTCTGGCACTCAATCAAACACCATTTGTACCTTTTCTAGACAACAAATTAACACCTTACAATGGGTGGATACCAATCAACAAGTTTGATGGCAAATTCATAAATTCTTGTAATAAATTAAACAACAAAATAAGTCGGGAAACTTGCCTGTAGAATTGAACCCAAAAGGGGACTAGCAACAATCTCTCCAGATATAACTACAACAAACGTACTACCTCGATGAGCTAGAAAATAAGGCCAAGCTTCATGAAACCACCGCACAATCTGGTCATCTTCTTTCTTGACTAAATTGGCATCATCAATAATACTGCTACTGGTATGACTCTCCTCTACTACATTACTGATGACGCTATGACAATTAACTTGAAATCTTTTACTTTTCTTCGCTTCATTTATTACTGATAAACCTGGCAACTCCCATCCATTTTTTACAGAATCATTAAAGAAGACCCCTAAAACTTTTCTTCTTATTGGAATCAATTTATTCTCTCCAAAAACGGGAATCTGGAAACAATGTGATGCAACTGAAGCCGCCACCATAACTAAAAATGTGTTTGTTTGTTTGTTTGCTCGTTTGGAAATGAAAAGCCCTATAAGAAATGAAGAAAAGTACAAAAGTAAGAAGACAAGTGTGTATTATACAGAAAAAATGCAGCACAAGAGGAATGACGAAATGCTATAGAAGATAACAAATCAAAACTATTTAAAACTAAATAAAAATTTGGAGCACTTTAACTTTTATGTTCTCAATTGAATCTAAAGATTATCTCAACTAAACATAGCTAACGAAAAGCAAATTCCTATTTGGGTTTTTCCTTATTTTGCAAAATTTGGCCAAATTCATTACTGCCCATCAATCATAAGACTAATATACAACCGTGATACGGTGGGGACGGACGTTTAGGATACCCATGGCAACTCAATTTAGAATTGGTTATCCTAAAAATAGGACAAGTATCTGTAACTATAAAATAAGCTGAAAGTGTAGTGTTCAGTATTTTTCTTTTCTTTTCTTTATGGAAAGAATTATACAACAGATACAAATTGTAATGGAGTTGTAGTTTATAACTTCACCAAAGATATCATTCTAATAAAAATAGTACACAACTAATTTTATCTCAAACAAAATTGTTTATGTGATAAACTCAATATCTTGCTTATACGTACTTACTTCTAAGGTAACAATGAGGAAGTTAAACAAATTCTCAGATTAAGTTCTCAAATATCCACAGGAAGAATCTGCAAGAAAAAAGCGACAGATCACAGCCGGAAAATACCTTGGTACCATTTAAATTTTTTTAATAGCCAACATGTTAGCATATTGCACAAAAATCGACCTGGTGTCTCAGAAGAATTAAAGAATACATATTGTACTACCAAAAAAAAAAAAAAATTGAATTATTATTGTTGACCAAGCTTTACAAAACATTTTTATGAATTCAAAGTCTTAGGCCAAAATATACTACTGCAAAACAAAATCAGTTTTCATTACCTAAATCTTACAAAAAGAATGCATATATGAAATTGTCATCTTCTTCAGCAGTATATTTATACCTAAGCATTAAACATTTGGACAGAACATCACAACGAAATCCGATATATAATTTGTTTCTAATGTCGATATTTTGAATATATCCGTTTTTCCAGAAATCGGATATTCGCCTAAAATCGAAATTTGCTACTATGCATCACAGTATATTATGCGGAATAAAAAACACTCAGATAATAAACACGTATATACACTTCTGACCGATCATTCCATACAAATCCAGTTTGATTAACATTAGACTTTCTTATAAGATATATTATTATAAAAGAAATCAAATAAAAGCTCTACTTCCTCTATCATGTAAAAGCATAGGCAAACTCATCCAAAATTACTTTTCTCGTATCAATCAAGGTCTCCAGAACTAAACCAATTCATCATACAGTATACACAAACATGTAGATAGACCTAACTTTAATAATATAGTTTTAATTTTTAAAACTAGGTCCACTCATAGGCTACTGATGTTACTAGCTTTCACTTAGCTCTGCAAAACATCTGATCGCTGCTGCTCTGTTTCTCAATTTTATTTTATCTCTCTTTATAGTAAACAAAAAATTGCATCGCCAAAAACTAAACCCACTTATATATATATATATATACTAGTTGTACCCATTGCTTCGCAACGCTAGTTTCGATAATTTTTTCATTCTTTGATAACTAAATTTTTATATTGTGTTATATTTTTTGTTGTAGGCATTTGTGATGTTTATAGTGTGTTAGTTTTAGATACATCAAAAATATATTGACTGAAATAACTATTACTATCATTTTTGGTATGTGTGGAATGATTGTGCCGTAATTATCTTATATTGCTATTTGTTTACAAAAAAATACACATAATATAAGAATTTCAAAAGAATGTTTTCGTATGAATAACAATAATCTTAATTGGTTTATAGCAACAATAATCACACAAATTTCAATGGATGCGCTTGGTTTTTCACATAAAGAACATTTTGTAGGTAGAAGGATTTACATGATCAGCATGTACATATGTTGTGCATCGTCAGGTCAGAAGCCAAAGGGAGGACATCCTACGGTAGATTACTTTAAACAAGTAATTGATGATTCCTTCAAGGAGAGCTAAGGTGTATGCAAATAAAGCAAATAATCTGATGAGCTCTATAAAGAAATGCAATCTAACGTACATTTATAGGGAAAGCAATAGATGTGCAAACTATTTGGATAGCTTAAGTACTAAAGAAGACAAGCTTAGTATGTTTTATGCATCTCTCTCTAAGCAGCTGGAGAACATTATAATCCAAATAACTGATATATACTTGTATTATTCATCTAAGCTTAGTATGTTGTATTCATCGTCAGGTCATAACTGATATATACTTGTATTATTAATTGTGATTAGTTTTCTCTTGTCAGGGTTACGTGTGTTAAAAATGTATGTAGAACACAAAAATTTGAATGAAATAACAGCATCATAATTTTCAAAGGCTAACGAGAGTGTAAAAATTTAAGCTGGCCTGGAATATTTAAGGTAGTGTAACCTGGGTTAATCACATAGGTGTATTATTCTTGTATATTTTGACACTATCAACACAATATGACCAGGAGATATCTTCAAATTTGGGATTAAACAAAGAGCATTCAAATAAAGGATTCGATTAACTAAATAGTGCACACCTTAATCAACAAGTTTGTTGCTATAAAAAGGCTCATGTACTCACTTCTTTGGGTGTGGGTCCAAAATTCCTACAACAATAAAACCATAATCTTAATCCAATTTTTTGCGGAAGCGTAAAATTATATCATTTGAATTAGTGACAAGCAGAACTAATACATTCGCTATCTTGCGATCAATAGATACTATGGGATCCAAATACCGGAATGCAAGGGTCGAGTGAGCAGTGAGTAGTTGATCTAACCCTGACCGCTTACTATTATTGCGAGCCTACTCCATAGGGTTTAATATAAAATTAACTAATCAACAAAATAAACTATGACTTGCTTGAGTTAATTAATTTTCAATTTAACCATATATTTGACATCTACGTTCTCTGTGATGTAAATTATGGAAGAAATCAAGAATGGAATGATTGCATGAACATTGAGGTAAGATAGATCTAATATGTAATATATAAATTACTTATGGAAGTAGCCATGACTCATTAATTAAAAGTCTTCTGAACTCATAGAGAGATAAATTCTAAAGGTTATAACAACCGTTATGATATAGCTCTTTACGAATTGGTAATGATGTGCCTTGCTGCAGAAAGCTATATTACGTATTTATTGCCATAGAGAGAAGCAAGGAAACTGTTGCTTTGTTTCGAAATTAAGAATAAATTTTATTGTAATATTTGAATGGATATTCAGTTTTAACAATTCATGAGATATTCACGAGGACACATTGAAGGAATATACATAACTAAGTGAAAAAATATATCCTTTCATAACTAATTCATAATTTAATGAATTTATTTCAGATTAGTAACGATAATTTGCATCAAATTTGCATTGTTGTTTATGCTGATTTTTTTTTAGTTTACCCAAGAAAAAGATGTTTGTTGATGTATTTTAATGGGTTTGTAATTCATATTTTTATCATCGTGACCACTTGCTTACATTTTCTAATTGTTTGGTATCCTGGGTAAATTTTTTATGGTGTATGGTCATACAAAGTCATTAGAGTTGGGTTTGGACCTAATGGTATCATACAAACATGTATACATTGGCACTGTTATTTCCTAAATCTGTGTTATAATGCATAGTGTGTTGCATTTCCACGGATGGAGAAACCATAAGACTCCATTCTACACAAGCAAATTGCTGATAAATCTAACAGTCATAGTTATGGGTTTATCAGCAACAATTCAAATTTTCACAACAATCATATAGTCCTTGTTTAGGTAATAAAAAGTAAAACATCCCTAAATGTGAAATGTTGGATTCCACATGATGTTGGCGCACTCACACACGCCAATCACAATGTCCATAAAGAGCTGATTAAAATGGAGACTCTAATTGAGTCTGTAAATAAGCAAAATTTACAAATTTTGTGAACAAAAAGATCATAGAGGGGAAATTAGAAAATTACCTTGTATCTGTGATCGCTTTCAAATCAAAGTAAAATTACCCTTCAAAATGGCAATCTGCAATCATTCCAACACACATTTCAAGTTAAATCGAACACATAATTTTAGTAAGAAATCAATCAATTTAATAGGAATGAAAGTAAGGAGAATAATATTGTTATGGTGTAGTCTTAACCTATGCTGTCAAAGGCGGAGCGGAGCGCCAGGCGCTTAGATTTTTGAGAACCGCCTCCACCGCTCAGGCGGCGCTCCGATCAAACCTACAGTTCACAGTTTACAATTTACACACTCTTAACAGTATTTCTTTCCCTTAAATTTTCTGTACAATAAACAACATAATAAATTTTAACTTAAATTTAAAAAAAAAAAATTTGAATTTGATTTGAAAAATTAAAACAATTTAAAGAAGAAGAAAAAGATTAGATTTGGATTTGATTTAGGAAGATTAGAATAAGATTAGAAGAAACTTTAAAGAAGATTAAAAGAAGAACTAGCAGCAGTAGCAGCAGAAAGAAGTAGCAGCAGAGCAGGAGGAAGAAGTAGCAGGAGAGAGAACGTGAGAGAGAGACCAGAGAGAGAACGTGAGATTTTTTCTTTTTTTTTGTGAGCTTTTTTATATGGGCTTTTTTAGGTTTGGGCCGCCCTGAGCGCGTTTAAACGAATGGGCCGCTCTGAACAGAGCGCTGGACCTGAGCGCCGCCCAAGGCGTTTTAGGCGCTGTTTTTGCCTAGCGGAGCGTCCCCCTTCAGAAATAGCGCCTAGGCGGTGCTGAGCGGCGCTCAGGCGGCGCCCCTGACAGCATAGGTCTTAAATTGTACATGTTTAGAATCAAGATGATCTTAGGAAGTCAGTGATATATTTTGGTATCTAATGAAGCAAAGAAAATATTTTCATATTGTTTCTCAATTCCCACTATCCAACACACATAATTACATGGGATATAACTACCAAAGCACAGAAATCAGGAGAAATAAATTAAAGGTTAGATTTAAGTAAGAGGTAAAATTTAAAGGGTAAGCAAATCAAGTACACACTACAAAAGTACAAAACCTAAGATCTAATATAGACTTTGCTTAAAAAATTCAATATGAAAAATTGGATTGTTTCTATTTCTCTTTATGTCCAGGTGAAATTCTGTTTCACCAGGTTTTCAACCACCTGACAACACATCACAATGTGTGCTGATCAGGTTTGTATTTTTTTTTTCATATATTAATAAAATTCTCAATTTATCAAAAAAATAAATAAAGTAAAGAAAGATCATAGAAACTCATCTATGGTCATTCTCAGTGTGATTATCTTTAGTTAGGGCACGTTAGTACAACTAAGGAACCATCCACCAAATACAACGGAATAATTCATTGAAATAACAAGTCATGTCTATATTTAATATATTAAAAAAAAACGGCAACAGAGAGAAAAAAAAATCACAGCAACTCATTTTTTATTTTCACTTAGGGTCCATGCTCATGCCTCCTACAAAAAGATATTATTGGTTGGACAGTTGACGTGTTTTCTAAACCTACTCTATTGAAGACAGTTACAGTGAAGCATTTTCATGGCAGTGAGAATGAGCTATATCTGGTTGGAGTTCCGTTGAAGATCGCAAGAGCGTTGGAGACAATGATTATCACATCTTCTTCAACATTATTGAAAGATCAAAAAAAAAGGGAAACAAGGCAGCTAAGCAATTGCTAAGTATTCCTAGAGATTCAACACGTGTTATCAACTTCTCTTAGAAGCTATTGGAAGGACATTGAGCTTGAACATGTTTGTGCTTATTTGTAATCCAACGCTATTTTTGTCACTTTATTAGTATAATTTTAAACTATTAGTTCTAGAATGACTAATGTGGTAAACTATCTAGGAGGTAACACCTATGGTATCTCCTGGATAGCTTTTTGGTTTTGGAAGGTTTGCATTATACAACTTGCAAATTTTAGTTATTCTGGTGTTCACCAGTAGAGTTATCTGGTGTGCTGGTTAGAGGTGATTTGTTTGAAAGGCATCAATCTGCTTGCCTGATAGCATTGTGTTTGTTGTCAGCCAGGTTGGGGCTTGGTTTGCTCATGCGCAGTCCTCGATGTGCTTCAAGACCTCATTTCCATCTTACTTGGAAATTCCCTCAAGGCACAAACTATATTGTAAAGTCTTTAAAATCAAAGAAAGGGTGACATAGTATAGTTTGGCTGTATTTATACAAAAATCAAAGAAAGAATGATAGATGTAAGAGTCTTATCTCAAAAGTAGTTAAGGTTTTAGGGGGCGGTGATGTAAATCAGGATCAATATATCCACAATTTAGCAGGTTACAATTTGGTTTCTTAGTTATATTCTTCAAATGGCATTCACAACAAATCAATATGGAGCCATGGATTGTTCCATCCATTTATAAGCAAAAATTTAACTACATGAATCTCTACCCGATTCGAAAGCAAACTTAACTGCATCATCCAACTGATTTTACTTCTAATAACTAACACTGTACAAAACCTTAATAAGAAAGAGTGTATCACAACATGAAAAATGTAATGCACAGATGATGAGAATATATTTGGTAAAGTTTTGTATTCTGAAATACAAACATCATATTAAGACTGAATAAAGACGAACATATAAGACAAGAAGAGGAAATTCACCAAAGAAGAAGTGTAGTGTCTGCCCCTTGCGAGTCCTTGAAAGTAACAAACGCAATTTGAGATAGTTCAGTATCACTGCAATAGATAGATAAGAAGTTAAAAACATTAACTATTGGTTAGTCGTAAAAGAAAATTCACTAGATCGAGGAAACACAGTAAAGGCATTAGGTATTCCAGGAATATTTGTATTTGCCGGGATATTCGTTTAGTTCTATAAATCTTAGTTCATGTTCTAAAGATGCCTTTTAAAAGTCAAATTATATAATTACTGCAAAAACCAAGGTACTTAATGTTCCCAAAAAAATAGGCTTGCATCTCCAAATCGTTGATATATGAACTGATAGACACTCATCCTCAACATAGCCATACAGGTGAGAAACAATCGCCATAAAAGAAAATTGAATGGTGACTGGCATACTGTGCAATATATGACCAAAATCCAGCCAATGCACGTTCACTGAAAGTCTGTTAACTCATTTACATTTTGATTTAATGGATATGGAGGTATAATATGTGACCAAAATAGCACTGGTCACATAACTTACTGTGCAGGATGACCATCCAAGTCAATCCTACATATTGAAGTATGGCTATAGCCAAGGTTATAAAATTCACACTCGCGAATGATGCAGAATCATTGTATAATCAAACACCATGCAAGCACTAAGAACAACAAAAACAAAGAAACTCTTACAACTTGGAGGGTCAAAGGTCTTTTAAGAGAAATGAATGATTTTGTTTGCTGCAACGATTGTTTCAAGATGGACCTCATGAAGCTTATAGCTAGTACAATCAAATTCCTTGCAAGCAACAAGACCATAAACAAACACCTGCTTCGTAATTGTTTTCACAAATATCACTGTTTGTTTTTGGTAGGTAACAAAAAATAAATCATATATCACAGTTTCAAACAAATATCAGTGTTTCTTGTGTACGTGATATATAAAAATACCATTTATCACTGTTTTATTGAAAATAAAGATTACATTTTCTGATTTAAGTGTGATAAATGTCGTTTTGATCTGTTGTAGTTTTCCAAAATACATCACCAATAATCAGGTTGGGTTTTTTCTACGAAAACTGTCCTGTTTCTTAAAATACTAACTGCTTCAATCATGGGCTCATTTCTCAAATTAAGTTGTGTTCGTAACAGAAGAAAAGGAACAAGGAAAAAAAAAAGTATACCCACGTTTCCAAATCCCACCACCACCGTGCCTTGTTCTCCGCGAAAGAGCAAAGGGGGAAACTATTCTCTCTGTTAATCGCTTCTACGGTAAGTTGTGTATCATATTTTTTCTCTCTTTCTCTCGCAAGCAAATCTAAATAAGCTGTTATAATTGCAGATCACAGAATTTTATCTGAAGCCCTACCAAAAGATTCACATCGTTAACTTTAAATAGAGGTAAAATTCGAGCAATCATTGTCTTTGAGTTTTTTTAGCTTACAAACTCTTATAAAAGCTTGAATATAAAAGCTAAGTACTAGTTTGAAGTTAAGGAACTCAGTAAATAGGATAAGGAAGAAGTTAACTGAAACCTCTTGGAAATGAATGAATGAACTTGTAAGTGGTTTATTTTTGCAAATTCTTACAATTTTTACCTTTAATATAATCTGAAGAAGTAAATTTGTGCTCTTTACTATTAAATTACTGGGATTACTGTTTATTCGACAAATTGGTGAAGGAGATGCAGAGACGCCATTTGTAGAATCTGAAGAGTATATCAATGCAATCCACGAAAGTGTCCTACAGTTTCTTTGAAGTGGTAAGCATCCACTAATTAGTTTTTAATTGAACATTTGTTTTCTTTTAATTCACTTGAGTTGACATGTATCTAGAAAAGAGAACCTCTTTTACGCGTGTCGATTTGATTGAATCCAGACACTGTAACCATAGTTAGTTTGCAATATAGACAAGTTCTTCTTTGGTCCCTAGATTAGGCTATTCATTTTATTAGAGAGTGGTTGGGCAAATGATCTGTACCAAGCCATCAACCCTTAACCACCATAATTGAGTAGTTCCTTTTTTTCCCCCTTAGTGCGTGTTTATATGCGAGTATTAGCATTTGAATCCATCTTGTTCATATTATGTTGTAATCAGTTTCTAATAGTAAAATTAAGGAGATTTCAACATTTATGTGGTGTTTTAATCACAAAATCAGAAATTAAAAAAAAAAAAAAAAAAAAATAGGGAATTATTCTAAATGTAAACAAACTTGTTTACTTATAAAGTTCTTCACAATAAAATCAAACAAAACAAAAAAGACTAGAATAACAAGTAGAAAATAAAAATAAAAACTTATTGAAAATGAAGAAAACCCTAAACTCCATTTCTTCCCAAAAAGAAAGACAAACCATAAACAGAGAACTTACTTAATCTTTTTCAAAGAATACAGAGTTTTGTTGTATTAGTGGAGTGAAGGAAACACAGTAATGCGGCGGGTTCATTGCTTAATTGCTTGAGAAAAAAAAAAAACCAACAGAGAGAATAAGAAGAAGAAGAAGAATAGCTTGCTAGGCCCAAAGATTAGCTACGTGGCATTTGAAAATGGCGTGCTTATTTATGAACTTGGACTTATTAAATACGGGTTGGGCTTATTATTATTGGACTTATTTATTTATTTGATACGAACTAAAGGTAGTTCTGTGAAAGCAGCCCAAATGGGCTTATTAGTCCTGTTGTAATCCCATTTGGGCTTATTAGTCCTGTTATAAATGTTTGTTTTATTAAACTGAGAATTGAAAGGTATGGTCAACACACTTCAGCTGGAGAAGCAAAAGGAATTAATCCTTCTGCATACATATCAACTGCTCTGCAAATTTTATCATTCCTGATGGATGTGCCAAAGGAATTAATCACTTAGGAACTGTCAAGGTGCAAAACTATGCCTAAGGCAATATCTGTCTTAACAGAAGTGATATTAAAAATTCCACTATCAAGCAAGGATTCTAGAATTCAGGAAAGCAATTCTGTCCCCTTTAGCTTGTAACTCTCAAGTGAATGTCAATTTTCCAAATGACCAAAAACTTTCAAATTACCGAAAACTTTGACGAACTAGTAATTTCAGAGGCTGTTTAGTAGTAGCTACAAGCCTTGTCTTCTATGGCCTAAATGATGTAAGGAAGTTACTACAAGCCTTGTCTTCTGTGGCCTAATGGAAAGTGATTAATGAGAACTGAAATCATTAGAAGTTTAGAATGTAATCTTGGACTCTGCATATTAGGCATTAGCTGCAAGGAGAAGAAAAACATGTGTCCAGCATACAATATACACATCTGCAACTGAATGCAAAAAAATTGTCACCAGACTCAGAGAAGGTAGAAAATTAATCAATATGAGATTATTTTGTTAAAAGGGCAAAATATAATTAGTTGATCACTGCAAATCTAATCTCAATGCCCAAGTCGAAGATCTAGTACATAATGTGAGTGATGGCGAGCACTGATGAAAAGTCACCAAAAGTACATTAGCTAATAGCATTCAAGAGGACTAACGAACCAAGATTAACTTTCAATTCAGAACACTTGATTAGTTGATTTAACACTTTCAAACAGATAAAGATAGCTCAAATACAATACAAGTAAGTGGTGTTTGGTGTGACCAGTGGCCAGTGCCGATTCAACACAATTTTCCCTTCTCAAGAGGAAATACCAAATTGTTTTTACTTACAATCATTTGTGTTGAAGCAAATACCAATAATGCAGCACTAAGTGCAGAATATTCCTAAAACCTGGTCACAACTTACAAATTTATCCTTGGAGATTCTATCATCCTTGCACATAAAGGAGCAAGAAAGCATGAGAATAAATCTGTATCTACATTCTACACACAGCAGCAGTGGAATTTCTTCTGTACTTAATTTCTTCTCCTATATGGAATTTCTTTATGTTGGAATCTATATTCTACAATCGAAAGTTCAGAAATCTAAACCTTAAGTTGATCAAGTTAATATGTATATTTTCCTAACATTATGCTGTGAACTACTCAACTACGACGCTGTTTTGTACTCAACTACCTAACAAGAACTTCAAAAGCTACACAACTAAATTACCTTATCTATGCATTAAAACAAAAATACCGGAAAAAAATGTCATTCAAACACAAATCACATTACACACAAGTGATACAACTTCTACAACAACAAAAACTGACAGACATGAATAAAATGTAAAACCCAACACTAATACATAGTAATACTAAATAAAATACAAATAAAAAAAGCCTACCAATTATATAATAGCTTCAACTAAAATGGGTTCATCATCTTTCTCATCGTCTTCATCATTCTGAACTCCTCTCTTCTCATCCCCATTAATCTTCAATCCTTCTAATCCATCAACACAAGCTTTCTTATCATCTGTTACCTCATCAGAACCCAATAATTTATCAAAACCCTCATCTTCAATAACTCCTTTAACACCAACACCAACTTCATCACCCATCAAACCACCATTAACACTAAATCCTTTCTCATTTCCACAAGGTCCAGGTGGGTCAGGAGCTGGAGAAATTCCAATTAGAGAATCGTCTGATTTAAAATCAGTTGAACGAGGATCTTGAACACAGGACTTTTCTTCTTCTTCTTCTTCTTCGTCATCATTGGTGACAAAATATCGAATTGAATTAGCAGCTTTGAAGAAAGCTTCTTTGATTGATTTAGGTGATAGAGCACAATCTTCTAAACCTGCATCTTCTAATCTTGGTGCACGGATATTTCCCAGAATACCCTTTTCTTCCTTTGCTATGACCTCCATGAACTCTAAATTTTTGTTGCAGAAACCTTAAAATGCTCAAATTTTCTGCGAGAAAGAATCAGAGAAAGTTCAAGAAATTTGAAAAGAATTCGACGATTTGAAAGGATTTGTTTGTTATTGCGCAACGGTAAGACAAACGTTATAAAGCGGAAGGTTCTGGACAATTTGTCTGCAAGATATAGATCAAAACACGTGTCCATATTGAATACGTTGAGCAACACGTGTACATTACAAATGCCATGCTTCCGAGTTCCAACCGTCTGACTTGCTCATAATGTTGCAACTCGAGTTCCAGAATCTCCAGCATATTATCGAGGAACACTTGTGTCAAGGTGAAGCCAACAATAGGTAAAATAATAAAAAAATACAACGTACTTTTACAAAATTTTCACTTTGTACAATGTACTAAAAATCACGTCAAAATATCAATGTATTTTCAAAAAAAATTTACGTTATACAATCTGTCTAAATCTGGCTAACGGACTGCTTATGTGGCTAATAATTATCTACATGTATTTTTTATTTTTTTTTTAAATGTTGAGTTGTAAAATTAAAACCAACACATCTACTTTAAAACGTGTCATCAGATCATGTCAACAAATGTTTACATCTAAACCGTCCATTAATCCCAAGATGTTAGAGATATAAATATATAATTTTTTTTAGTTATTATCTCTTTGATAGAAAATTTAACTATATGAAACCCTAAATCAACATTTCTTCTATCTCTCTTTCTCATAGCAACATTGAACCCTAAATATTCTCTTTAATTCTTCAAACCCTAATTTTAATTAACCATTTTCTCACAACTAAAACCCCTACTTTCATTCAAACACTAATGTATGGTGAATTGGTGAATCTCAAGAAAGAATCGGTGTGGAGCAATCTTTTTGTGTGTGTAAAAGAAAAATCTTCTTTCAAGTACTAACTAGTAGTTAGTTTAACACTAAAAGGTGTAATCTTTATAATATTTAATAAAAAAGATAGTTTCTTCGAAATCTATATAACAAAAACAATATAACAAAATATAAATAGACCTTGCATACAATGTTCATAAGCAAAGACAAAATGCTGTGAATGATCAACTATCTGACCCGAAGACAATCATAATATGTGATTTAACATGGTAGCTTATCATCTAGAATATTCAACCAACATGATCATAATTTTGTGACAGAGCCCAATCTCCTCCATAGAATGTGACCGAGTGGTATAGTCCAAATCAAAGCGAAAAAAAGCCACACATTGATTAAGGGAACTAAGAACAGTCCCTACATGGTTAAGGGAAGTCCCTAACAAAACAATCCACACAAACATTCACACACCCACTCAACTAATATGTAAGGAAACGAGTTCACCATGTTTTCTAATCATGAAAATTCTATTAGAAAAGTTTTCTCTTTGTTATGCATTAAAAAACATATTCATCTTTTTCAAAGAGCAGCGTTGTGGAGAAGGAAGACAAAAGTTGTAGAAACACACACACAAGATAGTATTATAAGGACCCCAACCTCAAAATATTTCGATGCAAAAAATCCAAAATTACTCTCAAGTTTTAGTATAAGAAAAATTATTTTAAGAAGTGTCAAATGCAATAATAATATCAACTATTAAAGAACAAACAGTTTCTTTTGACTTACTGCATCCATAAGATCACAAATCAGATCCATATCTTTTCAAACCAGCTTTAAGTTCATCGAATGTGATTGCACCACTGTTGTGAGTATCCATTGCCTTAAACATCTATTGAGAACCAGCAATTTCCTCCTCTGATAAACTGTCAGCAATTATCTGATTAGAACCATCAAAATAGTTAGATATTAATACAAGCTACGGGAAGAGTAAATGCATAAAGGAAACAAAGCAAAAGTTCATAGAAAAAACAAGTATACAACAACTCTTACGTTAGAAAGTAGTACAATCTCATTCAGATATAAATATAGAAACATAAGAACATTTTAGACATACATAAATTAAATATATCCTTGGCATTTCATTTCTCAGCCATCTACTTGATTATTAATTGAATTTCTTTAATAAATGATTATTTATTGAATTGACCCTATACAATCATAACATTTTGCATTGAATATGATATGATCATATGACTTACACATTCTAATCGGAAACACTTTATAAAAAATTAAAAAATAAACATTCAAAGTAACTTGTAACCTGTATTCATTAGGAAATACTCTAACCACTATCTTGAAATATAAAATTCATTGAACATAAGCACAGGAAATAGACACAGGTCACACATTTCTAATTATCAAGCATATAATGCACCCCTTGCTTAGTTGCTTAACATGCCTGCATGTATCATTTTTCAGAATAAATCATCTATTTTCTGACTATATAATACTTTTGAGCTAAAGGTCAATTTTATCCAGCGATTGTAATTGTTCATGATAATACTTAATTGAGACTCAAGATTCAAGAATACCAAAAAAGACAATTTTTTTCTTTATTTACCATGTACGGCATACAATTGCATTTAAAGTGTGATACATTAGAGAGGAATGGTATTGAAAAGGTACCTTTAATCAAGCTAACAAAATCCTTGCAAGTCTTCTCCTTCACAAGTGTCACACGCTTTCAAGTTTTCTTCTCTCTACGCCATATAAATCATTTATAAGTTCACAAGTGTACGTCTCATAAAAAAACACCATGGAAAGTATACGTATGCAACAAACAGAAAACATATTGGGACAGGTACAAAGCCATGGGTTTATAACTGAGAAGAACTGTACAAACTAGCAAGCTGTTGTGCGTGCCCTGCTGCTTGGTTTTGGTTTTTTCTCTTTGTTTTTCTACGGTGTGATCAGTTTTGCTTGTTGCTAACTGTTTGGGACTCTCTAACCTAACGATGCTTAGGCATGCTGATCAGGGTGTATTCTTTCTCTTATTCTTTTAATAAAATTTTGATTATCAAAAAAAAAAAAAAAAGGGGCAAGGCTACTCACTGTTATTGAAGAGGTTAAGAATAGAGCAACTGCTCAAGGTGTTGCTACTGTTTTAACTTCAATAACAAAATTAACTTCCTTCAATTCCAATAACAAACGTGATTAACTAACTAGCTATTGATTAACAGAATTAACTGTTCGAACAGTTTCTATATCCCACGGGTGTACTTATGCAAAATTTCTAACATTCTTGTGAATACAACCCAAAGATTGTGCCATATAACTGAATAATTGGTCTACACCTGAGATTATTTCCTGCTCAGAAAACACCTTTAGTACCCAGTTATTGTATCCTCTATTAACCATTCAAGCATCATGCGTCTTAATATTATCGTCGTGGTGAACTATTGGCTTTGGTACTAGCCCATACAAAACCTTGGCTATCAGCTAATGTGACCTTTTATGATCTAATTAGAGAGGATCAGGTGGTTGTCCTTAAGCACAGTGAATTTAAAAGTTATACATTAGAAGTTTCTTATATTGGATGTTATTCTTGCAGGCAGCCATCCGTGAAACTTAAGTACTTCCTAATTGTGAGGGTGTATGCATCCCGTGGATGTTAGGAGAAAAGGAAGACTGGGCAGCACGGAAAATAGCGCCATTTGCCTAGGTTAATCAAGAAATCACTTCTGATTCTACAGGCCGTGACTTATCATGTGGTCAACCTGAAATTAAATCCAAGCTTGACACTCACAAGGTTACTAATCTAGAAACCGATAACCATCTAGAGAGCAAGGGCGAAAATATGATGAGTATGGCAAGTGCGCAGCAGCTAGCTTGGGAACCAGCCGAGGATTTGGGATCTTTGCCTCAGTCTGGCTTATCTTCTTCTAACAGTTCGTTCACTTCCAATCAGTCTCTGCATAATTTGAAAACCCCACTATTGCCTCATGACTCAAATGAGGCCTCCAACTCTAGTAGGTCGGAAAGCCCAGATAATTAACCAGTATCTAGGTTGGTTTCAGTGAATGATAAACAGGTACACATTAGTGAGGATGGTAATTCAAAGAGGATAGGGAGAAAAGCAAGAATAATGGATTTAGGGAAGAAGATGGGGGAAAAGCTTGAGGAGAAGAGGCGTCACATCGAAGAAAAGAGCAGAAAAATTGTTGAGAAGATGAGTGGACCATGATAAAACACCATATGATCCTGCCAAATTGGCTCTGTGCGCTCCCCATCCATTGGTACCTACCTATATTATTATAAGGAGAAAAGTGGGACTGCGAGGGAGTGTATTACTGTTAGTGCAAAAAAGAAATTTACTAACTGATTATTTTTTAAGGAAAAAACGACGCTGTATAAAACGAGTAGCAATGTACAGTTAGTGCAATGTAATGTTGTACTATTCTAGTTGGCATTTTGCAATGTATTATTGCTATACCACAACAATGTCTTGCGCAAGAAATCAATAACAAGGACTACTACAAGTAAATTCCTAAATACAAATAAACCCAAGAATTGGCAGAAGTCAAAAAACATTGTTTACAGAAAATCAAATTATCTGAACTATAACAATTAAATTAAAAAAAATTCAGGAATTAGTGAAGCTGAAGAAAATCAGATTATGGGTGGATTTTTGGGGCTTTCAATCAATTATCAAGAAAATCATAATTTTGTAACTTTAAACTTATAAAGCCATGATTTTGATACCAAATCCCACATATACAAGCAAGTAAAAGAAAAAAAAAATAAATCAAAATCACTTATTATAGTTACCAATAGTTACCACAAAGAAGATGAAAAACTTTTCTGAGCAACGACAGTTTTTTATTTATAGAAAGTAAAGAATTGAATTATAGTTACCACAATTGAATTAATCTTACAATTGAAAGAAACAATTGGATTATAGTGCTATTGAGATCTTACCAGTAATCTTCTGGTGGTGGTGGTGGCGGTGGCGGTGGAGTTTGAGAAGAGAAGAGAGAAAGGAAGAATTGATATAATCAGCGAATTGAAGAGGATGTAGTTATGGAGTTTGAGAAGGAGAAAGGGGAGTTTCATAGAGCTTTGCTCGAGTTAGGAGATAACTTCCTTCGGCATCACACCAACTGATTTTCGTTTGCAACCCTTCTTCTAATCACGCAATAAAAACGTGCCGCGTGATTAATTTTATTTTATTTTTTAATATAATATGCAACTAAAAATACCGTTGCAAATTTAATTTGAAACAGTCTATTGAAAGCGTTTCATGATTGCAACGGTGAAAACAATTTGCAACGCCATATTGGCATTACAAACTTGCAACGTTTATTATACCATTGCAAAACAAAAAATGGGTAGTTGCAAATTCAGTGTTTTGGTGTAGTGAATAATCTCCCTAGTATCTTTCTAGAGATCTTAATCTCTCACCTTAAACCCAATATACCCTTGCCTCCCAAAGTTCTCTCTCTTTTTACTCTATCTATCTCTATGTTTCTATTGTTTTCTACTCTTTTGTCTTGTCTTATTGTCTTGTCTTACAAATACCAAGTTACTTGGGTATTTATAGCCCATGGATAGAAATCAAATCCATATTGAATTACTAATTCAAACAAGTTGTTGAACCCGTGCTACGCACCGGGATTTGTGTTATTCAATAAAATGGAAAATCACCGAACATTTTTTAATTCCCTTCTCAACCTAAATTTGTAGAGATTTTATAATGACTTTATAAGTGATTTGTTGAACCGAGTTTTTTTTAATGCCCTTCTTAACCTAAATTTGTAGAGATTTATAATTAATATTTTTTGTATTTAGTATGGTTTTTATATATGAATTAAGGATTTTAAATAGAAGAAGAATTTAGTTGGAAAAAGAGATTTAGAATCAAGTTCTAAAGGGTTTTAAGGTTTCTATAAATCTCTCTTGACATGAAAGGTGGATTTCCCTTTTAACTACAACTGGGCTTCAATTGGGCTTAAGTTCTATTCTCAAGTTGTTGAGAACACGCCATGTGGCACTTGTTAGGCTCTACTATTATATAGTATATAGACTAGAGATAAATAGGAAACCGAGTCCAAATAGAACTCCTGCACATATATGGTTTCCTTAACTAATATAGGATCACACCTCTTATAAGGTATGATCCTGTGCACCCAACTATGGCGAGCCAATATACAAACAATTACCTCTTGGAAAATACTCTTGTTCCATCTCTAAGGCCATGTTGAATTTGGTTCTAATGTAAACAAGGCATCAATGAGTTATATCACTTTTCATATAAATTATTCTCGAGATATATGAAAATTGGCAAAATAAGTTATTAAACTCAAATTTCGAGACTGTATGCATATATAGGTAAAAATAAAGTGATGTAACTCAAAAAATTGCTTTGAAATTTCATAAAATGTACTGGTATAAAATTTTCTCCGAAATTTTAATGTACTAATCAAATTATTTCTGAAATTTTAGTGTTGATATTTCTTGGAATATGGGAATTTTGATCTATATGGTTCCAGGCCTCCAGCCCATGGCCTTAGACAGGAATGTTAGCTTTTGTTACAACCAGGCGGGAAAGCTGCAATTAGGAGAAGCAAAATATTTGTGGATTTTTAGTGTTGCCGTCAAAAATAAGGAATATGAAAATTTTGTACTAGCATAGTAGCAGAAGTCAAGTATGTGCAATGGAAAATGCATGTAATATCAAAAAAAAAAAAAAAAAAAAAAATGGAAAATGCAGGTGCATGGCAAATTGGCAAGTGGCAAAAGAGCATGCATGCACACTTAGTACTATACATCTCATTAAAAGTATGCATACATATCACTATATCCAACCTCGAGATTATAAAGATCTTAGATGTTTAATCTATAAGTGTTTTCACTTTTCAGAACTCTGCCTTTTTCCTATATACAGCAGTATTATTATTGAAGTTGTTATTCTAGTCCCAGAACAGTTCGAATTAGCTAGGTAAAAAGTCTATATATATGATATTGTTCACCCACGTTTGTAAGTAACAATTAATCCTAGCTTCCATCAATCATGCTGCTGACTATCAACAAGTTTTTTTCTCTCTTCATCATCTCAACTGTAGTATTCTTCTCCATCTTCTCTTTAGCTGAAATCCGTTCTACAAAAATCAGACCACTACATAATATTAATGGACCATATTCATCCTTGGTCTTCATTGAGAACTTTGGATTCACTGACAAAGGGGTTGTGCAACTCAATCTCTCTAACATATCTATATCCAACCCTAAACACCTCAATCTCTCCCAGATCGGATTCTTCCTTGTCGCAAAATTGAATTTGTCTAGTATTAATTTTGGGGTAGAAGACTATTTCAATTTCTGTTTGCCACAAGAATCTTGTCCAAACAAGATTTTGTATACATTAGATAAACTCGAATTTGCATTCAAAGGCCAGAAGGATGATAATAACAGCAACTTTGCTAATGTTGAGTTATTCAATCTAAATCCCAACAAAGAGTTTGCGCTAATCTTCAACAATTCTCTATCTGATCAGCCGGTTAAGGTGTCAATGAATGTTGTATCTGCAATGTACAATTTATATGGGAAAAGTACTGAAGGCGCTGCTGCTCATCGAAGAAGCTATTTATCTACTGCCAAATATTGGTTATTTAAGACTAATCTTTTATTCATAATCCTTTACATGTTGTTGACTGCTGCATGGATTAGTGTTCTAGTCCAAAGGAGAATTAAAAAGTCAAATTGCGTGTTTGCAATCCATTACGTTATGCTGGTTGTTTTGCTTTTCAAAATATCAAGTTTTTCAATAGCAGACATAAATTTGTACCACACTAACCGCATAGGCTACCCAGATCATGGTTTACTACTATTTCCACGTCTATTGGATGGAGTTCCTCTCTTCACTTTGGTGGCTCTAATAGGTGGTGGTTGGTCATACTTGAATAGCGTGTTGCAACTGTGGGAGAAAACATTGTTGGTTATTGTTGTCTCTGTCCAGTTGGTTGCCAATATTGTCAAGGTATATGCTTTTAAGCAGATTTATCAAATTCTCGACTATCCTTGTGATATCTCGTGTCTAAATGATTCTATTATTCAACGTTCTATTGAAGCGTTCAGCTTCTTAGCACTGCTTTTCCCATTCGTATTCACCACTAGGCATCTGATTAAGGCTGGACGAATTAGAGGACAGGCTAGATTAAACTTCTTGAAGGTAAAGTTAGTGAGGCCGTTCTTCTTTGCTGTTATATTCCACATTGGCTCAATACCTATCATTGCTAATATTGAGGTGTTTGCATTTCTGACTGCTAGAAACGCGTGGGTGAGTTTTGTGTTCCAGGAAGCAGAAACTCTTGTCTTGTACATGTTCTTGGGGTATAGGTTATGGAAGGAGGTACCTAATGAAAACTGCATGATTAGTAACGATGAGGAAACTGCTGCAGCTGAATCTATCAAAGATCTTCGAACTTATGATCTCATGAAAACAGTTTGTTATTGTTCGGAAAACATACTTGCATTCTAGTTGGGGATGTTATTATTAGATGCTACAGGAAACTTTCGGCTCGAGCAAGTTGAAAACTAGCTTTATCAGAAGGAATGGAGGAGATTGGAGGGCGAGTTTGTTTGATTAGGGAGTGCCCTAGGGAGGTGGAAGCGGTCTCTTTCCCATATAAGTTCACTTGGGAGCCTCGCATTCCGACGAACGTAAAGTTTTTTATGTGGAGTTTACATTGGGATAGAATTTTAACCATTGATAAACTTCAAAGAAGAGGGATGATGATGGCTAACCGATGTGCTCTTTGCAAGTGTGATGAGGAGAATATTGAACATTTGTTGTTCAAGTGCACTGTGGCAAAGCAAATCTGGGCAGAATTGGTCCTGGTGAACAGTACAGTGAGCGGCAGAATTAATAACTGGTCATCGATATCACTGAAAGCGGTCATGCTCCAATGGCGGCAAAGCAAATCTGGGCAGAATTGGTCCTGGTGAACAGTACAGTGAGCGGCAGAATTAATAACTGGTCATCGATATCACTGAAAGCGGTCATGCTCCAATGGCCTGTTATGTATATGGGAAGCATTTTTGAAAGAATGTGGGCCATCCTACCATATGCAATTGTCTCGTGCATTTGAAACTTCGGAAACAATGTAATTTTTCGTGATCAGGAAGTTGTGATTGCAAAGGAGATTAGAAGAATAAAAGGCACAGTTTGGCTATGGATGAACATGGATAAGAACGCACTGGAGCTTCGAGAAGGTATAAAATTTGCTGATCTGCTTCTGAACTGGAAGGAGACCATGGGAGCACAATGAGGCAGCTGGCAGCTGAGACTGCAGATCAATAGATACAGAGTGTGTAGTAAGAGGGTGGGTGGACAGGACTTACAGCTGATGCTGCCTGGTGATGGTGCTGTCTGTTTTTTTTTGTTACTCTGTCCTATTATGAACCTGGCTTGTAAGTGTTCAGGGGGGGGGGGGGGGGGGGATGATTAGAATGTGTAAAAGAGGATATGTACCTCTGGGCTAACTGGTGATATTCTGCATTGCTGAAATACGGAATACTCAGTCTTTGTAAGCGATTGTTGAGTTTTTATATGAATATTGCATTTGATCAAAAAAAAGCCTTTGATGTACAAGACTACCAACTTTTTGCATGGTAATAACTTAATTTGATGCTGATCGATAGACATTATATGGTACCATGCATCTCCATTACAACGAAATTAATTACCATTCACAAATGACGATGACTATATGCTACAGGTGCTCTTACCAAGTCAACTCATCTGGGTTCATGTTTGTGATCTTATGCAGGCTGTAACAAATATACTGGGATTGGCGAAAGACATCAAGTTGAGCTAGAAGGCAGAGTATATTGCTGCTTTTCAACTAATTTGGAATATTTGCAGAAGAAGACTGGTTGAGGTTAACTCTCTGCAATATCAGAGGGTCACTGATGCAAAATTACTTAGAACTCGTGCTACCGTATGAGTAGGAATATCAGGGGACAACCTTGTTTTATTGGAAGAGCATTCCTCACAATTTCAATATCGCCATCTTCATTGTGAGATGATGTCCCGATAGTTCATAAAAATTCAATTTACAAAGACTATATTAGAATGTATTCATGTAAAATTAATTAAACAATAATTAAATATTAACTCAAACAAAAAAAGTGACCTTCAGGTGGAGTAGGTGGTCCGTATTCAAACAATAGCCATACCCGAACTAAGGAGATGAGTACAAAAATTCCAATACTAACATACATCGTAACCCATTTGCCCTCACTTGCGTAGAACACATTAAGGGCAGTAAAAGTAGATACGTAAAAATCATATGACTCCACACACACTTGACGAAGCCTAACTCCAACTAGAGCTCAAGTAAATACAAGATGTTTGCGAAAAATATAACTAGGTGTAAGTGAAGAGAGATTTGATACCAAGATGCATATTTGGTTAAAGTTGCAGCAACTATGACAGCTCAAACAAAATCTAAAAATCATTTTACAGTTAACAAACTTTCACTATACCTAGCTATCTTATCATAAATGTTGAATCTTTTTTAGAGGTAATCACATGTAAGTCCTAGAAAAATGCCAAGAAAAAAGTTACTACCCCAAAGGATAGATATGGTTTGTTCATTTGAGTTTCTGTTTCCTTCATTATGAATACAAAATACATACCTATACTAATTAAACAAAAACAAATCGAGAAAAACCATGTGCTTAAAGCACATGCACCGTATCTAGCATAATCCACAAAACAAGTTGAGAGTGTGGGGCGAGCGAGAAGATCTTTGGGGGCTAGTTGATTATCGTCTGCAGTATGCTCCATGCATCCTACTTGAAAAAACATAGGTAAACATAGGTAAGCTATGCATGAGTATCCATGTTAAAACCGGAAATGTCACAACCACAAACACCCAAACCAATGTACACTAGGCTACAACTAGACTCAACAAACTAAATTGGCATTGCCAATGCGTGCCCAATTCAGGACTAGGTTAACAAGCCATTGAGAAGACACTAGTCCAAAAGTCCAAAACAACCACATAGCAAATCAATAACTTTTTTGGGAACCTTTTGTGATTTGTTCCTTTCCAGGTATGCACAATTCATATCCATGTAGTATATGTTTATAGGAAATAAATCAAAGTATCTCATTGTTGAAATAGAATGCGATTTTTAACATTACCATTTAAACAAGACAAGTACCAAAATGAACCATTTAACAAGTCGATCTTGTCTTCTTTTTAAGTCGTAAACTCTATAATTTTATTAGTATAATGGTGTAGCGAGTTTAAAATTCCTTCTATATGGAAAAAAAAAAGTTGGGTTTTTTCTATTGAATCTATCATAACCACAAAGAAATGGTAAATCCATCCAAAGAAACTTAATAAACAAGAAACAAATAGACAGCTTTATGCTCAAACCCCCCAATTATCACTATTGAAAGTTGCAAAAACCTTCTTTTTTTTTTTTTTTTTTTTTTTTTTTTTTTTCAACTAAAAGAAATTTTATTGATAAAAATTTGAGGAATTTTTTTTTTTTTTTTAGATATATTGCACCTGTATTAGAAACCGTCAGAAAAATACATGGGAATGTAGGTTGTGAAAGATATTTCACAAGCCTACTACATAATTACTGAGACGGTATACAAGCTACTAGGGTGTAAGCAGATGGTTCCAGTCGCAGATCAACTGCTGAAAGTGGTGCTCACTGTTCCTTGTGTTGCCCTCAATCTAGTTCCACACGAACCCCTTGATTTTTATAACACATCTATCACTCCTGTGCTCCTGATATCTGACCCTGATGTCGTTCCTCATACGCCAGAGTGACCAAGGCCGGTTCTCAAGTTTAAAGGACCTATTTTGAATAATAAAATTTATGTAATTTAATGATCAATTAATTAGATTTAGTTTAAATTCTTGTTTTGAAACATGAAGCAAGCAAAAAAGCAAATCATACCGTTGGACTACCTCATTCATGATTCTCCTTATTTTCTTCATTTACATTCTCCGCCACAGTTTCATTGTGATCTTCATGTTTTTCCTCATTCTTTTCAATTACATTGTCCACAACTTCAGGTAAAACATCCCCCCATGTTTGATATCGCCATAAAGAAGCGAGTTATAGTGTTGTGAGACGATATCGCGATGGTCCCTATAAATTTACAAAGGCTATATATTAGTATTATAATAAAATAAATACCATTGTCTTAGTCATTAAAAAATTCTATAAACATGAGACTACACTAAATTCTTACTATCTGATGTATGATCTTTATGGTTCTCCCCATTTAATTCAATTACATGCTATACAGCTCCAGGTAAACCATTCCTCGCAATTTCAATATCGTCATCTTCATTGTGAGATGATGTCTCGATAGTGCTTATATATTCAATTTACAAAGACTATATTAAAATGTAATCAGGTAAAATTAAACAACAATTAAACATTAACTCAAACAAAAAAAAACTTATCATTAGTGACCTCAACTTCAGGTGGAGTAAGTTGTCCGTATTTAAACAATAACCATACCCAAATTAAGAAGATGAATATAAAAATTCCAATACTAACATACATTGTATCCCATTTATCTTCACTTGTGTAGATCACACTAAGGGCAGTAAAAGAAGATACGTAAAAATCATACGACTTTACCAACCCTTGGCAAAGCCTACCTCCAACTAGTGCCCCAAGAAAATAAAGTTGCTAGTGCGAAAAATATAACTAAGCGTAAGAGAAGAGAAAGTTTATACCATGATGCGTATTCAATAATAGTTGCAGCAACTGTGACTGCTAAAGCAAAATCTAAAAATCTCTTTACGGTTAACAAACTTTCACTATACCTAGCTATCTTATCAGAAATGTTGAATCTTGTTGAGAGGTAATCACATGTAAGTCCTAGAAGAATGACAAGAAAAATACACACATATACTAATTAAACAAAAATAAGTCGAGCAAAACCTTGTGCCTAAAGTACACATACCGTAGCAAGCATAATCCACAAAACAAGCTTGGAGTGCAGAGCTAGCGACAAGAACTTGGGGGGGCTAGTTGAATATCGTCTGCGGTGTGCTCCATGCATCCTACATGAAAACATAGGTAAGCTAATAGTTTGATATATAAAAAAATCTGATTAAAAGTTACTTCAAGCATTGGCTTGAAAAAACACAATACATTGAGTTTTTCATCTCTTATAATTATCTGTCTTGGTGAAGATTCTCGGATATAATTTTAAGTTTGTCAATAATATCCATTAAATCATATTCAAAATATTATTTTCATACACAAATATGATAACAAACTAAATTTGTGTTGCCATTGCATGTTCAATTCAGGATCAGACTAACAAGCCATTGAGAAGACACTAGACCGAAGTGACCAAAAGTCCAAAACAACCACATAGCAAAAAAAAAAAAAATTTTCGGAACCTTTTTTGATTTGTTCCTTTCCAGGTGTGCACAACTCATGTCCATGTAAAATATGTTTTAAGAAATAAATCAAAGTATCTCATTGTTGAAATCGAATGCGATTTTTAGCTTTACCATATAAACAAGAAAGTACCAAAATGAACCATTTAACAAGTCGATCTTGTCTTCTTTTTAAGTTGTAAACTCTATTAATTTTATTAGTATAACAATATAGCTAGTTTAAAATTCCTTCTATACGAAAAAAAAAGTTGGTTTTTTTTTTTTTTTTACTGAATCTATCGTAACCACAAAGAAATGGTAAATCCATCCAAAGAAACTTGAACAAATAAGAAACAAACATACAACTTTATGCTCAAAACCCATAATTATCACTATTGAAAGTTGCAAAAACCTTTTTTTTTTTTTTTTTTTTTTCAGTTTAAGTTTAGAATCCATCCCCAAATACTTTAATTAAAACAAAAACTATATTTTTTATCTAGTAATTAAACCACATTCCTACATCCAAATCTACTACTACTAAAATCTATAAGCTATCCAGAAAGGACTTGCCGCGCAGTTTGTAGCGCGTTTGTCCTCTACTTTTGTGTAATTCGTTGAGCTTATCAATATAATTTGTTTTTTAAATATTAACAAAAAAAAAAAAAAAAAAAAAAAAAAGTAAAAGAAAGTTCATGGACAAATTATCAAAATTGACAACAACGTTTGCCCACAAAATTTCAATTATGACAATGTATTTCAAATTTCACACCAACATTTGTTATCGTATCAATTCATGACAATCAAGTTTAGCTCTAACACTTTATTTTGGTGAACTATTTGATGTGGGTGTTAAACTTGGTGTCATGAATTGATATGATATGAAACGTTGGTGTTATATTTGAAAGTCATTGTTATAATTGATATTTTTTGCAAACGTTATTGTCAATTTCGATAATTTGACCGAAAGTTCATACATTGGTTGAAGATGACAATCTTTAACTCCAACTATTTATGGGAAGCTTAAAAAACAACTTTCCACACCATTTCAACTAAATATAATGTGAGAAATATATGTAATAAGTAAGAAGAATGCTTGGTGAGATTTTAGTTTTTACGGCGAAAGAAAGAGAGAAATTCGTTTGGTTACTTTGTTTTTGGTTTTGTCTAATAGTGAAAACAAAATATTGGACACTGGAGACTCGAAAAAAATATCCCCCAAAAGAGAAAGTCTCCTTTGATCTTTGTACTTTTTCTTTTCCAAGATGGATCATCCCACTTTACCACTTTACCTTTTCAAACTTATAAAAAATCCCCAAGTTCTTAACAAACTGGGAGTAGGTCTATGAACAATTCATATCAATGTAGTATATGTTTTTTTGGAACCTTTTGTGATTTATTCTTTTTCAGGTGTGCACAATTCATATCCATGGAATATATGTTATATTAGGAAATAAATCAAAGTATCTCGTTGTTGAAATCGAATGTAATTTTTAGCATTAGGACAAGTACCAAACTGAATTATTTATCAAGTCATGTCTTCTTTTTAAGTCGCAAACTCTATTATTTTATTAGTATTCCAGTGTAACTAGTTTAAAATTCCTTATATATGAAAAAATGGGTTTTCTTTACTGAATCTATCATAACCACAAAGAAATGGCAAATGAATCCAAAGAAACTTGAACAAATAAGAAACAAACAAACAAGAGGGATTTAGAGATACCCCCCAAAATAATATGAACTCTTTGAGATACCCCCCAAATTTAGAAACTCTTAGAGATACCCCCCATTTTCCCATTTGAAGCCGGTCAACCAAGCCTTTGACTATGGTCTGACCAGTCTTCATATTTTCTAGACAATTTTACCCTCCCACTATTTAAACCCACATCCTAGTCATTTTGCCCAGTCAACAAGTATGCCATGTCAGCAAACAACTTAAAGTTACCACTTGTTATTCACACCCAGAAAACCCTATCCTAGCCCACCTAGTTTTTACTTGATCTAATCACAACCGTCCATATATAATCTAACCAAACTTAAAAAAAAACCCAAGTATTCAAATTTCATCTTTCCACCATTAAGAAACAAAACCGAGGGGGAAAGTGCAACTCAAACTTAGGGTTTGTGATCTACTCTTGATTTCAAACAAAAATTGTTGTTTCTTCTTCAAAATTCTTCTATTTTCTTCGAAATCAATTCCATGCTTTAGATCTGTTGCTGAAAATTATTTTAAACTCAAAGGATGGCGGCTCCACCACCAATTTATGAAATATCTTCTGATTCTAGTGATGAATCCATGTTCAACTATGAGAATTCAAGTGCAGAAAACGAAGAAATCTATTATCGTGGTGTCGAGAATACTTTTCATTAGAGATACCCCCCAAAATACAAGTTTCATTTGAGATACCCCCCAAAATTGCAGAGAAAGGTAATTTGAGGAAGATGATGAACCAGATCTCAAAAACTACCAAAATATACAATACAAACTACACAAAAGTGACAAAACCACCAAAACTATCATTTACCTTCATCTCAACTTTTCAACTAAGTAGACAAAATGTGTTAATTTGAAATTTGCCTTTCTTTAGATATTCTTCAAGATATGTTAATGGGGTATCATCTTTTCACTAGATCTAGTAAAGGAGTGATATCTGGTATGAATAAATCTAAAATTCATATCTGCATCTTGATTTTAAACTTTAGTAGCTAAAACTGCCTCCCTTTCTCATTTTCTATTGAATTTTAAACTCAAGCTCTGAAACTGTTTAAGGCGAATTTGAGATTGCCCACTGGTTTTAATTGCCAATTTGAGATTGCCCACTAGTTTGAATAAAATTTAAGATTGCCCACTACTTTCAACTTTCAGGTGGTTAAACCACCATTGACTCAGTCCTTGTTCTTTTACTGAATTTCTTTAACTAGCTGGCAGCTAGATACCACGTTAGCAGGTCAATGACACGTAATCGTATAACAGGTTTAAGATCTGATTGTTTTAAGATTAGACATGGTTAAATCGAGGACAATCTAAGGGACACAATCATTTGACCGTTAGGCTTTGTCTTCCTCAAATTTAAAGCTGAAAACGAAACCCTAAATCCCCAAATCTACTCACAATTTCTAAAGGCGACCATCAAAGATGAAGGTAAATGTTCTCTAACTTTTAATTTCTTCCAATCTTCTTAATTTCTTCTGATCTTCTATTATCTAATTCTTCACAATTGACATTGACAAAACATTTGCCAAATGTGCAAACAAGAATTTCATACTGCAAGTGAATGTCCATGGGTATACATCCCATGCATACAAGCAAAATGTAATGGAATCCGAGTGTTGACTACATCTACAACTACCAACAATCCAGGTAGGAAGTTTTTGACATGCCAATTCAAAAGTTGTAATGGTGGTTGGCAATGGTTAGATGAAGTAATCTCTGAAGCTGCTAGAAGTTTAAATTGTAGACCAAAAGGTTCTAGATCTACAAATGAATCTAGATCTAACGGTTAGATCGAACTAATATTGAACGGTCACAACTAATCACATGTAATTCTCTCTCCAACATGTTAATCATATCCGATGTGGCTCAAGGAGGGTATTCTTGGAATATTCAATAAATGCCTGAGTCAATGGTGGTTTGACCACCTGAAAGTTGAAAGTAGTCGACAATCTTAAATTTTGTCCAAATCAGTGGGCAATCTCAAATTCGCCCAACTCTTTATGAAGCCTTTTTTATCATGTTTTTTTTTTCTCCGCTTCCTTTATAAACGAAAAAATTCTGAATTTCACTTCATGTAATGGCAAATGAACCAAGCTTAAGGTCTGTTTGGAAACCTGGAATTGAGGCTTGAATTGAAAATCATTTTTCAAAACATTCAACTTTGTGCATTTGGAAGGACTTTATTCAATGAATTGAAAATGAAAATTCTTAAATATGAATGAATCATAAGTTTCTTATGGGGGGTAAAACTCTTGATTCTAGGTTTGATTGGAAATATATTTTCTATGTAAGGAAACTTTAATATTGCCATCTATATTATTTTTCTATTATATCACTTATTTAATTTCTTTTCTCATTTCAATCTATGTATCCAAATATAGTAAAAATTAACATTAAAAATTTCAATTCTCTAAAATCATAAGTTTTGGAATTATAAATTCAATCCAATTCCCAAGAAAATTTTCAAACAGACCCTAATGAATTTTTTTGTTAATTATTTTATATTTCTATCAAAGAAGAGGAATTTGAGGTGAAACTTATTTTTTGGTACCTAATTTTTATATATTATTTTCAATTTTATTGGGAGTATATTTTTTTCTTATGAATGATTCATGTGACCTCTACGTTCTTTTATTTTAGAATAATCTTTAATTCAGAATCAATAAATAACATAAGCAAACCATAGAGACAACGAACTCAAAAGAAACTACATTATGATATTATTCAATTCTAGGTTACAAACAAAACTTACCTTACAAACTCAAAACAGTTTACAAGTTGTTGTTTGATGCATGGATCCATGGATTAGTGTTCTAGTCCAAAGGATGATTACAAAGTGTAACACCCTGGAATTTTGTCCTCGCTCATCGTGGAGCGCCGAGCTCCATACCGCTCGTTAATGTCAATAATGTGCCTCATTAGTCACTGCGGATATCCAAGAGTAAAAGGTTTTGTGATCAGGGTCCACCATCTGTCTTTCTCCGAAAGGCCTTGATATTAGTTAAAGTATGGTTAAACTCTATATACAACTACCAATACAACCACTTCCTTGACAATGTGGGACTAACCCAACTCATGAGTGTTACAATCCCACCATCTTAGAATAGAGCCATTGATAGATGTAGTTTGTGTCCACTCTAATCAAAAGATTGATTTTGTATGTTATTTTCCTTCTTGTGCTTGTAAATATTGATTATCAATGTAAAACAAGTAACAAGCAAGGGTCGTACCCACCTCGAAGGGGGAATTCTTAGCTCACACACAATAGAAAACAATAACTTAAGAGCACCAATGAATCAATTAATAAGATATGGATTGATTCTACTTTCTACAAGCAATTAAATAAATAAACTAATAATTAAACTAATAGTAGAAGATGGAAAGAGATGGAAAAAAGATTTTATTATGAATAGGGGGAAGAATTGGTATCCACAAACTAAACAATGCAAACCATACATGTTATTCAACCATGTTCAATCTATAGCAATTACTTAGTCACTTCTCAACTATTCCAAATAATCACTAATGCCTATAATAATCGAATAATCACCTCTCAACTATTCCATTCAATTAAAAAAATGATTATTTATATGTGCTTATTGAATATATCTCATTAATTAAACTGTTACCTCTTAGTTATTCAATTCAATTAATTCACACATATTGATTTGTATTCAAGTTGTCACCTCTCAGCTATTCAACTTGATTACAAATGGGGTCCAATTAAAAAGATTAATTGTAGATATATGAAAGTCACCTCTCAACTATTCCATCATATATCTCCAATTAATCTAACACTACCATTATAGCTAGGTATCCATATACTCTAATAATAGTATTTAACAACATGGATACAATAAACACATAAATAATAATATCTACTTCTTATCATGAATTGAAATAAACAAGCATTAAAATTTTTGAATCACAATAAACATAAGAGAATAAGCATGGTGCCTTTTGCATTATCTAGAGTGCTTCAACCATTCCCCCTAAAGGGAACTTAGCTACTCATCTTTGATATTGACACCATGGAATAAGCAAATAAAGAACACAACATCATAATGGAAAAGAGAAATGATTTATTAAGAATAAGAAGAAGAGTCAAGAATACAAGTTCAAGACTTTGAGTTCAAGAGAGGAGAGAAATTAAACTATCTAAACCCTACCTACTACTTCTTTTTATATAGAAAATACAAAGCATGAGTCCTAATGAATTAAGAAATTACTTTGCTTGCGCACAAAATATACTTTCTCTCCAAGTTAGGTCAAAATTCGTGGTGGCTCTTGTAGGGCTTCTAAAAGCAGCAAAACCACGTGGAACTCTAATTCTCTTAGGCCTAAGTTGTAGCTTGGATCAATACCTTAGATAGACAGTTTACGAGTCCAAATCGGAGTTTTGGATCATCATATATAGCCTTCTTAAGATTGGGCTTCAAGTAACGGGCTTCAATAGATCTTTTGATATGTGGGCTTCACTACATCTTGGATTGAGCTGGGATTTGGACCACCCATCTTGAATATAAAATCAACTCCACATGACCAGTCTAAGGGGTGCTCTCAACAATTGTGCAGGTGCAAATAATGATTTCTCTTCTTTGTGCAAATAACACTCTTTTAATGGTTTTTTTTGGCTTTTGGTGGGCTTTAACACAATATTTACTTTTTGGCTTATAAAGCCTACATAAATGACAAGAAAACACTAATCAATAAATATAACTAGGGCTGACAAATTGACCCGCGACCCGTTAACCTGACACAAACCCGACCTGATATAAACAGGTTTGGGTTCAGCCTTATCGGGTTGGCAGGTCATTTTGACCCGAACCTATTAACATGTTTAATATACATGTCATGTTTAGGTTTGACTATTAACAGGTCGAGTCAAACCCGAAACCCTAAAAATAAACTACCCCTATTGTTCTTAGACTTCTTTGACTGTTCTTTCTTTCTTCTTGCTCGCAACAGTAACCACCATGAATCAACAGAGGATTCTTTTAGATTAATCTCTACAATAATCTCTCTCAAGCTGATTATCTTATTCTTCTCAATAAGGTGTGACAGACAACCATTCTCTACTTAGGGTTTTAACTTTTACTCATTCGCTTGATTTAGTTTTAATTATAAATCTTTATTTTTTTCTCCGCTTGTTGTTGTTAAATCAATCAATCGATCAACCATTCTCTAATAATCCTTGTGGTATAGATCCACCAAATTGGACACAAGGCACTTAGTCAGTGTCACAACTCACAAACCATCTTCTTACTAATCCATTGATTGACATTGGATGTGCAGTACTTTACATGTGAAAGGCATGCTTATTTATTTAACGAAAACATGGCAATCTCTATGATCAGATGTGTGTAGTACTCGTGAACATCATTCTTATTTATTTAATTTGTTAAGGTATCCTAGCAATTTAGCTTACAGTATGGTTGAACCTGGCCACTTGCTAACATGTAAATATGTAATTAATAATTTCAGGTCTATTTGATTATTTAGTAGAGAGAGCAACCAACCAAATTCCTGTTGTTGATTTCTCCATGATACACTGGTTCAGAGAAGCTGATCATGATGCCGAAGAGAAGTACTTTGCTGATGATTATTAATGGAATGATTCTCCTAGCATAGATTTATATTCTTATCCTCTTGAAGAAGCAGAATGTACTTTACAACTTTTATTGTGTTTTGCGAGGCTTTTATTGTGTGAGAATTTATGTTGTTAAACTGTTTGTACAATTTTTAATTGAAAGGTAAGGCATGTTGCTTGTAAAAATAATGTTTACTTAGGTAAACATGTTGCAGGTTTTGTGGGTGTTAACAAGTATGGACCCAACCTGTTTATACAGGTCAACCTGAACCCGACCTGTTTAATTAGCAGGTCAGGTTAGGGTTTAAGGAAAAAAAGTTAAACAGGTCAACAGGTTCGTACGTAGTTAGTGCGTACGTACGTCCCGTATCACATGCAACTTTGTTCTTGCTGAACGTACGAACGTTGATGGTATCATTCAGGAACGTACGTACGTAGTTAGGGCGTACGTACGTCCTGTAGCACAGACTACTTCTCCGTGGTCCGACGTACGAACGTTCGTTCGACGTACGTACGTCCTTCTTTGCTTTTGTGCTATATGGGCCCTGTTTAAGCTCATTTTCGTGTTTGATTGTAAGACTATGTTATAAAGCCAATGAGAAGGTTGGAAAACCTAATCTTGATGTGAGAGAGATTGTGAGAAGCCATTAGAGAGTTTGAGAGAACTTTTGTGAGGAAGAACACTTTGGTTTCTTTGTGAGGGCTTGTATAATCGTCTCTATAAGAAAGATTGTTTGTTTGTCCGTGGACGTAGGCAATATTAGCCGAACCACGTAAATCTTGTGTTTTGTGTGGGTTTGTTTTTGTTTTGTTTTGTTTTGTTTAATTCATATACTATTTCAATCTTGGGTATTGGTGCATAAGTTTCCGCTGCGCACAACAAGTGGCATCAGAGCTGTAGGCTAGATCTTGAGCGTCTTGATGATTCAAATTATTCTTTGGCTGTTATGGTTGATTGCTCCACTCAAGGGTGGATTATGGATTCTGCATGTTTTCACCATTTGTGTCACAGTAGAGATTTGTTTGCTAGTTTTCAAAAGCTAGATTGTGATGATGTTGTGTTAGGTGATGGTCGTCACTTGAAAATACTTGGTGTGGGAACTATCAAGTTGAAGTTGGAGAATGGTACAGTTAAAGAATTAGTTGGTGTCCGATATGTACCGGAGTTGAAGATGAATCTCATCTCTCTTGGAACTTTAGAGTCTGATGGTATGAAGATTGTTCTGCAAAATGGGGCTTTAAAGGTTGTTTCTGGTGCTTTGGTTGTTATGAGAGGGACAAGGCAACGAAATTTGTACTATCTTAATGGTAGTGTTATTGGTTGCGGTGGAGATTCTTCTTCACATTTTATGGGTTGTTTGACTCCTCTCAGTTTGTCAGATTGTTTGATTGATTGTGGCTTTGGTAGACGTACGGACAAGCATGGCTTGTTGAATGGTGGTAAGGTACGTAAAGTTTCTTTTGGGCATCCTTGTTTGGATGATAGTTTGAAGTTGGAAGAGATATCTCAGCAGGTAGAGATTGATGCCGCTCATTATTAAAGTTTGTCTGGTAACACAACTGATGTTAGTTTGCTAGCCACATTTGTTTGAAGGTTCAAGCCCATGAGCCAATTGTAGCTGTGAAGCCGTTGTTTGGAGACCTTTGTAGGTTTCGGGGTGTTGATTCATACGCATCTTTAGTCGGTTATGGTCATAAAGTGGAGATAGTATTTGGTAGTTTGGACCCCATTGTTTTGAACTATGTTTGTTGGCCCTCTACGGGCATTGATGGGCATTTGTTCTGATTTGGCCCCTTTAGAGGATTTGACCCCTCGGGGTATGATGGGCATCATATAGATGCCATTGGAGTGAACTACGATGGCTTGATACCTTAGGAGAAGGGTACGTAGGCAACCATGAGGTGGTGCAACCGAGGTGGTCCTTCGGGACAAGTGTGGGAGTTTGGGACTTGGTGTCGGCTTAGATTTATTGAATCTTCGCCAAGGTGGAGAATTGTTGGGTTTTTTGTGGAAAAGAGGACGAAGGAAAGTTTTTGTCTGGGAACGTACGTACGTAGTTAGGGCGTACGTACGTCCCGTATCACAGACAACTTTGTTCTTGCTGAACGTACGAACGTTGATGGTATCATTCAGGAACGTACGTACGTAGTTAGGGCGTACGTACGTCCTGTAGCACAGACTACTTCTCCGTGGTCCGACGTACGAACGTTCATTCAACGTATGTACGTCCTTATTTGCTTTTGTGCTATATGGGCCCTGTTTAAGCCCATTTTCGTGTTTGATTGTAAGGCTATGTTATAAAGCCAATGAGAAGGTTGGAAAACCTAATCTTGATGTGAGAGAGATTGTGAGAAGCCATTAGAGAGTTTGAGAGAACATTTGTGAGGAAGAACACTTTGGTTTCTTCGTGAGGGCTTGTATAATCGTCTCTATAAGAAAGATTGTTTGTTTGTCCGTGGACGTAGGCAATATTAGCCGAACCACGTAAATCTTGTGTTTTGTGTGGGTTTGTTTTTGTTTTGTTTTGTTTTGTTTAATTCATACACTATTTCAATCTTGGGTATTGGTGCATAAGTTTCCGCTGCGCACAACATCTATCTCTTCTGGGATTGTGTAGTAGCTAAGGAGAACTGGCTGGCTACTCTTTAAAAGGTATGCATTTCTAGATATGACTTTAGCAGTATGGGAAAACTTTCAAAACACAGAAGGAAGTTGGTTAGGGAGCTCTGGAGTGCTGCAGTGATAATTCTTATGATGCAGATCTGGAAAGCAAGAAACAAGATAGACTTTTTTTTATTGGCAAGCCTGTTTTTTTTTTTTTTTTTACGAGATCAGTAACTCAGAGATGCAACATGATACACTTTGATGGACGAGCTTTGATCTGTCTAAAAATTAGAACTGACACCTTGAAGGGCATCAATCTGGCAGGGCTGCTGGTGAAGGGTACAATGTATAACGACTGTCAAGATCTTATGTTATTGCGTAATCTGAATGTGAAGGGGAGACCTAAGCCTATTCAGACTATTAAAGATGTCTCCTGGATACCACCTGATTGAGAGCTCATCAAAATAAATACTAGTGGCTGCGCTATAGGTAATCCAGGGATTGCAGGGCTGGGACTTATCTGTAGAAATTCAAGAGCAGAAGTGGTGGGAGTAATGGCTAAAGGGTTAGTAGCTATGAAGCTGAGTGTCAAGCTCTGGCTGCAGCTGCAGACGTTGCAAATACAAAGGGATGGATACAGACATGGTTTTGAAGCAGATTCTAAGGCCTTGGTGGACTCTTTCAACACTAGCAAGATACCATGGCACCAGGCAGCAAGATGGTACAGAGGCACTGTAGTGCTACAATGGAAGCTCACCCACACATAAGGATGCAAACATAGGAGCAGATGCCGCAGTTAGTATGAACGGGAAAAACAGCGATTACAAGGATTCAATAACACAATCATCCAATCATACAATATGAACATGATTTATCTCTAGGATAGTCTACAATCTGAGAAACCTGCTTAAAAGTATTAACAAAGGTAAAGACCGGAACTCTGTTGAATAGAAGTGATAACAGTAGTAAACTGTAAACCATGCATGCTGGGTAGCCCAAGCCGTTAATGTGATCCAGATTTACAGTCGTTATTGAAAAACTATACAATTGGATTATTGGAAAAACAAAACAACGAGCATAATGTAATGGAATGCAATAACACTGACTTTGCGATCCTCCTGTGGTAGTGAATACAAGATTCATCTTAAATAGCCAATATTTATCAGCAGATAAATAGCTTCTTTGATGAGATGTGCCAGAGCCTTTATCGGTACCTTTTCCATGTAAATTAAACACGGCAGATACAACATCCATTGAAACCTTGCTGATCAAATACGATAATTCTTTTAGCATCTTCTTCTCCTGATCAAAGTGTATACAACAACTTTAAAAGCCAAACAAAAACATGTTCACCAGCAATCCGAAATTAACCAAAAGAACATGTAAAATTTTAACAATCTATAGCATTAATAAGTCCATATCTACTGCATTGAAAAAACTAGCATAACAAATCCAATTTGATAAACAAATCCGTAGCCAACACTAGTAAGATATCCATATATATAACATATTTAAAGGAATTGCTTTCAAGATCAAGGAGAAGATCTGGAAGGAGGATCTTGGAAAGGATTTGGAGGCATTTGCAATTCTTCAGTATTTCCTTCTAACATTTCAACTACCTTACTTATCGAAGGTCGATCTGCTGGATGTGTTTGTATGCACCAAAGAGCCACTATGATCATCTTTTTAGTTGTTTCATCCTCAAATATCTCCCCGGACCCTTCTACCTTAACGTCTTGTTTCAAATGATTATATATCCACTGAGGGAAGTATATCTCACTGATGTTCTCCACTGTTGCATCAATATTCTTTCTCCCACCAATGATTTCTAAAACCATCATTCCATAACTGTAAACATCTGACTTGTGAGATACCCCTCCAAAGTTTCTGCAATGAACCTCAGGTGCAATGTAACCTATAGTTCCTCGAGCAACAAGCATGGACACAATACTTTCTCTTGTGGGACAGAGTTTAGCCAACCCAAAATCAGAGATCTTTGGGATAAATTCTTGGTCTAGGAGAATGTTGTGAGGCTTGATATCGAAATGCAAGATTCGTGTGTTACAACCACGATGCAAGTAATCTAACCCTCTGGCAATGCCCAACGCTATTTGATAAAGAATTTCCCATCCCAAAGGAGTGCTTGATGTCTTCTCAGTGTAGATGAACCTTTCAAGAGACCCGTTCGGCATAAATTCATAAACAAGTGCTCGTTTGGTTCCCTCGGTACAAAATCCAAGAAGGCTAACGACATTAACATGGTTAGTCCTACCAATGGTAGCGACTTCATTAATAAAATCTTCTCCATTACCCTTTGATTCATTCAATAACTTAACTGCCACTAAACGACCATCACGCGTAAGCTTTCCTTTGAACACACAACCATATCCTCCTTCGCCTAATCTTTCCTTGAATGAATTGGTCATTTTCTTAATGTCAAAATATGTATATCTTTGTAAAGCAAGATTCCCGCAGGTTTCTAAGAACGTTTCCACATTTGTTGAACTTTTGACGTTGTTCCTCCAATGAGAGTTAAATAAGCGGTATGAACGCTTGATCATTTCGTATGTAAAGAACCAGGCACTTTTGATGTTGTTCCTCCAATGAGAGTTATACAGGCAGTATGAACAATTAATCCTTTCGTATGCAAGGAGCCAGACAACTGCAAGTAATAGACCAACGCCAGCCAAACCTATAAACATTGAAGCAGATTACGCTCACATATAGAGAATAATTAAATTGAGGATTTTAAGTTAAGTGAATAATTAACTTACCAATTAAGACTTTTACTCCAGTAGATAAGCCTGTATGTACCATGGGTAGTCATTAGTAAGCATCACAGACTGACATTTGCTAATTAACATACATTTGCTATATTAGAAAAAGTGGAATTCAATCTACTTGTGGCAACGACTTGACATACTTTGTTCAATGTCAGATTGATATAGTTAAGTTCACAATGGGAACAGTATAGAAATAAAGAGATCCCATATTTAGATGCATATATTTATTTATGGATTCAATACCATTGGCTTTTAAAATTATACTGATAAACGAAATGCTCTAAAATGCAACTATCATGAATTTATGATGGTATTAATCAACTTCAAACAAGTTTGTATGTTTCCTCAATAAAGTGTATTTTTGCATGTATTACTACCTCTTTCACTTTCATCGAAGGTGGATTGATTTGGATAGAATTCATCCGTTGATTCCCCCACTCTCTCTGCATAACAAAAGTTTAGGGTGTGTTTGATTGGTGGGAATAACTACTTGTGGGAATTTTTATAGTTGAAAATATTCCCACATAAAATAATTCCCACTAATGGGTCGTTTGATTGGACATAAAAACACAAGGAAAATTTTATGTGGGAAAGATTTTAGTTATTTGATTAGACATAAAAACATGAGGAAAATTTTATGTGGGAAAGATTTTAGTTGTTTGATTAGACAAAGAAATATTCCCTTACAAGTTTGAGAATTTTTTTTAGGGGTGGGTCAAGTAAAGATTCATGAGAAATATTTTTATCATGGAATTTTTACATGACCCAACTTTACCAATCAAACAGGCATCTGGGAATTTTTGGGGTAATGTTTGATGTTGGAATTTTCCCCACGACCAATCAAACAGACCCATATGTCTAATCAAATAACTAAAAATCTTTCCCACATAAAATTTTCCTTGTGTTTTTATGTCCAATCAAACGACCCATTAGTGGGAATTATTTTATGTGAGAATATTTTCAACTATAAAAATTCCCACAAGTAGTTATTCCCACCAATCAAACACACCCCAAAATTAAACGTCTCAAAAACTATGTATGGAAGTTTGGCCTCCGGATGCCTATCCAAATGCACAAGCTCCTCTTCCTTAATGGTCACCAGGCAATGTTTTGATGATATCAGAATCACCAGGATCAATAATGCTGAGGCATGGCACTCGGAAATATTTACCACAAGCTGTCCCCAAATCGACATTGTTTCCATTGAAATGGTGGACTCCAACCTTTGCAAGCATAACATAGTACTCAATCTCAGATTTCCTCAAAGGAGGGCAATTGTTAGCAATAATGATCAATTTTCCTTTCGAGCTTCTGAGTGAATCAAGAACAGTTTTGTACCCAAGAGTGTACTTCCCACTCTTCATCACAAGAGCGAGTCTGTTGTTAATGCTCTCATGAGTCTTCTTGGTTTTCTTGGCGGCCACCATTGTTGTAGAAGATGCAGAGAAACCCTAAACGTTTTATGAGATCAAAGTAGGGTTGGGAATGCAAAGGAGTGCTTGATGTCTTCTCATTGTAGATGAACCTTTCAAGAGACCCCCATTCGGCATAAATTCATAAACAAGCGCTCGTTTGGTTCCGTCAGTGCAAAATCCAAGAAGGCTAACCACATTAACATGGTTAGTCCTACCAATAGTTGCGACTTCATTAATAAAATCTTCTCCTTTACCCTTTGATTCATTCAATAATTTAACTGCCACTAAACGACCATCACGCTTGATCTTTCCTTTGAACACACTGCCATATCCTCTTTGGCCCAAAGTTTCCTTGAATGAATTGGTAATTTTCTTAATGTCAGAATATTTATATCTTTCTACAGTAAGATGCCCTATACGTTTTGAATATGCCATTGCTGAGTTGAAGAATCAATAAAATCAAAGACTCGATCAAGAACACAATGTTATGGTTAAAGTGGCAAAGGATAGAGTTTGCAAGGCATAAATGATCCTGCAAGTGGAACATGAGCTATGAGTGTGCTTTACCATGCAATGATGCAAAAACTCCACCCTCGGAAAATACTTTTAATGTGTTTCTATCCTGTAAGGCCCCATGCTGAATTTGGTTCTAATGTAAACACTTGATGTGAAATTACATGACTTCGGGGTTGAACATTCTCTGGGCTCCTCGCAAGCTCGTTGTCCCTCACCTTTCCATGGCTAGAAAAGTAAGTTTTGAAATTTGAAAGCATTTCTAATGGGCGTGCAAAACTTCTTCTTCCCTATCTTTTCATTATTTTCATCTCGAGCATAATAGGAGGTGTCATAAGTTTGGGTATACTCTATAAAAGCACGAAACGTCCTTAAGAAAATATCTCTTCAATTAGGTTGTCAATTAGATTGAAATTGATAGCTTAATTAAAGAAAATTTTAATTAAATTTGGGTATATTTGTAATTACCGAAAAGTGGACCACCCATTATGGATACAAACAAGCCCATGTGAACCAAATCACGGGCATAATTAAGCATTAGTTCTTTTTATTCTTAAAACTTGTTCTAAATAATAAAAATAGAACAATTTATAGAAGACTTCTATATTATCTTTATGTTTCTTAAGCATGAACAAATTGCGTACATGGTATTTTATGATTTTTTTTTTTTTTTTTTTAATTTATATGCAGGAGATAAATGCATACGAAGAGTTTTAATGAATATAGAAACAAAAGAAATTTGATCAGGTATACATGAATAACTCTCTCCCTTTCTTCTACTTGAAGAGTTTTATTTATGGGTCATACCCCCCCCCCCCCCCCCTATTCAAATAATGTGTGTGGGGAGGGGGGATGTTTTATCTTTTTTTTTTCAACTGAGGGTCCATATCATAGTTTAAAAAAAAATCTCTAGAATAAAGATTTTCATACTTGCCCCCTGTCACATACTTAAAAGTCAAAATTTGATGAAGCCTTTTGTTTTAAAATATTTGTTTTTTGTTCCTATTCTATAGTTACTTCATGACTTATGTCATGATGGGGGCTCAGAGATATAATCACATCTTGAATTGGGGGCTACATATACTTTTATCTTACATGGGTTTGTTTTTCAAAATTCGACTTTTAAATATGTCGTGTGGGGGTGTTCCTACTCGACTTTTAAATATTAGTTTTTACATGAGACGGCCAAATCCTTATTAGTGCGATCTCCTTGTTCACCTCATGTTCTTTGAATACATTAATCCTCCAAATTTTGATGTTGTTTTTTTTATTATTAGAAGTGTTGTAAGATGATGCCTCGATACTTCTTATAAATCTACCAATTTACAAAGCTACATTACATACATTAGCATGTAATCATATAAAAGAAAAAATTCACCATCAGTGTCTTCTCAGCTTTAGGTACTGAAAGATGTGAAATAGTTGTTATTTAGATCACGTTCTTTCAAAACCTTGCTTTGACTACCTAAAATGAGTATAACTTGAAGAAAGGGTTATCGAATCCACGTCTAAGAGAGAACGAAGTAATATGAAGAAAAAAATTTCATTTTTACTAATCTAGAGAATAAGGGAAACATAATTTTGCAAGGTATTGGTGATTAACTACTAATAATATAAGAAATAATTATAGGGAGATAAATATGATGGAAATTTCAAGAGATTGAATCCACCAATTCAATTATGTAATAATTAATATATAGATTTATCAAGATTAATCTATAGATAGATACTCATTACACATTAAGATGATTCGAAATGCATAATGGAAAGGTATGACATTAAACACTTATTCTATCTATATTAGAGTCTATCAATTCTGGAAAATCAATGATACTTCTTATCATTAAAATGTGAGGAAAGACTACAACACAATGTACAACTGTTATGTTGGTGGCAAGAACGAGTACGTTTGTCTTTCAGACCGTCACTCAATGTGTCCCCAAATAGCTATAGCAAAGTGTATATTCCACCTACTAAAGGAATTTAAAGAACTAAGAAGACAGTAAATAAACACCGTTATATGTTTCATTTCACAAATAAATCATTGCAATTACTTACCTCTAATCTTCTCTCGAAACGCTAGATCCTTGACCTCCAGAATTACTCTAATGGATTAAATTCTTAACAAATCTTATATTAACTACTACATAAAATGAAAAGGCTTCATCTCTCCCTTGAAAAAGGGAGATTAGCCTTGCATAATACTAAACTAAAATCTATTAAATAAAATGACATAAAATAAAAACTAACTAAACTAAGAAGAAGAAGAAGAAGAAAATAACTTTTATTAGAATGAGTTTTTGCTTTCAACTCTTGATGATGAATACAATGAATAGAGTTCCCTATTTATAGATCCATAGGGAGCCTAAAAGGGAAAAAATTGTAAAATATTACATAATATTTGATTGATTGATAATCAAATCAATTACTAAACATTTGTTGAAGAAAATGTTAAGAATAAAATCTTTGAATGATTGTGGTCAAAGATTAATGAAAAATATGTGTTGAAAATCAAATCCTTGACACCATTGTTGCCAATTTTGTATAAAACTGCCATATATAGTGGCATTCTAGAAGATACTAGCAATCTTTCTTGGATGGCTGAGTTGTCTCAATATTCTCTATATTTTACACATGCTAGAATCTTAAATATCAACCTTGAAGTGATTCCATGCTCCATCTTCTATTTAGTAGTCTCACTTCACTTATCTCCTTAATGGGCCTCTCTTGGACTTAAACTTTGTAGATAATTTACGGGCTCATTTAGATTTAATCCACTAAGATTCATTTAAGGCTTTGACCATCTGGATCCATGACTTTGGGCTTTATACTTGACTTTTCTCTTTTTGCTCTTTTTATATCATTTTGTAGGTTTTTTCTTTGATTTATTCTTTTCTAGGTTCTTTCCTACAAAAATACAAAAACAATAGAAATTACTCTAATTAAAGTCCAAAAGTGAGTTCTAACATCATACTAATTAGGGGTAAAAACTACGTTTTTAGATACTTATCAGGTACAATAGGTGGTCCATATTTAAACAATAATTTTGCCCTAACTATTCCTATATTAACATACATTGTAATCCACCGACCTTCACTTACGCATAACATATTTAAATTAAAAAAATATATGTTTAAATTAATTTGCAAAGACTATATTAGAATGTAATCATGTAAAACTAAACAATAATTAAACATTAACTCAAATAAAACTTACCAGTAGTGGCCTTAACTTCAGGTAGAGTAGGTGTGGTTCGTATTTAAACAATAGCCATACCTGAACTAAGGGTAGTAAAAACATATACATAAAAATCATATGACTCCACCAACCCTTGACGAAGCCTAGCTCCAAGAGCCCCAAGTAAATACAAGATGCTTGCAAAAAATATAACTAGGCGTAAGTGAAGAGAAACTTTATACCAGGATGCGTGTTTGGTAGAAGTTGTAACAATTATAACTGCTAAAGAAAAATCTAAAAATCTCTTTACAGTTAACAAACTTTCACTATGCCTAGCTAACCTATCATAAATGTTGAGTCTTCTTGACAGGTAATCGCATGTAAATTCTAAAACAATAGCAAAAACAATGTTACAACTCCAAAAGATGGTTGCTTGCAATGGCTTGTTCATGGGAGTTTCTCTTTCATTCTTTATGTACACAAAATATACACCTATACTAATTAAAATGGAGCAAGTTAGAGCAAAACCATGCGCATCAAGCACACACACCATGCCAAGCATAATCCACAAAATAAGCAGAGAGTGTGGGGCGAACGAGAACTTAGGGGGCTGGTTGAATATCAACTGCACTGTTCTCCATCCTACATGGAAAATGGAGATAAGTTAATTGTATGATATATACAAAAAACTGATTAAAAAAAACTTCAAACATTGGCTTGGTACAACACAATACATTGAGTGTTTCATCTCTTACATTTGTAGTATCTAGGTAATGATTCACGAATAATTCCACAAAAATATTAAGGGAGTGTTTGGCAACAAAAAGTAAATTTACTTTTATTTATAGTATAAATAAAAAAGTAAAAAGTTAGTTTGGCAACACATCAACAAAAGTACAAAAAGTAAAAAATGGTAATGATGAAAATACATAAAAAATAAAGAAAAATTGAACACAAAAATTTAGATTTGATTGTAAATTAAAATTAAACAAGAAAAAAAAAACGCATTTTTTACATGAATCTCAATCAAAATTATCAAAAATTATGATTAACAACATGATTATAATTGGTGTTGTAAATACATAAATAAAATAGGTAAGATAGATTTCTACAATACAACTAGCAAATATGATCTACTTAGGAAAAAAAATAACGATATATTTCACTTTTTATGTTGTTGTGAATTTTACTTTTTGAAAGTAAAAAGCTAAAATTTTGAGTTTTTTCTGGCAGCAAAATTTTTACTACGAAAAAATAAAAAAATAATTGTATCCATGCAAACTTTTTGATTTTTTTACTTTTCACAGTAAAAAAATAACTTTTTTAGGTGTAGCGAAACACCCCCTAATTATGTAATATAAACTATAACTAAACCATGAGAGAGTTATATTAATTTTCATATACAAATGATAACATTTAAAGTGCAGGAGTATCCATGTAAAAAAAATCTAACAAATCATTTTAAAATGGGAAATGTTACAACCACCAATGTTGGCTAGGTTATCCCAGGATTCAACAAAATGAATGCGCCTTGCCACAATGCCACTGCTGGTTAAGCACCCAATTCTGGACGAGACTAACAAGAGATAAAAAAGAACACTAGACTAAAGTGACCAAAACAACCACCAAACCATCAACACAACAAAAAATTTCGGAACCTTTTGTGATTTATATATTCATTTACATATATATTTTTAACAAATAAATCAAAGTATCTCAATGTTGAAATCAAATGCGATATTTAGTATTACCATATAAACAAGACAGTACCAAAATGAACCATTTAACAAGTCGACCATGTCTTCTTTTTATGTCGTAAACTCTTTATTTTATTAGTATACTAGTTTAGCAAGTTTAAAATTCCTTATATATAGAAAAAAATGGGTTTTTTTTCCTACTAAATCTATCATAACAACAAAAAAGGATAAATCCATCCAAAGAAACTTGATAACAAACAGACAACTTTATGTCCCCCCAAATATCACTTTTTTTTTTCTTTTTCGGTTTAAGTTTGGAATCCATCACCATTTCAACTAAATATAGTGATGAAGATGAGTGAGAAATGGATTAAATAAGTATGAAGAATGGTTGTGCAGATTTTAATTTTTACTGTAAAACAAAGAGAGAAATTTGTTTAGTTACTCTGTTTTTGGTTTTGTCTGAAAACAAAAAATACCTGACACTGGAGAGACTTGAAATAAACATACCCAAATGAGAAAGTCTACTTCGATATTTGTGTTTCTTTGCAAATGTGGATATTTTCACTTTAACAAGGGTGATTTAGGTTTTGGTCACCACGTTTTAGTATAAATTAGGTTTTGGAGCCGGTTTTTATCTTTATTAGGGTTTAGAGCTGAACCGACAATTGACCCAAGTAATTGTTTATAATGGCCAAAATACCCCTGATCAAAACTATATTAGGGTTAGTGATCACGTGCAGATCACGTGAGTTTCAGGGGTAAAATTAGGTATTTTGAAAATATTTTCGGTTCAACCGGGTTTTTTAGTTGTTGGTTCGAAAATGAGCTCTAAACCCTAATAAAGATAAAAATCGGCTCCAAAACCTAATTTATACTAAAAAGTGGTGACCAAAACCTAAATCACCCCTTTAACAATTTATCCTTTCAAACTTATAAAATCCCCAACTTATTATGAAAAGAAGAGTAGGTCCATGAGAAATTGACCAAGGGTCTAATGCATGGTCTAAATTTAGCATGCCATATAGGCAACACATCAGCATTTATAGCATTTTATAAGATTTTGCAACCTTCTAAATTTAGAACTATTATTTTAAGACTAACGCACATAAACTTTGCAACTTTTTATTGATGTAAAAAGAATAAAAAGAATGGGGAAGAAGAAGACTATTTATAAAAACATATTTGAATGGTAATAAATTGATATAGTTTCCAAAAAATATAATAAAAAAATCATTTGTAAGAAATAGAACGTTATATATTTTGTCCTAAATTGAAGCGTGATTATAGCAGATGTTTTTATAGAATGAGTAGTAGCATAAGCGTTAGGGATGCTCTAAGAGACTCAGTACTTAATTACTTGTCTAGTAATGTATTATTATTAATACATGTGTTGAGAAAATGGTAGAAAACTTTTTTTTTTTTTTTTTTGGGTCGGTAAATTTTTTTTATTGATTCAAGTCACAAAAACCATTACAATTCATTATTCATACTTTCCCCTCTCTCATACAGACACAAGACAAGTCCCTTTTGAATTGTACATAACATTACATTGCATGTTACCCTATCCCAGTTAAAGCAAACTTCCCGTCAGTGGCTAACTCCTGAAACTTGTGGCCCTTGAGTCCAATTAAACTAGATTAGACCAATAATCATTATTTCACTATACTAAATATAATTAGATATAAATTAAAACAGACCTACAAGTCTGACAGATGTTCCAGTTTTTGGTTTCAAACCATCTTCACAATGGGTAAATTAATTAGGGTTAATTGAGACGTCCATGGTATAATTCCCTGAAAACGTAAAGGTCAGAGTACAGTACAAACTGACTCATCCAATGTATCATCCAATATTCCAATGTAGTGAGTTTTATCAAGCAAGGGCAGCAACTATGGGAAGCAATTTATAATTTATATGATGGCAAGAATTAGGAAGGTGACCGGGCAAGTGAAAATGTTCTCAACCTAAAGTCTTTCATCCGTGTGTTTGGAATTTTCTTATATTTTGCTTTAACGAGTGAGTAAAAATCTTAAAATGTTTGATGTAAATTTGTAATCGTTTTGAAATGGTTAGAAGAAATTGAATAAAAACTAAAATTTGGGATATCTATATCTATATTATAATCTACAAAGGGTGCATAATTTGACTAGGACTAATTTATATGACTAGGATTAATTTCAATTTAACTAGGACTAATTTATATGACTAGGATTAAATTATAAGCCTTGGATTAAATTTTTATTTGGGTCCATAATTAAGTTGCTTTGGACGGACCTGATTTAATCAAGATCCACAATTGTAGGATTAAATTATAAGCCTTGGATTAAATTTTTATTTGGGTCCATAATTAAGTTGCTTTGGACGGACCTGATTTAATCAAGATCCACAATTGTAGATATACTTACGTCACCGCCCCCTAAACCTAAATTATTTTTCTTTTAAATAAAACTCTTAGAAGTTAGAACCTCAAATTCTAATCATCTTCTCTACTTGAAATCGATCTACACTGCATCTTTCTCTAACGAATCGACCACGGGTACAAGCTCTTCTTTCATAAACACATTCAATTCTCAGGTATTTCTCTTTTTTTTTTTGAAAATTAAATATTCAACCAGAACCCTTTAGGATAACTGTTATAAGTCGTTTTGTATACTTTTCTAAATTGTTTTTGCATTATTGTTGAAGTTGGGATCGTGAAAATCAAGGGTCTGTTTAGTTCCATATGTAGGCTTTAAATGTTCTGTGTGGTATTTTATATTTTAGCTTGGCTTTAGGAATTCAACCTAGAATTCCTAAACTGTACCAAGATTCCGGAGGCACTGACACATAATTAAGGTTTCTTCTTTTCTTCGTCTCAAAACCAAACATATAACCAGAAAAGTATATAGGGAAAAATGGAGACTGGTTTCTGTATGTACGTGGCTTCTTATAAGTGAGCCAGATTAAGTTATTAGTCTTGAAATTGTTGTTTCAGATTGTTTAATTATTTGCACCCTACATATGTTGTGTAGCTTTTAATGTAAAACTAACAATCATTAAGGTGCACCTAGCCTAGAATATGTGTTTAATTCCTAGATATAGCTTCTCTTTTATGAATTAAGTCACTTACAGTCACAGTTATTTGAGTGTTCAATCTTTTAGGCTGCACATACCTATTCTAGGCTTTCTGAGCATCTTTCATTCTTTCTTCTTATTTACTTTCATAGAGCAGCAGATGGACGTCGCTCTCTGCTATTGGTTGTCTTTATTGGTGGAGTAACATTTGCAGAGATTTCTGCTCTTCGTTTTCTAAGTGCTCAGGTATACTTGCTCTCTTCCATTATTTTAGAGACACTGATGGTGAGCATTGAACTAAGCTGTTATTATATGTGTACTTAAAGATACTACTATCAGGGGAAAAAATATATTACCTATGTTTTGATCTTATTAGATAAAACTCTAGGTCTAGAACTTTTGTATCGCTTTAATATATGGATATTAATGGTAGTTGACGCATCCAATAAAAAAATGCAGCTTATATTCTGATTTGAAGGGTTCAGGACTCGCAACTTGCAAAAATCACTAGATATAGATAATAGACTGATCCATTGATTGTACTGTGCTATTTTGCTGCAAGAAATTGAATTAGAGACTACAAAATGAATTTCATCATATTATTTTGCTTCCTTCAACTTCGTCTTCTTCTTTGTTGCTCATATTTATTAGAGATTTTTGAACATACCCCCGTGAGAAGCAAAAAAAAAAAAATATAGTATGATTTGGTACATACTTTGTTAATATAGTATGAGCAAATTTTAAGGAGGGTAGTGATCAGTGGCTTAGCGTTACACTTATAAATGTTAATACAAAAATAGAACCCACACCTAAAATTTGCACCATGAGAAAAAGAATAATTACCATTTGAATTTAGCTAAAAGTCACTGAGTTAATTTTCTATGTTTATTTTTATTTTTATTTTTTTCTGGAATTTTTACTAATCTCTCTTCCTGTTACCATTTTATTAATAATCTTTGGATTTGATGAGTCTATTAGTAGCTTTTGGTGTCCATTCATTGATGCGGTTGATAACCATTCTACGTTTCATTTAAATTTTCATTATATCCATCAGTTGGTATAAAAACACAAATAGACATTTTTTTAGTTGGTATTATATCCTCAATTTGTCGAAAGAAGCAAGCTTGGGTGTAATTTCATTATATCCTTCAGTTAGTATAAGCATGATAAGTAGTAAACTCGGCAGTCTCCCAGACAGTGGACTACTGTGTTCTCCTTTTTTTTTACCAATTTTTGAAGAGAAGAATTTGAAGCATTTGGTACTCACCTTAATGGCAGTAGGAAGCTTTCCAGGGCTGTAAATCCCTCTAAACAGAAATACTCACCTTATCACATATTTGTGGACATATATTTTGTCAACAGTTTACAAGAACTAATGGATAGTTGAATCAGAATTCTGTAATGCTAATGGATTAGAGCACACCAGAAGATTGGAAATACGATTCATCATTATGCATAGTATTTGTTGCTGCTAATGGTTTAGAGCACACCGGAATAAAAACATGACCTTAGAAGGCATATGTATAGTCTAGATCTTAATCATGAATTAGTGTCCTAAATGCATGAATTAGGTTTTCTTCTAATTGAGGTAAATATAATTTGTTATATTCCTCATTTTTTTTTATTTAGTGTAACTCTCTTTTTAGATTATTTCTCTCTTATATTTAATTGACATTCCTGTACCTACATCCGGCATGATAAATATTACCAGCTACAGTCTGTTGATTATTTATCGATTATTCCTACCATTCAATCCTCTGTTGATTTAAGTAATTTACGTACAACAATTCATGGTTTTAATTTCAGGAATGAATAACGGAAAAGAAAATTCTTCTAACAGTGGATGTTCAGGAGTACACATAACAGTAGAACAGTAAGTGTATAATAATATATACTATGATATATAATATTAATTATTGCGTAATGGTATATAACTATTTTTTTTTTCTTAGGGAAACCATTGCAGAAGATAACATCGTGTCATTGTCTAAAGCTCATATAGCACAACGCAGACGAAGAGAAAAAGAACGTGCTAAACAAAAGTGAGTAATTTCTACATTTTAAAATGAATTACCTTATCAATAATGATATCAAATCAGTTACTAATACAAAAAATGTAGGGGTTTATTAAATTCCAGCAACAACGAAACACCAACCAAAAGTGTAGCACGAGAAACCAGTGCAAGGAATAACATCGTGTTATTGTCCAATTACCAAATAGCACAACGCAAACGAAGAGAAAATGAACGATCAGGACAAAAGTGAGTTAATTTTTTATTTATAACTTACACTCTTTCCTCTATTTTCGATAGGTTCATATTGACAAAATTGATAAAAACACAATATAATTCTTCTTTACTATTCAAACATATAGGATTTTATTATCCAATAAAAGACAATGCGTCAACAAGAAAGTTCCTCAAGTAGAGTAAGTATATATTCTGTTAAGACTACGTGTTTATTTATTCAAAGTGTTATATCAGTAGAGTGTGGAGTTTGAATTTTTTTTTTCTTAAAATATTTAGTATACCGTTATCCAATATAACACAATGCGACAAAAATGATGTTCTCCCAACAGTTTCTAACAATAATGATGGCACATTGCCAGAGATAATTGAAACAGAGTAAGTATTTATTTTCAGAGACACTGAGTATTTTATTACTGTTATGGAGTATAATTTTTCCTTACTATTCAATCATATAGGATTTTATTGTCCAATAAAAGACAACGCATCAACAAGGATGTCCCTCCAACCAATCCTACCATATTGCGAGCAACAAATCAAGAAGAGTAAGTATATATTCTGTTACTATGATTAATTAGCTAAAATGGTTATATAAATGGGGTCTGAATTTTTTTATTGTTAACAAATTTAGGATTTCATTATCTACTGTAACGCATTGCGGCAAAGAAGATGTTCCTCTAACAGTTTCTAACAATAATGATGCCACATTGCCAGAGATAATTGAAACAGAGTAAGTATGTATTTCTTAAACACTGAGTATTTTATTACTGTTTGAAAAAGTTTTAAAATATAATATTGTTTTCTAAAGGCAATGCATGCAAGAAGAAAACCTTGAAGGGCTAAGCAGGCAACAAACCAGTCAACGAAAAAGAAGAGAGAGAGAACGTTCTGTTGGGAATTCCAAAGAACAAAACACAACGCCGAATAAAGAATGGAATGCAAAGTACGTATAATTGTATTGGCCATAGCAATTCATATAAACTTATATTTGAAAGAAATTGACAAATGTTTCATTATTTGTAGCACTCCATTGGACAAGACTCACACAATAAGCCAACGTCTTCGAAGGAAAAAAGAAAAACAAAAAGAAAACGAAATTTTTTTTCTTTATTCAATGGATGGAATAGTGGATGGAGTATCGCAAGCTGTGGAACACGTTGTGGATGGAGGATCACAAGCTGGAAATCAGTTATTAGAAGAAACCAAAGGAAAACAACCTATTGTTGAGGTTATTACATATTTCTATGGTTCATCGTCAACTGGAGATTCTTCCCGTGAATACAATGTTATAAAACGATGCCCTATGAAGTAAGTTGTTTATATATAGTTAAGTATATTTCTTATTTACTAATATAAATTTTTAGATTTTTAATTTAAAGCCCGATTTTTGAATTATCTCAGAGGATAACCAAAAAATTTTGAAGGAAATCGAGAAATTATTGTACTGTACTGGGTGAGAATGATTATAATTTGTTTGACATCTCTTAAGGTTTCACATCTCTTATCATCATCATCATCATCATCATCTTCATCACACACAGTTTAAATAAACTAATTTTTAAATGACGTTTTTAATTTCTTCAAATTAAGGTTGATTGTTGCAAATTAAGGTTCAACAAACTCTAATTCCATACTTTGTCACTCTATTTTAAATTGATTTTCCCCTTTTACAATAGACAATTTCTTAGGCAAGTTTATTTTCCTTTTATTTTTAAATTTGAGAATTATGTTTAAGAACTAATGTTTTATCCAATTATTGATTTTTTTCAGAGAAATGACAAACATGGAAGAAAATGATTCTACTACTAATGTTCATCCTGTAAGTGATTCTCATTACGATACTATATTAGATGATGAAATTCACATACCAATCGATCAAGTAGAAAATATTCCAAAAGAAAGACACTATCTTGGGAAAATGGATGTCATATGTCCATCATGTTCTGCTTATCATTGGTTAGATGAACGATTGACTAAATCCACTAAAAAGAAGTCATTTTTCGGTATGTGTTGCCTGCAAGGAAAGATAAAGTTGCCACTACTTACACCATTGCCTTCTGCTATTAAATTGTTATACGAAGGAAGAAATTCACTGGCAAAATCTTTCAGGAAAGATATTAGATCCTATAATGCTGCTAATGCCTTCTCCAGTTTGGGTGTTTCGATGGACAAACGTATTCTAAAAGGTCGAGGACCAACTTCTTTCACAATTCATGGTCAGTTGTCCCATCAAATTGGATCGTTGTTACCGAAATCAGACAAATCTCCAAGTTATTCACAGCTATATATTTATGATCCCCATATTGCATTGGATTGCCGACAGAAAAGGAACCTTCACTTAAATCCAGCTATTCTGAAAATAATTCAAGAAACTCTATTGGAATCAAATGAGTTGTGCAAAATATACAAAGGTGCATATGATGTTCTGAAATCAGCTAATAGCAATGGCGGTGAAAGTATACCTTATAAGGTTAGCTTATACGCCCACTACTGATCCTAGACGCTATAATCTCCCAACGTCTGAAGATATTGCTGTTATTATTCCTGGGGATGGGACTGAACCGACTTCGAAGCGAGACATAATACTGCACCTGAAGAATAACAATCTCGAAAGAATAAGCGAATGCCACCCACTGTATTTGCCGTCACACTATGTCTTACTATTTCGAACTGGAGATCTTGATTGGTCTACAGATATGAAACATTGGGATGTCAAGAACGAACGGTATTTTACAGTTACAGGTAAAGAAAAAAAGAATAGATTGACTCAGCTTCAGTATTTCTGCTATCGCTTATTTGAGAGAACGACTGAATATTCTGCTTTATTTCGAGCTGGAAATGGACACCAAGAGTTACTTCAGCCTTTTCTATTGGTCGGATGTATTTTGCCAATCCAAATTCTGGTGAAAGATTTTACCTTAGGTTACTATTAACCGTTGTGAAAGGACCATCGTCATTTGAATCCTTATATAGTGTGGATGGTATCGAACATAAGACATACAGAGAAGCATGCATTGCTCGAGGTCTTCTAGAAGATGACAATGAATGGGACAAATGCCTAGAAGAAGCTGTAATAATGAAAACTGGTCATCAGGTACTCACAATTTATGTTTACATTTTGTTTTATATGTCTAAATATTAACACTGTTTTATCTAAGTATGAAAACTGTTTATCAAAGAATCAATGGAGAAGGATTTTATTATTATCAAGTCCTTCACCTGCTGCACTGTAGCCTTCACTTTTATTGAATATTATACTTGCTGATGTATTCTCCCGTTGTTTTACTTTGCAGAAAATAATTATTAAATTCCATATATTTTGTTTATTGAAAATCCACCACTAATTCATAGTTTTTATATGGTAAACAGGTACGGAGATTATTCTGTTTGATCCTAACTGAATGTAATCCTTCTCGACCGGAAATTCTATGGGAGAAAAATGCTTTAAAAATATGTGACGACTTGCCGTACCAACTGAAAACAAAATTTGGCATTCAAGATCCCAGTGATAGTGATGTTTGTGACTATGGGTTGTTCTTAATGAACGACTACTTGCTGGAGAGTGGTAAGACATTATCAGATTTCCCAAACATGCCTTTACCGTGTAAAGCATGGAATGAAGTAGTTACCAACCGTCTTATTACAGAGCATCAGAATTTCGTGTATCAGGGATTATATGAAAAGGCTCAAGAAAAAGTTGCAAGATTCAATACTGAACAACTAAATGCCTATATGAAGATTACAAATTCTGTTCGTAATGATAGTGGACAAGTATTTTTCCTAAGTGGTCCGGCTGGAACAGGAAAAACGTTCGTCTATAATACTGTAGCAGATACATTGAGAAGTGAAGGTCATATTGTCATAATGGTTGCTTCATCGGGAATTGCATCTTTATTATTGACAGGAGGAAGAACAACTCATTCTACATTCAAAATTCCATTTGAAGTTCTAGACGACTCTGTTTGTTCAGTCACAAAGCAAACAATCCATGCAGAATTATTCAAGAGAGCGAAACTGATTATATGGGATGAAGTACCAATGCAACATAGGTTCTGCGTGGAAGATGTTGATCGTACACTAAGGGATATTCGTGAAATTAATGAACCGTTTGGAGGAGTTACAGTTGTTCTGGGCGGTGACTTCAAACAGACTCTCCCTGTCATTACTAAAGGAATTGTCCGTGCATGTCTAACAAAATCACATTTGTGGAGTGGTGTTAGACTCTTAACTTTGGTTAAAAATATGCGACTGAACAGTAATGATACTGAAAATGTCAAGTTCGCAGATTATTTGCTTGAGGTAATTTTTAAATTTCAACAATAGTTCTTATGTTTATATCTACGTTTAAACCTTTGCTTATTATACCCTTAATATTATAATTTACAGATAGGAACAAATCCGAAAGAAGATGTGGAATTGCCTTCGGAGATCAAAAGGTGTAAGAGTACCATGGATCTTTTGTTTAAAGTTTACCCCAATCTGAATGTCGAAGAGGTAGCTACCGAGACCTACTTGCAAGAACGATCTATTCTCTCTGCTCGCAATGATGATGTAGCTACTCTTAATGAATTAGCAATAAATCAGTTTCCCGGTGAATTACATGAGTACCTAGCTGCTGATAAAGCCATTGAAGATGATCAACCAATCGAGAATAGGGGAAACAGTATATCAAACGAGAATATGCAAGCATTGGATCCACCGAGTCTTCCACCATTCAAACTCCAACTTAAAGTTGGTTGTCCAATAATGTTGCTACGGAACCTTCAACCGAGAGATGGTTTATGTAATGGAACGCGTCTAATGGTTATCCAGTTTGCTACAAGAGTTATAGAAGCAAAGATACTTAATGGTAGCCATGCTGGAAATTATGTATTCATACCACGTATAACTCTTCAACCACCTGTTTCAGAAACGCCTTTCCAAATGGCACGACGACAATTCCCAGTTCGATTGGCATTTGCAATGACTATTAATAAGTCACAAGGACAATCAGTTAAGTATGTGGGTATAGACTTGCGAAACCATGTCTTCAGTCATGGCCAATTATATGTGGCATTATCAAGGTGTACTTCTTCCAATCGAATATCTGTTCTCCTAGGGAATGAAGATGATGACAAAACAACCAATGTTGTTTATCCTGAAGTTCTTCTCTAATTGATTACAGGTATGACCAGTTTATTACGTATTCTATCTCTTATTTCTATTTAAATCTTTCTCCAGTTTCTGGTTTGATGACTTTAGAATTTAGATTACTGCAATGGCATTATAAGATTAATCTGAGAGAGTAGAAAATACATTCTGTTTTATTTAGCTATTATTACTCCTTGCAGATTTTGTTGGTGTATTTGTAACTCTCAATTTGGTCTATGCAGGGGTACTTGATCTTTCTTTGACACAACACTCAGGTTTGTATTATTGATATTTATTCAATACTTTGGTACTTGATCAGAGGCTGGATTAGTGTATGCTTTAATGCTGTGTTGGTGCTAACAGTGATGATGCTGATGCTGACAGTGAAGCTAATTGCGGTGCTGACATTGACAGTTATGCTGCTGACAATGATGTTTATAGCAATGTTGATGATAACAGTGATTATTATCACAGAGCTGACAATAATGGCGATGATCCTGACAATGAAACTGATAGTAGCACTGATAGTGAGTAGGGAAGTGAAGCTGATAATGTGATGATAGTGAAGCTGAAAGGAAGGAAAAAATATGATAATGTTACTCGGAGGCCTTTGTAATGCAAAGTCACTAACAGTATCTGCCCCATTGTTGGAGGTATATTCTACTTTCCGGCTTTGGTATCTGCCCCATTGTTGGGGATATATGGAAGTAAGACTGTAAACCTAACGTCCTTCTATAATATGCTTGCACAAAGATAGCTCTATTTGACTTGATTCACAGCGATAAATATATGATTCATAATTGTTTGAATAATATTTTTAATATAACTATCTTCAAATTATTAATGGTAGCCGTGGCAGTGCCACGGGTTTTACTAGTGTATTAATAAAACAAAACTTTCATATTTAACTGGCAAGAATAAAACTAAACTTAGTATGTATCTATATGGTAGGCAGAAATCTAAACTTCATATATGCGTCCTGATTTTAAATTTACAAATTCTTACGTCGTATTTTTATGTAGTAACTAAAAGCCTAAAACCACCTCCTTTTGTCTCATTTTCTAACAAAGCTTAAACTCAAGCTATGAAACTCTTTTTGAAGCTTTTTTATCATGTTTTTTTTTTCTCCGCTTCCTTTACAAACAAAAAAATTCTGAATTTTGCTTCATGCAATGGCAGATGAACCAAGCTTAATGAAGTTTGTTAATTATTTCACATTTCGGGAACTTGTTTTTTGGTACCTAATTTTAATTTATTATTTTCAATTCTGTTGGGAGTATATATTTTTTTTCTTATGAATGATTTATGTGAGTTCTTCTATGTAAGGCAAACTTTGAATTCATAATCGTTTACATGTTGTTTGCTGCATGGATACATCGATTAGTGTTCTAGTCCAAAGGAGAATTACAAAGTGGAATGATGTTGTGTTTTCAATGTTGGAAACTGTTTCAGCAGATTCTGTCAGAATTCAGATAGAAATCTGACAAGGTCGTTGGCAAAACATTTCATCATGTTATAGAGCTCCGTTGATCGAGACCTTGGTATGTATGGAATCCTAGTTTCGAGTAGATGCTCGTAGAGTATCTATACGTCCAAAACAATTTTATATTGAATGAGAAATTAGCATCCCAAGTTGCCTATGTAAGTGGTACAACTTGAGACAAAGCAAGGAAAATGTGATGGTCCCACACCCATGTAGATAAGGTTTGCTCTTAATAAACTACTCTTGTACAATAAGGGCGCGACCTTTTGGGTTACAATATTATTTCGCGCGTTGGGCGAAACCTTACATTGGCTTGGGCTTGAAAAACACGCGTGTCGACCGACCCGACTCGGCTTGGTTTGGGTCTTGGTGATCCAACATAATCTTTTTGTTGAAAGGTTCATTGGAATTAAATCCCAATAGGTGTACACCCATTCCCAACTGGTTCGGCCCAATAGGTGTGACCTTTCATGAAACTGTTTCGGGCCCAATAGTTGTGTCCTTCGATGAAATAGTTTCAAGCCCAAAGTGTCTTTTCGACCCATATGGGTGTGTCCATTCATTGAACTGGTTTGACCCAAAAACCTCATACTCATTTCATTCATTGTGTCCGTGTGTCCTTGAGAGAGTTACATCACTGAACTGGTTCTCCGTCTTCGTTTTGTTTGAAGTGCTGCTACACGACGGAAGGTACTGATTGTTGTATTCTGGGAGACAGTTTGCAGAAAACCCATACAACACCTGTTGAAGCAAATTATGACTTAAGGACAGAGATATTTCTCGACTCGATCAATTCATACTGTCATTGCTTTCTTTTCTAGTTTGCATAATTTATTATATTCTGTTTTACTTAGTTTTCTATATGAGCAGTAGCCTATTACTAATTACTAGCATATTGCCCAACATTCAATCCATTACGTTATGTTGCTTATTTTGTTTTTCAATCATCGAGTTTTCCAATAGCAACAACGGACGTAAATATGTACCACACTAACCGCATCATGGTTTACCATTTCTGTTGGGTTTTTTGTGGAAAAGGGGACGGAGGGAAGTTTTTGTTTCAGGAACGTACGTACTTAGTTAGGGCGTACGTACGTCCTGTATCACAAATAACTTTCATGACATAGAACGTACGTACGTAGTTAAGGCGTACGTACGTCCTCATTGTGTTTGCTGCATATGGGCATGTTTAAGCCCAATTCGGTTTCTATTGTAAGGCTATGTTATAGAGCCAATTAGAAGAAGAAAAAACCTAATCTTGACGTGAGAGGGATTGTGAGAAGCCATTAGAGAGTTTGAGAGAAATTTTGTGAGGAAGAACACTTTTGTTTCTTCGTGAGGGCTTGTATAATCGTCTCCATCCAAGTGTGAGAGAGAGTTTGTATCCTCAATTTGTGATTGTCTCTTTGAGAGATTTGGTGAGGCTTTGAGAAGGGAGGAAACCTAGGGTTTCTCCATTTGTTTGAGAGCTTTGTACTATCTTCTCCAATAGTAAAAGTTCTATTTGTTTGTCCGTGGACGTAGGCAATATTAGCCGAACCACGTAAATCTTGTGTTTCGTGTGGGTTTGTTTGATAGTAGTAGGAGTTTCATCTTCTCTATTTTGTTTTGTTTAATTCATATACTATTTCAACCTTGAGTATTGGTGCATAAGTTTCCGCTGCGCACAACAAGTGGTATCAGAGCCGAAGGTTAGTTCCTTGGGTTAAAGAGGGATTGCAGAACATTGGTTAAAGGGTTTTGAGGAATCTGTCCAGATTCGATACTCTGTGGTAAAACGGCCATAACTCTATTCTCGGATATCGAAACGTTGATCCATTTTTTGGGTTGGAAAGAAGACTCTTCAGGTTTTCCAACGGTGTATGGTACGTTTTCTGTTTCAAAGTATTCTGTTCCCAGTAATTCTTTGAAGTTGACGGTTTTGTTTTATCAATTTTGGTAAAAATCCAATCTTTGATTTTTCTTGTGGTACTTGGTGAACTCCTTTGGTTTAGTTTGTTTGTTTGGTTTGCTGGTGTATGAAATTGATTGATATCATGTCGGATCATATTTCGGATTCGAGTGAATTTGGAAAGGAGATTGATAGTTTGTTTGATCAAACCTTGTTGTTAGATGTTGACATTCATAAATTTGATGGTAACCTCGACCTTGCTATGTGGAAGACAGAGGTACAAGATTGGTTAGCCATTAATGGCTATGTGGTTGAAGATTTGTGGTACATTATCAAATTGGAAACCATTGTAATAGTTATGTTGTCCAAGTTGGAAGACAAGTACGCTTTGAAAAATACAGAGGACCGACTCTATGTGGTTGATGATAGTATTGGTAGATTGGTTGGTTCTCAATGTAAATTGAGAAGTCGAAAAACTCTTGCAAAGAATGAATGTGCCTATTGTCATTGTTGGGGACATTGGAAAATTAATTGTCCAAAGTTGCAGAATAAGATTGTTCGTGTACATCGAAGAGATGAGGATTCATGTGTTGGTGTTTCGTTATTGGCTTCATCTTCAGTTAATCATTCTACTAATGAATGGATTTTGGATTCGGGTTGTTCCTATCATATGTGTCCCAATAGGGAGTTGTTTGATAGCTTTCAGGAACTAGATGCTTGTGTTTTGCTTGGTAATGATCATACTTGCAAAACTTTTGGGATAGGTACAGTTCGATTGAAGTTGGAAGATGGATGCACTCGAAAGTTAGAAGATGTTTGGTATGTACAAGAGTTGACTACGAATCAAATCTCATTGGGTGTTTTAGAGTCCGATGGTATGAAAATTACATGTATTGGTGGAGCTCTAAAAGTTGTTGTAGGTGCACGAGTTGTTATGAAAGACATTAGAAAGGGTAAGTTGTACTACTTGAAAGGAAGTGCAATTACATGTGGTTTGCATAGTTCAGTTGTTGATTTGTCTGTCGATTCTACCAAGGAATTGCATAGTAATATGGGGCATGCCGTTGATGGTACTATGCAAGTGAAGACAGATTTGTTTGCGGGTGGCAAGGCATGCATAGTTGGTAGGCATTTTGTTGAAGCGTCATTTGTTTGGGTGGAGATTGATGTCGCTCCACATTTGATTGGTTTGTTAGGTGACACGGCCAAGAAGAAAGTTGAAGCCACCATTGTTAGTAGGAAGGTTATCGCCCAAGAACCTTATGAAGCCGTGAAACCTTTGTTTGGGGTTTTGTGTACGTACTTCCTATTGTTGGTAATCTCTCATGTGATGTTTGTTTGGCGCTTAGTAAAGAAGACGTATTTGGTAAATCTATGCATAGTGATTTGAATTTGTACCCCACTTGGTTGAACTTTATAGGAAAAACTCTTGAAAGGTTAGTTTTTCGGGGCATTGGATCATCTTCGATGGAGAATTTTGTTGAGGTGGAGATGGTATTTGGTAGCTTGGACCCCATTGTGTTGAAGTTGTTTGTGAGCCCTATAGGGCATTGGTGAGCATTTGGTTTTGATTTGGCCCCTTCTGGGAATTTGACCCTTCGGGGTATGGTGGGCATCGTATAGATGCCATTGGAGTGAACTACGATGGCTTGATCCCTTAGGACAAGGGTACGTAGGCAACCATGAGGTGGTGCTGCCGAGGTGGTCCTTCGGGACAAGTGTGGGAGTTTGGGACTTGATGTCGGCTTAGATTTATTGAATCTTCGCCGAGGTGGAGAATTGTTGGGTTTTTTGTGGAAAAGGGGATGGAGGGAAGTTTTTGTTTCAAGAACGTACGTACGTAGTTAGGGCGTACGTACGTCCTGTATCACAGATAACTTTCATGAGATAGAACGTACGTACGTAGTTAAGGCGTACGTACGTCCTCATTGTGTTTGCTGCATATGGGCCTGTTTAAGCCCAATTCGGTTTCTATTGTAAGGCTATGTTATAAAGCCAATTAGAAGAAGAAAAAACCTAATCTTGACGTGAGAGAGATTGTGAGAAGCCATTAGAGAGTTTGAGAGAACTTTTGTGAGGAAGAACACTTTGGTTTCTTCGTAAGGGCTTGTATAATCGTCTCCATCCAAGTGTGAGAGAGAGTTTGTATCCTCAATTTGTGATTGTCTCTTTGAGAGATTTGGTGAGGATTTGAGAAGGGAAGAAACCTAGGGTTTCTCCATTTGTTTGAGAGCTTTGTACTATCTTCTCCAATAGTAAAAGTTCTATTTGTTTGTCCGTGGACGTAGGCAATATTAGCCGAACCACGTAAATCTTGTGTTTCGTGTGGGTTTGTTTGATAGTAGTAAGAGTTTCATCTTCTCTGTTTTGTTTTGTTTAATTCATACACTATTTCAATCTTGAGTATTGGTGCATAAGTTTCCGCTGCGCACAACAATTTCCACATCTATTCGATGGAGTTCCTCTCTTCACCTTGGTGGCTCTAATAAGTGGTGGTTGGTCATACTTGAAAAGCGAGTTGCAACTGTGGGAGAAAACATTGTTGGTTATTGTTGTCTCTGTCTAGTTGGTTGCCAATATTGTAAGGTATATGTTTTAAAGCATGGTTAATCAAATTATTGACTATCCTTGTAATATATCATGTCAAAATGATTCTATTATTCACCATTCTATATATCGAAGGGTTCAGCTTATTAGCGCTGCTTTTTTGCTTTCGTATTCACCACCTGGCATCTGATTAAGGCTGAACGAATTAGGGGACAGGCTAGATTGAACTTCATGAAGGTGAAGTTAGTCAGGTCGTTCTTCTTTGCTGTTATTGGTATTGCACCTGGCTCAATACCTATCATCGCTTTATATCAAGTCGACAAGGTGTTTGCCTTTGTGGTTGCTAGAAACACTTGATGAAAACTGCATGATGAGTAACTATGAGAAAACCGCTGGAGCTGAATCTATAAAGGATCTTCGAAATTATGATCTCGTTGGACGAGGCAAATCTAGTTTGGGACTAAATGCCTTGTTTATGTTCTTTAGTTGAATTGTAATTGTATTAATATTGCCAGAAAAGTTATAACCAAGGTACATAATACATGAAAGAGGTGAGTTAGACCTCTGTGAGCTGCCCTGGCCATGTAAAGAAAATATAAACAATGAGTGAATCCTAGTTACTTCAATGCATAAAAGTAAAAGAACTGCCAATTCCAAGCATCTCAGTGTCTGACTTAAGGTATTTGTAAGATTTTCCAGCTGGCTATTTTTTTCCTGAAGCAGTCATGCGGTCATGCCTTCATTCGAAACTTGATCCACTAATATAATCCAATGCCAGAGCATCCTGAGCATAAACATCTTTTCCTCTTGGCCGTCTTGATTGTAGTTGTTGTATGTCTGTGCATTCTGTTAATAAAGCTTTGATGTCAATACAGTACATGATACGTAGAGCACACGTTAAAAAATTTCAATCGTGGGCAAGAATGACCTATGTTTTCGATTTGTTGTCCTGATACATCATCTGAGCACAACAGCTCTAGATTTTCCAACTCTTGTAATGTAGGTGTGATCTTCAAAGATCCAGTACCATTAACTCGAATGGATTTGAGTGAAGACTTGCACTTATCCATAAGATAACATATAGATTTAGAATGGCTAATCCATCCTGTGTAATTTTTGCAAGAAAATTTAACCAGTTGTCCCTGATTTCGATCGGCCGCTTGCATGGCTAGTTTACAGATAAAAGTGTTTCTTGTTTGTCTAGGATCGTTGTCATATGAAAGGGAAAAGTAGCGATAACAAGCTATAGGATTCCATATCACAATCATCCAATCATATAAATTGAGAAGCCTTCTTAAAAGCATAAACCAAGGTAAAGACAGGAACTCTGTCGAATAAAAGTGATAATAGTACACCATGATCAGGGTAGCCCAAGCCATTACTGTGGTGCAAATTTACATTCGCTATTGAAAACCTATACAATTGGATAAACAAAACAAGGAGCATAATGTTAATGTAATGGATTGCAAACACATCATTCCACTTTGTAATCCTCCCTTGGTACAGAACACTAGTCCATGCAGCCGTCGACATGTACCTTTTCCATCTGAATAGCTTCTTTGATGAGCCATGCCCGCACCTTCATCAGTATCTTTTCCATGTAAATTATATATGGCAGATACAACGTATCCATTGACACCTGAACCTGCTGATCAAATACAACAATTTTTTTAGCATCTTCTTCTCCTAATAATAGTGTATATAAAACTTTAGAAGCCAAACACAAACATGTTCACCAGCAATTCAAAAGTAGCCCAAAGGCAAATTAATTTTTTTTAACAAATCCAGCGATTCAAAAGTAACCCCCGGCATTAATAAATCCATATCTACTGCATTGACAAAACTAGGCATAACATATCTAATTTGATAAATAAATCCATAGTCAAAACTACTAACATATCCATATATAGTGGTACATACGTACGTAGAGGAATTGCTTTCAAGATCAGGGAGAAGATCTTGAAGGGGGATCTTGGAAAGGATTTGGAGGCATTTGCAATTCTTCAGTATTTCCTTCTAACATTTCAACTACCTTACTTATCGAAGGTCGATCTGCTGGCTGTGTTTGTATGCACCAAAGAGCCCCTATGATCATCTTCTTGGTTGTTTCATCCTCAAATATCTTCCCAGACCCTTCTACTTTAATGTCTTGCTTCAAATGATTATATATCCATTGTGGAAAGTATATCTCACTGATATTCTCCACTCTTGTATCAATATTCTTTCTTCCACCAATGATTTCTAACACCATCATTCCATAACTGTAAACATCGGACTTGTGAGATAACCCTCCAAAGTTTCTGCAATAAACCTCAGGTGCAATGTAACCTATAGTTCCTCGAGCGACAAGCATGGACACAATACTTTCTCTTGTCAGACAGAGTTTAGCCAACCCAAAATCAGAGATCTTTGGGATAAACTCTTGGTCTAGGAGAATGTTGTGAGGCTTGATATCAAAATGCAAGATTCGTGTGTTACAACCACGATGCAAGTATTCTAACCCTCTGGCAATGCCCAACGCTATTTGATAAAAAATTCCCATCCCAAAGGAGTGCTTGATGTCTTCTCATTGTAGATGAACCTTTCAAGAGACCCATTTGGCATAAATTCATACACAAGCGCTCTTTTGGTTCCCTCAGTGCAAAATCCAAGAAGGCTAACCACATTAACATGGTTAGTCCTACCAATAGTTGCGACTTCATTAATAAAATCTTCTCCATTACCCTTTAATTCATTCAATAATTTAACTGCCACTAAACGACCATCACGCTTGAGCTTTCCTTTGAACACACTGCCATATCCTCCTTGGCCCAATGTTTCTTTCAATGAATTGGTCATTTTCTTAATGTCAGAATATTTATATCTTTCTACAGTAAGATGCCCACAGCTCTCTAGAAATATTTCCACATTTGTTGGACGTTTGATGTTGTTTCTCCAACGAGTGGTAAATACTTTGTATGTAGAAAACATGACCCTCCTATACGCAAGAAGTACAAGTAGAAATAAAACTCCAACTCCAGTGAAAACACCTATGAACAAATAAGTAGTAGATTAGGCTCACCGCTCACAACAGATAAAGAAGAATGAATTAAGTGTTTAAGTAAAGTAAATGATTAGCTTACCAATTAAGACCTTTACTCCGGGAGATAGACCTACAAGCATGAGTTAATTAATCATTAGTAAGTATCACTTTAATCATAACATTTCTTCCGTACGAAAAGTGGATATCACTCTACTTGTACTTGACATACTTGGTTAATGATTGAAGTACAAGTATATGCTCATGCATGTATTTATAGAACAGAAGTATTTAGTGGATGAGGCCATGCTCATGCGTGTATGTATAGAACCGATGCTCTAATTTCTAAATTTATATTTAAAAAACAGAAACCGTAAAATGCTTTTAGTAAGAACAGAATGACTAAAAATATATGCAACTAATCAGGCATGATGAACAACACCAATGAAGTTGGTATGCTTAGTGATCGAGCTTTTGCATGTGATTACCTATTTGACGGTGGTTTGATTTAAAGGCTGTGCTTGTGAGGTTGTGCTGCTTTGGTGGTGATTTCCCTGCAGGCAAATATACCCAAAATTTAGAGTTCAACTAAAACCATAGGGAAAAAAAAAAAAGCCATGGCAATGTTTAAGGGTTTTCTTCTATTTAGTAAGTCAAAAATTGCGGAAAATTTCTGGTGTCATTTAAAAGCAGGTCTTCAAGGAATTTGTAATATCTCTCAGTGAGATTTAAGGAACCACTGCGCAAAACAACAAAAGTTTATTTTAAAAATACGTATAATGTTTTGGACACCATACGATGCTTAGATGCCTTAACATATACTAGAAAGAGCCCGACTTTGAAGAGCAAAACATATCAATACAGAACATTTCATTCTTGACAGTGATGAAAACAAATAACAGTGGGAATTGGGATGCATCTAAATAAACTGTTATACCTAGTTGAAAACCCTGTTTTAAGGCTGAACTTATTGATCTTACAGTACAGAGGAAGGGAAGTCGGAACTGATGATTACTTGGTATGGGACTATGGTAGTAGATTAAATTAACATTGACAAGAAACCAAAGAATCAAAGAACTTTAGGGTCTGTTTGATTCAGGCCGGTAAATTGATTTACGGGTAAATCTAGAGGATATTTGTGGAATATCGGAGAAGAAGAGACGGAGCAGATTGCAATTTTGAGATTTTCTTATAACTTTTGTCAATTTTACTCTTTTACCCCTCAAAAAAAAAAATTACCGGAAAACTTTTTTCCCGATCAAACAGACCCTTATATATCTAAACTAAATCATCTTTTATATTTTCATATACTGAAAACAACTTTACCTTTTTGTGGAGTGCATGTTTTATCAAATTCCCGGTAGAAGTCAGATCCGCAGGCACATTTACGAAAACCCCCTTTTTTGTTGTAACTACGCAACCCGCCAGAACTCTCGCAATTCTTACAATCATCATTAGGCGTTGACCAAAATAGAAAAAACCCATCTTTGGCAACAACAGTGTAGTTATTATTACTACTTGTTGGAAATGGTGAATAGCTCGTGTGTGTCACCAGAGTCTCCTCACAGTTTCCGTACGAATTAAATCCTTTTGGTATAGAGCTTTCATTAGGGAAAGCATAAGAACGTCGTCCAGAATTATCTAGACAACTAAGATGAAAATCCTCAACATCTTCTTCATTATTTGGATGGCTGCTGCAATTGTAGAAAAGGGTCCAATGATAAACATCTGATGGGTCATTACTGTAGTAATGTAACGTTGAACCAAATTCCTGCAATGAAACGTTTCGTCTAATATGAGGACATTCTTGTCTATCTATATCCAAATCCCTCACTTTTAAAGCCTTGTGGCTATAGTCGATGCTTGCAACATATAGTTGGTCAGAGATATTCATGACTGTTGTTAGGTTATCTGCACATGTGATTCGAAATCCTGGATACCCACAATGATAATTGGAATAATAATTATTGTATATACCCATTACCGAGTTCTCTTACTCGGAATGCCAAACACCGACTTTACACTTATTTCATCCGACTTCGTATCTAATCACACTTCACTAATTTCTATTCAAATCCTAATCTCACTAACTCGGTATACTGAACACCGACCTTGCACTTATTTCATCTGACCTCGTATAAAACCACATTTCACTCATTTCTGTTCAAATCCTAATCTCATAAAATATCCGAGCACATCCGACTTGGGGCTATTTCACTCTGAACACCGAGTTCAATATATTCAAACTCCAAATCTTATGTCAGTTACAGATCTCTCTCATTTAATCCCTGAATATCCGCATACTTTATGATTTGAACGTTGAGTCATTAATTCGATTCACACCCTAAGCTACCTATATAAGGAACTACGTTTGGCTTGATTCTGGATCGACCCCTTCCAGATACGTAGGCAGCTATCACTGCTCAGATAGTTCAGCCACTTTAATTCATCCAAACTCTCACTTTCCAATCATCTTCTCTAACTTTCCGATCCTAAAACTTATACTACATTTACATTGGCGCCGACTGACTGGGAACGAACATAACCTGACGGAGACCATGGCTGAAGTCACACAAGAACAGTTCGAAACAATCCAAAAGCAACTCAGTGATCAACATGAATAGATCAACAAGTTACTTTCAGAAAATACTCAACTCAAAAGCTCTGCCACTCCACCGGCAAACGGTCACACAACTGATGAAATCAACACCAACAACCCCATTATCCCCACTTCCAGCAACACCACCGCTCCCACCATGGCAGAAATACAGGAAACTCACAATCGCCTCTTGCATCACTCAGCCAAATTAGATAAGAACCATCAGGAGTCCGTTAAGGCCAATACCGCCCCAAAAGTGGCCAACACCACTCTTGAGAAGTACAGAACAGAGCCCTTGCACGATGACCTTCTGCACCAGGAACCACCCCCACACTTCATTCCCCTCAAATTCACAACCTATGATGGAAGTGGTGACCCCATGGATCATGTCCTACAGTTCAAAACCAGCATGACACTATGGCCCAAGTACAAGGACATCTTCTGCCTCACTCTGAGGTAGTGCTATCGACTGCTACCACCGACTTCCCGAACGCTTAATCAAGTCGTATGACCAGCTAGAAGCACTCTTCGTCACCCAATATATCCACAACAAGCGGTGAAAATTGAGGTAACTGCACTATTCCGACTTAAGCAGAGTGACACCGAAACAACCAAAACATTCATGGCTCGCTTTAAGAAGGAGTGCCTCAAGGCAGATAGCCCTGATGAGAACGCATGCCTATTAGCGTTTATCTCGGCGGTTCACCCCGAAACGGCCTTGGGAAAAAATCTCATCTTAGATGCACCACAGACACTGGAGGATCTGTATGTCCGTGCTGATAAGTACATTAAACTCGAAGAGGCACTGGCAAAAACGAGAGAATATATCTCTGCCGTACAGATGGTCAAGTCCAAACCTCCCAAGCCGAAAACAACAAAGAGTACCTATCGAGGAAAGCAATCTAACAGCTCGGTGAAACACAGGTTTCCTAATCTGTTCAAATGTTCATATACGCAACTATATGAATTAATCAAGGAAGAAGACTACTTCAAGCCAACAATTCAGGAGCTTGAACCTATTGAGGAAAACCCGTACTGCAAGTTGCATAATTGCCGACATCATGCAATAGAAGACTGTCGGTATCTCCGAACTTATTGCCACCAGATCAAGATGGATGTGCACTTGAAGATTTCTTGGCAGAAGAGTCAGATGACCTCTGCCAAAAGATTAATGACAAACGCAAGAAAACGGACAACGCCTCAAAGGCAAAATGAACAATAAACATGATCATGGATACACGTCCACCTGAATGGACATCCCGAGCTAAGCGACAGAAGGTGAATCATATTCACCACACATTTCAGCTCACTCATCAGGCAATAATAGCCAAGCAGGTGCAAGGAAAGAATGCACTGATCTTTTCTGACTACGATTTGAAGAAAGTGTGTCTGCCACACAATGATGCACTTGTCATCCATATCCGACTTGGTGGATGGACCACTAAGAGGGTGCTGATAGACCCAGGAAGCTCTTGTGACGTCTTGTTTAACAAAGCTTTCGCTCAGATGCTTATGCCCGACCCAGTCTTGCAGACTCCCAATGTCACTCTCTTCGCTTTCAACTCGACAGAGACAACGACAAAATGTCAGCTCACCCTCCCTGTCTCTACTTGGGAAAATGAGGATGAGGTCACGGTTGAATGCCTCTTTTATATCCTCGATGTCCCCATGCAATTCAATGCCATCCTGGGCCGGAAATGGATCCACAAAATGGGAGCTGTTCCATCTACTTACCATCAGGTTATCAAATTCCCTGGACCTAATGGTATAATGGAACTCCGAGGTGACCAAATCGAGGTGCATGGCTGTCACGCCATTCCTGAGGTCATACCCCTCCCTAACAAGGAAATAACGAAGGTGGCAGTTGTTAGCTCTGAAAAGCTCATTGTCAACTAGATTTCTGAAGCCACTGACGGCATGGCCACTACTGAGCCAATTTCTGAAGCCACTGACGGTAAGGCCACTACTGAGCCAATCTCTGAAGCCACTGACGGCAAGGCCACTACTGAGCCGACTTCTGAAGCCACTGAAGGCAAGGCCATCACTGAGCCACTCGATCCCCCGACCATAGAGAAGGGCGAACCTGGTAATATAGGCACTATAACTGAGCCTAAAATTGTTTATGTAGGAGCAAACTTAGACCCTATTGTAAAAGAACAACTTGTTGGCACTTTGAAATTGAATAAGAATATTTTTGCTTGGTCGTATATTGACATGCCAGGAATAGATGTTAATGTAGCATGCCATAAACTGAATGTGGATCCCACAAAAAGACCAGTAAAACAGAAGGCTCGGAAGTTGGCACCACACTTAGCTAAGGCTGACAACACCGAGGTCCAAAAACTCATCGATGCCAAGTTCATAAGGGAAGTCAAATATCCTGACTGGTTCGCAAACATAGTTGCCGTCATGAAACCAAACGACAAAATTCTAGTATGCATAGACTTTACCGACTTAAACAAAGCATGTCCAAAAGACAGCTTTCCTCTGCCAAGGATAGATAAGCTCGTCGACGCCACTGCAGGCCACGAGCTCATCTCAATGATGGATGGTTATTCAGGATACAACTAAATTAAACTTGCTGAAGAAGATCAAGAAAAAACAGGTATCATCACGGAAAGAGGAACTTATTGTTACACTGTCATACCCTTCGGACTACGCAATGCAGGGGCTACATATAAACGACTTGCGACACGAATGTTCGAGGATATGATAGGTGACACCATGGAGGTATACGTGGATGATATGATAGTGAAAAGCAAACTCAAGTCATCCCACATATCCGACCTCGAGAAGACCTTCAAAAGGCTTCATGACTTCAACATGAAGCTAAACCTAGAAAAATGCCTCTTCGGAGTCGCATCAGGCAAATTTTTGGGTTATCTCATTACGCAACGAGGAATAGAGGCTAACCCCGATAAAATCAGGGCAATATTGGACATGTCGAGTCCTTTGATGAAGAAGCAAGTTCAAAAGTTAAATGGAATGTTAGCCGCACTAAACAAGTTCATTGCTCGTGTATCCGACAAGCAGAGACCATTGTTACAGCTACTCAAGAAAGGCTCCAAATACGAGTGGACGACAGAATGCCAACATGTATTCGACGAACTAAAGCTTTACTTGGAAACTCCACCAGTTATAACAGTACCCCAACCGGAAGACGTACTCGGATTATATCTCGGCAGCTCCGAACATGCAATCAGTGCTGTCCTCTTCAGAGATGAACAAGGTAACGAACGACCTATTTACTTCATTAGTAAAACTCTATTACAATCCGAACTTAGGTACTCTAGCCTCGAAAAAGTAGGATTGGCCCTGGTATTCGCCTCTAGGAAGTTGAAACCATATTTCCAGTCGCACAAAATTAGAGTTATAACTGATGCCCCATTGAGGCAAGTATTAGAAAATAAGAACAAATCTAGTCGAATGGCTAAGTGGGCCCAGGAGCTGGGTGACCACGAACTCATTTTCACGCCTCAGAATAGTAAAAAAGGCCAGGTCGTAGCTGACCTACTTGTTGACTACCCAATTGAGGATATCACCTGGGTACCCGAGGCAGAACCACGTGACGATTCCCAACAAGGAGAACCCATGTGGAAGTTATATGTAGATGGATCCAAAAATAATAACGGAGTCGGAATAGGTGTGACACTCATATCCCCTGGGAATGTCATAATCGAGAAGTCAATACGGCTGAACTTCACCTCTTCGAATAATGATGCAGAGTACGAGGCCCTGGTAATGGGCTTACGTATAGCAAGGGACATAAAATTGCAAAAAATCAAGATTTACAGTGATTCTCAATTAGTGGTAAGTCAATTACTTGGGGATTATGAAACAAGAGAAACAACATTCAAGTTATATCTTCAACACACGAAGTGCTTGCTAAGCAACTTTGAGAAATGGGAAATCCAACATATTCCCCGGGATGAAAACCGCCACGCAGATAGTCTTGCCTACCTGGCATCCCAAATCGACATGGAAACAGCCAGGCAGATACAAATCGAAATAAGGAACACTCCAGCATATGAAGATAAAATCCACCATGTCAATGCAATGTCCGACTTCATTGACATATCTGAAAGAAGTCCATGACTCATGGATGGGTCCAATAATGAACTATATCTAGGGAGTCTATTCAGACGACGAGTCAGAAATCAGGAAGCTGGAACGAAAAACCAAGAGTTACTTAATCTTAGATGGAAGGTTATACATGAAGTCAGTCCAAGGACCTTATTTCAGATGCTTACTGAGAAACTACAAATAGTGCTAGTATAACAAATGTGAATTCAAACAAGCAAACAAACAATACGCGGAAAGTAAATAACACACAGAAGTTTTTAACGTGGTAAAACCCAAACTGGGAAACGTCCACGGTTGTCCTCGCGACAACAAAATAATCCACTAGATGAAAAGAGATGTACAAACCTATCAACTACCTGCACTCACTGCGAGTTGATACTCCTGGTTATCTCTAACACCTTGACTTCACCAGAGCACCTTGATGTACGCACAAGACACTCGACTTCTTGATGAACACACAAGAAGACTCGAAGCCGAATTCACAATAACTCTTGAAGATCACACAGATATGAATTGAGAAAAGGGGGAAGAAAGGGAATTGAGTTCAATAGCCACAAACAAATTTACTATCACCAACCTAACCAAAACACATGAACAAGAAGAAGGTTGGACGGCCAAAGAACTGTCTTGTTCTGTAGAAGAGAAACCCTATTTATACTTAGGGTTGAAAACCTAGGAAAATGGGCCGAAACTGTGCAAACCGACTTTGGACGTTCGTACGTCGATATGACGTTCGTACGTCGATATGACGTTCGAACGTCGCCACACAAAAATAAGCCTGCTGCCTAACATGACGTACGAACGCTCTAAACCGGTACGTACGTCTCCATACGAAAACACATCTGCTGACTACCTGGACGTACGAACGTCCTAACTGAGTACGTACGTCCTGACCAAAGGAAGTTCTCTGCTTCAGTGAACGTACGTACGTCCTAACTCGGTACGTACGTCCAGAACCCAATAACTTTCCCTAGACAGACCTAAGAGACACAAGGACACGAGACGACCATGCGTACATCTTGGTTTTCCTAACAATGAATTCAAGGCGAGATAACCAAAGACACTTTGTCACAAAATTGATGTCAAACCACTTCGTGCCGGTTTCACTTACCACCTAGACAAGCTCAGATGATTCTAGCAGAAATTCACCAAGGAGAGTGTGGAAACCATGCCGGGGCTCGTTCCCTAGCACAAAAAACAAGAAATCACGGCTACTTCTGGCCTTACATGCAATCCGACTCGGAGATCTTTGTGCAACATTGTGACAAATGTCAACGCTTCTCACCTTTAAAAGACCAACCCCCGAGAGATCTCAAGACGATATCTAGCCCATGGCCATTTGCCATGTGGGGGCTCGATATAGTGGGGCCGCTTTCGAAGGATAAGAACAAAAAGAGATATCTCTTGGTTGCCACCGATTACTTTACTAAGTGGGTAGAGGCAATTCCACTTCGAAAAATTAGACAACAAGAAGTCAAGAATTTTATCTGGAAATACATAATCACCCGATTTGGCCTACCACACACATTGGTCACTGACAATGGCCAACAATTTTGTGGGAGCACGATTAAGAAGTTTTACTCGGATTGGCGAATCAATCATGCATTATCTACACCACGATACGCACAAAGTAATGGCCAAGCTGAAGCCACTAACAAGACAATAATGAATACACTCAAGAAAAAGTTAGAAGCGGAAAAAGATAAGTGGATACAGGAGCTAGATAGAGTCCTATGGGCCTATAGAAAGACTCCATGCACCTCGACAGGCGTTTCACCGTTCGCACTATGCTATGGTACTGAAGCTGTTATACCCACCGAGTTGACTTACTTAACAACAAGGACGGAATTGGTAGAATCAGCTGAAAAAGAGAATCTCTTAGCGCATGAGGTAGACATGTTAGAAAAAAGGCGAGATAAGGTTATCATACAAACAGCTCGTTATCAACAAATATTAAGGAGGAACTACAATCAAAGAGTAAGGCCAAGGACTTTCCGACTTGGAGACTTGGTCTTAAGACAAACTTTTTCAGAACACCAAGATTGCGGGTGATGGAAAATTCAATCCCAACTGGGAAGGGCCCTACATTATTCAATCCGACTTAGGTAATGGAGCGTACAGGCTAATTGATCATGAAGGAAACCAAGAAGATAGACCATGGAATGGAAAATATCTTAAGGCGTACATTCCATAGAATAAGCACTTCAACCTAAAACATCAATTCTATACTTAGAATATTTCAGGCATGCAAAAGAGTATTTTCACAGACCTAGTCGAAAACAGCTGGTTTCAAAACATGAAATATATTTAAAGATTACAACCACTCATAATCGTAGGACCGACCTAAGTCGAGATTATCTCACTTTAGTTTCATACAACCAAGTACTTGTTTCAGAAATAAACAAAAAACAAAAACCTCACATCTCTCGAAAAAGATAAAACATAGGCAGTAGCCTCATGATCCATGGCCTCAGCTTCTTGACCCTCTTGCGCACCGATCTCATTAACCTGCGCACCAGCCTCAGCCTCTTGACCATCACCCTCGAGTTCACTGGCCAGATTAGCAACTCTCTCCCTCTCCATTTGTTGATCGGCTTCGAACTGGCTTGGGCTTCAACATTAATCCGCGCATTGCCGGTTAAGGGAACAAAGTCGAGGATGACTTCTTTAAGCTTCAACTCGCGACAAATTCCGCGTCGCTGCCAATAGTAAGCCATCTTCTGCCAAACGGTAATGCTTTCAACCGAGCTGGCGTTATCAGCCTCATACCTTTCATTGGTAGCCTTCAGCTCGATATCAAGTTTGACATTTTCCTTATTGGCCTCCAACACTTCGTCGTTGAGGGCCCTCACTTTCTTCTCTTCCTTGTCTAGCCGACTACGCAGCTTCTTCAACTCGGTGTGCTTGGCAGCAAGAGCCTCCTTAGCCTTCCTGGCCTCCCTTTCCTTCTCATTAGCTCTCTCGAGCAGAGCCATCCACTTGGAGTGAATGATGATCATATGAAACAAGAGACCAACCGAGGTCAGACAACGGAAATATTAAGGCATGAATAGTAAAAACAAATGGAATCTACCTTGTACATAGACGAGCTCAGGTCCTTCAGGTCGTCCATGATCGAACGCTCGCAAACCCGAGCTCCATCAGCATCTAGAGCCATGTGTTCCATCAAGGTGATACACATGTCTTCGTTTTCCCAGGCATCATCACTGGACTTCACATAAGTGTCTTTATAAGGGAAGATAGGAGCAAAATGGCCATCAGTAGGGCGAGTCGAGGATCCTCACCATCACGCTGGACTGAATTGAGCTTCTTCTGTTTCTCTCGCTGGAGACGAGCTCGCTCAGCCTCTCTCTCTTTCCCGGCTCTCTCAGCGTCATTCAAGATGGTTACACTAGGGGCAGCCACGGTGACTCCTGCCGACTTGGAACTTTTCCTCTTCTTCGAGGACTCCAGCTCAAGATCCCCCCTCCGAACTGGCTACTTGGTGAACGAGGAATACGCTTTGGGGCCATCGGTAGAGCAGCTCGGACCTCAATAGGTGGATCTCCGGGTCGAGGAACAACAATTGTGGCAAATGCCACAGTAGTAGGTAAATCCTTTTTCTTTTTAACTCACTTTACCTTCGAAGTTGATGGCTCGACACGCACACCACCAGCACCTTTTTTCGGACGAGGATCCTTAAACAGATGCACAAGATAAGGTAGGATTTCACGCTTGCATTCCCAAGACTCTTCTGCAAACTCGAGAATGTTACCTGGAAGGAGACGCCCGTCAATCTTCTAATTATAATCTCGGGTATAAACTACATCACCTAACAAATGCAAGTTAGAAAGTAGCCAGATAAGCAAATAAAGGATAAATACAATAAATCATTCAACCGAGCTTACTACCTATCTTAGGTATGCGCAAGTACCTGAGGTATGCATTAGGTTTGCAGAAGGAACCCCTAATCCTATAACAAGCCGACTTCTTCCAATTATCATTGGAACTCGGTGCATTGTAGAGATCATGAGGACCATGTTCGGGTCTCCTGTTCAACGAAAACGAGAAGTCGCCCGATCGACCCTCCACACAAGTAAAATAGGCCACAACATCGGCCTTGCAGATATCATAATCGAGCTTATTCAACTCCTCGAATATCAGCATAACTATCCAGAAACTACTATTCATCATAATGGGAGCCTTGTCATAATGGTTCAATATATCGCAAACAAACTTGGAGAAGGGAAGTCGCATCCCAGCTCACAGTTGGCCCTCACAAATCAAAGTCGAGGTGTCATCCCCAGCAAGATCGAAAAGCCTACTATCTTCCCTATGCATCTCAAGATCTCAGATCTTAATGTCGTACGCTACTCTAACCTTAGGGTAGGCCTTCCGAGCTCTCTCAACATCTATCTCATATCGGCTAATTATCTCTTCCTCATCCACATCTATCGCTCGGCTAGAGCTTGCCTCACCCTCACCACTATTCTCGCTAACTCGCTCACTACCAGTACTCATCTTCACCAAATGAAATGAAGAACAGATGCAGAGCAACAATGGTGGAAAGCAAAAAACAAAACAGAAAATCAAATAAAAAACTACAAACAAGAACGAAAACACAAATGCAAACAAAAATAAGTTCAAGCAAGGAACTCCGACAACTTGAACTGAAAAACAACAACAAGTTTCAAAGCAAATCAGGCAAGAATTAGAAGGAGAAAGACAGAAAATGGAGAAGAGAAGAGAATTACCTTCAAGACAATGAACAACAGCCTTAAAAACCAATGCGTAAACCTTGGTTTTTCCAGCAGTTACAAGAATTGTTATATAAAAACCCGTGCAGAATCTCAGCCACACATCGCCTCGAACGTGAACGGTCAGATGTTGATCTCTAAATCTAACCACCCAACCATTCGGTTTCCCACCAAACCACGTTCGATTTTTCAAAACACAACGAATACACAACTCACACGTGTACAGACAACACACATATCTCAAGGAGTAATCATGCCCCTAAGCCTCGAAAATCTAAGCTATCATTCACATCAGCACACAATGGAATCTTCGTCTCTAGGTACTCCATCAAACATATCTTAACAAACGACTTCATTTTCATTTACCCTAAAGCCAATTACCTACCTTCAGCCCAAATGAAAAGGGGCTATGTATATACCCATTACTGAGTTCTCTTACTTGGAATGCCAAACACCGACTTTACACTTATTTCATCCGACTTCGTATCTAATCACAGTTCACTCATTTCTATTCAAATCCTAATCTCACTAACTCGGTATACTGAACACCGACCTTGCACTTATTTCATCCGACCTCGTATAAAACCACATTTCACTCATTTCTGTTCAAATCCTAATCTCATAAAATATCCAAGCACATCCGACTTGGGGCTATCTCACTCTGAACACCGAGTTCAATATATTCAAACTCCAAATCTTATGTCAGTTACAAATCTCTCTCATTGATTCCCTGAATATCCGCATACTTTATGATTTGAACGTTGAGTCATTAATTCGATCCACACCCTAAGCCACCTATATAAGGAACTACGTTTGGCTTGATTCTGGATCGACCCCTTCCAGATACGTAGGCAACTATCACTGCTCAGATAGTTCAGCCACTTCAATTCATCCAAACTCTCACTTTCCGATTATCTTCTCCAACTTTCCGATCCCAAAACTTATACTACATTTATAGTTATCATCTCTCCAAAACGGATACTTTATTTCAACTAAATCAAAGCAAGTAGAAGGATAGCGATAGAACTCATAACAAGATTGAGCGGATGTTATGACCACAACTCCATGAAAAATAACAACTAAAGTGGTAATGTATCCAAACATGACCGCTGAATCACATTTGACACTCATTCCTCTTCTTTGTAACAAGACCAACCACAACTACTTCAATTAGCATGTAATTAGGAGTATTGGTTCCACTGTAATATACACTCTCTTAATTGTGGCAGTCCAAATATTAAGTAAGTCAATACGTAGAGAAGGGGTTGTTCTATAACAGTTCTTCCCCACTCTACATGATTAATATTGTGTGGATAATAATGCATCCGTTTGCATTACACAAAACAAGAAGAAGAAGTTTGAGGTTGTGTGAGCACAGGCTCCCAGTCTCCCAGTCTCCCACATGTCACTACAGTCTACGTGCCCTGGTCATATATGGCTGCTGCCCCTTAAAAAGGGTTTTGAATTAGTTCTCCATCCATGTTCATCCATTTATCAAGAATTAATCCATATTTCTCCTTTTCTTTTAGGGTAATATCCCCAAAAAGCCCATGTATGGGTGCCTCTTTCACAAAAGACTTTGATACGGGGTCATCTTCTCAAACAAGCCCGTTGACTATTTCATAATTTTTAGCCGGTCAAAATTACCCTTGTGTTATATCCTCTAAAATCCACATTTTATCTTCTAAAGTCAGTACAAGACAAAAGACTTAGAAAAAGACAAAAAACAGAAAATGATAAAAAAACAGTTGGTGTATAACTTTTTGGTTTTAACATTTGAAAATTTTATAACTTGTGATTTAGAAATCGAAAATCAACGTGGTGTATACGGTTGGAAAGATCTCGACGAGATCTTTTAAACGAGATCCACATGACTATAAAATTTTAAATTTAAAAAATTAAAATTTTAAAAAAAATTCAAAATTTCATATTTTGTTTTACTGAGAAGTTGGGTTTCGAAAAATAAAACTCCGTATGATTTCATAAGGTTTTTCAAAATTACTCAAAAAATCTAAAATAAATCACATAATACTACCAAATTCAGGAGTTTTTATTTTTGTCCTCTAAAAAATATTTTCTTATCTTCTAACACCAAAGCAATATCTTCTAAATTATTGATTGTTGTTTAGTAAATTACAAAAGCATGATATTTATTCCATATTATTAATATATATAGATTGTAGTCTGTAATTTGATGCATGAGTTCAATGTCTCGACTGAGGACAAATAAAAAATTGTATTGCCATGAAAAGTTTATAAAAACGTTTAATGTACAGTTAACTTCACAAAAGACTATATACTTTTTTTAGGTTACAGCTCAAAGCATAAGAAACAAGATAGAGCATAACCTAGTGTAAACATAAATCCCTCATTTTGCCTGGTGTAATGCCACGAAGTTCATTAAATTTTTACTCCATTCTTCTTTCCCATCCCCCACACCAAAACAATATAATATCTCACATCTCTAACCATCATTTTTTTTTTTTTTTTGCAAACGGGGTTGAACGGACCCTTTACCCCTTTAAATTACGTGAGGAAACTTATATCAAACAATCAGTTGCTGGCGTGTATCGAACCAACGACCTCTCCACTTTGTGAGATGGATGCAACCGTTGAGCCACAGACTTATGTGCTTTCTAACCATCATTGAAACGGATAATCTCCTTTTGTTTAAACACTCATGCATTCTTTATTTTTTCACAAAATACAAGTAATGTGACCATGACCAATGACCAATATACTTTGATAACCAGTTTTAATCCACCTCTCAACACTTTTCACTATATAATGTGATTTAGTAAAATTGCATATTAAGTGGATACAATAGCTTGTTTAGAGGATAAAACCATATCGTTTAGAGAACAACAATCAATGTTTTAGCGGACAAGACCTTACAGTATATAGAGAAAAACTTATCGAAAAAATAAAAATTACATGTTTTTTTTTTCCATACCCATGTGAGATCTTGTTAGATAGATCTCGTCGATATCTTTCCAACCATATATATCATATTGATTTTTAATTTCTTAATCAAAAGATATACAAGTTACAAATAATATAACAAAAAAATTTAATTAATATTAACAAATATGTTTTTGTCTCTTTCTTATTTGTCTTATATTCTAATTTTACTCTTTTGTCTTTAGTACAAAGGGTATTTTAGTTAAACAAAATAAACGAAAGTGGGGTAAGGGCTTGTTTGAGAAGATGACCCCATGTCAGGGCCTATTAGAGAAGATGCACCTATACATGGGGCTTTTTTGGGATATTACCCTTTCTTTTATGTTACCAAACCAGAGACATCAATTGAAGTCTACAATCTACAAATTATTAAGAGTAGCCAGTAATTTTGACATGGCCGATTTATTTGAATAAATATACTTGGTTTAATAAGAAATATACATGTAGTTAAAGAAATAATGTGCAGTTGGCACAAAATTTGCAGATGACAGATAATCAAGAGATTTTAGTAGGGACTTTATAATACAAACACATTGGTTCCATCGTTATCTTCAATAGCGTCTAGGATAATATATAAAACCGTCTATAGTCTCACGGGCTGAGCACGTGAAGATAGTTGCCTAACACTTACCAAAGAATACTTGGATGTAACGAAGCCGCGTAGATAATGGGATGATCCTAGGAGTAGGAGGAAATGGTGTGGAGACTATATAAGGGAAACCCTTGAGAAACCCTAAAGTAACTAATCTTTTCATCAATTTAACACTATCTACCTTGTCTCCATTATTACTAACTTAAGCATTGGAGCTTCTTCCACCGGTCTAAATCCAGTGGTGTTTTGCAGGTGATCGAGGTAGCAGCTCGAAGACGGTGGATACATCTCAATCTAGGACCAAGCTCTTAAGAGAACTTACTACACCGATGATTTTTAGTTTGATTCTGCTTAGTCTTTGATAAGATAATAAAATGGTAATAATCTCAAATCATTCATAAAATAGAAATGAAGCTGCCCTAGAACAACAATAAACTCTCAAACTATGTAATGAAAATATCAACGCAGTTTGACTCCTCCTCCGAAGTTATTGATAGTAGACAAAGTGTATCCACTAGTCAAAAATTTGGATTAATATTGTTTATTTTCTTTCTTGTGCCTGTAAATATTAATTATCAATGTAAAACAAGTAACAAGAAAGGGTCATACCCACCTCGAAGGGGGAATTCTTAGCTCAAACACAATAAAAAACAATAACTCAAGAACACCACATGAACCAATTAATAAGATGGAGATTGATTGTACTTCCTACATGCAATGAAATAAATAAACTAATACTTAAACTAATAATAGAAGATGGGTAGACATGGACAAAAGATCTTATGATGAATAGGGGGAAGAGTTGGTATCCACAAACTAAACAATGCAAATATATATGCCATTCATTCATGTTCAATCTATTGTAATTAATTAGTCACCTCTCAGTTATTCCACTCAATTAAAACGAGATTCTTTATATGTGCTATTGAATATACTTCATCAATTAAACTGTCACCTCTCAGCTATTCAATTCAATTAATTCAACATATTAATTGATAATCAAACCATCACCTTTCAGTTATTCAATTTGATTACAAAAAAGGTCCAATAAAATAGATTAATTCTAGATATATGATAGTCACCTCTCAGCTATTCCATCACATATCTCTAATTAATCTAATACAACCATTATAGAACCATTCCCACTAAAGGAAACTTAGCTACTCATCCTTGATAATGACACCATGGAATAAGTAAATAAAGAACACAACATCATAAAGGAAAAGAGAATGAATTATTATTGAGAATAAGATAATTGAGTTCAATACAAGAGAATGAACTTTGAGTCAAGAATACAAGTTCAAGACTCACTAAACCTTAGCTACTACTTCTCTTTATATAGTGAATACAAAGCATATTCCTTGCTCACAAAGTATACTTTCTCTCCAAGTTAGGTCAAATTCGTGGTGGTTACTGTAGGCTTTTTAGGAGTAGCAAGACCTCATGAAAGCCAAATTCCCTTGGTCCAAAGTTTTATTCTCGACCAAGACCTTCATATAGACAGCTCATGGGCCCAAATCGGAGTTCTGGATCATCATATAAAGTTTTTTTAAGATTGGACTTCAAGTAAAGGGCTTTGAAGGGCTTCAATGGATCCTTTGACTTGAGGGCATCATTATAACTTGGAATGAGTTGGGATTTGGACCACCCATCTTGGACATAAAGTCAAGTCCACATGACCAGTCCACGGGGTGCCTTCAGTAACTCTGTGGATACAAATAACAATCTCTCTCCTTTGTGCAAATAACACTAATTTAATGTTTTTTCTTAGTTTTTAGCGAGCTTTAACACGATATTCACATTTTGGCTCACGAAACCTACACAAATAACAAGAAAGCACTAATCAATAGATATAAGCTAAGTGCTATGCAAACAAGGTGCATTCAGGGGATAAATATACACTTTTGAGGACTTATCAGTTATCTACCAGCAAATTGGCAAGTCCAGAAAAACCTTCAACTTATCTTTTCTTACCTATATTTGTTTGATACTCGACGTACTCATCTTGGGTGTAGATACGATATGAGATTTTCCCTTACTAAGCTTTGCAAGAGACTTGTCCTTAACTAACTCCATCTTAGTCTTTGACTTCCTTTTGTTTGAGTATCCGTTTTTCTTAAACTTATGACAATAAGCATTAGAGTTCCAAGGTCTAGAAAACGCACAAGAAGGAACATAAGAATCAATATGATTATAATTATATGGAACACGAGAATAGCATTTAACATGTTGATTAAAATCCCAACAAAAGATATCCAAATGACCATTTCTACCACAATAAGAACAATGAAAAACATTAGACTTACTCATAAAATTCTTATAAGGAGATGTGGTAGTAGAAGATGAAACATGTATGTCACCATTGTATTTATGACATGGTGCCTTAACAAGACCTATACCTCCATTATGAGAACAATATGGCTTATCAGCAAAAACAACCTTACCATTAGCTTTAGACTTAAACTTTTTGGGAGAAACATGTTGAAAAGTATTAATATTAAGTCTAGTCTCAATAGGTGGGGTAGGCAAAAGTGCAGGCAAGCTAGATTGTTCAAAAGTAGTCCCACTCGATAAACGACGACTACAATTATCATTAGGAAGGTCAAATCTGGTTTTATTCATATCCTGCAATTTGAGTTGAGTAGATGCAAAATCTTTCTTGGTTACCTCAAACTCAACTAAAAGAGATTTATATCTATTTTCACCTACATGATTAACCTTCTCCAAATCTGCAATTCTACACAACAAGTCAAGTTTTTCTTGTTCAAATCATTTAGAAATAGAAATTGAATCATCTGCAGTAGAAAGAATTTATTTTCTAAGAGTCTCAACTTTATCCTGCAAAGTAAGATTTGACTTATCCAATTTTTCAATTTTGGATTCATAAACTTCCCCTTGTAGTAAGTAATCTTCTGCACAATATCTGAGTCGTTGTTCTAGAGAATCAACCTTAGTCTGCAAAACACCATTATCTTCAAAACAAAAATTATTAGAAATAGTAGACAAATTACAATTAGCTTTATTGAACTTTTCCTGCAAATCAATATTAGCTTTTTGTAACCTTTCACATTCTTTTGCAGAAAGCCTCTAAAGAAGAGCCCAATCACTATTGCTAACAACATACAAATTATCATCCTTTTTAAAATCAGCTTTTGGTTTTGTGGATTTTGACGATTTAACAATAAAATTATTATAAACAGACTCATGAACCATTATTGCACTCATAGGATCTACGCGTGAGCCATTACGCTCCATAACAAGCGCCCTACGACTGATACCAATTGAAAACCCAATATGTGCAATATAACAATAGTAAAGCAAACAATAAAACAGTAAACAAGTAAAGAACACACGATATTTTTAACGTGGTAAAACCCAATATGGGAAACGTCCACGGTTTTCCTCGCGACAACAAATAAATCCACTAGATGAAAAGAGATGTACAAACCTATCAACTACCTGCAATCACTGTGAGTTGACACTACTGGTTATCTCTAACACCTTGACTTCACCAGAGTACCTTGATATACGCACAAGACACTCGACTTCTTGATGAACACACAAGAAGACTCGAAGCCGATCTATGAAGCAAACTTACACCAGAGTTCCTTGATGAACACACAAGGATACTCGACTTCTTGATGAACACACAAGAAGACTCGAAGCTGATCTCAATATTCAATAAGGAGGAAAAAGATGAATGGGGAAGAAGAGAAGGAGTTCAATCACGAAAACAACCTAAACCAAAACCTCAACAAACTCCAAGACCAGAGATGAATTAGACGGTCAAAGAACTACCTTATTCTTTGGTTGAAAACCCTATTTATACTTAGGGGTTGGAAAAGAGAGAAAATGGGTCGAAAACAAGAAAACCATACGACGATGTACGTACGCCCTAACTAGGTACGTACGTCCCTGAACCAAAAAGTGATCTGTTGAACCTAACGTACGTACGTCCTAACACAAAGGAAAACTTCTGCCCAACTCTACGTACGTACGTCCTAACTAGGTACGTACGTCCTAACTAGGTACGTACGTCCTGGAACAAACAACAACCTGACAGACTTTGAACGAAAGTAAGAAGACACGGGACGACGCTCACACATCAAGGTACTTCCTAATAATGACGTCAAGGCGAGATAACCTCAGACACTCCTAACCTAGTCACAAAATGATGTCAAACGACCAAATGCCGGTTTCACATTCTTCTTCTTTGTCAAGACCAACAATACACTTCAAGGAGAGCATGTAATTAGGAAAAAAAAGAGGTTGCAATATATACATCTGTACCCTCTTAGTTGTGTTTCCCAAAATCTAACTGTTCAGTCCATCTCCTGCTTCATGTACAGAAGAAATGAGGGTGTGTGAGCACTGATCGAGCACTGGCAAGTGGCTACCACATCTCAATATCTCATTAACTTCATGTACCTTGCTCAAATACGTCTGCTTCCCTTTTGAAAAGGGTTTGAAGTAGTCCATGCATCCATCTAAGTACTTAAAAGCTTAAAAAGGCATCGGCTTCACAATGTCAGTGAATGTTGGAAATTAAATGGACTCTTCGATCAATGTCTTATAGAGCATTCTGGACCCAGGAAGGCTCATACGTACTAGGGACAGCATACAGAGAACTGGGAGTGGAAACATCTTATTATGCCGAGTCTGTAGCTATCATAGGGGGTGTCAAAATTGCCGCTTCAGAATCGGCTTCATCCCATAAATAACCACTCCAGCTTCCTGATCTGGGTAGTCCAAGTGGTTAGTGTTGTGCAAATTTACATTTGCTATTGAAAATTATACAATTGGAAAACCAAAACAAACAGCATAACATAATAGATTGCAAGCACACCTGCCATTCAACTTTGTAATCCTCCCATGGTATAGAAAACTAATCTATGCAGCAGTCAACATGATGTAAAGGATTAGGGGATTATGAATTGAAGATTACTCTCAAATGGGCAATATTTGCCAGCAGATAAATGGCTTCTTGGATGAGCAGCTCCAGCGCCTTCACCAGTACCCTTTCTATGTAAATTATACGTGGTAGATACAACATCCATTGACACCTGATAATAGATAATTGTTAAAGATTAGATCATCTTTGTTGGGATTGAGATTTGGATAATTCAAGTATTCAACATGAACGAACTTCTTTTTACTATTCTTCAATGCAAACTCGAGCTTGTTCAAGGTATATAAAATTTTGTTTGGAGTTTGGACATGATTCTTATAGCAAACCGAATGGGGTGATTTAGGTTTTGGTCACCAAACTTTAGTATAAATTAGGGTTCACGGATGGGTTTTTTCTTTATTAGGGTTCAGAGATGGTTTTTAGAAAAAACCCTATTGAACCATTAATTTTTTTAAAATACCTGAATTTACCCCTGAAAACTCATGTAACCTGCACGTGGTAACCAAAAAAATGATATAGAAGTACAGTACATTTTTCCCAATACAAATAGAGAAGAATACACCTACATTCAATTATTAATCCAGGTCGATTGAAAATGGGTTATCAAAATCAAAAGATTTGAGGTGTTGAGGAAATTTTGAAACAAAGTTACCTCAAATATTGTTTACTGAATTCCCCCATTCATATACACCACCCCTTTCTTTTCTTCTTCTAACAATGGCATCTTCACACATATTTTTAAGAAGTCGATCTTCTTCCCAATGTTTTAAAGGAAAAAATCCTTACAACAACACAGACTCAAGTAAGCTCTAAAATTTGAAAATCCTACATTGAAAATAAAATTATTTAGAGAACCCATAGCTTGATTAAATGAAATCTGAAATCAAAATTGAAACTTTCCTATACAAACCCTTTTAGCAATCAGCCACAGAAAAATATCTGGAATATCACCCATTTCTTAATTGAATTTTCCTTTAATACCCACATCTAAATTTTCTTTGTTTTTTCAAATCATATGTTTCCCCTCCAACCAATTTCCAACAATCCAAACAAAAAGAATGAACTTTGAAACAAGTAACCAGAAAAGGGAGATTTTTAAAAGAGAGAGAGTAGCTTCTAGAAAGATGTAATTGATGTGATTTGCTTTGTCCATATTGTTCATCCCTAATCAATTTGATGAAGATTGTTTGAGGGATGAATAGAATTAAAAGATGTAGATCAAGCCATCCATCTGAGGGATGAACATATGTAGAAGATGTAGATCAGTACTTTGTTTGGAACTTAGTGTGCAAATTGGAATAGGGGTATTTTTGCCATTTAATAATGTTATTTGGTTAAATTTTCGGTTGATCTGTGAACCCTAATAAAGAAAAAAACCGTCTGTGAACCCTAATTTATACTAAAGTTTGGTGACCAAAACCTAAATCACCCAACCGAATGCGATATTAGCCTCTTTGCCTAACAATATAATACTAGAAAAAATTGATTTTGAGACAACGATAAACCAATCTGGGGGTGATTGCCTGATTGAAGTGTATGTGAATCCTCATAAAAAAAAAAAATACAAAATCTTCTTTGGATAAATTCTTCTGCGGGCGATTTTATTAATACACTAGACCTTTGTGTTAGTATTTGCAAATACTTATTGTAATGGTATTGAGTGTGGTGGAAGATATAATATGTTGATGTAGAACGAATTATGGATGAAATGAAGTTGTCGTTGACTTAATACTAGTATAACAATAATTCTTCCAAAGAATCAAGTATACCGACAAAAAAGGGTATCAATCCACTCTAAACAATAAGAAAAAAAGAATACTAAAAAAGATATGTCACAATATTTTGCATAGATTATAATTAAACTAATTTAAGTAATTCTAATCTAATACGAATACTAAAACGGAGTAGGGGACATGTTCACCTCATGAATCCCCCATGACATTAATGTAATTAATATGCTTGTTCTTAAATACTCACCCTCTCAGCTATTGTTGCTCCCTATCTCACCTCTCAGCTATTGTTGCTCCCTATCTCACCTCTCAGCTATTGCTAGGACACCTCTCAGCTATTACGTCTAATTATTTTACTTAAGATGCATGAATGGAGTGGAAGAAGTCCAAAGTGACATTCCACTAAGTAATCAATCATATGGTTCCACCCATGCAAGTGTAGTATGTTATCTTCTAAACAATCCAAGTTTATATTGAAACCCTATTATGTACTCACCTCTCGGGTATTGTAAGTAATTAAGCATGTAGGTAAAGTAATCATACAAGAACAAAAAAGATACACTTTTTATTTCTCTCTCGATACGGCAAGATACAAAGTATTGTTATTATCTCTTGCATGAAAATGATTTAATAAGAACAAGCATAAAAACTATATTAAAAATCATAGGTTCATCAATGGAGGCTACTTATCCCCTAAGGGTTTAGCCTTCCATTGATGAAGAACAAGTCATTATCAATAGGAAGAACATACATTTATTGCTCTTAATCCTTAAAACACTAATTACAACTTGCCTAAGAAAATAAAAGCTCAAGAAGAAACTTCTCAAGAGTTTGATTCAAAAGATACAAGATGATATATATAAAACCTTAGTTCTCTAGAGTATATATACTGTTTCCCCATGCAAGCATGCTCAAACACGTCAAGTCAGTCATAGGATAGAAGTAGGTCGTTGAGGAGCCTATTATCTTCAAGTCTGCATGGGCCCAAGTAGTATTAGAGCTAGTCAACTCGCGGGGTGGCGAGTTGACTGTTGAATTTTAGTTTTCCATCTTCTGTCGTCTACTCTGCTTCCTTCCTGGATCATAGTACTTCTGTCCTATTGGACTTTGATTCAGTGGAAATACTCCTCTGAGCTGGATACAGTTGTGGCTTCCTTCGTGGCTTCAAAGTCTTCTTTCTCTTGAACTTGGACTTCTTTTTTTTATTTAGAAATCTTTGAGGAGGTGGCCTTGGAGCTTTTATTGATTTTGATTCATAATCCATCAATTCTAGCCCAATAGGGGTAAATAGGGTTTGGTCACTTTATGTATATACTAATCAGGGAAATAACACTTAAGTTTAATTAATTAGGCTTTAGTCATGAACCGGTGGCTGAACCAAACAATTTTATTATATGGCTGAAATACCCTCACTTAAAAAACAATCTTACCTTGATTTAATGTAATCTTTTGAACAACACATATCTCAATGATATGCATCTCAAGCTTGAGACTCCATTTTTATACTCCATTGAGATGAACAGAGTGGTCTTGCTACTTATAATAACCCCCAGATCTCATCATCTCTCTTCCATGATTTCTACTCCATGATTTCTTGTACCACTCTTATTCTCTCAAATCAACACCAAAATCTCCTCAAATTTGGGATGTGGAACAATAAGTATGTTGAATTTGACCATCACCAAGTATTATTATCTAGTATTATTTGAAATTGTATGTTGTTAGTAGCATCAATGGGTTTTTCTAGGGAATTGAGAAAACTAACGTGGTTGTGGTGTTGAACAAAATTAAAGATCTGCAGCTTGACAACGAATTGTTAAACAAGGTTGGAATGAAAATTTGGGATTGAAGAGGAATTGGGTTTTTCTTGAAGTAAGGAGAAGGAAATAATTAGGGTTTGTTATCAACATTTGAGATTAGAGAATTATTTGAAGGCGAAGGGAGCAAATTGCGAGCTACGACGATTGAAGTTATGGTGGTGGACAATGATTAAGAGAGAGAGGTGGTGATGCTGGCCATGGAGAGAGGGAGGTGGGTGGACTGTGATTTCGAGTAAGAGAGAGAGAGAGAGAGAGAGAGAGAAAGAGAGAGAGAGAGAGAGAGAGAGGTGGTGTTGTAGTGGACAATGGTGGTGGTGGTAAGGAGAGAGAGGTGGTGGTGGTGGTAACTAGTAAGGGATGCAGAAGAAGAGTTATATTTTCTGTGTTTTTTACAATTTTGGTCAAATCAAATGATTGAAACCTAATTAATTAAACTTAAGTGTTATTTCCTTAATTAGTATATACATATAGTGACTAAAACCTAAATACCCCATCCCGATACTTGGTACTTTAGGCCTTCTTTCAAGTTATTTAGAGTACTTAAGGCCTGGAAATATAATAAACCTGAAAATAAGACTACAAGATACCTTAAATCACATATGATTTGTGAATGGGCTTGTGGCTCAATGGTAGAACCGCTTTCACAAAGTGGAGAGGTTGTGGGTTCGAAACACGTCAACAGTTGATTGTTGATATAAGTTTCCACATGTAATTTGAAAGGGGTAGGGGTCCCTTCAACCTCGCTTGCCAATAAAAAATAAAAAATAAAAGGGGTATGGGATATTATCATGCATCAGGTCCTTCCCCTAAGGGACGTCTTGTAGGCGAGATGGTCTCCGGGCCCAACACATATTGGATGCTATGAGTGGGGTTGCATCTGCTGTAGCCACAGATCTTATGGAGGCCTTGACCCGGTTGTGAACTTATGGCTACAAGGTCGATGCCCGCGGGTCTTGGCAATATTCATAGCTAGTGCGCCTCTCACCCCACTTCTTAAGTCAGGTAACGACATTCTCCCAATAGCTGTAGGTATGGTTTGGCGTCGCCTGGTGTCTAAGATTGCCATGAGAGGGGTTTCTAAGGATATTGTCCCATACCTACAGGATTTTCAGTTTGGGGTTGGTGTGCCTGGTGGTGCAGAGGCAATTTTGCATGTTGTTAATCGGTTGGTTTATGCCAACACGGATGACACATCGCTTTCTATGCTGCTTGTGGACTTTCAGAATGTCTTCAACCTTGTTGCTCGGTCTGCTATGCTACGGGAGGTATGCAGTCATTGTCCATCTATTGCTCTATGGGTCGAATACTTCTATTGCCAACTTGCTCGATTGTATCTAGGGTTTACTCATATTTGGTCAGCAGCTGGGATACAGCAGGGGGACCCTTTGGGGCCTCTTCTTTTTGCTTTGGTCTTGCAGCCATTGATACACCGCATTCAGTCAGAATGCCACTTAGAGTTGCAGGCATGATACTTAGATGATGGTACTCTGATTGGTAGTAGGGGTGGGCACTATCCGGTCCGGTCCTAAAAAGTAATAAGACCAGGACTAAAACGACTTTAAATTTTCGGTTCGGTTTCGGTTCATGGACCGAAAATATTTGAATATAACCGGCCCGAGCCGGACCAAATACACTCGGTCCGGTTTCGGTTCGGAACTCGGTCATGGGCTTTTGTTATTGGCCTTTAGTCTATTAAAATATTAAAGATTATTCTTAAGTTTTAGGCTTTAAACAAAATAAGACATGCACCCAATCAAACCAAATCAAGTACTAAATAGAAAAAAAAAAGGTCCAATATCTATATAGTTCAGTTCAGTTCCCTCGGTTCTATAAAAACAGAAACCGAGACCGGACCAATATCTATACAGTTCGGTTCGGTTTTGACTCAATTTTTTTGGTTCGGTTTTCGATTTTTCGGTTTTTTTGCCCACCCCTAATTGGTAGTACAGAACATGTGGCTAGAGCTATTTGTATCATTCAGGAAAGAGGCCATCTCTTGGGCTCGTGCTTAATGTGTCTAAGACAGAGTTGTTCTGGCTTTTTGTTGATCCTGACTGCTCCTATCCAGATATCTTTCCGGTTGGTATATCATGTCCTCAGTGAGGGGTTAAGTTGCTTGGAGGGGTTATAAGTATTGATGCATCCTTTATTGTGGGTAATGTTCGTCTACGAGTGGATAAGCCGCTTCAGCTTATGGATTTATTACCATAGCTAAAGGATCCGCAATGTGAGTTGGCACTTTTACATTCTTGTATGGGATTATCTAAACTCACATTTGCTCTCCGTACTTGCCCCCCTGATTATGTTCAGGAAACAGCCGAATGGTTTGACCACAAGCTCCGTGCAGCCCTTATGAATATTGTGGTTTCTGATGGACCTGGTTTTGGCGATCTACAGTGGCGTATGACAACCCTCCCTTTACGTATGGGTGGACTTGGTATCTATTGTGCTAGTGATGTTATGAAGTTTGCTTTCGTAGCTTTACGTACGCAAACCAAGGATCTCCAAGACCACATTCTTCGAGGTTGTGAGACTACACCTATGGGTAATGTTTTCGATACTTCCATTGCTAGTTTACATCTTTCTATAACTGATTTTGATCTCAGTAATCTTGCTCCAACTGCTACCGTCCCCTTCAGACCCCAACATGTCTTGGCGGAAGCATACTATAACAAGATTAATTCTGGTCTTGAGAGGGAATTTGAGTTGTCAGCTAGACAAAAAGCCGTGATTGGATGTGAGCAGTCAGAACATGCAAAAGATTTTCTCCTTGCTATCCCGATGGAAGGGCTTGGACAACGCATGACGCCTGTAGAATATCGTGCCATTCTTCGTTATCGATTGATGATCCCTTTATATTCAGATGGTGAGCTTTGTCCAATGTGCAAGAAGAGCAGACTTGATGCTTTCGGGGACCATGCGGCCCATTGTAAGCATTGCCCTGGCTTCAAGTACAGGCATGACCACGTTAGAGATATCTTGTGTGATGTGTTCTGGCGGGCTGGAGTACAGGTTAAGAAGGAGGCTCCTGTTAACTTTCTTACTGATCCTAAGATTACGTCCTGCTGATATTCTGGTCTACAACTGGTCTGAAGGTAAACATGCGTGTGTTGATATTACAGGGGTGTCTCCGATAGTTGGGTTGGGTGCTGGGATTTTTGAGGTGGGGCTAGCAGCTAGCAATACAGCAGTAGCAAAAGTGGAGAAACATGACGGAGCTTGTAAGGCTAACCAACATAGTTTCATCCCCTTTGCATTTGACACATTTGGATTGCTATATATGTTCAGAAGCAGTTGAGCTCCTCAGGAGAGTGCAGAAGGTAATGGATAACAACGTGATGATTGCGGATTTGAACGAATATGTATTTAGGAGAATCAGGTTTGCTATCCAGAAAGGACTTGACGCGCAGTTTGTAGCGCGTTTGTCCTCTACTTTTGTGTAATTCGTTGAGCTTATCAATAAAATTTGAATAAAATTATTAAAAAATAAAAAATAAAAAAATAAAAATAAAAAATTGTGTGAAATATCTTGTGTGATATTTTACACAAGATATCTCACACAATTTAGAGATATCTTGTGTGATGTGTTATGGCGGGCTGGAGTACAGGTTAAGAAAGAAACTCCTATTAACTTCCTTATTGATCCTAAGGAAGGAAGATCGACATTACGTCCTGCTGATATTCTGGTCTACAACTGGTCTAAAGGTAAACATGCATGTGTTGATGTTACAGGGGCATCTCCGATGGTCGGGTTGGGTGCTGGGATTTTTGAGGTGGGGCTAGCAACTAGCAATGCAGCAACAACAAAAGTGGAGAAACATGATGGAGCTTGTGGGGCTAACTAACATAGTTTCATCCCCTTTGCATTTGACACATTTGGATTACTAGGCTCAGAAGCGGTTGAGCTCCTTGGGAAAGTGCAGAAGGTAATGGATAGCAACGTGATGACTGCGGGTTCGAACGAATATGTATTTAGGAGAATCAGGTTTGCTATTCAAAAAGGACTTACCGCACAGTTTGTAGCGCGTTTGTCCTCTACTTTTGTGTAATTCTTTGAGCCTATCAATAAAATTTGTTTTAGTAAAAAAAAATTAAAAAAATCACATATAAGTAGGCAAAGTGCTATTCGGAAAGTATTAAGGACTAAGACTTAATTTTGTACTTTTATCAAATACTCCCAAATAACTGCTAGCTCAGTTGGTTTGTTATCCCTCTCAAACCCTCCCACGAGTGAGAGGTTGTGAGTTCAATTCTCTTCAACAGTGTTTGGGGGAATTTCTCACGTAATTCTTAGTTGGGTCAGCCTTCGGGCATGGTTCGAGATTATGAGGTCTATGCTCTTATGATAATGATGTGGTTAGGTGTTCTCCCATGATGATGATGTGGCTAGGAGTTCTTCAACGAAAGCAAGTCCCTTAGTAGCAAAATTGCTCGAGTTGCAAGGTGGCAATATGGACGTTTAGGTGGTAGCATCAGTAGCCTTCAGGCCTTGTCTTTGTAAGCTCTTTGGCCCCTGTCCTTGTAAGCCTTCGGGCCAGGATATATATATATATATATATATATATATATATATATATATATATATATATATATATATATATATTTTTTAAAAAAAACCTTACTTTTCCTCAAGCAAGAGAGTAAAAGATAAAGGAATAAGAGCATATATATACTACAATGACTAAATAAACTACATGGTGTATCCTCAACACCAAAGCTTTAAACCAAGAAGAATTCCCAGGTGGAGGAGTTATAGTCTCCTAAGGGTTTTGCTGAGAAGATACCATAAACTTCATGCAAATGAATGGAAAATATGCAAGATGCAAAAGGCGGCCATATACCCTACACTTCTCAGATATGTCAATCAATTCAATGACTAAATAGATAAGAATAAAATAACTAGGTCTTTTCATATGTAGAAACATAATGCTAGTATGTGATAAAATGTATTAACAATGTAATCACATCTTCAAGTATGCATTGAGTGAACAACCAACTTGCACCTTAAATAACTATCCAAAGTTTTGTTTTGACTTCAATCCTCACAAGGCATACACTCAGAAATGAGTTTATATTTTACCTTCATGTATATGGGGAAGAGTATGAACAAACATCGCATATACTAAATGAAAATGAAGCACACGAATGTATAAAATGAATTAGCTTAGTCTCATAGAAGGAATATGCTAGTCATTAGGATATCGGGTATTTCACCTTAGTACCTTCAGATAGCTAGGATAATTAAGGTGTGTTGCATTTGAACTTTTGGGAAGCAAATTAACCAAGCCACAACTGGGACTAGTGACAGTAGCAACATAACACAGACCAAGAGGAAAACTTGAAATACTTTTTTTTTTTTTTATTCCTAAATATGCTCCCATCCCTCGTTAAGAAAACTACGTTCTATTTGTGATTGTTTATATTCGTAGACTACCATATTAGCTAACTTTTGTTTAGAGGATTCATCATTCATGTTCTGGGTGATTTAGGTTTTGGTCATCAAATGTTTATACAAATTAGGGTTCGGATTTGGTTTTTTTTTGTTAGGCTTTGGCCATCAACCGTAAACTGAACCATACAACATTTCAAAATAGCCAAAATACCCTTGGGAAAGTCACCTGGTAAATTCAGGTATTTTAAAAAGAATTATGGTTCAACCGGGTTTTTTTAGTTATTGATTCAAAAATAATGGTCAAAACGTAATAAAAAAATAAAACCAGGTCCGAACACTAATTAATATATAAACTTTTGGTAACCAAAACCTAAATCACCCTTCATGATCTGTCATATATGTTCGCAATATTGTGTTCCACACCATCTAAATACAGTAATAAAAATACCAACACGCATGCTAACTAGGCACTTGGAAGAAGAGATTCAATTGAAATAATATTAAAATTGCAGCTCCCAAATGCCCAATTCCTTGCCCCAGAGATATTGCATGCATTTTTACAAGCACCAGAGTATAGCGAATTGGTGTGCTGCTGCATCTTCCAGGATTATCTAGACAACTAAGATGAAAATCCTCAACATCTTCGTTATTTGGAGGGCTGCTGCAATTGTAGAAAATTGTCCAATGATATTCATCGAATTGGGCATGTAGTCTAACGTTGAACCAAATTCCTGCAATGAAACGTTTCATCTTACATGTGGACATTCTTGTCTATCTGTATCCAAATCCCTCACTTATAAAAGATTTTTATTATAGTTTATGCTTGCACCATATAGTTGGCTGGAGATGTTCATAACTGTTTTTTTTTTTTTTTTAAAGAAATGTAGAAATATTATTACCAATAGAACACAATTACAGTACCGGACCTCAAACAACTGGTACCGCCAGGTTTAACACTCCCATAGTAACTGTTGTTCGTTCCACTAGCACAATAATTGGAATAGTAGATGTCATACCAAAACAGATACTTTATTTCAGCTAAATCAAACCAAGGATTAGGATTCAGCTTGGACTGATAATTACAAGATTAAGCAGATGTCATGAACAAAACTCTATAAAAAATAACAACTGAAGTGATAATGAATCCAAACATGACTGCTGAATCACACCTGACACTCATTCTTCTTTCTTTGTAACAAGGACCAGCAAAAACTACTTCAATGAGCATGTAGTTAAGAGGAGAAGGGCTAGCTGTACCCTCTTAATTGTGTGTCCCCAAGTCAATACATGAAGAAGGGGTTGTTGGTTGTTCCATCCCATTCCAGTCTGTGGGGGAAGGAGTAGCAAGTGGCAACCACATTTCATCAACTCCTTGTGCAGTACATTGGTCTAATCATGTGGCTTCTAAGTTCTAACCCCTTCAAGTGTTTTCAATTAAAAATAATATATGCCCTGAAGTGTTTAATCACACCTGACACTCTCCTTAAATAAAACATCTATCTTGTCAGCAAAATTAACGACAGATAGGATGACTAGTGTTATCAAACCCGGCCCGGCCCGGCTGGTTCACCCGGAAAGCCGGTGACCCAATGCCTTACACAGACTGGGTTACTCAATGGATTGTTTTTGCATATAACCCAGTTGTGAACCACTAAAACTGGCCGGGTTTTACCGATTTTGTCAAAGCCAGTGATCCAGAAAATCGGTTCAACTTTAAAATTAATGTTTTTGGCCGGGTTTTACCGATTTTGTCAAACCCAGTGACCCAGAAAATCGGTTCAACTTTAAAATTAATGTTTTTTAATTAAAAAAGATTTAGTTGGACTTGAACCCACAACCTAAAGCACACATACCGGTGTGTATACCATTGTACTCATAATATATTATAATGAATTATGTTTATATTTAATACAAACATATTACAAAAATTTAAACATTAGGATTTAACAATATATTTAACTCTACTAATATTGGACTGGTCTGACCAGTGATCCAATGTTCGAATCACTAACCCAGTGACCCAGTACCTTTACCGGGTTGGTGTCCGGGTTGGTTCTGATAACGTTGGACTTCCGTACAAAGTTTTGGGAAGTAGTTAGCTAACCAGGTAGCAGAACGGCTAGCGACAGTAGCAACATAACACTATAACAGAGACCAAGAGGAAGACATGAAAGACTTTAATTTGTTCTATTATATTCCATATAGTCCCTTCCATCATTAAGAAAAACTACATTTTATTCGTGATTGTCTACATTCGCATCCTGCTATATTAGCAAACTTTTGTTCTTTTATTCCCAATATATTATCCACTCTGTTCTAATGAATTTTTCTTATCAGAGCATCTGGAATGGCATGCTTAAACTAAGATTTTTAGTAAAACTAAAAAAAACCATCACCAAGCTTCATGCTGATTTTTTTTTTTTTTTTGAAAGACTCCAAAATCTGCTAGGTCAACTGCTTAGTTTACATTTTGACCAAGCAGACTTCAGAATTAGTTTATGTTAAAACAGGGCATTGTGCCACATTCCACTTGCGGTTTGAAAAGTCAGACCACCGTACTGCATTCCACTTGGGGTGCGATGGTTTTTAGTGCTAGACCGCATTCCACTTGTGGCATGATACTTATTTAGGCCCAACAGGAACTTACAACGCAATGTTCACGCAATCACGCCGCAAGTGGAATGTGCTCTAACTTTTCAAACCACAAGTAGATTGCGGCGCAATGCCTTTTATTTAAAAAAAAACAAGCAGAACCATTGGGCCTTGATTTGCTAAATTAGCAGAATTGCTAGCAGAATTACAAATTGGTACGGATTTTTCTATTAACTTCCTATGTGGCACTTGTAAGTACCAAACCATGCTAGGTGGAGTATGGAGGACACAGGAGTTAGATAGGGAGAGTAAACTGGGAAGTACCCAATCGGAGTTCAGAACATTCTGGAGTATCACGGATAGAGCACGTGATGTCAGGCTGTCAAGCATTCACTTTATATTATGTGATGGAGAATGAAACACGTAGGAGATAAGAGAGCCATAGGATGCAAAGGAGGATCCAACGGTTCAAGGAAGGCGGTGAATATTACTATAAAAGGATCACGTTAGGGTTCGCTAAAGGTAACTGTTCATTCTTTGCTAAAACCTATTCTCTAAACCTAGCCGCTTACTGACTTGATCGTTGGAGCTTTATCCACCGGTCACTGTCCGGTGGTCATTGCAGGTACTACCGTTGAAGCAGTTGAAGGACCCAGCTGAGCTCATTAAAGAAAGAGGGCTTACATTTGGCGCTAGAAGAAGGGCTACTTTGCTGCTTCCAGATCTAGGGTTTTGGAGAAGAAGGTTGAAAGGCGAAAGTAGAGAGCAATGGTAACACAAACTAGATCGTCGACATATCTCGGAGGTATAGCAGCTGGAGATGTTCCGCAAGTTGATCATCCTCAAAACCTCCAAGATGGAGACGAAGATACAAACAGATTGAGGGAAGAAAACTTGAGATTGAGGGAGCAGATAAGAAGGATGGAAGATATGGATCGTCAAAATCTTCAGGAAGGAGAGAACGAAGCAGTCAGAGATGAAAACCATCAGAGACCATTGGAGAAGGTAATACTAGGAGAAGGTGAAGGAGGAGCAAGGCGTCGGATTCCGGGCCCAAGAGTGAATGAAGAAGAAGGGTCAGGTGAATCGAGGGTAAGAGCTCGCGAAGGGAGTCGAAGGGAAGGGATGAATGATGAAGAGATCCCGGCGGCAGATCAATACACCAGACTTTTCGATATGATATGCAAGGTCCAAGAGGACATGAGGGCGCAGAACAAGGGAAAGAACATGGAGGTGACTCAGGATCTGGAGAGATTGGGCAAGAGGCCATTAGCCGAAGTGTGCTATCGTCACGGGTTCCCAAGTAAGTTTCAACCTCCTAAGTTTAATGAGTATGATGGAACAACTGATCCTGTGCAGCACTTGAATAATTTCAAGCAAAAAATGGCGGCTTGGGAAGGGAGCCAGTATCACGGAATGTGGTGTCGACTGTTCCCTAGCAGCTTGAAGGATAACGCTACAGACTGGTATCTCAGCTTATCACCAGGGAGTGTATCAAGCTTTGCTCAGCTCAGTGAGATGTTTGTCAAACACTATATTCATCAGAAAAGACAGGCTGCAGATATAGCATCACTATTTGATTTGGAACAAGTTCCAGGTGAGTCTCTTAGAAAGTTTGTTACTAACTTTAAAAATGAGATTTTGAGAACAGATGGCGGAGTAGATGAAAGAACAGCTGTGGTAGCATTTCAGAAGGGTATAAATAAGAAATCTCCTGCATATGACTCGATTGTGTCATCACGGATGGCGACCCTGGATGAACTTTTCCAGAAGACGGAGAAATATATCAGACTAGAGGACATAGCATCACGGAGAGCTCCTAAAGTGGTACCGGCATCCGTTAACTCGGTGGCGGAAAAAAGAAAGAAAGGAGAAGCTAGCTCACGAAGTGATTCGCCACCAAGAGATTCTGGCTCAAGGAGGAACAAAGATGGATCGAGAGGTCACGATAAAAGAGAAAGGAGGGAGGATAGAGATACTTCACCAAGAAAGTTGACACCACCGAAACCGCTACCGCAACTCACAATGTCGCTGGATCAAATTTTGAAGAGAATAAGAGGAAGAAAGTACTTCCAAGAGCCGTCAGTAAGATGTCGAACAGTCAGGGGAAAGCCGTTCTGTGAATATCATCAGACTTACAACCACCCTACTGGAGATTGTTATGAGTTCAAATCCTTGATATGGAAATGGATGGAGGAGGGCCATTTAAGAGAGTTTATAGTGGAAAAGAACAAGGAGGAAGACAAAACAGAAATTCAAGTCAGAGGGACCGTTAACATGATCTTAGAAGGAGCTAGAGAATCCTTGAACGAGGTCAGGAGAAAGATAAGAAGAGTGATGCAGATAAGAGAAGACTTGCAAACAGTTGGAGCCGTTCCAGTCATACGCAATGGCAGACCAGTGCATCAGAGTGAGCCGATTGGGTTTGCAGAAGAAGACCTCAAAGGAGTAGTCACACCACACAATGACCCATTGGTCATTTCCATACTCATTGGAAATTGGAATGTCACAAAAGTGTTAGTAGATTGTGGAAGTGAGGTAGATGTTCTGTTCACCAGGGGCTTGGATCAAATGAAATTGGAGAGAGGTAGCCTGGCAAATTCACCTGGAGACATTTACGGATTCAATGGGGGAGCAGTGCGGCCAGTTGGAGAGATAGTCTTACCGGTTACAGCACACACCAGAACCGTCATGTCGAGATTTGTGGTCATAGATGCTCCAACAGAGTACAATGCAATCTTAGGAAGAGAGTGGATTCATCTTATGAAGGCAATTCCGTCAAGTTACTATCAGAAGATCCGTTTTCCGACCGAAGATGGACAATATGAGATAAGGAGCAATCAGGCTATGGCCAAGAATTTGAAGATAGCAACAGTAAAAAGTATGAGGCATGGCACAGCAGGTGCTGAGCCGTCATCTGTCCCTGCATAGCAACGACAGAAGGAGGGTGACGGGTCCCCGTGTGAAGTGCTAAAGACAGAAGAACAAACGGAACCCGTCAACCTCAATGAGGTAGGGGATCAGCGGATCACCTACATGGGAACCAACTTGGATGAGAAGGTGAGATTTGATTTTATACAATTCTTAAAAGATAATATGGATGTATTTGCTTGGTCTATGAATGATATGACAGGGATCGATCCAGACGTAGCATGTCACAGATTGAATGTCAATCCAAATTTCAAACCAGTTGCGCAGAAAGTGAGAACAATAAAACCTACAATGGCAGAGGCAATAAAACAAGAGATCGAGAAGATGGAGTTAGCTGGAATAACAAGGGAAGTTCAGTATCCAGAGTGGGTATCTAACATAGTGGCAGTTCCGAAGAAAAACGGAAAGGTGCGGATCTGTATAGACTTCACAAACTTAAACAAAGCATGTCCAAAAGATAGATACGTCATGCCAAGGGTGGATGAGCTAGTGGACAGAACAGCAGGCTTTGGGTTATTGTCATTCATGGATGGCTATTCCGGCTACAATCAGATTCCTCTATATGGTCCAGATCAGGAGAAAACGGCCTTCTATGCTGGTAAGAAAACTTTATGTTATACCAAAATGCCATTTGGTTTGAAGAATGCAGGAGCTACTTATCAGAGGCTGGTAGAGATGATGTTCGAAGATCAGCTGAGGAAGACGGTAGAAGTATACATTGATGATATGTTAGTCAAGTCCAAGGAGCCGGAGGATCATCTAAAGGACCTGGGAGAAACCTTCCAGACATTGCGTCAGTTCAATATGAAGCTTAATCCAGAAAAATGCACTTTTGGAGTGCAGTCAGGAAAGTTCCTTGGTTACATTGTTACCAAGAGAGGAATAGAGGTTAGTCAAGAGCAGATAAGGGCTCTCACAGACATGGCATCACCAAAAACACAGAAAGAAGTGCAAGTACTGGCTGGACGAATTACGGCATTGGGAAGATTCATATCAAGATCCACAGATAAATGCAAGCCAATTTTGAAGCTCTTGAGAAAGAATTTATCTTTTGCTTGGAATGATGAATGTGAAGAAGCCTTCCAGAAGTTAAAAGAATACTTGAGTAGACCACCAGTTCTGTCAAAGCCATTTCCGGGGGAGACGCTCTATATTTATCTAGCAGTATCGGACATTGCAGTAAGTGCAGTCTTGACTAGAAGGGAAGCCTCAAAAGAGAGCCCAGTCTATTTCCTCAGTAAGAAGATGACTTCACCAGAGACAAGGTATTCTAGAGTGGAAAAGTATGCCCTCGCTTTACTATTTGCAGCTCAAAGATTAAGACCTTATTTCGAAGCTTATAGTCTGGCAGTGGTTTCAAACCTTCCTCTCAATCAAGTGATGCCAAAAATCGAGCGTTCTGGGAGAATGGAAAAATGGGCGGTTTCATTGAGTAAATATCACATTCAGTATGAGGCCAAGAAGGCGGAAAAATCACAAGTGCTGGCGGATTTCGTGGCAGATTTCCCAGTGGAAGATGTAATCAAGGGTGCAGAAATGCAAGAGGAAGAGCAGCTAGAGAATCTAAAAGTTCAAGATACCGGGTGGAAAAGCGTCAAGGGATGGAAAGTGTTCACCGATGGGTCAGTAAATAAAGGAAGATCAGCAATCGGGATAGTAGTGATAACACCAGAGGACACTAAGATCGAGATCGCAGAAAAATTGGCCTTTCCGGCTACCAATAATGAGACAGAATACGAGGCGGTGCTGAAAGGTTTGGAAGTATTGCTGAAGTTAGAGGCAAGGGAGGTTACGGTTTTCACAGACTCGAAATTGGTGGTGGAACAGTTCAATGGAACATATAAAGCTCAGACTGGGAAGATGATGTTATACTTGGAGGCATTGAAGAGGAGTGCAGCAAAGTTCTTGAAGGTTGATATAGTACATCTGTTTAGGGGAGAGAACCGGCATGCTGATGCATTGGCTTACCTGGCGACGGCAACAGAAGAGAGTTCAACCAAGACTATAACGTTCATGCAAAGATCTCAGCCAATGATAGAGGTGAAGGAAGTGACTGTCAACCTCATTCAGAACTTGGGAGCAAGTTGGATGGACCCAATAGTAATCCACTTAAAAGGTGGTTCTCTTCCGAAAGACAAAGCAAAAGCTAGATCGATTGTGGAGCAATCCAAAAGGTATGCAATGATAGGGGAAGACCTGTATAGGCGATCACCAACTGGACCGTTATTGAGGTGCGTACATCCATCCCAAACAGAAGGGCTCATGGCGGAATGTCACGATGGAAGTTGCGGCAGTCATTCACCGGGACGGGCCATGGCACACAGGATAATGATTCACGGGCATTACTGGCCAAGTATGTATAAAGATTGTTGCAACTATGCTAAGAAATGTCATGGTTGTCAGATTCATGGGAGACTAATACATACCCCAGCTGAAAACCTTCACTTTGTAAGCAATCCGTGGCCCTTTTCGATGTGGGGAATTGATATTGTGGGAAAACTGGAGAAGTCACAGGGAAGAGAATATTTAATTGTGGCAACAGATTACTTTACGAAGTGGGTTGAGGCAGAACCGTTACGAAGGATCAGGGAGGTAGATGTCAAAGATTTTATCTGGACCAACATCATTTGCAGGTTTGGCTTACCAAGGGCTATAGTAGCGGATAACGGTGCTTAATTCCGTGGAGAGGAGTTGAAAAAGTTTCTGGCAAGCTATAACATAAAGCAACTCTTCGCAACACCATTTCACCCGCAAGGAAATGGACAGGCAGAAGCATCAAACAAGGCCATACTCGAGGTACTGAAAAAGAAGCTTGAGGATAAAAAAGAAAAATGGTATGAGAATCTTTGGGAAGTACTATGGGCATACCGGACGACTCCAAGAAGGTCCACAGGGGCAACTCCATTTTCCCTCACTTATGGGATGGAAGCTGTGATACCACAAGAAATGTTGGTACACACGGCTAGAAGAATGGTGGTCGACCTAGGGAAGAATAATGAGATAATAGAAAGAGAGCTGGTCTTAGCTGAGGAGGTCCGAGAGCGCGCCAAGCTCAGATTGGAGGGCTATCACCGCCAACTAGAGAGGACATACAACAAAAGAGTCAAGCCAAGAAGCCTAGTTCCAGGGGATCTTGTGTTAAGAAAACGGAATCCGCCTCCAGCCAAACTGGGAAGGGCCTTTTGTGATAGACAAGGCGGGAGCAAATGGAGCATACTACTTAACCTACCAAGACGATACCCATCTTGATAAGCCATGGAGTATCAGCAATCTAAAGAAATACTATGCCTAGAAGGCAGAGATGTATTAGAGCAAAAAGAGTATGTACCTAGATTTGTTTGAATTTCAATGAAAATATAAGATTTTGTTGTTATTAACTTATCTAGTTATATATATAGCATTGTTGTCTGAGACCAAGCCAAAGGTCAGGCATAGAAGAAACCCAACTAAGATTGGTGGGAAATAACATAAGTGTAGACTTGGCAGGGCAAGCCGTTAACTAAATGTTAAAGTCTCTATATGATTATTTCTTCCCCATTGAGTTTGATTTAGACAATACAGTGGGGTGCCTCTAAAAGAGAAGAGCAATAGTGCTAATGTGTTAACGGGGTTGCACTTGCTGAACCGTGACGACGGGATCAGTAGAAGTATAGCCTAATGTTAGCACATGAGAAACCAATACCAGAAGATAACAATAATTGATAGCAATTATAAAAGTTTAAAATGTTGAAAGACTTTCGTCAAATTTAAAATTAATCAAATTACAACTCAAGGCAAGGGATCTCGGGTGGAGGCGCTAGGAGGTGTTATCCGCATTTTCTTGGCAGAAAGAATGGCGGTTAAATTTTCCTTCACTTGAGCCTTCACTTGCATGGCAAGCTCCTCTTTGAATTTCGCCTCCATCTCCTCATATTTTGAATTGTAATCAGCCAGGAGAGTTTCTCTTTGCTCCCGTAGATCGGCCAGATACTGCTGATAGTCAACATCATGAGCGGCTTCGAGTTCATTTATTTTCAATAAGCTATCAGCCCATTTCCCCTCCAACATTGCTACCCGGGTGGCATGAGCAGCTTCAAGTGTAGCAATGCGTTCACGGTGCTCACCCTCAAGTGCAGCAACACGCTCACGGTGTTCACCCTCAAGCCTTTTCCGATTCTTCTCGATCTCGACATCACGGGAGGCAGTTATTTCTTTAAGATGAATCTTAAGTTGCTCGATCTCGGCTTGAAGAGCCCATTTCTCGCGAACCAGTCGATTCTTATCCACTGTGAGATCGTGCTTCTCTTTTACAATACTTTCTTTTTCTTTTTCCAGCCTAGAAGCATTTGAAAAAGACTTGACGATGAGGCCGTTAACCTACAATTTAATGGAAAAGTTATAGTAAAAAAAAAAAAAAAAAAAAAAAAAAAAAAAAAGGGGGGGGGGGAGAAGAGGGGAGACTTACGAGAGCTAGACCACGGAAAATTGCATCTCGGTCCTCACCAAAGTTCATCTGATCAATTTTAGCTTGATCAGAAGGAAGAATAGAATTGTAGATAGCGGCGAAAGCAGTTGCCCCGTTGTCAAAAGCCGAAGCTGAGGGATCATGAGGAAAAGGAACGGTTGGAGTCTGGCTTGGAGACTGGGGAGAGGGAGAGTCAGCAAGTGCTTTACCACGAGAAGAGGAGCCAACCTTGTTAGGGTCAATGGCTGGTACAGACTCTGAAAATGAAAAAGGACCTTGGGAAGGTTCACCGGCAGGAGGTGTAGAAGTCTTCTCAGCAGTTGGTGCCGGATTAGTCTCAGCATCAAGGTTGGGAGAGAGTTGCTGGCCATCTACGGCTTGGTCACCTGATCCAGATGAAGAGTAATTAAGAGTACGATGGCGGGTATACTTAGGTGCTTCACGAATAGGTGCAACAAGTGTAGCAACATCAAAAATTTCGTGATCAACAGGAAGTGGTGGAGGCATCGCACCAATAATAGGGGGCTCATTTGGATCAAGGAGAGCCATGGAAAATTCCTTAAGGGGAGAAGATGAAGGATGAGAAGTTGAACCTGGTTGGGCGAGATTGTCCACGCCGGTATCTTCAAATAGGAGACCACCATCAAACCCAAGTTCATCAAGATTAAAAGAAACCTTGATTCCACTAAAGTTTGGTTGCCTGGGTTCTCCCAGAGATTCACTGGAGGAAGCAGAAGGGGATCCCGGAAGAGGAGAAGGAGCTTCTGCCATTTTGGTCCTTTTCACCCTAGGAATGGAAGGACCGTGTTGCTTTGAACGCGCCAGGTGAACTTCGGGAGATTCCGGCAATGTCTCTGGTTCACCTTGGACTGCCTGAAAATCAGAACTTTCAGTTGAAGAAGAAGAAAGATCACGACTACAGTTCCTGACAATCTTTTGGACTCGAAGAGCAGATAAGAAAGGAGGAAGTCGGGCAGTTACTCTTTTTTGCTTCTTCTTCTCGGATGGTGCTGAAACTGCGGAAGGAGGTTCACGAGTTCTCTTTTTAGTTAGGATCGTCTGAAGAGGGATATTATCTCCACCGTCATCAGATTCTCTCTCCAACTCAGTAGCGGCAGCAGCAGGAGCTTTACCCTTCCTTTGTATTGATCGGGAAGTAGGAGGAATAGAAGAAGGCTTGCCCTTCTTATCCCTGAGATAATCTTTGTGGCAGCAGACGGGTAAGACGTATTCCCCTAGATCAAGATCCTTAGCGATCGGGGTACCGTCTTTCTTTGAGGAAGTAAGCTCACGAATGGCGGAATAAGCGTCAGCTCCAGATCCTATCAAAGGTTCCCAAGGGGCGTCTTTGCGGGGTCTTAAGGCTTTGCCGTCACCGCGAACCTCTGGGATAGGAAACAGATAAAAGAGTTAGACAGACACTATCAAAAGGATTTTCATCCTAGGAATGTTAATATATGAACAAAGTAGAAAAATTAAGGAAAAAACCTCCTAGATTAAACCGCCAGTATTTTAAAGGGTTAGAAATGCCAGGTCCTTTTCCCCCAAAGTTACCAAAGACAATCATAGGAAAGTCAGGCCATTCCTTGTCACTTTCCGGCAATTTTTCGATAATAGACCGCCTGCCGGGGCGTTTGACGAAATAGTAATAAGGTTGACCACATTTTTCTTCGCAAACCCGAAGATAATAACATTGACGTATATCAGCAAGGGAAACGGTGGTTCCTTCATTGTTTAGTTGGTCTATGGCCCGCAAGATACGCCAAAAGTTACCAATACATTGCCCAGGGGCGACTTGGTAAAAATTAAGTACATCACGAACTAAATTAGAGAAAGGAAACCGGCAACCAAAAGCTATTTGGTGGGCTGTCACCATAATAGCGTCTTGACGGCTAAATTCGTGATGTGCAAAGCGAAGGGCATGTTTGTAGTTGAAAATTTTTACGTCTTCAGGAATGTCGTATAGCTCACAGAGTAGATCTAAATCAGGTCTATAAGGGTAGGCGCTGGGCACATACGAATCAAGGTAGTAACTGGAAGGGGAAGGATGAACACCGCCATCACCTTTACCTCCTTCAACTATCTTCCTCGAGGAATCTTTCTTTTTCGGATTTTGATAAGAAGCCATTTATGTATATAGAAAGGCTCACCAAAATCGTAAAGAAAGAAAGATTAGGGGCGTATACAGGATGACTCCAAGAGGAGGAAAGGAGAGAAGAAAAATAATTTGGAAATTTACGGCAATCGAAGTACAGAGTAGATAGCGAGAAGAAGAAAAATGAAAACCTAGATCTAACAATGGCTAAAATTAAAATCAAGAGTAAGGAAAAGAGAATAACCTGAATTAGTCGACTGAGGAAGAAATAAAGACGAGAATCGAACTTTCAGGGGACCGGACGGTGCGTGATTTCGTAGAGAAGGGGAAGACTGAAGAGAAAGATGAACAGAGGAGGAGAATGAAGAAGATGAAAGGCAAATGGAAGAATTAGGTTAAAAGTTGCAAACTTATAGGAGGATAATCCCAGGGGTATTACGGGAAAGAGTAAAATAGTGACAAGACAATAGCGTTGGGAAGCGAAAGGACAGCAGTAAAAATTATGAGTGCATCTAGGTAAGAGCAAAAGAGGCACGCGTAGGAGGTTCGGGACTCGAGAGCATGCGCAATTAATGAATAGCTGGAGAGATAGGGATAAGGCAGAGCCTAAGGCACGTGAGGAGCAGATGGTAGATAAAATAATGAAAAGAACTTATGTCGGTTTTCCATCATCATAAGGAGTTTACATTTAGGCGGAGGAAAAGCCTTTGAGCCGCCATCTAAGAAATATAGATGACGGTCAAAGGAGGGGCGATGTAAGTACCAAACCATGCTAGGTGGAGTATGGAGGACACAGGAGTTAGATAGGGAGAGTAAACTGGGAAGTACCCAATCGGAGTTCAGAACATTCTGGAGTATCACGGATAGAGCACGTGATGTCAGGCTGTCAAGCATTCACTTTATATTATGTGATGGAGAATGAAACACGTAGGAGATAAGAGAGCCATAGGATGCAAAGGAGGATCCAACGGTTCAAGGAAGGCGGTGAATATTACTATAAAAGGATCACGTTAGGGTTCGCTAAAGGTAACTGTTCATTCTTTGCTAAAACCTATTCTCTAAACCTAGCCGCTTACTGACTTGATCGTTGGAGCTTTATCCACCGGTCACTGTCCGGTGGTCATTGCAGGTACTACCGTTGAAGCAGTTGAAGGACCCAGCTGAGCTCATTAAAGAAAGAGGGCTTACAGCACTGCCAGTATAAGCATGCCATTGGAGATGCTCTCATGTGTCCTTAGCCTTAACCCCCCAATAAAATTCCTGGCTCTGCCATTCCCCACACCGAAAAATCATATCATATAAAAAATTTTGCACTCTGTTCTGCCTGAGGTATCACCATCATAATACAATAATAAAAGTACCAACAGGCATGCTAACGAGGCACTTGGAAGAAGAGATTCAATTGAAATTAAAATTGCAGCTCCCAAATGCCCTGAAGATATTGCATGCAGTTTTACAAGCACGAAAGTATAGCGAATAACCTACTTCAACTTTAGAGCTATTATTGATCATGCCATGCAGCATAGCGAACAACGTACTTCACCTTTAGAGCTATTATTGATCATGCCATGCAGCAGTCAACAACATATAAAGGAATAAAGGATTATGAATACAAAATTCATCTTAAATAGACAATATTTGCCAGCTGATAAATAGCTTCTTCTATGAGCAGCGCCAGCTCTTCACCCTTTTCCATTGTAGTAAATTATACATGGCAGATAGCCAGATGCAACATCCATTGACACATGAACCTGTTGATCATATTGAGAATTCTTGAATATTAGACCAAACCTTTTGTTGGCATTAAGATTGGACAGTGTAACATTAACAAATTTGTTGTTAATATCATCCGGATAGGATACTGTCAAAGCTGTTGTGCGCAGCGGACTAATGCACAAATATGATGATTGAACTAATATATGAAAGTAAAACGAAAACGACAAAAGTAAACAAGCAATCACACACAAGACACAAGATATACGTGGTTCGGCAATATGCCTACGTCCACGGGGAGAAAGGATGATGCTTTTCTTTCACAAGACAATTGTACAAGCCCTCACGAAGAAACCGAAGTCTTCTTCCTCACAAAAGTTCACTCAAACTCTTTAATGGCTTCTCACAATCTCTCTCTTAGAAAAGTTAAGATTTTGTATCTCTTCTATTTGGCTTTATAGTATAGCCTTACAATAGCCACGAATTGGGCTCAAAACAGGCCCATATTGTACAAAACTGGAGGAGGACGTACGTACGTCGAAATCACGTACGTACGTTGCAGCACGTTTTCGTCATCTGGCATACGGTCCAATTCGAACGCCCTAACCACGTTCGTACGTTCTGTCCCGAAAAAGTTGTCTACCACATTGGACGTACGAACGCCCTAAAGACATTCGTACGTTCCTGAACCAAAAACTTCCCCTTCTCCTTTTTCTGCATATAAAACCCAACAAAAGCCAATCCTGGTTGGGCTTGGCTAGACATTGGGAAGGGGTTGGAAATATAAAGACTGGATGCCTAAAGCCATCGAATTTCAATTCCTGAATCTGTAACCTGCTTATGCTCATCTCGAGCCTATTTAATGGACATATTTCTACTTCGATACAAAAAATAAAATAATAATAATAATAAAAATAATAATAATAATAATAATAATAATAATAATAATAATAATAATAATAGTGCATGGAAACACAATAAATTTGCAATAACAAATGGTTAACACTACGAGGACAACAAATACTGATCAGAACAAGCATAAAAATCGTGAATGGAAAAACAGGCTTCTTGTTCATATATCTTCACCTCCTTCTCTTTCTCTCTGCTTTGTTACTACAAGAACTAATAATAGACATTGGAAAAACCACGGCGTTGTCATCGTCTCCACATCTTCCACTGCAATCAAAATTAACGTTTAACAAGTAAGACGCCAAAAATGCAACTTAGCTTCTTTAGAAGGCAATTAATATAACAAGCATGTTCACCAGCAATTTGAAACCCAAAGCACATATAAAATTTATTAATCTATAGGACTAACAAATCCATGTCTACTGCACTGAGAAACCTAATAACATATCCATTTTTACAAATTTAAATAGACAATCTGATAAACATATCCAGATGTAGTGCTCCGTATGTAAAGGAGCTGCTTTGATGATCAGGAAGAAGAACTGGAAGGAAAATCTTGGAAAGGATTTGGAGGCATTTGCAATTCTTCAGTACTTCCCTCTAACATTTCAACTACCTTACTAATCGAAGGTCGGTCTGCTGGCTGTCTTTGTATGCACCAAAGAGCCACTATGATCATCTTTTTGGTTCTTTCATTTTCAAAAATCTCCCTGCAGTACCCTACTACGTTAATGTCTTTTTTCAAATGATTATATATCCACAGAGGAAAGCTTATCTCACTGATGTTCTCCACATTCGGATCAATATTCTTTCTTCCCCCAATCATTTCTAACACCATCATTCCGTAACTGTAAACATCTGACTTGTGAGACACTCCTCCCAAGTTTCTGAAATAAACTTCAGGTGCAATATAACCTGGAGTTCCTCGAATGACGTCGACAGGCATGGACACAACACTTTCTCTTGCTAGACAAAGTTTAGCCAACCCAAAATCGGAGATCTTGGGGATAAACTCTTGGTCTAGGAGAATATTGTGAGGCTTGATATCAAAATGCAAAATTCGGGTGTTACAACCACAATACAAGTATTCTAAACCTTTGGCAATGCCAAGCGCTATTTGGTATAGCTTATCCCATCCTAAAGGAGTACTTGATGTCTTCTCATTGTAGATGAACTTTTCAAGAGACCCATTCGGCATAAATTCATAAACAAGCGCTTGTTTGGTTCCCTCGATACAAAATCCAAGAAGCCTAACCACATTAACATGGTTAGTTTTGCCAATGGTAGCGACTTCGTTAATAAAATCTTCTCCTTTACCCTTTAATTCATTCAATACCTTGACTGCCACTAAACGACCATCACGCTTAAGCTTTCCTTTGAACACACAGCCAAATCCTCCTTTGCCTAATGTTACCTCGAATGAATTGGTCATTTTCTCAATGTCTGAATATTTATATCTTTGTAGGGAAAGATTCTCACAAATCTCTAAGAACATTTCCACATTTGTTGGACTTTTGATGATGTTCTTCAAATGAGAAGTAAATAAGCAGTGTAACGGTTTCAAAATCCATCTGTATGTAAAGAGCAAGACTACAAGTAATACTGCAACGCCAGTGAAAAGAAGTGAAATCATGTAGCCTACAAATATATATAGAAGAACAACCAAGTACATTAACCTCATAATTATTTAAGATAAAGAAAAATAAATTAAGGGTTTAAGTAAATTGGATGATTAGCTTACTAAGTAAGACCTTTTCTCCAGCAGATAGGCCTGCAAGCATAAGTTAAATCATTAGTCAGCAACTTCGCATCACCTACTTGTGGCAATAAGCCAATAACAACTTGACATACGTGGATGCATGTATATATAAATTAAACCCCATACTCTAATCTGCAAAATTATATTGTTTTTTTCCTTTTTTTTTTTTCGTTAAATGGGAGAATTTGATTTTCATTAATAACCGGAAACACTTGGACGATTCAGAGCATGGTTCAAAATTTCAAGGATATCCGCGAAATTCCGGTGGCATATGCCGGTTTTCAAGCATTCAGAGCGGTACGAAAGGTCAGATCTAGTTTGGTCCAGATACCTACCCATGCCGACCCGAATACCGGATATTCACGGATATCCGACAACAACACCGAAATCACAGATATCCCCTTTGCTATAAAGATTTCGACCAGTTTTTAAGTACAAATTTGCCGGAATTTCACTGTAAGTTTTTAATTTTTTATGAAGGATGATCATTCAATGATCTATGATGATTTCGAAGTGAAAATTCAATTTCAATTTTAAAATTCATTGTTGTTGCTAGCCGAACTTGTTTACAAATTTTGTTCTATCATATTATGATGATTTTAATTTTTGAATTGCTGATGATTTAAAATTTGAAATTGTTATACTGCCGGAATTTATAAATTTTTTTTTATATCATATAACTTATGTAGTGTTGAACTGTTGATGATTTAAATTTTAAATTGTTATACTGCCACAATTAATATATACTGTCGGAATTGATACTGCCGAAATTGTTTGTTAGTAAAAATTTTGGGAAAAAAAACTAATATATTAAATTATATTAAATTGTTGTTCCCGGAATTGTTTGTTAGTAAAAACTAAGATTAAAAATTAATAAAATATTTCAAATGAAAATTTTAGAAATTAATAATAGATTTTATTAATTTGTAACAAATTAATAATATGCTTAGTGCTTAGTAAAACAAATTTTAATAATATTTTCAAAGATTTATTAAGCTAAAATTTGTTTTCTTAAGTTTAATATTGTCTTACATTTATACTTGTATAAATGTTTATATTGGTAGGAGCCTAGGACAATGGCTAAGAGGGACGTTGGGTGGGAGTACGGGTTTGTTGACCCAGGTGATGAGACTGGAATAGTTTGTGATTTTTGTAAGAAGAAAATGCGAGGTGGAGGGGTGACACAGTTCAAGGAACACCTAGTTGGAGTTGAGAATGATGTTACAAGTTGCACAAAGGTACTTCCTGATATCATATTGCATATTCAAGCTAATTTACAGGAACTTGTTGCACGACGAGTTGTTTCTGGGCACACAGAACGAAGAAAACCACGACGACGAGTTGAGGATGTGGGACAACATGAGCAGGAGGTGGGACGAAGAGAACCTGTGACTAGTGGTGTTTCTTCATACCAGACCGAGATTCAGGACGAGGACGATGAGATTAGAGCGCAGCGAGACTTGGAGAAAGCATTGAGGCGTTCGACACCGGACCCTGATTACTTAGAGCAGCGAGACTTGGAGATGGCTATTGAAGCATCACATATGGAGCATCTTTCTTCATCTACCAACAGAGCATCATCTAGTCGAGCGCAGCGAGACTTTGCTGATTATGATAGTGATCTTGGGTTTTAGTTTGTTTGTTTTATTTTAGTAGGATTGTACATTTTATTAATCTTAATAGAGATTTAAGTTAATTATATATGTTTTATGTAAGTTAAACATTTTATTTATGTTAATTATGTTGGTTTTTAAGTTAATTAGATATTCTCGGATATTCTCGAAATTCCGACAAATACCATGAAATGTCGAAATTTTAAACCTCAGCATTCCGACACAGGCCATCGAAATTTTGGGGCATATGCCGGTTTTCCAAACCTCTAAATTTCGCCCGGATTCAACATCTTGAAGTATGATTCAGAGTCCCTACTCCCTAGTTTGTCCCAGAAACTCATGTGGGATAACATCAGAGAATGTAACATCCAGGAAACTTGCCAAGAGAGGAAACTAAATTGCTCAATACGAGGACACTGAAGATATGAAAGACAAAAAAGGAAGGACTTCGGATCATGGTGTAACATCAGATCATCGTGTAACATCATGTTAAAAAGGTGTCCACAATTCGTGGACCATGGTGATCCTTGGAGGAGATACTACTTGAAGCCCATTTGCTACTCAAAGAACATCATGAAAATGTGGGCCCAAGGACGAATCCAGGGGGTGCGTCGGAGTGTGATCGCACCCCTCAAAATTTCTTATTAATTCTACTATGTTTTATGTATATTTATAAAAAATTTAGCAGAAATATAAAGAAAAATCGCACCCACCAAAATTTTGGCATATAGATTACATGTAACTTTGCACCCCCCAACTTAGATTCCTAGATCCGTCCCTGTGTGGGCCCATTAAGGAAAGCTTAATAGGGTTTCTCCACAACATGAAAAAACAAAAGTTTTCATCTTAATCTCTCCACCTCCATTGCTATTGTGTGAACAAGGAACCTTCTTCATCTTCTACATCATCTCATCATCAATCAGATAATACTAGTGAGTAAAGCTAGTGTAAGATTTCTAGAGAGTGAATCTACAAGAAAGTGCTTGTGAGTACGTTAGTGTATACTGAGAGTTATAGGTGTTATAGTCGAGTGAAGATATAACCAGAGTTTGTGATTGTGAGTGTATAACTCTTATTTCATATAATGGATTAATCATCGTCTGAGGACGGTCTTGGATGTTTCCCAAGTGAAGGGTTTTACCAAGTTAAATAATTGTTTCGCTTGTTCTCATTTATTTATTTACTTTTTGTTGATTTCTATATCGACAATTTAGGTTCTACACATGGGTATGAAGGGGAACATGATGGAGAAAAGGGTTCTCAGGGATCAGATTTCATCTTCTATCAATAAGTTATTCATTGTGAATTGTTGGTCGATACACTAGTTCTTTGATTGGAAGTGGATTGCATTGATTTATGATCTCTACGGAATTTAGTTTTAGTAAAATTCAAGATGGAAACAGGGTATAAACATGCTGGTTACTGGGAATCGTTGGTCTTCAACTTCCACTCTTCTTGTTGGGGCTGTAAAAAAAGAAAAATTTTATCCATCTTATAGTGGTCTCTCCTTAATTTACTCTATGATTTCAATGGTCCCTCACTTATTTTAGCTTAAAACCTATTGCCCAAAATCTTTGTACTTTTAAATAGCACCAAACTTTTGCATAAATTTTCTTCGTAAAACCAATTATCAAGTGCTTCAAGCATATTATATTAGACTAAATTTCATGAAATTTTTTGTTGTGTAACCAAGCAAGGCCTTAAATTGTTCCAAGTTTCGCAGCTGAAATTAGATATCTTTCTCAATTATGTCATGTGAAAGAATTGAATTTATTTCGTTGAGGTGACTATGACAATCTATAGATTCAAGTTTTGATTGGGGAATCTATTAAGTTAATCGAAATGCTATTAAGCACTGTAAGTATATTCCTAATTTGTTTTCAGATTGATTCCCATAGTGATCTTATTGAATTTAGTAATGTTTTCCGTGGTAAAATGGTGTGTATTGAATTGATTGGGTAGAAGGACGGTTGGTATAATATTTTTTTTTTATTTTATTTTATTTTATTTTTTTTTTTTTTTTGTTAATAATAAAATTTTATTGATAAGCTCAACAAATTACACAAAAGTAGAGGACAAACGCGCTACAAACTGCGCGGCAAGTCCTTTCTGGATAGCAAACCCGATTCTCCTAAATACATATTCGTTCGAACCCGCAGTCATCACGTTGCTATCCATTACCTTTTGCACTCTCCTGAGGAGCTCAACTGCTTCTGAGCCTAGCAATCCAAATGTGTCAAATGCAAAGGGGATGAAACTATGTTGGTTAGCCCTACAAGCTCCGTCATGTTTCTCCACTTTTGCTGCTGCTGCATTGCTAGCTGCTAGCCCCACCTCAAAAATCCCAGCACCCAGGCCAACCATCGGAGACACCCCTGTAACATCGTACATGGGTTGTTGGTCTAAAATATTTTATATCAAAACATCGTACATGGGTTGCATTCCAGTTTATTAGTGCATTGAATATTAAACTGTTGTGCGCAGCGAAAACTAATACACAAATAACTGATGATTGAATTAGTGTGTGAAACAAAACGAAAAACGACAAAATAACGTTCCATCACAAATACATAAGATATACGCGGTTCGGCCAATATGTCTACGTGCACGGGTATGAAGGAGATTGATTTATATATGTAGACGATCTTACAAGCCCCTCACGAAGAAACCCAAGTGCGTGTTTTTTCTCACATTAAGCTATCCCTCAAACCCTCTAATGGCTTCAATAGATCTCTCACACATCACAATATTCCCTCACACTCACTTGTTGATGGAGACGAAATAATCTTATAAATCACTCGTGAAGAAACAAATGTGGTGTTCTTCCTCACAAGAAGTTTTCTCTCAAACTCTCCCAATTGTTTTTCTCTCTCTCTCTTACACGCACATATCCGCCCAATTAGGTTTTCCAAAGTTTGGCTTTATATATCATAGCCTTACAAAGACACGAATTTGGGCCTATAGTGTAGAAAATACTAGTCTGTTCGAACGTCGTCCATAAAAACGGTTCAAACCCTTCAACACCTTCAGCAAGCTTCGGAACGAAGAAAATCTAAGTCGAATGTCCATAGTATATGTATGATTGATTATTGATCGACAGTGGACACTTGGATATAAGAATATGATTTGTTCTCGCATTCTTGTTTCATTAGTATGTATCCATTTAATATTTTCTGTTGTTTCGCTTTCCTTAATTTTGATAATCAAGATTATATTTTAATCTCATGGTTCAAAATGAGATTTAATTTAGGAATTTCGAGGAGTGACAGAGAAGTTGATATAATTATACAAAAAAAAAAAAAAAACATAAGATACAATCTTTGATGTTATAAATTTGTTCCGGCGTTGCATAAGTTCATCTAAATGATAGTCGATAAATTAACAAAATTTGTAGATGCACAACATTGGAGAAGTTGGTATGCATCCTTAAAATATGCATGGTAAATACAAATTAAAATAGTCAAAAGTGTTAAATCGCATAAAAAAAGTGATAAATAGCAATGTGATGACAGCGGATTCTAATTAATATGTATTTCGTAGGATTAGTTTTGCTATTCAAAAAAAAATTGTAGCGCGCTTGTCCTCTAACTTTGTATAATTCCTGAAATTTTTATCAATTAAATTTTTTTTTAATTAAAAGAAAGAAGAGGTACGCATTCATTGTCCCAGTATTGCATTATGGGTTAATGAATATCTATATAGCCATGCCAGTCTGCGAAATTATAATTGGGGTCCACCTATATTTGGTTAGCAATCGGGATTCAGCAGGGGGATCCGTTAGGGCCTCTTCTTTTTGCCTTAGTCTTGCATCCAATAGAACTGTACATCCAATCTGAGTGTCACTTGAAGTTGTAGGCGTGGTATTTGGATGATGGGACGTTGATTGGTGACACTAATCAGGTGGCCGCAACCATTCAGATAGTTGGACCTTCATTGGGGCTCATTCTTAATGTGAATAAGACAGAGGTGTTTTGGGCATCAGTTGATCCTCGTCGCTCTAGTATTAGTCTGTTTCCACCAGGTATATCATGTCCTCAACATGGAGTCAAGTTGCTTTTAGGGGTGGTTAGTACTGATGCATCATTCATTGTGGGCCTTGTTCGACAACGAGTTGAGAAAACAACCAAGCTAATGAGCCTACTAGCAGAATTAAAAGACCCACAATGTGAGTTGGCACTACTACGAGCATGCATGGGATTACCTAAACTTATCTTCGCTCTTCGTACTTGCCAACCAACTTTTGTTAAGGAAGCGGCAGAGTATTTTGATCGCATCCTTCCAGCAACCCTTCAGGGTATCGTAGTTGTTGATGGTCCAGGTTTTGGTGACCTTCAGTGGCGCATAGCAACCATGTCGTTATGCCTTGGTTGGTTGGGCATTTATTGTGCCATAGATGTCAGTAAGTTTGCCTTCGCAGCCTCTCAATGCCAAACTCAAGAGCTCTAGGACCACATACTCAGAGGGTGTGGTAGCACACATGGATGGTGCTTTTGATAGTGCAGTTGTTGAGTTATAACTTTCTCTCCCTGATTTCGACCTTAGTACTCTAGCCTAAAGGGCTAGCACCCCCACCCCCCTAAACCCCAACACACACTGACGGAAGCTTACTACAAGAAGATTGCTACTGGTATTGACATGGATTTTGATTTGTCTGCTCGTCAAAGGGCTATGATAGAATGCTTACAGACCGAACATGCCAATGACTTATTTATTGTTATTCCTATGGAAGGGTTAGGACAACGCATGACGGTAGTCGAGTATCGTGCCATTCTCCGGTACTGTCTCATGATCCCGTTATTTACAGATGAGGACTTATTTCCTGTATGTAAGAAGAGTCGACTGGACGTTTTTGGGGACCATGTTGTACACTGTAAGTATTACCCCGATTTTAAATACAAACACGATCATGTGCGTGATATATTGTATGATGTGGTATGGCGAGCAGGAATATAGATAAAGAAAAAGGCTCTAGTCAATTTTCTTACAGACCCGTCAGAAGGCAGATCAACACTATGCCCAGCTGATGTTTTGATATACAGTTGGTTAGAAGAAAACATGCATGTGTTGACATCACAGGAGAATCTCCGATGGTGGGGTTTGGTAATGGAAATTTCGAAGTGGGTCAGGCAGCCATTAATGCAGTTGCAGCAGAAACACGAGGGAGCATGTGCAGCGAACCAACATTGTTTCATTCCTTTTGCTTTTAACACTTTTGGGTTTCTAGCACCAGAAGCAGTTGAACTTCTCAGGAGGGTACAGAAGGTGATGAATAGCAATGTGATGACGGCGGATTCCAATGAATATGTATTTCGTAGGATTGGTTTTGTTATTCAAAAAAGGCTTACAGCACAGTTTGTAGCGCGCTTGTCCTCTACCTTTGTATAATTCCTCAATTTTTTATCAATAAAGTTTGTTTTGATTAAAAAAAAAAAAGAAACCCTCATCAGTGCAGAAACTACTTTACCTTTTGGTGGACAAGTTTTATCAAATTTTTCCTTTGAGAATTGGGATCCACAAAGGCATTTACCAAAACCTCCCCCTTTTGTGTTGTTATTCATGGAATAACTGCACAACCCGCCTGTTTTTTCGCAATTCTGACAACCATCATAAATAAGGGCAGTCCAAGATAGATTAAACCCAAGTTTAGCTTCGCTGGTGTAGTTGACATCTAGTCTGCCAAAACGGGGTTCTAGCACAGTCTTGTCACAGTTTCCGTACCAATTAAATGCTCTTGGTATAGAGCTTTGGTTAGGAAAAGCATAAGAACGTAGATCAGAATTATTTAGACAAGTAAGTTCATACTTGTCAACATCTTTATCATGAGGAATGTTGCTGCAGTTGTAGAAAATGGTCCACTGGTGATCTTCATTTCGGAATGCATAGCTTAACGATGATCCGAAATCCTGCAATGAGATGTTTTGTCTTGGATGAGGACATTCTTGTCCATCGAAATCCACGTTCCTCAAACTTAACATCTTCTCTACATAGCTGAACCTTACATGGTAGAGTTGGTTGGATATATTCATGAGTCGTCCCTTTTCACGATCACATATGATTCCAAATCCTGGATACCCACAGTAATTAGTAGAGTTGTTCGACTCGACTAACCAAAATGGGTACCTTATTTCAACATCTTCACAATAGCTCTGCTTGGAACACAATTGAGTCGATGCAATGACTACAACTCCGTAAAAAATGAGGATGATAGTGATAATCATGAATCCAGACATGAATGCTGAAACACACATTTTTTTTTTTCCTTTCCTTATTGCAACTAGACCAGTCAAAGTTGTAAAACTACTTCAGTGATATATCTGAGAGGATGAATTAGGGGAGGAGTTGCATAATAGTCTCTTGTGTGTCCCAAGTCATGTGGCATTCAAAAAGTCAAGTCGATGCATACCAAGAAGGAAAGGGGTTGTTCTATAGTCCTTTTCCCGCTTCATGATTAATAATATGTGGACTAAGTAACATGGAAATAGTGTAGAAAATAATGTATTTTATCTTCCCAAACAGCAACACAAATAAATAAATAATGTATTCGTCTCTATCACTGGAAAACAAAGAAAGAAGATAATAAATATACATATAAGGTTGTGGGAGCTCGCACCCACAGGCCACATGTCACCCAACAACTTGTAGGGGATTTTGTCAAAACTCCGTTTTGGTGAAAATTTGCGAATACCTTAGGTAGTGTTTGTTTCATTAAGCATTAAGCATTAAGTGCTTCTTAAGTGGTGGACCAGGTTAAAATTCAGAAATAAGTGTTTTTTAAGTTGTTTGTTTAGAACAAGCATTAAAAACTAATTGGGATATTTCAACGATTTTGGCCCAGCGAAAATCTCACGCTTAATTTAACTTCTTAATGCTTGTTGTATTATTTAGACAATTCTACCCTTATAAAAATTGGTTTTATTATCCATAACCATTAAGTAATATCACAGTCAGATTCATTGGCTTAGTTAATGGCCTTTCTTTTGTCTGATCACTTTGAAATTTTTACCATAAGTTCCTGAAGATTTCTGTTATATCATATCTAAAATTTAGAATTTTTAGACGATCGGTTTGAAAATTACAGATTTTTTTGTGGTTGTTATGTTTTACAAGAAACATTACGTTACAGTCAGATTCGTTTGCTTAATAAGGAGACTTTCTTTTGTCTAATCAATTTAAAAGTTTTACTATATGTTCCTGACGATTTCTATTGTATCATAACCAAAATTTGGAATTTTTAAACGAGTCGTTTGAAAGTTACAGATTTTTTTTGTGATTGTCATGTTTTAGAAGAAAAATTACAGTCAGATTCGTTTGCTTAGTAAGGGATCTTTCCTTTGTCTGTTCACTTTGAAATATTTTCCATATGTTCATGACGATTTCTGTTGTACCATATCCAAAATTTAGAATTTTTAGACGAGCCGTTTAAAAGGTTAAGATTTTTTTTTTTTAAATATCATGTTTTAGAAGAAAAATTGGCGTGTATAGTTTTGTTGTTAGAACATTTTTCTGTTTGTACGACGTAACAATATAGTGTAGTTACACAAATATTTTGGCTAAGGGTGAAACATTTTCATTTGAAGCACAACACTGAATGGTCAACTTGCGCAACCAAAGTGCAAATCAACTTTAGGTTTTTGGGTTATGTGATAAGGTATTGTGTATTGTCAAAATACTTTTCCAATAATAGGGTAACATGGTCAAAATCACACTTATGCATAAACAAACAAATCAAAAACAGAACTTCTTAAAAATGATAACCAAACAACTTTTCCAGCATTCAGTGTTCAGCATCCAGCATTAAGTATCCAGCATTAAGCATCCAACATTCAGCATCCAACATTCAGCATCCAGCATTCAGCATTTTAAACAAACACACCCTTACTAAATATTTTTATTTTGTCTTGGCCCTAGAAAATTAACGATTCTGTCAATGAACCGTTAGCAGAATCTGACGTCCTTATGTGTTGCTGACATGGTTTTAACTTAAAATAAATTGGACACGTGTTTTAATCCGGTTCAATGGATGTGTTTTAATCCAACAGTTGTAATCTGTCTTCTTCCCCAATTTGCTAACCCGAAACACAAACACAGAAAGGAAATTTTTCCTTACTTTGATGGGATACATTAAATCCCACCATTTGCTTCAATTGCAAGTGATTTCTAGCAAATAGTTCAATTATTCTTGTCAATTTCCACTAATTTCAATTGTTCTTGTTTTTAGTAAGTTTATAATGTTACGATAAATACTCAGGATCTTGATATGATTAATGAACAAACAAACACAAAAGATGTAAACTAAAGCAGAAATACGGAAACACAATAATATTCGTGGTTCGGCAATATGCCTACATCCACGGGACAAAGAGATAGCTTTATTGATAATTGAGAAGTGAACTACACAATAACTAATGAAACATTAGTTTAGGTTTCCTCACAAATCTCCCTCACTCATACTTTTTTATCTGCTCCCTACTTTGCTCAAATTCTTATGGTTACACAACACAATATTTATAACCTCTTTGGTTAATCCAATTGGTAACCCAATTCCTAAATCAACAACAACTTAAATTTCTAATAGATTAGAAAGCCTTATTGAATCCTAATAGAATTCCACCACACTTCTTGCCAAATAAGGAAATTGATTCCTAATAGGAATCCATTACTTGTAACCTCCACATGTCTCTTTTCTACAATTCTCCACCTCGGCGAAGATTGTAAAAAACTGAGCCGACCATAATGAACCCATACGTACTTCTCCTGCACCACACAAGCATCATCTCATCTTTGCCCCCACACGCCCATAAGGGCCACTACCCTGAAGGGCCTCAACATTTGGAGAGATTGATCAAGTTAAGGCAATGCCTAAACTTAAACCCAAAACCACCTCAGTGAACACCTCTCCTAAAACTTTATTTGCAAACTCTTTACTCAATTGTTTCTTCAAAGAAACAATACATGACTTGCTCTTTGCAGCTACAAGCATGTCATCCACATAGAGTAAGAGAAATATAACGGACCCATCTTGAAGCTTTATGAAATAGACTCACAGATCATATTCACTTCTAGAGTACCCTTGCTTCAACATAAATGTGTCAAACTTCTTATAACATTGTCGTGGTGTTTGCCTCAATCCATATAAGGACTTCATCAGTTTGCACACATAGTCTTCTTTACCAACAACTTTATAACCGTCAGGCTATAACATATATATGTCCTCCTCTAAATCTCCATGCAAGAAAGCAGTTTTGACATCTAGTTGCTCGAGCTCTAAATCAAACTGCATCACCAAAGCTAACAAGACTCGGATGGAAGTGTGTTTAACAACCGAAAAGAAAACTTCATTATAATCCACACCTTCCGTTTGTGCATATCCCTTAGCCACTAATCTTGCCTTATAACGTACTCCTCATTGCCCCCTTAAAGGTAGAAGGCTCATCATCACAAAATACTGATAATGCAAAAGATGCACTATCCTCAAAACCAAGTCGAACTGGTGTTTTTCTCAAACGTGGTTCACGTTGAGATGCTAAAGATGGCCACTCATGATGTTGCTCTAATTATTGTTGCTATACAGTATCTTCAAGAGGAACCTCCTCTTCAATCTCATCATCTACACATCGTGGCAAACAGATGTGAAAGATATTCTTGTTAGTATGAAGCAGATCAAAGCCCTAAAGGGGAAACCTGAAACGACAAAGTTGCCAACTGGTTGGACAAATGATGATTGGAAAACGTTTGATCAACATGCCTATAATACGATTAGGATATGTTTGACGAGGGATATCACACACATTTTTGCCGGTGAAACCTCGGCAAATGAGTTATAAATGAGAAGTTAGAGAAGCTCTATCTTAGTAAGGACTTGACGTCAGAACTCTATCTAAAGAGGCGTTTGACTCTCTGTGTCTGGATATGTGTCTGTTGTTACCTGTGTAACCTCTGTACTTGTAGGTACCTGTACAACAGTCACCTCTTTATCTATTGTAGATGAATATAGAACATTATACTCCACCTGCATGGTATCGTCACCATCACTGTCATTATCATCACCCTCATGTTGAGAGTCCCAACCTGTGAACTTTTTTGAATCAAGCATTGCTTTCTCATTAAAGATTACATCACGACTGATCTGGAATTTATTCAACTCTGGGCACCATAAACGATAACCCTTAATACCTTGTGGATATCCCAAGAAAATAGCTTTCTTGGCCCTGACTCCTAACTTATCTTCTCTGATATGAAAATAAGCAAGACAACCAAACACCTTCAAATCTGAATAATGAGGAGGTGTACCAGACCAAACTTCCATAGGTGTCTTACAATCAATGGTTGTAGATGGTGATCGATTCACGAGATAGCACGCCGTATTTACTGCTTCAGCCCACCATACCTTACCCAAACCTGCATTGGATAACATGCACCGTTCTTTCTCTAGTAATGTGAGATTCATACGCTCAGCTACCCCATTCTGCTCTGGTGTACCTTTTACTATGAAGTGTCTAACGATACCTTGTTCTGCACAATAAACTTTTAATGGGTCTTCAGTGTATTCTCCACCATTGTCATAATGTATCCTTTTCACAACACGGTCAGTCTGTTTTTCAACCATAACTTTCCACTTCTTAAATAAATTAGTGACTTCGTTTTTGTGCTTCATGGTGTACAACCAAACTCTCCGCGAGAAATCATCGATAAAGGTCACAAACCGCCTTACTCCTCCCTTAGAACTGTTCTAGAAGGACCCCATACATCTGAATGTATATAATCTAAAGTACCCGTAGTGCAGTGAACAGCAGTACCAAAACGAACTCTACACTGCTTGCCAAATACACAATGCTCACAAAAATCGAGCTTGCAAGTTTTCTGGCCACCAAGCAAACCCTTTTTACTCAATGTAGACAAACCTTTTTCACTCATATGCCTTAGCCGCATATGCCATAACTGAGTAGAAGTTAATTGTTTCTCATCAACCGCTTGAGAAACCATAGCCATAGTTCCACCTAAAACTATATCTCCAATAAGAAAATATAAGTTTCCATGTCTTTCACCCATCAAATATAACCTGTCAAGATGAGTCCATTCTCACTGGTAAACTTGAAACCACTATCTTCAAGTACACCTAACGAAATCAAACCCTTTCTCAAATCATAAACATGCCTGACTTTTGTCAAGGTTCTTACAGCTCCATCATGTGCCTTGATCCGTACTGTACCAACACCAACTGTCTTACAGGCATTCGAATTGCCCATAAAGACTTTACCATAATTTACTTCTCTGTAAGTTGTGAAAGACTCCCCATCGGAACACATATGATACAAAGCAGCTGAATCAAGACACCGTCCTTCAGCTAAATAGCTATTTGATGTAACTGTTAACACCTCATCCTCATTGTCTCCAATAGACTTTGCTACCTCATCACTACTTTGAGCAATGTTAGCAACTTCAGTGTTCAAATTCCCATTGAATTTGATAATATCAAATCCGCGCACCTTTGTGTAATTACTGCTGGAATTCGAAGAATTCGAATCAGCCATCTTCTCTTCAATAATCAATACCACTAAGAAAAACCAAGATTGGATTTTTAACAAACTAAGAAAATCAGAACCGTCAACTTCAACGAAGTACTGAGAACAGAATTCTTTGAAACGCAGAACATACCATATACTGTTAGAAAGCCCGAAGAGTCTACTTTCCAACCCAAAAATCGGATCATCGTTTCAAGATCCGACCACAAAGATATGGTTGTTTTACTACAGGATGTCGAATCTGGACAACTTCCTAAAACCCAACAAAACCGTTCCGATATCCCGTCTTCAACCCAAAGGAATAACCTTCGGCTCTTGATACCAATTGTTATGATAAATACACAGGATCTTGATATGATTAATGAACAAACAAACACAAAAGATATAAACTAAAGCAGAAATACGGAACCACAATAATATACGTGGTTCGGCAATATGCCTACATCCACGGGACAAAGAGAGATAGCTTTATTGATAATTGAGAAGTGAACTACACAATAACTAATGAAACCTTATTTTAGGTTTCCTCACAAATCTCCCTCACTCATACTTGCTTATGTGCTCCCTACTTTGCTCAAATTCTTATGGTTACACAACACCAATATTTATAACCTCTTTGGTTAATCCAATTGGTAACCCAATTCCTAAATCAACAACAACTTAGATTTCTAATAGATTAGAAAGCTTTATTGAATCTTAATAGAATTCTACCACACTTGTTGCCATATAATGAAACTGATTCCTAATAGGAATCCATTACTTGTAACCTCCACATGTCTCTTTTCTACATATAAAAATAGACCATCAGTTGAAATTCTTTAAAAATCAAATGAATAACAAAGAATTTTACGATACCAATTGAAAGAAACCTCTTAAAAAGCTATTGATAGTGAGAATGGGTCTATGTTAAAGTCAATGAGCCACCAAAGGAACAGCATCAGCCATCCACCTACTGTAGCGACCCGACCTATATCACCACCGATATTGTCCCCACTTAGCCACTGCAGACATCCGACAGTGTGGGGTTTTATTAGGCAGCAGCCTGCTTCCCAGGAGGTCACCCATCCTGAGACTACTCCCACCCGAGCACGCTTAACTCCGGAGTTCTTTCGAATTCCGGAGCCAAGTGAGCCCAAAAGGCCTCGGTGATAATATTTGACGGGTCTATACCTATATTGCAATGTCAGGACATCCTCCTCTCATGTGTCGTAGGACACACCCCTCGACATACCACCTGCCGACCCGGGGTGTTACACCTACATCCACCTCTACAGCCACCTCTCTACCCTCATAAATTGATGAAGGCTATAGCAGACCTCAATGAAGACTTTAAACAAAAGACTTATGACTTTCGTGTGCGTATACTTTTAATAAATAGATACTTTTATCTCTGTAAATTATTCAAGCAATCAATTCAATTGTTTCTTCTGTCATTCATATGTTCAAGTATATTCATTCATTCATTAAGTTCATCATGGTATCAAAGCCATAAGTCTAACGACAATACAATCATCAAAATCATTAAGCTCTTTCTTCCTTGATTTCTTTTTTTTTTCTTCATTAATTCTCTATCACACTTTTTCATTTTCAATGGAAGGCAGTAGCTCTACCTCTAGTGTCATGGTACCCAGTATTTCGGGTTTCATGTCTATTAAACTTGATAGAACCAATTACCCACTTTGGTTTGCTCAGATGAGACCCATCTTGAAAAGCAAAGATTTGTCCACCCGAATTCAAATGTGATGTTGATGGTAAAATTACCACAGAAGTTGATCCTGCCTATTTTTCATGGCATCAAAGAGATCAAATGATTTTGAATTGGATTAATAATTCACTCACTCCTCCAGTGTTGTCCACGGTGGCTCGCTTTACTTCATCGTATGATACATGGCTCTCACTCGAGAAGCGGTATGCTTCTCAATCACAAAATCGTATTCTGCAATTAAGAAACGATTAGTTTACTACCAAAGGAGAAGGTCTTTCCATTTCTGATTTTGTTGACAAGATTAATCATATTGCTGATAATCTTGCACTAGCTGGCAAACGAGTTGATGATGATGATCTTTTTACTATTATCATGAATAATGTCGGTCCAACCTACGAAGCCACTGTTAGTTCTGCACAAGCACGTGACAGTCCTATATCCTATGATGATCTTGTGGCATTACTCCATAGTGCTAAAATGCGCTTCAAAGCCCAGAATACTCTTGCGCTTGAGACCACTCCAACAGCAATGTATGCACCCAAGTCTCATCAAAACAATTCTCTCGGACGAGGAATGAACAACCGTGGTTATCCTATGCGAGGTAGAGGCCAATCTGGTACTCGTCGGCCTCCAAACTCGAGCTTATCTTCCTCCCAAGGGTCTTCCAATGCTAGCTCAAACAGTAAAAATAATGCTCGGTCCATTTCTCAAATTTGTTCTCGAGCAGGACATATTGCAATTGATTGTTATCAACGCATGAATCAAGCTTCTGAAGGACGTATTCCAACTCAAAAGCTCACTGCTATGGCTGCTGCAACATCTCTGAGCAACACTTCCTCGACATGGATTTCTGACAGTGGTGCCTCGAATCATATTACTCCAGACCTTGCTAACTTAGCAATTCAGAACGAATATCATGGGAAAGATCAAGTAGCTGTGGGTAATGGTGCAGGTTTGAATATTGCCCATATTGGTTCTACTAAAATATCTCATGGTGCCTCATCATTTCATATGAACAATATTTTACATTTTCCATCTATTGCTACTAATCTTCTTTCTGTTCATCAATTTACCCTAGATAATAATTGTTATTTCATTTTCTTCTCTGATTGTTTTTATGTGAAGGATCTAAAGACGGGGAGGGACTCTTTTCCGCGGGCAGAGTGAAAATGGTCTCTATCCATTTAGTATTCACAACCAGATTTCTACAAAGTCGGGTCGTCCTTTTGCTTTTGTTGGTGTCCGTGTTGGTGCTCAAGTTTGGCATTCAAGGCTAGGTCATTGTGCTTCCAACACCTTTTTGCGTCTTGTTTCAAATAAATGTCTTCCTATGCAGGGATCCAGTTCACTTCCTTTTTGCCAATCATGTCCTTTAGGAAAGAGTACAAAATTGCCTTTTAAATTATCAAATTCCATGGCTACTACTCCATTAGAGTTGGTGCATTCAGATGTCTGGTGTTCTCCCACTGTTTCTATTAAGGGATCAAAATATTATGTTTTATTTGTTGATGATTTTTCTCGATATTCTTGGATTTTTCCTATGCAATTTAAACATGAAGTGTTTGGTATCTTTATTCGATTTAAATTGCATGTTGAAAATCTTTTCTCGACCAGAATCAAAGTCTTTCAATCCGATGGGGGAGGTGAATGCACCAAACGTCAATTCCAACAATTTTTAGCTAATCATGGAATTAGTTTTCGTTCTTCTTGTCCCCACCATCCTGAGCAAAATGGGTTGGCTGAACGGAAACATCGGCATATTGTTGAAACTGGTCTTACTCTTTTGGCTCATGCTCATATGCTAATTACATATTGGGTTGATGCCTTCAATACCGCATTGTATGTAATTAATCGGTTACCAACTCTTGTTTTAAATTTCACCACTCCATATGAAAAATTGTTTCATAAAACTCTAACATATGATACTCTTCGGGTTTTTGGTTGTGTATGTTTGCCTTATTTAAAACCATATAACACTAATAAATTGCAATTTCGGTCAAAGCGGTGTGTGTTTTTGGGTTATTCACTTAATCACCAAGGTTATCGTTGTCTAGATCAGGCTACCGGTCGTGTCTATTTGTCCCGTCATGTAGTCTTTGATGAGGGTTCTTTTCCTTTTCAAGAAAATACTAACACAAACTCTACAGCGGCGTTCTCCCCGGATTCCTTTGCGACACCTGTGATTGAATTGGTTGCACCGGCTACTTCCCCTAGTCCCACTCCTAATACCTCACTTCAAGCCAATATTCCTTCACCAACCATTTCTACTGACTCCCAATCTTCTACCACCATTGAACCCACTTCACCTATCTCTCATGTTGAGATACCTTTGTCCCAAGACCATGAACCAAGAAATGTGGCAACAGCTGTATCTCATCCCATGGTTACTAGGAGTAAGGCTGGAGTTTGCAAGCCAAATCCGAAATATGCCATGCATGTGACATATGATTCCCATGTTGAACCAACTTGTTTTAGTCAAGCAGTCAAGCATGCTGAATGGAGAAATGCTATGGGTGCCGAATTCAATGCTTTGCAACGAAATGGTACTTGGTCATTTGTACCCTCTCTCCCAAATATGAACATATTACCAAACAAATGGGTGTTTAAAATCAAAAGACGTTCTGGTGGCTCTATAGAACGGTATAAGGCCCGGCTTGTTGCAAATGGCTTTCATCAACAACTAGGCCTTGATTATACAGAAACATTCAGTCCAGTTGTAAAACATTCTACTATTCGCGTAGTCATTGCTTTGGTTGTTCATCACAAATGGCCTATTCGCCATTAGATGTACAAAATGCATTTCTCCATGGCATCTTATCTAAGGAGGTATATATGCGTCAACCTACTGGGTTCAGTGATCCGAATTTCCCTCATTATGTTTGCAAGTTTCACAAGTCACTCTATGGGTTAAAACAAGCCCCTCGGGCTTGGTTCAAGCGATTTTCTGATTATATAGAGGAGCTTGGTTTTCAAGAATCAAAGGTGGATTATTAATTATTCACGTTTCGTAAAGGAAGTGTGATCATTATTTTGCTTATTTATGTTGATGACATTTTAATTACTGGTAATAGTCCGTCTTCTATTTAACAGCTCATTTTCAATCTAGGTACCTTATTTTCTATGAAAGATTTTGGTCCTCTTCACTTTGTCCTTGGCATAAAGGCAGTATATACTTCTCGTGGCTTGTACCTGACGCAAAGTAAATATATCTGAGATATAGTACAACGTACAAAATTTCAGGATGCTAAACCAATCTCTTCTCCAGCCCAAACTGGTAAGAAATTGAGTTTGTATGATGGTGAATCTCTTGGCGATCCAACTAAATTTCGGAGTATAGTAGGCGCTCTCCAATATTTGACAATTACTCGTCCAGATATTGCATTTGTGGTCAATCAAGTGTGTCAATTCATGCATCAACCAACCACAACCCATTGGAATGCGGTCAAACGAATCCTACGTTATGTGAAAAGTACCTACGATCATGGCTTGTTTTACCAACCTGGTTCTCTTCGTCTTGAAACTTATTCAGATGCCGATTATGCTGGAAATCCTGATTATCGTCATTCCACTGGTGGCTATTGTATTTATCTTGGCTATAATCCCATTTCTTGGAGTGCTAAGAAACAAGGCACTGTATCTCGCTCTAGCACTGAAGCAGAATACCGTCAATTGGCATACATTGCGGCTGAGATTTCCTGGTTTCGATCCTTGTTTAAAGATTTGGGCATCTTTCTTTCTACACCACTTATTTGGTGTGACAATATCAGCTCAATATCTTTAGCATCAAATCCGGTATTTCATGCACGGACCAAACATTTGGAAGTAGATTATCACTATGTCCGTGATAAGATGATTCATAAACAACTTGATGTTCGATATCTTTGTACTGAAGACCAGGTAGCAGATGTGTTCACTAAAGGGTTGTCGTCGACTCGTTTCAAGTTGTTGGCAAACAAGCTTATGGTGCGCTCCCGCCCCATTCGCTTGCGGGGGTATGATAGTGAGAATGGGTATGTTAAAGTCAATGAGCCACCAAAGGAACAACATCAGCCATCCACCTACAGCCACCTCTCTACCCTCATAAATTGATGAAGACTATAGAAGACCTCAATGAAGACTAAGCAAAAGACTTATGACTTTAGTGTGTGTATACTGTCTATAAATAGATACTTTGATCTCTGTAAATTATTCAAGCAATCAATTCAATTATTTCTTGGGTCATTCATATGTTCTAGTATATTCATTCATTCATTAAGTTCATCAGCTATACACTTGCTTAGTTTATAGCATAACAAGAATGCATAGTAGTAGTAGTAGGTGATGATGCTTAGTTTATAGCATAACAAGAATGCATAGTAGTAGTAGTAGTAGGTGATGATGCTTAGTTTATAGCATAACAAGAATGCATAGTAGTAGTAGTAGTAGGTGATGATGATGATCATGGTGGTGCCACTGCCACTTCCACCCTTGGAGAATTGTTGATCAATAGTCAATACATTCAAATAGCAAGCATGGTGACTACAAGAATGATGATGATGAGATGAAAGAGGAGAAAAAACCTATCAGAGCCGTTGGATCATAAGGCATTTGTTCAACTAGATTAAAACATCTGTTCGATTCTGCTAACGGTTTTCAGACATAATCGTTATCTTCTTATGGCTAAGACAAAATGAAAATCTTTAGTGGGGTGTTTGCAAATAAAAACACAAACCTCTAGGGTTTTGACAAAATTGCCCACAACTTGTGCCTGGTCTAATATGTGTTTGCAAATAAAAACACAAACCTTAAAATGATTTCAACTCTATCCATCTATGATCCATCCTACTGAAGCTGCAGTGATGCCTCTACAGTTGGGTGAACCGTCTGCAGACTGTGGACGATTTCCAAGAGCAAGGCTTGGATAAATTTATCTGTCAACAAAATATAGGTCAATTTTGACGCGGACTGTTATGTAAACAAATAAAAATTTCTAGCTAAAAAGGAGGAAAAGTGGTGAACTGATCTGTCATTTCTTATACCCTTAGAAAGCCCTGATTCTATGAACGTATTTCTTTTTTTTCATAAGGTTATAAATTTAGTTTTTTTTCTTTTTTAGATTAATGAAAATGGCCTATGTTTTTTTAGATTAATGAAAATGGCCCATTATATTTGCCCTCATAAATTCTATGTACGTATGACGCCAGTAGAATACCGAGCCATCTTTCGCTATCGTCTAATGATTGCACTATATATACAGATGGCGAACTTTGTTCTGTGTGTGTAAGAAGAGCAGAATGGATGTCTATGGAGACCACGCAGCTCACTGCAAACATTATCCGGGTTTCAAATACAGACATGATCATGTGAGTGATATTCTGTATGATATCTTTTGGCGAGCAGGGTTGCAAGTGAAAAAATAAGATGGTCAACTTCCTTACTGATCCTAGAGAAGGTAGATCAACACTGTTGTGTGTACCCTAGGTAAAAAACCCGACAGGTGTCATCGATGGCTGTATAAGAAGCTAAACCGGGAGCACCTGAGCATTAGCCAGTCAGGACTGGGCTATCGAATAGGGCCCAACCCGGTCTCAAGGAGTCCACATACACTCTGTGGACCTTGACCCACCGGATAGTCCACGATCAATGGGTGGAGTCCCGGTTACTGTATAAGAAGTTGAACCGTGGGCTCCCATACAATGACCAGGCCCACCTTAGTCAAGTAGGCCAGGTCCGGCACAGTAAAGTCTAGCAGCGACAGAGGCTCATTCGAAGGCTTATCACAGAAGTCCAGAGGACCTGGCCAGGGTGTATGCAATGAAGATTAGGCCTCCAGTCAGAGGAGTCAAGCCCAAGTCTTTGCTTTCAGGCTTGGTCAATCCAAGTCCCAACCAACTAGATAAGTCCAGCGAGATTCCAGGCTAACAGAACCCATGGTTCTAGCCTGCTGGAGAAGATAAAGGAAGACCCAGGTTGAACCAGGACTTATCAGAGGATGCCACGTGGCAGTCATCCTGGTCAAAGGGAATTCAAACCAAGGAGATAACCGCTCGGCAGCATGCAAGCAATCTCCATGGAAAGCATCTTCACAGTTGAACTACCTGAGTTCATGGAGCCACAACCAGAGGGGTGGTTGAGCTAGCCTCCTCAGGCCTACTACAAATACAGGAGTTCTAAACATCCTGAACTACGAGTCTTCCACTGTGCAACTCCATTAGAGCTTAGCGGAAGCAGAGAGTTGATTCCAAGTTCATCTTCTTGGATACGTAGGCAGCTTGATCTCGATCAGGTCCAGTCTCATTGTATACCCCCCCCCCCCCATCTTATCTCTGTCTATACAAGGCTTTCATTGTAACTGTTCAATTAATCTATACGTATCTCGAGTTTGTGGATCAAATTTTTGCACCCACAACGGCGTCCAACAAATATTTTAGTTTACAATTGGTATGAATGCAGACATGCTTGTGTTGACATTATAAGGGCATCGCCGATAGTCGGATTCGGTAATGGGATCTTTGAGGTTGGTCAGGCAGCTAATAGTGCAACAACAACAAAAGAGGAGAAACACAGTGAAGTGTGTAAAGCAAACCAACATGCAGGGACAGATCTACAGGCTGAATCCCGGGGTGAAATTTTGGAAAACTAGTACTTTTACTCATACCGAAGCCCACCACAACAAGAAAACTCTTAGATTATTGTACACAAGCCCTACCCATTTTGGATTACTGTATCTAAGCCCAACCCAAAATTAAATCCTGGATCTGTCTCTGCCAGCATGGTTTCATCCTGTTTGGTTTCGACATGTTAGGGTTTCTAGAATCAGAAGCGGTTGAGCTCCTCAGGAGGGTACAAAAAATAATAGATTTCAATGCCATGACTGTTGAGTCGAATGAATATGTTTTCAGAATGATTGGTTTTGCTATTCAGAAAAGACTTGCGGCGTAGCTTGTAGCACGTTTGTCCTCCACTTTTGTGTAATTTTTTAAGCCTATTAATAAAGTGAATTTTTTTATTTTGGTTCTAATGAATATGTATTTCGTAGGATTGATTTTGCTATTCAAAAAAGGCTTGCAGCACAGTTTGTAGCGCGCTTGTCCTCTAGCTTTGTGTAATTCTTTTTTTATCAATAAAATTTGTTTTTGATTAAAAAAATAAAATAAAAATTCTATCCATACCACACCACAGACTGTCAATTAATTAAAGTCTAAACATAATTAAGTTCAAAGATACTAGTAGTGTACTGATTTTTTTTTTTCCTAGTTTAATTTTTGACCTCCAAGTGGAGTCCAAGAACTCTTGGGTATATATCTAGTACTCCAGTTTAAGACATGTCCCTGTATGCCTGACCTCAAAATATATACGAATTGTGAGGTTTCTTATAGACTGTGTCAACAAAATTGTGAGGTTTCTTATAGACTGTGTCAACAAAATGTCATATGCATTATTATATCATGAATGTGATAGTTCATCCACAAAACAAAATTTCTAAACCTACTTGGTATTCAAATTATAACAAACCCATACATTTCTCATATTCAGATGAAAGGGGAAAAATCCTCCAAAACTAAATTAAAAAAAATCTAGGATTCATTTTCAATTAAATATAGTATAATATATAGTAATTTGTATGGCAAGGTGTATCTGCGTACCATTTTGATATATCACTAAATATATTTGGCCCTCAAATACATTTAAGGAGCCCGCTATTGCCAAGGTACATTTTCTGTTAAGACTTACTTGCCCTCTAGATTTAATAATGTTGTGATTTTTTGGTGTAGGATTAGTAGGGTAAATAAAACACTACCACGCATGGGTGCAGTGAATCCTAATGGAATTTGAACAAGTTACATAATTAATTAATAGTTAATTTTATACTTTTGGATTTATTGAAAATTTTGGTTTTAGATTAAAAAGATTTTGATAATATATTTGAGGGCAAATAAATCCAACAAAAAATGAACCTTGGCAGTAGCAAATATTAGCTTGGCAATAGCGGGCTCCATATTTAATTGTGAGAGGCTTATTCAAAAGGACAGAAAGATATTGTTTCTTATTGGAAAGGGCTTTGAAGTCAACAAATTCTGGACTAACATACCCACCTTAATCATAGTATGATCATAGGTCAAATCGTATATAACAAATTTTATTTTTTTTTAACAAAACACTATAACCTAGGTAGGGAGTGATTAACCCTAGTGAGAAAGGGCAAAGTCGGAATTGCACAAAAATATAACACTATGATTCGACCTAAAATCATAAGTCGTTGTCATTTTCAACAAGTCGACAAAAACTGCATATCTTTTTCAACCATGACTTTCAATAAGATTATCCTTATGGAGGGTTGACTCAAAAGAGATCGTCCAAGAAAAACATGATTGGTGTCCTTCTCAAAAGTTACTTCTTTAATTGGAAGTTTAAGCTAATCTTAGTCCAATATACAGTACCTTACCATCTTTGGTACCGTAAATCGGCATTATAAACAGAACTACAATTACCATTAAATTAATTTCAAAATAAAACCATGTTCAACGTACAGTATGTATATGAAATTTCATAGGATACACATCACAATGTAAAATTGAAACTCTAATCCCACATTTAAAGGTAAAACCTGCTGGGCTTCTGGCTTGTTTTTCCGCATCCACTCATATGTTTCCTGAGGTGCAGCCATCTAATTATTAAAAAACTAACACTATGTTAACTAGGCTACCGGAAGAAGAGTTTATTTGAAAATTTGTAGATGGCACAAAGGTGTGGACCTATTTTGATTGAAAATATCGCATTCTCAATCTGATCGTATGCCCAATTCCAAACCCTGTATTTACTGCATGCATTTTTAAAAGCACAAAATTATCGTAAACAAAGTTTCTTCATTATGTTCATTAAAACTCTGCTTCACTCTTCCAAGTTGTAATCTATCGTTTAAAATTTATGTTCAGTGCATTTTGAAAATGGAAATGTGCTTCAACATAGAAATTAATAGACAGTCATTGTCTAACAGAGCATTTTTGTGATCCAACAAAAGTAGTACCCCTGGAAATTCTCTTGAAAGTGACAGTGCCTTATGCATACTAAAGCTCAGAAGGCAACGGTTTGAGGTCCAAAAAAGGGGGAGAGTCCTCTAAGGTAGTGGACTTTTTCTCTGGCTCTACATCAAGAGCCAAGATGGGCTCAAAGAGATCATGGTCGGATTGGGTTTCTCATAGTGCGGGATCAATTAGAGGCATAGACTCAAGAAGGGCGGTGACATCACTGATGGATGTGTCAAGGTCAAACTCAAAACCAAAGTGAGTTAAACATTGTTGCAACTCATCATTGGGGTAGGTGCACTCCACCATTTGAGGAATGAGGTAGTCGAGTACACAAGCCTCTTTAACCATGTCCTCTGCCGGTTGTTTCATGAGGTTAAAGATGTTAACCTCAACTATCATATTCCCGAAAGAAAGGGTCATGGATCCGTTCCTACAATTTATAGTGGCATTTGCAGTGACCAGGAACGGTCTACCCAAGATAATAGGAATGTGGTTGTCTGCGGAGGGCTGAGTATCCAAAACAATAAACTCTACCGGGAAATAATAGTCAGACGCTTTTACTAAGACATCCTCCACAATTCTTCGAGGTATCTTAGTAGATCGATCTGCAAGTTTAAGGATAACCCTAGTAGGTTTCATGTTTTTAAGGCCCAACTCATGGTACAAAGAGTAAGGGAGCAAGTTCACACTCGCACCTAAGTCAAGTAAAGCAAGACTAGTGTAGTTCTCTCCTAACATGCAAGACAAAGTCGGATGACCAGGCTTTGTATTTTACCACATCGTTTTCTTGTATAAAAGACATAGCTTGTCTGTGATAAAAGCATCATGGGGGACATTGTCTTCCGCTTCACAATACAAAGGTCCTTAACAAACTTAGCATACGATAGGATTTGCTGGATAGCGGTCAAAAAAGGTATATTGATATGGACATTTTTGAATACCTCCTTGATCTCAGCCAACTGTGCTTCTTTAGTGGGCTTGACAAACCTTTCGAGGAAGGTGCCTTGGGCACATTCTGGTTGGTTTCAACAGGTTTAGAGTCCTTAGGCTTTGAGATAGCCTTGGGTGGAGGGTCTTTGGACGTTGTACCCTCATGGTCATTATTGTTAACAACAGTTGAGGGCTCTACAGAAGGTTCAACATGGTTGTCAACCTTTTCTCCATTGTGGAGGGTAATCTTTGCATCGGCTAGGTAAGGGGAAGGTCCGACGATCCAACCTCATAAGCGATCTCTTTGCCATTCCCCTTTGGGTTAGCAACTGGTTGGCTAGGGATTTTCTTTTTTGGCGTGTAGTCATTAAGTCAATAAGTTGGCTAAGCTGGGAAGATTGTTGATTGACTTTTTGTTTGAGCTTAGCAAATCTCTCCTCCCATGATTGCTTTCGTTGTGGTGCAGTGTCTTGGTTTTGAGTTGCTAACTCTCTACCAACGACCAAGGGGTAATTGTATTGATTTTGTGGAACATGGACCATTTGATTCTGCCCTCCATGAGGTGCAAAATGATGGTTGGTTTGATTTGGATGGGCAAAGTTTTTACCGGGCGCTTTTGGCGCAAAATTTTTTGACCGGGCGCTATTGGCGCGAAAGATTGATTTTGGTAAAAACCAGGCGGACCTCCATCATGTTGATGTCTAGGTTGAGGTTGTGAGTCTTGCCTCCACCGAAAATTAGGATGATTCCTCAACTCGGGGTTATAAGTATTGATAAAGGAAGCACGAGTTTTTTTCTATATGTATTGAACGCATAAGTTTGATCTATAGTGAGCAATGTCTACTACAAAGAGAGGGCATGAGTGAGTCGTGTGGTCGTTACTAAAAGACATAGTACAAGGGTATGTGTTAGGCTCATTGTAGACACTCATCACAGGTCTACGAGCAGATTTCTTTTGTTTCATGGTACAAGCAAGTGCCTCAACTGTCTTAGTGAGACCTTTAAGGAGGGATTTGATATCAGCGTCTTCTTTAATTTCATAATACATTCGACCCTTGTTGGATAAAGACTCGGGTAGAGTAAAATCATTGTGAGTGACCTGATAAGTCCTCAAAAGTGTATATTTATCCCCTGAATAACACCTTGTTTGCATAGCACTTAGTTTATATTATTGTGTTATATCTATTGATTAATGCTTCTTGTCATTTGTGTAGGTTTCATGAGCCAAAATATGAATATTGTGTTAAAACGCGCCAAAAGCCAAGAAAAGCCATCAAAATGATGTTATTTGCATAAGGATAAAGAATTGATACTTGCACCCATAAAGTTGCTGAGGGTACCCCATCGACTGGTCCTATGGAATTGACTTTATGTCCAAGATGGGTGGCCCAAATCTCAGCCCAATCCGAGTTATAATGAAGCCCACAAGTCAAAAAATCTATTGAAACATTTATTAAAGCCCAATCTTAAAAATGCTCTACATGAAGATCCAGAAGTTTGATTTGGTCCTCTGAAGGTCTTGGTCCAAGCTACAACTTAGGCCAAAGAGAATTAGGTTTTCCTGAAGCCTTGATGCTTCTAGAAGGCCTACAGCAGCAGCCACGAATTTGACCAGACTTGGTAGACTTTGTGAGCAAGTAATATTTTTTTTTTTTTAAAAAAAATACCCTGAGAGGGGCGGGGTTTGGTTGGACCCTACCTGTCCATTAGATAGAAAAAATTATAGCTTTTAAGGGGGGCTAGGCCTTACCTTATAGCCTAGTCTAACAAAACACGGGCCATTAGGCCTTACAATAGGCAGAGATGAGTAAAAAGGCCCTAAAGTCAGCTCCTAGGAAATATAAGCGCCAAAAGGATAGCAGCAGCACCAAAGTTCAGCTTTTCTTCTGTCTAAACCAATTTCCAAAATGGTGTCCCCTTCTTCTTCCTTTTCTTCCTCCGGTCAGTCCAGCTCCTCCGATGAGCATAGCTATGTTGCATCTCTGGTGTTTGATCAGACCTGGATGGCTGTGGAAACTTCTCTGTGTGAAGTCCACTTTGAAACCTTTGAGCCTTTCAAAACCGGGTTGAGAGGACTTTGCGAGCAGGCGGTGAGATCTAGGAATGCTTCCGGCACCAACAATCCTGTAACTGATGCCCTTCACAACTTCTTTCCTCCCCCTCCTGACAAGGTGACTCTTGGCTGTTGGGCTGAGTTTGAGGGGTGGTTGGGGACAGCAGCAGGGGAGAGTTTCAGCGGACTTTGTCTGCCTTGGTGTAGGTACGCTTTTCATCATCTTGGTAGCTGTGTGGATTGTCACCTCGCCTCCGTAACCCTTGGTGAGGTATCTGAAGATGAGGATGGCGTTGAGGATGCAGATGAGAATGGCGCTGAAGAGATAGATGATGTTGGCCCCCAAGATTCTGACAGCGATGAAGCCTGTGAAGGTGGCAGCATTAGCAAGAAACCTCAGACCTGACCCAACTCCTTCTTGGCAGCTTTGATTGATTAGGACCCATATGTTGTTATGGCCCCATCGGAATGGAATGTAACTCCACCTTGACTTTTCTGGATTAAGAGATCTTGTACTAGTTGACATGTCTGATGTATGGAATGTTTTCTTTATCTCCCGTTAGGAAAAACTTGAAATCTGCATCTACATTGTTGTTAACTGCTCCCATGCTCTTATGTTTTAAACCTTGTTTAGACAGGTAGTCTGCACAGGCATTGCCTTGTCTAAATACATGAGTGGCGATGACATGCAGAGGGGCTGACGGGTTCCTGTAGTGTGTCCACTAAATCCTCAGAGTCCAAGGAATAGGTAGCTCCTCCCTCAACCATTGCAATGCCATCTTAGAGTCTGTTTGTAGGTGAATCCTGGTGTATCCCAATTGGACACATAAGGCAATGCCATCCAAAATAGCCCTTGACTCTACCAGATTGTTTGTTCCCTGTCCATAATACGAAAAGAAGTTTGACAGATGAGTACCTTCCTTGGTCCTGATGATACCACCGCCTGCTGCTTTGTATTCACTATATAAAGATAAGTAGTAGCTATAGTTTAGGCTAGTCAATAATAAGAGTTCATAGTTCATAATAATAGTTTTTCTCTTGTATTGAACTCAATCTTCTTATTCCCAATATTAATCCATTCACTTTTCCTTTATGATGTTGTGTTATTTATTTACTTATTCTATAGTGTCATTATCAAGGATGAGTAACTAAATTCCCTTTAGGAGGAATGGTTGAAGTACTCTAGATAATGCAAAAGCACCATCTTTGTTCTTAATGTTCATTGTGATTCAAAGTACTTAATGCTTGTTTACTTCTATTTCACGACATAAAGTAAGTATGATTATTTATATGTTATTGATATCCATGTTGATAAAATACTATTGTTAGAGTATAAAGAGACCTAGCTATAATGGTTGTATTAGATTGATTAGAGATATGTGATGGAATAGCTGAGAGGTGACTATCATATATCTAGAATCAATCTCTTTTATTGGACCCCTTTGTTAATTAAGTTGAATAACCGATCGAGAGGTGATGGTTTGATTATGAATTAATATGTTGATTTAATTAAATTGAATAGTTGAGAGGTGGCGGTTTGATTAATGAAGCATATTCGATAGCATATATAAGATAATCCCGTTTTAATTGAGTGGAATAGCTGAGAGGTGACTACTTGATTATTATAGGTATTAATGATTAATTGGAATAGCTGAGAGGTGACTAATTATTGTTATAGATTGAACATGAATGAATGACATGTATTTTTGCATGATTTAGTTTGTGGATACCAACTCTTCCCCCTATTCATCATAAGATCTTTTCTACATCACTATCCATCTTCTTAAGTTAGTTTGAGTATTAGTTTATTCATTCATTGCATGTAGAAAGTAGAATCAATCTCCATCTTATTTGTTGATTCACTTGTTGTTCTTTAACCATGGTTTTCTATTGTGTTTGAGCTAAGAACTTCACCTTTGAGGTGGGTACAACCCTTGTTAGTTACTTATCTACATTGATAACCAATATTTACAGGCACAAGAAGGAAAATAAAATACAAAATCCAATCTTTTAATAGTAGATACACTTTTGTCATCTATCAAGCATCATTGCCACTTTAAGGAACGGAATTCATTCAAACACAAGCGGGAATAATAGTTTCGGGACATCATCCCACTTCTATCCCTCCCATCCTTCTATTTCTATTTATTTAAAGTCTTTTTTTTAAGTGTTTTGTTACTTAGTCCTCTTACTGATCTCACAGCAAAGACGGATCGAAAAAAGCTCAAGGAACGAAGCCAATATCTCAATTTGAAAAAGATCGCGCAAACATAAATTTTCCAGAAAAGTTATTGGTGCTTACTATATTCGATCTCGAGTCGAGTTCATTACAGCACAATTTGATCTCGAGTCGAGTTCTGAACCAGTAATTGACACGTGTTTGTGTGACCCACAGAAGACATTCCAGAGCACTTTTTCAATTTGGTTTTTGATGTTTGAGTGATTGTGAGGCTAAACTCAGTACTTTAATTTTTCCAGCATTTGTAAGGACTTGTAAGATAATTAAATTTTCTATCCACGAAGGGGTCGCGGTTGTAAATATTTTTAAAGTAGGTGTTGTTAGGATTTATTTATTTGTGTGTTTACGGCGGATAGTAGAGCTAGCCTTGAGTCTACTAAGGAACGTCTTTTTAAGGACAATTGAAACCCAAGGAGAGGTTTCCACTTAGTCGACTTCAGCTTGTCTTCTCCCCACTTTTGGCATTTTATTATTTTAGCACAAAGTGGGAGATAAGCATACTCTTGACCCTCCTTGAATCCCCTGCAAGAGGAGTTTCTGTAATGATTAGCATGACCTTGAATGTTGCTTGATTTTAATTCAGATTTTACTTTTTGCTAAACCGGGACTGACAGCGGACCTGGCCTACGGAAAGTGAAACTTAATATCAATTAATTGTAATATCCTAAGCTTAAAATTGAATCAACTAAAGTTATGCTATCACGATGTTCATTTGAGGCCTTGAGCCGATATTTCAACTAGTACGGCGTAAACCATTCTTTGATTGGAGCACAAGCTAGGAATTGGGTTTGGAAACCCTACAGATTACGTCTGTAAAATCACTGTGGTTTTTAATTAAGGAACGTCGCTTATGCATGGAAAACCTCCCACACTGGTTATTCGCTAGTTGATTCACAAAATACAAGGAGAATTCACAACGGAAACTTGTGAAGAACTCATTGACTTAGGTGGACACAAAATCGAGTCAGTTTTTGAACCCCTTGATAGATGTTTTTAAATGGTTAGGAATCTTATGGCATATGTAATGTGCATCATGCATGCGTTTTATATCCGGAAAAATCTGGTCCAATCCTCTTCCAGTTTACACAAGGCACACAATCACGGACCACACTCCTTCTGAGGAAGAGTTCAACGACTCAACCTCCATACCTTCTTCTGAGGAAGAGTTCAACGATTCAACCTCACTTACTGATGTAAATCCTACACCTATGGCTCACGAAGTTACCCTTCGGGATTACTTTCCACCTTTGGCCACCTACCTGCATAATCTTACCCGAGACAACTGCAGATAGCTATGGCATTCGCCTTCAGATTGTGGCCATGTTGCCTAAGTTCTATGAACTTCCATGGGAAGATCGATATCAACACCTGAACAAGTTTCTGACTGTGCTTAAAACTTTCAAGGAGAAACATTTGTTTGAGGAGGAAGTTAGCTTGAGGTTGTTCCCTTTTTCTCTTGAAGATCGTGCATCTCACTGGTTACATAGCCTTCATTCCAATTCTATTGAAACCTGGGCTCAACTAAGCAAAACTTTTTGAACAAATATTTTCCTATTACCAAAACCAATGAGCTTGTTGATGCCATCAGAAATTTCCGACAAAAAGAGGGTGAGGTTTTCTTTGATGCATGGGAGAGGTATCAAGACCTATTTATTCGATATCCACACCATAAAGTTGATGACACAGAAAAAGTCAGGATCATGTATAGAGGCCTCAATTATACAAGTAGAAACATGGTTGAAGGCATGAACGGTGGCGGTTTTCTTGATCTATCAACCACCAAGGCTATTGCATTCTTTGAAAAACTAGCTGACAATAGCCAACAATGGGATTTACCAGGACCACCCCCGAGAAACACTACCACGGACACACACGATAAACCTAGAGGCATGTACGAGGTCAAACCTGACCCCGAGCTTAAAACGTTACTCAATGGTTTAGTAAAAAAGGTAGAAGCACTTGAGGTATCCTTAAAACCCACATCACCGGTCATGAGTGCCTCCACTCTCCAATGTGATGCTTGTCAAGACTCATCCCATATTGCCGAAGTTTGCCCTCTCCTTTACACTTCACCAGAAACTGAGGAAGCATGTGCGTTCAACTACGCCGGGAAAACAAACTTCACCAAGGGCAATGCTACGTACCCATACATAGACTGTTCAAATCTGTCTTACACGAACAACAATGCTTACACAGTTCCATCAAGATTTAACAAGTCATATGGGCAACGTAGCAATACGACCTATGTTTAAAATAATGACAATAGAAACATGGTGACGGTCCCCACTTATACGAACAATGCTCATCACATGAGTAATTCCAGGGACCCAGTTCCAACAAATCGACCTACCTCTCAGAAGTCCTCCCTTGAGGATGTTCTTGCTCGTTTCATGCAACAAACGCGCAAGCGTCGATTGAAATGAACGCTCAAGCTATACAACGGATAGAACAAAAACTTGACGAAAATGGCAGATTTCCGGGACAACCAATCCCGAACCCCAAGGGCAAGGAAGTTGCCTTGGTGACAGAAGTTCCGTCTACACCTATACCGCTTGCTGAAGTCAAAACGATCCAAACACTTGGGTCAGGAAAACATGTTGACAATATGATTAACTACAAACCGAGTCCTAGCATTGTGACTCCAATTACCATGACACCTGTTGCACCACCTAAATGTCCGGCTAATGAGCCTACCACCTCTAAGCCAAGGAAACATACCCGTGAGATTGTGGATACTCCACAGACTTACAATCCACCCGTAACTTACCTCCAAAGATTCACAAGGTCTCTAAAGGAAGTACAAGCAGAGGAGGTACTTGACGTGTTCAAACACATAAACATTAAAATACCTTTCTTCGCGGCTATCAAACAGATACCTTCCTACGTTAAGGTCTTGAAGGACTTGTGCACCGCAAAGAGGAAAACAAATGTGCCCAAAAATGCGTTTGTTGGGGAAGAATTCTCTGCACTTGTCCAACACAATGGAGTGGTAAAATACAAGGACCCTGGGAAATCAACAATACCCTGCAAGCTTGGTGGAAAGTTTATGGGTAAAGTTTTGTTAGACTTAGGAGCGAGTGTTAATCTCTTGCCTTACTCCCTATACACCAGTTTGAGTCTGAACAACAAGAAACCCACGAACATGTCTTTACAACTGGCCGCCAGATCACTGAAAGTACCTAGATAAATAGTTGAGGATCTCTTAGTCAAAGTGTTTGACTTTTACTATCCTGTTGATTTTGTGTTGTTGGACACTGAACCTACTGCCGATGACTCGGTTCTCATCATCCTTGGCCATCCGTTTTTTGCCACCTCTAATGCTCTCATAAACTGTCGGAATGGTTCTATAGTTCTCACTTTTGGCTCTATGACTGTTGAAGTTAATAACTTTAATCTTGGCCAACAACCCCCTGATCTTTCTTTATCTGAAGATGTGTGCCTTCTTGATTCCTTACCTTATGAAATGGTGCATAGTTGTTATCCTGAAGATCCAGTTGTTCATTGCCTTACCATGCATAATGTTAACTTTGACATCGACCAATCTATTGCCCAAACTAATGTTCTTCTTGATTCTGTGCCTATCTTTGAACCTAAAAACCCTGAGGCCCTTGATTCGATGTGTTGCATTGATTCTGATTCCCAAGTTGAGACCATCACTCCATCTTGATTCGGACAGTAGTCATCCTGTTATCATTTATTCATCTCTTACTTCCGAACAAGAGAATCAGCTTCTTAAAGTTATTCAAGAACATCGTTCTACCATTGCCTAGTCTATCCACGACATTAAAGGTATTAGCACTTCTGTTTGTTCTCACCGTATTCATCTTGAGGACGATGTTAAAACTTCTCGTGAACCTCAGAGACGTCTTAATCCTCCTGTGAAAGAAGTTGTTTGTCCTGAAATTCTTAAACTCTTAGATGCAGGTGTGGTTTACCCCATCTCTGACAATCCCTTGGTTAGTCTTATTCATGTGGTTCCTAAGAAGGCCAGTATGACCGTAGTTACTAATGATAAGAACGAACAAGTCGCCACTAGATTTTCAACCAAGTGGCGTGTTTATATCGGCTATAGAAAGCTTAATACAGTCACCCAATTTTTAGGTAAAATTGATAAAAAATACAACGTACTATACCACTTTTTCCGATTAATTCAATGTACAAAAAAACTGACCAAACAATGCTTGTACTTTCATTTTGTTTCTACGTTATACAATCTGTTAAAATGAAGCTAACAGACTGCTTACATATACAAAATTTTCTAACATGTCTTTCTTTAATTAAATAAAAGTTGATAATAATTTCTTGCAGTTCAAAATTGCCACGTGATTCTTTGTTTATAAACAATTGTACACTTCTTCTTCTCAAATCGATTTATCCCAAAATCAAAGTTTCAGAAACCCTAGTTTTCTAATCTCTAAATTCTAGCTTTATGGCTTCATTATCATCCTCACAATCAAACTCTTCCATTAATATTGGTGCATCAAAAGCTTCATCATCTTCTTATTTTTTGTTCAATTTCCTTTCCATATCATGTCTTCTTCCACCTTTTATAGAGTGAGATATCTTACAAGTAGAGAAAGTGTTGATGTTTTTGTGGCAATTTGTTATGAAATTAGGGTTTGAAGAATGAAAATTGAACATAGGGTTCCATTGTTGTTAAGTTTTGGAAGATGAAGGTGTGGGAGATGAAAGCAGGTTTTAACACTTAGGAAAAATCGATTTAGACGGCTAAGATCGAAACATGTGGTAACAAGATCTGCTAACACGTGGATTACTTAAACTTTTGTTATGTTTCTTATACCTCAGCATATTCATTAATTAGATATTGCCACGTCAAAAATTTGTGTACATGTAAGCAATCTGTTAGCTTCATTTTAACAGATTATATAACATAGAAACAAAATGAAAGTACAAGCATTGTTTGGTCAGTTTTTTTGTACATTGTATTAATGGGAAAAAGTGGTATAGTGCGTTGTATTTTTTTATCAATTTTACCAAATTTTCCTGAAAGTTACTGGTTCATATTGGGCCCGATCTCGAGTTGAGTTCAGTTTGGCCTGTACCAATCTCGAGTCGAGTTCCAGGTAGGGAATTTGCCTCGTTTTTTGCGTGATTTTTCTAGAGCGTTTCAAAACTCCTTTTTAGTTAATTGTTTTCCTGTTGAGAGATTGTGAGGTGAACTAAGTAGTCTATTTTTTTCAGCATTTTTAAAGACTTGTAAGATATTTAATTATTCGATCCACGAAAGGGTCGCGGTTGTAATATTTTTAAAGTAGGTGTTGTTAGGATTTATTTTATTGTGTGTTCGCGGCGGATAGTAGAGCAAGGTTGTGGAGCTAGCCTTGAGTCTATTAAGGAACGACTCCTAAGGACGATTGAAACCCAAGGAGCGGTTTCTCCTTAGTCGACTTCAACTCGTCTTCTCCCCACTTTTGTGCGCTTGTTTGGCACTTTTATTTTTTAGCACAAAGTGGGAGGTAAGCACTCTCCTAACCCTCCTCGAATCCCCTGCAAGAGGAGTTTCTGTATTGATTAGCATGACCTTGATTGTTGGTTTATTTTTAATTCTGTTTTTACTTGTTAAACTGGGACTGCAAGGCGGACCTGGCCTATAAGTGAAACCTAATATCACTTGATTGCAATATCCTAAGCCTTAAAATTGAACCAACTAAAGCCATGCTATCAAGATGATCATTTGAGACCTTGAGCAGATATTTCAACTAGTATTGTGTGAACCATTCTTTGATTGGAGCACAAGTTAGGAATTAGGTCTGGAACCCCTACAGATTGCATCTGTGGAATCACTGTGGTTATTTAATTAAGGAACATGTTTAGGTACGGACAACCTCCCACACTGGTTATTCGCTGCTTGACTCTCGAAATATAGGGAGAATTCACACATGAAGCTTGGAAAGAACTAATTGACTTGGGTGAACACAGAATTGAGTCAGTTTTTGAGCCCCTTGTTAGATGTTTTTGAATGGTTAGGACTTCTGTGGCATTTTTAATGCGCATGTTGCATGCATCTTAGATCAGGTAAAATCTTATCCAAACCAACTCCACTCTACAAAAAGAGCACAATCACGAACCTCACTCCTTCTTTTGAGGAAAATTTTAACAACTCAACCTCCATACCTTGTGAAGTAGAGTTCAACGCCTCCACTTCACTTTCTGAAGTAAGACCTGCCCCTATGGCTCAAGAAGCTACCCTTCGGGATTACTTTTCACCTTTGGCTACTGGGCCACCTACCTGCATAGTCTTACCCGAGACAACTGCAGATAGCTATGGCATTCGCCCACAGATTGTGGGCATGTTGCCTAAGTTCCATGGACTTCCACGGGAAGATCCATATCAGCACCTCAATAAGTTTCTGACCGTTCTTAGTACTTTTAAGGAGAAACATTTGTATGAGGAGGAACTCAGCTTGAGATTGTTCCCCTTTTCTCTTGAGGATAGAGCATCTCACTGGTTACATGGCCTTCCTTCCAATTCTATTGCCACTTGGGCTCAACTAAGTAAAAAGTTTTTGACCAAATTCTTTCCTAATACAAGAACTAATGACATAGTTGATGCCATAAGAAGTTTCCGACAGAAAGAGAGCGAGGTATTCTTTGATGCATGGGAAAGGTTTCAAGACCTATTTCTTCCCTGTCCACACCATAAAGTCGATGACACTGAAAAAGTTAGGATTCTATATAGAGGCCTTAATACTATGACTAGAAACACGGTTGAAAGCATGAGCGGTGGAGATTTCCTTGATTATTCCACCGCCAAGGCTTTGGTTTTCCTTGAAAAGATTGCCACTAATAGCCAGCAACGGGACTTACCTGGACATACCACGAGAAACACTATCCCAGACTTAATTGATAAACGTAACCTAGAGGTCTATATGATGTCAAACCTGACTCTGAGCTTAAAAATTTACATCATGGTTTAGTAAAAAAAGGTTGAAGCACTTGAGGTATCCTTAAAGCCCCCATCAACTATTATGAGTGCCTCCACTCTCTCATGCGATGCTTGTCATCACCAGACCCATACTGCTGAATTTTGCCCTCTCCTTAATGATTCACCAGAAACTGAGGAAGCCTGTGCGTTTAACTATGCCGGGAGGACTAACTTTACTAAGGGCAATGCCACGTACCCATACATGGACCGCTCCAAGCTTTCATATTCCAATAATAATTATGCGGCTCTGCCTGGTTTTAATAACTCTTATGGGCAACGCAGCAATGCCACGTATGTTGGTAACACTGATAATCGGAACAGGGCACCGGTCCCCCCTTATTCGAACAATGCTCATCACATGAGTAGTTCTAGGGACCATGTGCCAACTAATCAATCTGCCCAACCTAAGACCTACCTTGAGGATGTGCTTGCCAGTTTCATTCAACAGACCCAGGCGTCTATTGAGTTAAATGCCCATGCCATCCAGAGGATTGAACAAAAACTTAATGAAAAGGGTAGATTTTCGGGACAGTCCATTCCGAATCCCAAAGGCAAGGAAGTTGCCTTGGTGATGGATACTGCAAATCCGTCTGTACCACTTGCTGAAGTAAAATCGGTTTCCACCCTTAGGTCAGGAAAACAGGTTGATAATCAAATCAATTATACACCGAGTCCCAACATTGTGACCCCGGATACCTCTGCACCTGTTGCCCCACATAAAGCTCCGGTTAATGAGGCAATCACCTCTAAGCCGAAGAAGCCTGCTCGTGAGATTGTGGACCCTCCACGAACTTACAACCCACCTGTACCTTACCCCCAGAGACTCACAAGGTCTCTAAAGAAAGTCCAAGCAGAGGAAGTACTATGTTCAAACATATATATATTAATATACCATTCCTCACGGCTATTAAACAGATACTTTCCTATGCTAAGGTTTTGAAAGACTTGTGCACCGCCAAGAGAAAAACAAATGTGCCTAAAAACGTGTTTGTGGCGGAAGAATTCTCTGCACTTGTCCAAAATAACGGCGTGGAAAAATATAAGGACCATGGAAAACCGACCATACCCTGCAAGCTTGGTGACAAATTCGTAGGGAAAGTTTTGCTAGACTTAGGAGCGAGTGTTAACCTTTTACCTTACTCCTTGTACATCAGCCTGAGTCTAACAAACATGAAACCTATAAAGATGTCCTTACAACTGGCCGACTGATCATTGAAAGTACCTAGAGGAATAGTTGAGGACCTGTTAGTTAAAGTGTCTGACTTTTACTACCCCGTTGACTTTGTGGTGTTGGATACTGAACCTACTGTTGATGACTCGGTATGTATCATCCTTGGCCGTCCATTTTTGGCCACCTCTAATTCTCTCATAAACTGCTGGAACGGTTCCATGGTTCTCACTTTTGGCTCTATGACTGTTGAAGATAATATATTTAACCTAGGCCAACAACCCCTTGATCTTTCCTCATCTGAAGATGTGTGCCTTCTAGACTCATTACCTTATGAGATGGTGCATAGTTATTACCCTAAGATCTGATTGTTCACTGCCTTGCCATGCATAATGTTGACTTTGACATTGACCAATCTATTGCCCAAACCAATGCTCTTCTTGATACCGTGCCTATCTTTTAACCTAAAGACCCTGAGGCCCTGATGTGGTTTGTATCATAGATTCTGAGACCCAAGTAGAGACCATTACTCCACCTCATGTTACTTTGAGTCCTCTTCCTCCTGAGCTAAAATATGTTCATCTTGATTCAGACGGTAGTCATCCTGCCATTATTTATTCATCTCTTACTACTGAACAGGAGAGTCAGCTATTAGAAATTATCTTAGAGCATCGTTCAGCTATTACCTGGTCTATCCATGACATTAAAGGCATTAGCCCTTCTGTTTGTTCTCATCGTATTCATCTTGAGGACGATACTAAAACTTCTCGTGAACCTCAGAGACGTCTTAACCCTGCAATCAAAGAAGTTGTCCGGGCAGAGATTCTGAAACTTCTGGATGCAGGTGTGATTTATCCCATTTCGGATAGTCCCAGGGTTAATCTTATTCATGTGGTTCCTAAGAAGGTTGGCATGACTGTAGTTATCAACGACAAGAACGAACAAGTCGCCACTAGAGTTCCAACCAAGTGGCGTGTTTGTATCGACTATAGAAAGCTTAGTACAGTCACCCGGAAGGACCACTTTCCTCTTCCCTTCATAGACCAAATGTTGGAACGCCTAGCTGGTCATTCCTTCTATTGTTTCTTGGATGGTTACTCTGGTTATAACCAAATTCCTATCGCCCCTGAAGATCAAGAGAAGACAATATTTACTTGTCCTTTCGGCACTTTTGCTTATGCCCGTATGCCTTTCGGTCTGGGTAATGCACCTACTACTTTCCAGAGGTTTATGTTACACATCTTTAGTGATATGGTAGAACGATTTATGGAGGTGTTTATGGATGAATTCTCCATTTATGGTTCATCTTTTGAAGAGTGTCTTAGTCATCTTTCCTTGGTTTTTAAGCGTTGCATTGAGAAGAATTTGGTACTTAACTGGGAAAAGTGTCATTTTATGGTTTGGAAGGGGATAGTTCTGGGTCATGTCGTCTCTCCTGAGGGTATCCAGGTTGATAAAGCCAAAGTAGATATTGTTTCATCCTTGCCTATTCCTAAGTCTATTAGGGATATTCGAGCCTTTCTGAGCCACGCAAGATTTTATCGACGCTTTATCCAAGATTTTTCAAAGATAGCTCGCCCCTTAACCAATTTATTGCTTAAGGATGCACCTTTTGATTTCACAAAAGAATGCAAGAGCGCCTTTGAAAAACTTAAGACCGCGCTCACGACTGCACCCATCATTAAGCCACCTGATTGGAGTAAACCCTTTGAGCTGATGTGCGATGCATTGGACTTTGCTGTTGGGGCTGTTTTAAGTCAACGTCTAGATTGTAAGCCCCATGTCATATATTATGCTAGCAAGACTCTCAATGATATTCAACGTAATTATACCACGATGGAGAAAGAATTGTTAGCCATAGTATATGCGCTTGATAAGTTCTGTTCCTACCTTTTAGGTACCCGTACTGTCATCTTCACGGATCATGCTGCTATTAGATTTTTTCTATCCAAGAAGGAAACTAAACAGCGCCTTATTCGTTGAATCTTGTTGCTTCAAGAGTTTGACCTTGAGATTAGAGATAAAAAGGGGACCAAAAATGTAGTAGTCGACCACTTGTCTAGACTCGACCGTCCTGAGGATTCCAGTGTTATTTATGAGAACTTTCCTGATGAGCTTCTTTTTGCAATATCGAATGCTCCATGGTTCGCAGATATAGTTAATTACTTGGCTAGCAACAAGTTTCCAAGTGATTGGAACAAGCATGATAGATCCAAATTCCTTGCTAATGCTAAGCATTATTTCTGGGATGACCCTTATCTTTTTAAGTACTGTCCTGACCAGATCATTCGTCGTTGTATCCCTGACTGGGAGCAACAAGAGGTCCTTAAGTTCTGCCATGAGCATGCTTGTGGTGGCCATTTGAGTGCCAAAAAGACAGTTGCTAAAGTATTGCAGTGTGGTTTTTATTGGCCAACTCTGCTTAAGGACACGCTCATGCATTGTACTGTGTGCACTCGTTGTCAACAACTAGGGAAGATCAATAGGCGTCACATGATGCCCTTACAGCCAATTCTTCCCGTGGAAGTGTTTGATGTATGGGGCATAGATTTCATGGGTCCTTTTCCTGGTTGTCATGGTTTTTTGTCCATTCTGGTCGCAGTCGACTATGTTTCTAAATGGATCGAGACCATTCCCACAAGGCGCAACGATCAAGAAACTGTAGTAGAATTTCTAAAAGAGTATATATTTGCCCGATTTAGCGCTTCCCGTGCGATCATTAGTGATGGGGGGAGCCATTTCTGCAATAAAGTTTTTCGAAAACTTGTCCAAAAGTATGGAGTTACTCACAAAGTGGCCCTTGCGTACCATCCGCAAACTAATGGCCAAGCTGAGGTGTCGAATAGAGAGAGTTACTCACAAAGTGCCAGACCCACGCGAAAGCAGTAGTCCGATATCCCTCGACATCAGGCTTGGATCACCAGAGGAGTCAGATGAGCTATAGAAAACATGGGGTCTCCTCCGGCGACCCAAGGGAGGGTTTGAATGACAAACGGAGCTAGCATCACTAACCTGAACATTCCCGACAACTGGGATGACTTCCGGCAGAGCATCTGGCAGAGCATCTGCATGGGCTCATCAGGAGGAGATCTTCCTTCGACTAGAAAAGCCTCATCAGACCAGTCGTCCATCTCCCCCCGCAGATCGACAGCCTCACTCTCAACCGGAGGCTCCTCCTCCACACTGGGGACTGTGCTTCTTACAGTAGCAACACCCTCGCCGGAGCTGGACTCCACCTCCACAACTTGCGGAGGAGCCGGCAGGGCAAGCCTCTCCGAGTAGCGGATATGTGTCACGATCTCCTCGGGGAGTGTCAGGTCCCGCAGGTCTGCGGGTAGACTAAAGAAGCGCTAAATATTCCCTTCAGCAGCAGAGGAATCCATCCCCGTTGGCAGAGACACATGAAGCTGACGTTTCCCTGCAAGCACAAGCGCGGAATTGTTCCTGAGCCGGAGCTCAGCAAGCACGCAAAACATAAGGGTAAAAATGAAAAAAAAAGTCAGGCGCATGCTTACCTATGAAGTCCCGCAGCACCTGTATGTTGCGGTCAGACGACCACCCTGACACCCGGTAGCAGGGTTCGAACCAATTCCCATAGTGATTGGGAAGTCCAGACAGCCTCCTGGCAGTACGCCAAGAAATGGCGTAGAAGCAGCGTTCCTTGGGCTCCCGGGCGACCGGCTTCATGAGCATGAACATCTCAACCGGGCCAAAGGGAATCTCAAAGTGGAGGGCGATCAACCTAATCTAACGCACAATTATCCAGAAGGACACGTGCATCTGACCCAGTAGGATCCCCCACCATGACAACAATCTCAAAATAGAAGAATACAGCAGGAGCTGCATGCCGTAAATAAGGTGGTATAGGCTTACCGCAATGAGGTTGTCGGAGCAACCGTCTGAAATGGAGGGGTGGGAACCAAACCGAACCCCTCTCCAGCCAAGCTGCTCCTGAACTTCCGCTGCGCTCATCCGCTCGAGTTCAGGATTTCGAGGGAGGTTGGAGGAAGCTTGCCACCTCCTCCTTGGCCTCTCAACTAGAGGCTCAGCAGAATCTAGAGGAGCCACCTCCGCCACACCAGCAGGCAAAGGGGGACATGTCGCCGGATTACTGCTTGGTCCGCCCTCATCAACAGAGGGATGGGGAGCCAAATTCTGGGGCTCTTCATCACTATTGGAGCTCAGAACTAAGGTTCTCCTCATCGTCGGAATGAAATTCGCACGAGATCACCAGAATTTGGAATTTCAGAACCTAGGGTTCCGATGAAATGAAATGGAGCTGAAGAAGAGAGAGAGAGAAGAAGAGAGAGTAAAAGGGAGTACCCTTCTCTCCTCTGAGTTTTTCTTTTATAAGCGGAGCCCAGGGTCCATCGGTTGATGGTATTCCAGGTTCCTTTAATGGACCCTCCATTAAGATCATTAACCAACTGGTTTAATGACTCGATCAGCGAAGAGTTACAAGCTTTCACTGGAAGTTGAAGTTGTACATCTTCTCGCCAACAAAGAAAGATTTAGAGAAGACGAAGTAGGGCCCACTTAACATAATCAGTTGGGCCCACACCGCACAACCATCAAGGACCCACGTCAACTGGGACCCACTTCGTACACTCAGGGAGATCCTTTCAACATTTACAGGTGGGGTCCACATAGTCTAGGTCAGCGACATAGGTACCTTCGGTCTACGTCATCACAGTCAAGGGAAGATTGACCGACATGTGATCTTGCACTCATCATGACAAGAAAGTAACCGGACCTACCTACCGGAGCTCAAGATACTGATAAAAGAAAATGTGATTTTATTACGAAAAACATTATACGGGGTGCACCAAATCCCCTACATAGTGCGATCGCGGCTAAATTAGATCAAAGGGGGAGACGGAGGATTCAGACCGGACCCCTCAGGCGAGTCAGGAAGGCCGTACTTAACTTTTGCAGTGGCATACCCAGCCTTCCAAGACGTAACCACAAGGAAATATGCTCGCTCCTTGGCAACTGACAGCTCGGCCACCTTCTCCTCCAGCTTTTCCCGGTAGTACTCTACAGTCTCCTTCATACCCTCCATCCGGGTATCTGCCCCGTTCCCCGCCCCTTTTTTATCTCCCCGCCCCGCCCCAATGTTTGCCCCGCCCCGTATCCGCCCCAATGGGTAGTAGGGCAGGGATGGATTTCATACTATAGATTGAAACCCCGCCCCGTTCCCCGCCCCATATCCCCCGCCCCATATCGCTAATCTTCTGATTTCTCTATCTCTCACTCTTGAGTAGTATGCAACTTGCAAACACCACTATGTAGTAAGATACTTAAAAGAAAGAGTTGTCCACCAGATCATTCTTTCTCTTTCTTTCTCTAATCTTATTCTCTACTGCTAGCTAGTTATCCCAAACTCTCATCTCCTGCTGATGGTTTCATAGTTTTACCGGTAAGTCCCCATCCCCACTCCCCATCATCACTTTTAAATTAACAATTCATCTGTAAATTTATACTTCTATTTTAGGATGATTACCTTGAAATATACATCGACTATTTTTACAACAAAACTAGATTCTCTATTCTACACATTTCCCCGTCCCCGGATCTCCCCGTTCCCCGCCCCCGACCTGTACAGGGCAGGGATGGGGTGAACCTTCTTCCAACCCACCGTTCCCCACCCTGCCCCGCCCCACCCCATCCCCGCGCATTGTTCCCCCGCCCCAATCAGCACCCCTAGGTATCAGGCATATCTTCATGAAGAAGCTGCTCCTCACGAAGCTCGCCGATCTTCCGCTTGAGGTCATCCACCTGACGCGATAATTTCCGAACTATCTCAAACCGGTTGTCACTCAATGCACTGGAGAAAGGCCTAGAATCTGCCATTGTTGAGAAAGCAAGAAGGAAGTCGGAGTATCAAAGAGACTCCTTCGTTCAAGAAAGGGAGTCACGAGTCATTCTAAACAAACATCTTTCAAGGAGCTGGTGCCATTCACAAAGCCACCCTTGTCCTCAGAAGACTGACAAAGTTGGTGACTCAGCAGTAGGAAGGAGATAAAGACAGAATAAGTAAACAAATTCATTAATTTATCTCAACTAGGGGCATTATTCCCCTACATAGTGCAAGAAGCCAGGAAGGTACCGGTCAAGGGTTCTTCTCTTCCTTGACCGGATGATACCTCAACTTCTCCAACAATACATATGCGGTAGCCAGTTCTCTCTAAAGAGCCCGGATCCGTTGATTGGAAGCCTCAAGCCTCCGGCTCTGGTCTGCAAGTTCTCCATTCAGAGCAAACAGGCTCAGGCGTACTTGCCGAATGTCCTCCAGACAGGAAGTTGTCATCAACTCTATGCGGTGATCCCGGTCCTCGATTTCCAGAGTCATTTTATCCTGCATATTTACGATATACTTCTGGATAGTACTCTGGTCGTTAGCCATACTTCAAAAGAGGCTTCAACAGCGGCAACAACAATAGAGAATGGAGAAAGATAAGTGGACATTCTTCTACACCTCTGGTTCCCTATTTATAGAGGAGGAAGGAAGCCCTAGTCCTTGATCCAAGGGATACAGAATCGTCATCAAGAAGCGTGTCAAGGAAAGAATCCTCCGAATCTCAACAGCCGGGGAAGATATTGCTAAGATCTTTCCCAAACAGATTTTCTACTTGACAATGAGGGGGCGATGTGTGTACCCTAGGTAAAAAAACCCGACAAGTGTCACCGATGGTTGTATAAGAAGCTAAACCGGGAGCACCTGAGCATTAGCCAGCCAAGCCTGGGCTATCGGGTAAGGCCCAACCCGGTTTCAAGGGATCCACATACGCTCTGTGGACCTTGACCCACCGGATAGTCCACAATCAATGGGTGAAGCCACGGTTACTGTATAAGAAGTTGAACCGTGGGCTCCCATACATCGACCAGGCCCACCTCAGTCAAGTAGGCCAGGTCCTGCCCAGTAAAGTCCAGCAGCAACAAGGGCTCATCCAAAGGCTCAACACAGAATCCCAGAGGACCTCGCAAGGGTGTATGCAATGAAGATTGGGCCTCCGGTCAGAGGAGTCAAGCCCAAGTCTTTGCTTTCAGGCTTGGTCAATCCAAGTCCCAACCAACTGGATAAGTCCAGCGAGATTCCAGACTAATAGAAACCCATAGTTCTAGCCCGCTGGAGAAGATAAAGGAAGACCCAGGTTGAACCAGGACCTATCAGAGGATGCCACGTAGCAGTCATTCTGGTCAAAAGGGATTCAAACCAAGAGGATAACCGTTCGGCAGCATGCAAGCTATCTCCACGGAAAACATCTTCACAGTTGAACTACCTGAGTTCATGGAGTCAAAACCGGAGGGGTGGTTGAGCCAGCCTCCTCCGGCCTACTACAAATACAGGAGTTCTAAACCTCCTGAACTACGAGTCTTTCACTGAGCAACTCCATTAGAGCTTAGTGGAAGCAGAGACTTGATTCCAAGTTCATCATCTTGGACACGTAGGCAGCCTGATTCTGATTAGGTCCAGTCTCATTGTATACCCCCCCCCCCCCCCATCTTATCTCTGCTTATACAAGGCTTTTATTGTAACTGTACGATCAATCTATACATATCTCGAGTTTGTGGATCAAATTTTTGCACTCACAGTTACCACTAGACATCTCTTGGGCTCCGTAATAATACAACAAATAATTGTGTTTGGGGGGGGGGGGGGGGGGGGGAAGAAAGATAAGGCTTTTTGGTGTTTGTATGCACCAAAAAGCCACTATGATCATCTTTTTAGTTGTTTCATCCTCAAATATCTCCCCAGACCCTTCTACGTTAATGTTTTGTTTCAAATGATTATATATCCACTGAGGAAAGTATATCTCACTGATGTTCTCAACTGTCGCGTCAATATTCTTTCTTCCCCCGATAATTTCTAACACCATCATTCCATAACTGTAAACATCTGACTTATGAAATACCCCTCCAAAGCTTCTGCAATTAACTTCAGGTGCAATATAACCTATAGTTCCTCGAGCGACAAGAATGGACACAACACTTTCTCTTGTCAGACAGAGTTTAGCCAATCCAAAGTCAGAGATCTTTGGGATAAACTCTTGGTCTAAGAGAATGTTGTGAGGCTTGATATCAAAATGCAAAATCCGAGTGTTACAACTACGATGCAAGTATTCTAACCCTTTGGCAATGCCAAGCGATATTTGATAAAGCTTTTCCCATCCTAAAGGACTACTTGATGTCTTCTCATTGTAAATGAACCTTTCAAGAGACCCATTGGGCATAAATTCATAAACAAGTGCTCGTTTGGTTCCCTCGGTGCAAAATCCAATTAGGCTAACTGTTGTGCGCTGCGGAAACTTATGCACCAATACCCAAGATTGAAATAGTGTATGAATTAAACAAAACAAAATAGAGAAGATGAAACTCCTACTACTATCAAACAAACCCACACAAAACACAAGATTTACGTGGTTCGGCTAATATTGCCTACGTCCACGGACAAACAAATAGAACTTTTACTATTGGAGAAGATAGTATAAAGCTCTCAAACAAATGGAGAAACCCTAGGTTTCCTCCCTTCTCAAATCCTCACCAAATCTCTTAAAGAGACAATCACAAATTGAGGATACAAACTCTCTCTCACACTTGGATGGAGACGATCTGAAGCCCTCACGAAGAAACCAAAGTGTTCTTCCTCACAAGAGTTCTCTCAAACTCTCTAATGGCTTTTCACAATCTCTCTCACATCAAGATTAGGTTTTTCTCTTCTTCTATTGGCTTTATAACATAGCCTTACAATAGAAACCGAATTAGGCTTAAACAGGCCCATATGCAGCAAACACAATGAGGACGTACGTACGCCTTAACTACGTATGTACGTTCTATCTCATGAAAGTTATTGAAACCGGCTCTAAGTTGTTTGACATCAATTTTGTGACATTGGTCGTCCATGGTTATTTCGCCTTGAATTCATTGTTAAGAAAATCTTGTTGTACGCGCGTCATTCCGTGTCTTTGTCTTCGCGTCTTGTGTCAAAAGTATGTGTTTTGGTTCAGGACGTACGTACCTTGTTAGGACGTACGTACGTCAGGTTAGGCAGCAAAACTTTCATCATGATAAACGTACGTACCATGTTATGGCGTACGTACATATGGTTAGTCAGCAAGATAGTTTTTGGTCTGGACGTACGTACCTTGTTAGGACGTTCGTACGTCCAAGCAGTCAGCAAGCTTGTTTCGTATGGAGACGTACGAATGTCATTTCGACGTACGTACGTCCAATGTGGATTTCTATTGTTTCGGCCCATTTTCTGTGTTTTCCAACCCTAAGTATAAATAGGGTTTCTCTTCCAAAGAACAAGTTAGTTCTTTGGCCGTCCAGTATTCCTTTTGTTCTGGAGCTTTGGTTTAGGTTTTGGTGTTGAAAGTGTTTTTGGTTATTGAACTCAATTCCCTTCTTTCCCCCTTCTCTCAATTCATAAATCTGTTATCATCCAAGTTTCATTGTGAATTCGGCTTCGAGTCTTCTTGTGTGTTCATCAAGAAGTCGAGTGTCTTGTGCGTACATCAAGGTGCTCTGGTGAAGTCAAGGTGTTAGAGATAACCAGGAGTATCAACTCGCAGTGAGTGCAGGTAGTTAATAGGTTTGTACATCTCTTTTCATCTAGTGGATTATTTGTTGTCATCAAGGCAACCGTGGACGTTTCCCGTATTGGGTTTTACCACGTTAAAAATTTCTGTGTGTTATTTACTTTCTGCGTATTGTTTGATTTGTTTGAATATTCAATTGTTATATTAGCACTATTTGTAGTTTCTCAGTTATCTGTGATACAGGACGTACGTACGCCCTAACTACGTACGTACGTTCCTAAAACAAAAACTTCCCTCCGTCCTCTTTTCCACAAAAAACCCAACACTAACCACATTAACATGGTTAGTCCTACCAATAGTAGCAACTTCATTAATAAAATCTTCTCCATTACCCTTTGATTCATTCAATAATTTAACTGCCACTAAACGACCATCACGCTTAAGCTTTCCTTTGAACACACTACCATATCCTCCTTGGCCCAAAGTTTCCTTGAATGAATTGGTCATTTTCTTAATGTCGGAATATTTATATTTTTTTACAGTAAGACGCCCACAGCTCTCTAAAAACATTTTCACATTTGTTGGACCATTGATGTTGTTCCTCAAATAAGAGTTAAATACGCTGCATGTAGAAAACAACTTCCTCCTGTATATTAGGAGTACAACTAGAAGTAATACTCCAACTCCAGAGGAAACACTTATGAACATCGAAGTGGATTAACTCACAACAGATAAAAGAAGAATAAGTCAAGGATTTTTAGTAAAATGAATGATTAGGTTACCAATTAAGACCTTTCTTCCAATATATAGGCCTACAAGCATGAAGCATGCGTGAGTTAATCATTAGTAAGTATCACCTCAATAATCACAACATTTGTTTAGTACAAAAAATAAAATAAATAAATTTAGGGGTATTGTTCTATTGTTCTATTTAATAGGTAAAAAAAATACGAGCTTCCATTCAAAAGAAGACAGAAACTTAAAACGAATTTACAGTGTCTTTGAGTGAGATTTTGTGGACACTACGCAAGACAACAAAATTTTATTTTTAAAGTACGTATGTATAAGCTTTTGGAAACCATAAGATGTTGTAAACACAGAAGCATGAGACTGTAATTAATTATTAATATAGCATCATTGATATCAGAATCTGTTCTAATAAAACAAGTTTATGTATCCTTCAAGTCTTCCTTAGCATTTCACTTTAAATGATGAGTAGATAGCTGTTATGGGATGATGCATGGTTCCTATCTTCTTTATGTAATATGGAAAAAACTTTGATCTATATATTGGAAACCATATAACCCTAAGGGTTATATATAGATGTGTTGATAGAGAGAACAAGTAGAGAACTTTGAAAAATTGGATGTGAGAGATAATTGTGTGTGAGAGAGGTACTTTGGTTTGTATCAAAATAGGTATTACTTTTCTCTTGTGTATTTGTATTCATTGTTTTTCTTTGGTAATAAAACTGATTCTCTTTGTAATGTGGACGTAGGCAATTGCCCATTGCCCAACCACGTAAGTTCTCTTGTGTTTTTTTTTTTTTTTTTTTTTTATTTTACATTGATTTGTTTTTTTATTCTTGAATTATCAATGGTGTTAGTCTTTACGTTTCCGCCAGGCACAACACATTTGACAATGCATTAAGGGTATTTAGAAAATACAGCTATGCTGACTACTTGGCTAGTTTAGGATTTAAGTATATATGTACAAACTATTATGTATCTTTAATGCTCTTTTCCCAGAGAAATTGGAAAAGCTTATAATCCATATGAATAACCTATTACTTGATGGTAGTAACACTGACATCATTCATGAGAAAAGCAAAGCAAAAAAGAAATAACAGTAGGAACGTTTTTTAATAAACTGTTATACGTAGCTAGTCGGAAACTCTGTTTCAAGGCTGCAGTTACTATTGATCTAACAGTACATTAAATTAAAATTTACAAAGAATCAAAGAACCTGGTCTAAAGTAATAATAGTAATAATCTCAGAGAGACATTCTACTTGTGATTCTGACTACTTTTTAGCTTACATAAATATTCAAGAAAAAATTAAATAAACAATTTTACATTTTACCTTAGGAGGACAAGTTTTAGGAAATTCCTTGGAGAAGTCATGTCCACAGGCACATATAAATGAATCCCCTTTTCTGTTGTAAAAAATCTTTCATCTCTCGGAAAAGCATAAGAACGTCGTCCAGAATAATCTAGACAACTAAGATGGAATTCCTTAACAGTTTTATCATAACGATGAGGAAGGTTGCTGCAATTGTAGAAAATGGTCCACTCATATCCATGTTCCATATATTGGGTAGAACAATTATGTTAGTTTCAGCAATGAAACATTTCGTTTTGGATGAGGACATTCTACTCCATCTATATTCATCTCCTTCACATTTAACGCCTTACTTCCATAGTTTATGCCTACACGGTAGATTTGGTTGGAGATATTCATGACTGTTGTTTCATTAATACAATGGAGTCCAAATCCGGGATAACCACAGTAACTATCGGTGGAGGAGAAGGAGGGAACCATCCAATCAGCTGGCCAAAAGGGGTAAGTTATTTGAACCTGGTCATTGCAATTAACAAAAAACGACTGGGACTCTGAACAATTTACAATAGATGTAACGATGACAACACTGTTTAATATGACCACTAAACAGATAATTAATCCAATTCCAAACAGGAATGCAGCTGAATCACACTTCACACTACACATTCTTTTCATGCACTCGTTCGATCTTCTTCTTTGTCCCCAAGTCAATACATGAAGAAGAAGAAGGGGTTGTTCGATCTAGTAAACATTTCAGTCCTTCCCCCTGTTACAAATTAGTGCAGCCTACTATAATATTGTAGTCCTTAGAGTAGCTGATATGTTTTATATATTTGATTTGGTCTTGAGTTTATTTAGGAGTCTGTTTATCTAGTGGTCAGTTGAATAAGGTTATGGAGTAGTGAGTCTAAGTTATGTCGAAGTGGGTCTAAGTAATAGTATAGTGTTTTCTGCTAGTTGAGGAAGGAGCAGTATAAATACGTGTCTTTTGCTTCAGTTTGAGTTATGAGTCTGTCAAGTTTTCTTTTGTTATCTTTAAGTAATAAAGTTCAGTTTTCATCTTCAGTTAATTTCCTTGTATTCAAGCTTTCTTTTGATTATCAATTGTGGTTTCTATCTTTTATTTCATGGTATCAAGAGTTTGGCTCTTTAAAGCTTGTACAAGGTGTATTTCGTAGTTGCTTACAACCTGTTTGATTTTATTCCTCAAAGAAGTCAGTTTTATTAAGTTGTGTCTATTAAGTGTTTTTTCTCAAAATGAACGGTGGAAATGGTATGTCTCAAGTCTCTGTAGACAAGCTTGTTGGTAACAACTATAGTTACTGGAAGCTTTGTATGGAAGCTTATCTACAAGGGCAGGATTTATGGGAACTTGTCTCTGGTGCTGAAGCGGTAATTCCATATGACATTCCTCAAAATGTTGTTGCGCGGCGAAAATGGAAGATTAAATGCCGAAAAGCATTGTTTGCTCTACGAACATCGATCAGCAAGGATTTTATTGATCATGTTCGTGATGTGAAGTCGCCAAAACAGGTTTGGGAGACACTTGAAAGGTTATTCACTCAGAAGAATACCATGAGGTTGCAATTCCTGGAGAATGAACTCGCTGCGTTGACTCAAGGTAATCTTTCAATTTCAGAATACTTTCTGAAAATTAAAAATATGTGTGCTGAAATTTCAGAGTTAGATATGGAGGAGCCGATTAGTGATACTCGATTACGTCGCTATCTTATCCGTGGTTTGAGAAAAGAGTTTATGCCATTTATTTCTTCTGTACAAGGGTGGGCAAATCAGCCCTCCATTATTGAGTTAGAGAATCTTCTAACTAACCAGGAAGCATTGGTGAAACAAATGTCTAGTGCGACTATTTCCAAAGTTGATGATGTGCTCTACACCAAAGATCAAAGGAAACCTAAGTTCTCTTCCTCGTCAAAGCCACAATATTCTTCCAAAGATGGCAAACGACCTGCCATTAATTGTTACAGGTGCGGGAAGCCAGGGCATATCAAGCGTGACTGTCGTGTGAAAGTTGTGTGTTCTAGGTGCAGCAAACCAGGACATATCAAACAAAATTGTCGTGTTAAGCTTGCGGACGAGAATGCTAATGTAGTTCATGAAAGCAACGAATCTGACCAGCCAAAATGGGAGCAATGTTTTTCTATTATTGCTATCGACAAGTCAGAGAATGTAGCTTCAATTGTGCACCAGACCGACGCACCTAAAGAAGCTAATAGATCTATTGACTACTCAAAGGAATGGATTGTTGATTCCGGTTGTTTCCATCATGCTACTGGAAATGTTTCACTTCTTTCTCATGTTCGTCCGCATAAAGGGAAGCGTGCCATTGTTACCGCAGATAACTCCATCTATCCGGTCACAAATGAAGGTCAGTTATTTGTTCATGATGATTGCAGGGATGGTAGCAATCTCAATGAGGTTTATCATGTTCCAGGCTTAACAAAGAACCTTTTATCAGTTTCGCAAATCACAAATTCTGGAAAATTTGTTCTTTTTGGCCCCCATAATATTCAAGTACTTGCAAATTTGCAAAGTATTGTTGCTAATGTTATCTTTACTGGGCAAAGGAAGGAACCTTTATATGTTTTATCAGCAAGTGATGCCTATGTTGCCAAGACAAGTCAGAATACAAGTGCTTCTCTTTGGCATGCTCGCTTGGGTCATGTTGGATACCAACTTTTGAACCAGATTTCAGCCAAACAATTACTTGATGGAGTTCCATTATTGAAGGCTATTCCTCAAGATGTGATCTGCCCAGGTTGTCAATATGGTAAGTCTAGCTCATCGCCTTCCATTTCATAATTCGTCTAATCGAGCATCAACCATGTTTCAGTTGGTGCATTCAGATCTGATGGGGCCTACAAGAACACTTAGCTACACTGGTTTTCAGTATGTGATGGTTATTGTTGATGATTTTTCTCGCTTCACTTGGGTGTATTTTCTTACTCATAAAAGCGAAGCATTTTCTAAGTTCATCCAGTTTCATATGCTCGTCAAACAGGAATTTCATTCTTGTATTACTTGTTTGCGCTCTGATAATGGTGGAGAATACATGTCTGATGTCTTCTTCGACTATTGTGCTGAACATGGGATTAAACGACAAATGACATGTCCAGAAACTCCACAACAAAATGGCATTGCTGAATGAAAGTTAGCACATCTTACTGCATCGTGTTTGTCATGGTTACATGACAAGAATCTTCCAAGGGAATTGTGGGCTGAAGCTATACAATGTGCCTGCCATGTTATTAATCACTTGCCTCCTTATCCTGGCACATCACCATCTCCATTCGAGGCTTTATACAATCGCAAACCCAATGTGAGTTATTTTCGAGTTTTTGGTTCAGTTTGTTATGTTCATATTTCTAAGAATTCTAGAACTAAACTGGATCAAAAGGCTAGAAAATGTATTTTTGTTGGCTATGACTCGCATAGGAAGGGATGGAGATGTATGGATCCTGTCACTAAGAAGTTTATTGTCTCTCGAGATGTCATCTTTGATGAAGCAACGTCACATTTTTCTGTTGCCCATTCGTCCAAGAATATGGCTGATTTTGATCCATTTATTAGTGATGTGGAATTCAACGAAAGGGGAAGGACAGAACCTGGTTCTGAAGGACGCCAACAACCAGGTTGTGATGTTGTCCGTAGATCCACAAGGCAATGAAAACAACATGAGTATTTGATTGATTATCAAGTTCAGTTGAACTATTTCACCGTTGTCTCTTGTTTTCTTCTTGGCGATGTATATGGCAGCGAACCACAATGCTATAATGAAGCTAAAGGAGTGGTTGAATGGGAGAAGGCTATGTCAGAAGAAATTGATGCCTTGACCAGAAACTCGACATGGGTTCTTGTTCCCAGGCCTGAACATGTTGAGCTTATTAGTTGTAAATGGGTTTACAAGTTGAAGAAGAATTCTGATGGGAGTATTGCCAGGTACAAAGTACGTCTTGTTGCACGTGGTTTTGCTCAGCAATATGGGCTAGATTATGAAGAAACTTTCAGTCCAGTTGCTAAGATGGTGACAGTACGAACTATAATTTCATTGGCAGCAAGTAAAGGGTGGAAGATGTGGCAGCTTGACGTAAAGAATGCTTTTCTATATGGAGAGTTGGATCGTGATATCTTTATGGACCAGCCACAGGGATTTGTTTCTCAAGAGTTCCCTAATCATGTTTGTCGCCTCAAAAAGTCTCTCTATGGTCTCAAGCAAGCTCCACGCGCTTGGTATGGTAAGATTGCCGAATATCTTACATTTTGCGGTTTTACTTCATCAAGTTCAGACCCTAGTTTGTTTGTTAAGGTGCAATCATCTAGGTATACACTGCTTCTCTTGTATGTGGATGATATGATTATTACCGGAGATGACACCAATGAAGTGGAACGTCTTTGTGCTGAATTATCTATTCGTTTTGAGATGAAAAGCTTGGGCGAAGTCCATTGTTTCCTTGGCTTAGAGGTAGAAAAGTCGTTGGGTATTTCCTCTCTCAACATGGTTATGCGAACAATCTACTTACTCGTTTTGGTATGGGGGAGTCACAAACAACAACAACTCCAATGGAGGCCGGTTTGAAGTTAAATAAAGTTGAAGGGGAGCTACTGGAAGACGCAACACAGTTTCGCCAACTTGTGGGTAGTTTATTCTATCTAACTATCACAAGACCTGATCTTGCATACTCTGTTGGGGTCATATCTCAGTTTATGGATCAGCCATGTGTTGGTCATTTGCTTGTAGCGAAGCGTATCCTCCGCTACGTCAAAGGCACCTTGAACTTTGGGTTGTTCTATCAACACAAAGTATCCTTTTCTTTAGTAGGTTTTACTGACGCAGATTAGGCAGGTGATGTGAATGATCGACGTTCTACAACCGGATATTGTTTCACTACAAGTTCAGCTATGGTTTCTTGGTGCAGTAAAAAGCAAAGTGCAGTTGCTTTATCAAGTGCCGAAGCAGAATATATGGCAGCAAGCATGGCTGCTCAAGAGTGCATTTGGCTTACACGTCTTCTTCGCGAAGTGCACTCTTCCATGGATTATCCTATTCCCCTCAAGTGTGATAATGAAAGTGCTATTAAGTTAGCTGGAAATCCAGTGTTTCATGCACGGATGAAACACATTGAAACTCATCATCATTTTGTTCGGGAAAAGGTGCTAACTCAAGAGATCGATTTGCAGAAAATTCGAAGTGACGCCCAGGTTGCAGATATCTTCACTAAAGCGCTTTCGCGAGCAAAGTTTGAACAATTTCGTGGTGCCCTTGGTCTTATTGATCGCAAGTCTGCACTAAGGGGGAGTGTTACAAATTAGTGCAGCCTACTATAATATTGTAGTCCTTAGAGCAGCTGATATGTTTTATATATTTGATTTGGTCTTGAGTTTATTTAGGAGTCTGTTTATCTAGTGGTCAGTTGAATAAGGTTATGGAGTAGTGAGTCTAAGTTATGTCGAAGTGGGTCTAAGTCATGGTATAGTGTTTTCTGCTAGTTGAGGAAGGAGCAGTATAAATACGTGTCTTTTGCTTCAGTTTGAGTTATGAGTCTGTCAAGTTTTCTTTTGTTATCTTTAAGTAATAAAGTTCAGTTATCATCTTCAGTTAATTTCCTTGTATTCAAGCTTTCTTTTGATTATCAATTGCGGTTTCTATCTTTTATTTCATGACCTTCATCATTAATATTTTGTGGACAATAATGTATGTAGTGACTGACATGCACTAGTACGCTAGTAGCAACAATATTGTGTGGACGATAGCTAATGTAAGTAGTGTAGACAATAATGCATAGGTTGTGTGACTGTGAGCACTAACAAGTGACAACAACATCTCCTTATTAATAACTCCTTGTGGCTGCTAAGAGTGCGAATTTGTTCCACACTTTTTAAAGAGTGCGGAACAATACTTTCCACCAAATCAGTCCATATGGCTGTATAAAAAAAAATTGATTTTTTTCTTAATTAAAAAACAAATTTTATTAATAAAAGAAGAATTACACAAAACTAGAGGACAAGCGCGCTACAAACTGCGCTGCAAGCCCTTTTTGAATAGCAAAACCAATCCTATGAAATACATATTCATTGGAACCCGTTGTCATCACATTGCTATTCATCACCTTCTGTACCCTCCTGAGAATCAATTGCTTCTGGTGCTAGAAACCGAAAAGTGTCAAAAGCAAAAGGAATGAAACAATGTTGGTTCGTTACACATGTTCCCTCGTGTTTTTGTACCTTAGCTGCAGCTACATTAATGGTTGTCTGACCTACTTCGAAAACTAGCATTTTTTAATAATAAATGAGATTAATTAGAAAACTAAAACACCTAAGATGGGTATTGTTAACCCTAATAGGACCAGTTAAATTTTTTTTAAAAACAATTAATGCTACGTGGACAAATCTGGTGGAGTGTTGTTCCACACTCTTAAAGAGAGTGGAACAAATTCAAATTCGGCTGCTAAGGCCTTCAAATTAATGTTTTTCAATGACATGCCCTGAAACAGTAAACTCTTTGGTGTCAGCAGTAATCACTTTTCAACAAATTATTTTTTTTTATAAAATAAAGCAACTTCAGGTTAGCTTAATAGATGGACCAGGCTAATACTTAAAAAACAAGTATGTACAAAAGAGAGATATGGACGGAGATAGCTCTTGTTCATTTTCATTTTTTAGTATTATTGTGTCTTATACATAGTAAGTGTATATATATACACAAGCACCTATACATATAGGTTTTACAAGTCATGCCTTTTAAGCATACTTGAGTGCCACCTGGATCCCTGCTGTTGACACCTATCTGATGACAAGTCCACACCTATATAGAGATAAAGGATGGCAAATGGGCTTGGGCTTTGAGCTCTGGATTAGACATCCATACTTCCATACTATTTACAACACTCCCCCTTGGATGTACAATATCTACCATATCAAGATCATTGCCTCATTAAAACCTTGCCAGGAAAACCTAGTGGGAAAAACCATAGCGAAGTAAAAAAAGTACAATAGTTGATATCTTGACTGGTGTTGGACGCGCTATATACTGCCTCGTTAAAACCTTGCTAGGAAAACCCAGTGGGAAAAACCATAGCTAAGGAAAAAGAGTACAGTGCGCTTAATGTCCTGGCGGCTCCCCCTGAAGACAACTCCCCCTTATGAAGATCAAACTAAGCTCGACTTTCGGCGCATCCCAATGCCATATGCCAGTTTCTCAAAAGCTGGTGGAGCTAGTGACTTAGTGAACAAATCAGCTAGATTCTCATCAGACCATATCTTCTAGACATTGATCTCATTACTCTTCTGGAGTTCATGAGAGAAAAAGAATTTTGGAGAAATATGTTTATTTTGTTCTCACTTCTGATGTAGCCTTCCCTGATTTGATCAATACATGCAGCATTGTCTTCAAAAATCACTGTTGGTGTCTCTGTAACTGAGGGGAGTCCGCATGTTGATTGGATATGATGTATCAAGAGCCTCAACCATACACACTCACGAGTTGCTTCATGGAGTGCAAGTATCTCCGAGTGGTTGGAAGATGTAGCAACCAATGTTTGCTTAGAAGATCACCAAACAATTGTTGTAGCACCATAAGTAAATACATACCCAATTTGCGATCTTTCTTTGTGTGGGTCAGATCTATATCCAACATCTACATACCCCTTTAGTTGGGAGCCATTTGGTGGTTCTCTGGAATAGTATAAGCCATATCTTTCGTTCCTCGAAGGTAACGCATAATCTCGTTTAAGCCAGTCCAATGTCATCGGGTTGGATCTGAGCTAAACCTAGCTAACAAATTTACTGCAAATGAAATGTCAGGTCTAGTACATTGGGCTAAATATAAAAGAGCACCCACAACACTCAAGTATGGTACTTCAAGACCAATTAAAGATTCATTGTCCTCTTTAGGACGAAATGGGTCTAGTTTCACATCAAGTGACCTTACGACCATTGGAGTGCGACTTGGGTGACATTTGTCCATGTTAAAACGCTTTAAAACTTTTTCAGTATTCGTTGACTGATGAACAAATATTCCATGTGTTGTATGTTCGATATGCAGGCCGAGACAATACTTTGTTTTCCCGAGATCTTTCATCTCGAACTCATTCTTTAAATAGTGTGAAGCTTTGGCAATCTCCTCAGGAGATCCAATTATATTTATGTCATCGACATAAACCGCAATGATGGCAAATCCTAAATTTGTTGTCTTAATGAATATACATGGGCAAATGGGATCATTCTTGTACCCTTCTTTCAGTAGGTACTCAATGAGGCGATTGTACCACATACGCCCGGATTGTTTCAATCCATATAATGATTTTTAAACTTAATAGAGTACATATTACGTGGTTTTGCTTCAGGCAATTTTAATCCTTCGAGGACTTTCATATAAATATCAGTATCCAACATTCCGTAAAGATACGCAGTAACCACGTCCATGAGATGCATGTCGAGTCTTTCAGAGACTGCCAGACTAATTAAAAATCGAAATGTAATTGCATCCATCACGGGAGAATATGTCTCTTCATAATCAATCTCAGGTTCCTGCGAGAAACCTTGTGCCACGAGACGAGCTTTATATCTCACAATCTCGTTTTTCTCATTGCGTTTTCTTGCAAATACCCATTTGTAACCTACAGGGCTAACATTCTTGGGGGTTAGGACTGCATGTCCAAACACATTTCGTTTTGCGAGAGAATCCAATTTTGCTTGAATTGCATCCTTCCATTTTGGCCAATCATGTCGTTGTCGACATTCCTCATCAGTATGTGGTTCAAGATCTGCTGCAATCTCAGCAGCTACGGCAAAGGAGAATACGTCATCGATGACAATTTTGTTTCTATTCCACAACTCTCTTGTGCATGCATAATTTACAGAAATTTCATCATTTTCAGGTACCTGGGCCACATCTGGGGCTTGTGTCACTTCAGGGACGGCCACTTCAGGGACATATTCCTCTTCAAGAGGTTTTTGTTTAGAGATAGTGTGTTTTCCTTGCCTTGTAGCCTCTCCAGGAGCGCTATTTACTTGAGGTTTTGTTTGGCGTTTCCTCTTCCGGGGATTTGAGTCTTTTGACCCAACAGGTCGTCCACGCTTCTGGTGTACTTTAGACGATTCATTTGCTGCCACATTCGCGGGTTGTCTTTCAGAGACATGTCGTCCTTCAGGGACAAATCGTCCTTCTGGGACTTCGATTCGCGCAGGCGCATTAGCAGCTTGTACATGTGATCTTGTCATTTCTGCTGCGTTTGTAAAACCATCAGGCAATTGCCAAGCAATTTTCTGAAGGTGAATGATCCTTTGTACTTCAGTTTCACACAAAGGAGTATGTGGATCAAGATGAGACAGAGTTGGTGTATACCAAGTCAATTTAGGTGCTTCTGCGAGAAGCCACAATTCACGTCGTTCTCCAAGAACAGACGAATTTTCTCCCCCTAACGGCGGAAAGACTGTCTCATCAAATTGGCAATCCACAAATCTTGTGGTAAAAACATCACCTGTCAAAGGTTCAAGATATCTAATAATAGAAGGAGAATCAAAACCAACATAAATTCCTAATCTACGTTGCGGTCCCATTTTTGTGCGTTGGGGTGGCGCAATTGGAACTTGCACCGCACAACCAAATGTTCATAGATGAGAAATATTTGGTTGATGACCAAAAGCAAGCTGTAAAAGAGAATATTGATTATATGCATTTGGTATAAGTCGAACTAGTGCGGCGACATGCAATATAGCATGTCCCCATGCAAAACCAGGCAACTTCGATTTCATAAGCATGGTGCGTGCAATCATCTGAATATGTTTGATAAAGGACTCTGCTAATCCATTCTGTGTATGTACATGAGCAACTGAATGCTCGATGTCAAACCCTATAGACATGTAATAGTCATCAAAGGTCTGTGATGTGAATTCACCAGCACCATCAAGGCGGATGGATTTAATAGGGTAATCAGGAAAATGTGCCTGTAATCTAATGATTTGAGCAAGAAGTCGTGCAAATGCCACATTTCGTGTAGACAGAAGAGACACGTGAGACCATCGTGCAGATGCATCAATTAACATAAGAAAATATCTAAATGGTCCACAGTGTGGGTGTATGGGTCCACAAATATCTCCTTGAATCCGTCGTAGGAATGTAAGAGACTCAGTAGTGACGTTAGTCGGAGATGGTCTTGTGACCAACTTACCTTGAGAACATGTAATATTTAAATTCATTGGATGCAAGAATCTTCTGGTTCTGCAAACTATGTCCATGTGAATTTTCAACAATTCTTCGCATCATACTAGCTCCAGGGTGACCCAAACAGTCATGCCATAACATAAATGTCTTATGGTCATGAAACTTCTGTCCCATTACTGCATAAGATTCAAGGGGCTTGATGGTTGTGTAGTACAACCCCGAAGAGATAGCCTTAAGTTTCTCTACAACCTACTTCTTTCCTGAAACTTGAGAGGTTATACATAAATACTCAATATCATGATAATTCATAGTCTCGATGTGATAACCATTAAGACGTATGTCTTTCACACTAAGCAAATTTCTTGTGGACTTTGTGGAGTATAAAGCATCCACAATTTTGAATATGGTACCACCAGGGAGCATGATATTGACACTACCAGAACCTTCAATAAGATTTGATGTACCAGAAATAGTGTCCACATTAGCTTTGACAAATTTCATCTGTGAAAAGTATCTACGATCTCGTAAAATTGTGTTGTGTGTCGTGGCATTGTCTACGAGGCATACAACTCTACCATCCGCAAGACGATTGTGCATGCTATATGTGGGATCCATATCCCTTCATAGTACAAGAAAATTAAAGTGATTAAAGTGAGTACGAGCTAAGATAACACACACTTATTATTTATTAACAGACAATAAGAAGGGTGTAAATAACAAAAGTACATATAAGCAGATACATAATATAAAACGATAGATATAGACTTAATTGGTGGGGAAACCTCCATCAAAGAAGTCAAGATTATACTCTGGTTCCACAATGAAATCATCAACATTAAAAAGAGTAGAGTCTTATGGCTCAGACTGATTGACAAAGTTCATTTCCACACTTTCTTTCCTTTGTCATTCTTTGATGCTTGATAAAGCTTAACTAAGTGTTTGGTTGTACGACAGGTACGCGACCAATGTCCTTCCATGCCACAACGATGACAAGTGTCATCACCAGTCTTATGGTAATGAGTGCTACTGGCACCTTTCCCTTTATCCTTTTTAGGCTCAGTGTCATCCCACTTCTAATGGTATGGGGTACTTTTGGACCCTTTGTGGGTGGAATTGTTATGATGAGGGCCACCACTCTTGTGGTATCGGCCACTTCTGGGGCCTTTGCCTCTTTTGGGCCCATTCCACTTTTTACTACCACGATATGATGATGCATGTGCTTCAGGCACAGGTGCAGAGCCAGGTGCCCCTTTGTTAGCATTGCTCATCAGAAGCTGCTTATTTTGCTCGACAGAAGTAAGAATTTCATTTAACTCCGAGTACTTCTTAAGTCGGCATTGCCGATACTGTTCATGTAGGACCATATTTATAGGATGAAATGTAGAGAGTGTTTTATCTATCATTTTGTCCTCAGTAACAGGATGCCCACATAACTTCAGGGTGGACGCGATTTTCAACAACTTCGAGTTGTATTCAGAAACAGTCTTGAAATCCTGAAACCTCAAGTGTGACCACTCATGTCGAGCCCTTGGGAGGGAAATGGTTCTATGGTGGTCATACCTTTCTTTAAAATTCTGCCAAAGAATCTGCGGGTCTTTGACAGTGAGGTATTCAGTTTTCAATTCCTCATGGATATGGTGGCGAAGGAAAATTAGTGCTTTAGCACGTCCTGTTGGGACAGCTGATTTTCTTCTTTTATAGTCTTCCAGACCCATTGAAGCAAGATGTAATTCGATATCAAGTACCCAGGACAGATAATTTTCACCAGTAATATCCAAAGCAGTAAATTCCAACTTGGTAATGTTAGACATGATTATAATGCGAAAATCAACAAACTACGCAAATACTTACACTGGTAACACCTTGTTGTAATATCACCTTATTGATATATACACTTCTTGTAGTTGTTGGATAATAGAACGAACTCGTGCTGATAACGTTTGATAACATAAAGCAACTTCAGGTTAGTTTAATAGATAGAACAGGCTAATACTTAAAAAACAAGTATGTACAAAAAAGAGATATGGACGGAGATAGCTCTTGTTCATTTTCATTTCTTTGTATTACTGTGTCTCATACATATGCAAGTAAGTGTATATATATACACAAGCACCTATACATATAGGTTTTACAAGTCATGTCTTTTAAGCATATTTGAGTGCCACCTAGATCCATGCTGTTGACACCTATCTGATGACAAGTCAACACCTAGATAGAGATAAAGGATGGCAAATGTGCTTGGGCTTTGAGCTCTGGATTGGACATCCATACTTCCATACTATTTACAACATTTTTCTTAAATAAAACATTGTCTTATCACCAAAAGAATAGATAGGATAATGAAGGTGTGTTGCATATGAACTTTTGGGGAGCAAATTAACCAAGCCGGCCGGAGACTGGTTAGTGACAGTAGCAACATAACACAGACCAAGAGGGAGACTTGAAATACTTTAATTTTTTTTTATTCGTGGTTATTTATATTCACAGACTGCCATAGCTAACTTTTGTTTGGAGGATTCATGATCTGTTGTATACAATATATATGTTTGCAATGTTGTGTTCCACACCATCTCTGCCTGAGACACTGCCATCTAATTTGTACTACTATTATAAACCTGAATAAAATTCAAGGGTAAGTCCTGGTTAATGAGAATTGAGCTTTAGAATTTTGTCACCTAATTCTAATTAAAATATTCTTTTAGTTATGGTTTTTTAGTAAATTTATATAATACCCTTTAAGTAATGGTTTTATTGTAATTTAACGTATTTTAATTTATGGTCTGAATTTTTATTAAAAAAATAATTAAATTAACAAAATATAATGAGAATCTTAAGAAATAATTATTTCATCAGACTTAATAAATTAATGTAATTTGTAATATTTAATAAAATTAATAACTTAAAACTCGAATGGTAATTAGACACGGATAAATTAAAATTAACCGCACCGGCTAAGGCACTTGTAATAAATAAAAACCAATACGCATGTTAACTACGCAATTGGAAGAAGAGATTCAATTAAAATTAAGATTGCACCTCCCAAATGCCCAATTCCTGGCCCTGAAGATATTGCATGCATTTTTACAAGCACAAAAGTATGGCAAACAAAAAACCTGCTTCAACTCTAGAGCCATTTAACTCATCCTTATTATTGATCATGCAGAATTCAGTATCCAGGTAACTCGGGCGAATGGATATATTAACATTGTCAAATTTGTAAATGTCCTCGTCGAAGCTCCTACAAGATGTTGTCAATGCGTAAGGATAGTTCAAGTTGAAGATAAGGTTCTCAAAGCAATACCATCTCTCTCATGGGGATACACATTTCCTCATCCTGATTGATCATGCAGATTTCTGTATGTACCTCTGGCCAAAACCTATACACCAAGAACATGTACAAGACAAACGTTTCCACTTCCTGCACAACAAAACTCGGCCAAGCGTTTGTTGCAACCAAAAACTTAAATGCCTCGATACCACCAATAAGCGGTTTTGTGCAACAGTAGAATAGTACAGCATTGAATAACGGCCTGACAAAATTTAGCTTCATTAAATTCAATCTAGACTGCCCTTCAGTTCGTCCACTATTAAGCAGATGCCTGCCAGTCCATATGAAATGGAAAAGCAATGCTAACAAGCTGAACAATTCAATAGCAGAATAACTGGTTACATAATATATACATGACATATCACAAGGATAGTCTATAATTTGATAAATCTGTTGAAAAGTATAAACCTTGAGAATATTGGCAACCAATCGGACAGAGATGACAATAACCAACAATATTTTCTCCCTGAGTCGCAGCTCGTGTTTCAAGTATGACCAACCACAACCTATTAGACCCACCAAGGTGAAGAGAGGAACTCCTTCGAGTAGATGTGGTAACAGTGATAAACCATGATCAGAGTAGCCCACATTGTTAGTGTTGTACAGACTTAAATCCGCTATTGACAAACTCGACAATTGAAAAAGCAAAACAACCAAGATAACGTAATGGATTGGAAACACACCATTCGACTTTGTAATCTTCTTTAGGAGTAGAACACTAATCCATGCAGCAGTCAACAACATATAAAGGATTATGAATACAAAATTCATCTTAAATAGCCTATATTTGCCAGAAGATAAATAGCGTCTTCGATGAGCAGCGCCATCTCCTTCACCACTTTTTCCATGTAAATTATACATGGCAGATACAACATCCATTGACACATGAACCTGTTGATCAGATTGAGAGTTCTTGAATATTAGACCAAACTCTTTGTTGGGATTAAGATTGGACAGTTTAACATTAACATAGTTGTTGTTAATATCATCCTTCTGGCCATTCAATGCCAACTCAAGTTTATCTAATGTATATAAAACCTTGTTTGGACAAGATTCAATTGGCAAACAGAACGTGATGTTGGCCTCCTTGCCAAAGTTAATCCTAGAGAAAATCGATTTTGAAACGAGGAAAAATCCGATCTGGGAGAGATTTAGGTGTTTGGGGTTGGATATAGATATGTGAGAGAGATTAAGTTCCACAAACCCTGTGTCAGTGAATCCAAAGTCCTCAATGAAGACCAAGGATGATGATGATCCATTAATATTATGTGGTAGCGGTGGTCTGATTTTTGTAGAATGGATTTCAGCTAAAGAGAAGATGGAGGAGAAGAAAATAGTTGAGATGACGAAGAGAGAAAAAATCTTGTTGATCATCAGCAGCATGATTTGTTGTTATGGATGGATTGTTATTACTACGTACGTCTTATAACTGCATGCCTTAACATATTTGCAACCTAGTATTAGTCCATATTGTAGTGTGACTAGAATACTAAACCTTAAACCCTAATAATTATTATATTAACGTATTTGCAACCTAGTATTAGTCCATATTGTAGTGTGACTAGAATACTAAACCTTAAACCCTAATAATTATTATATTAGGAAAGAGTTCACTTATATAGGTTTTTGAGAATTGCAGACTTGCAGTCAAATATATTGCACCTAAGGGATTCATGCTTATGCTTGGACACATTGCTATGTCTTTGTTGTTCATTAAAACTCTGTTTCTCTCTTTCAAACTATGCTTCAACGTGGGAATGGACAATTACTGTCTAGCAGAGCATTCATTTCCAGATCCACGAAGGGATAAATTGTGTTTGAAACCATGGAACAAAATTTTCATATTCCAAGAATTGGCAAGTTGACAACATTAAAATTCCAGAAAATATTTTGATTAGTAGCTATAATAAAATTTGAATAAAAAATCAAACCATTGCTTTGAACACTTTCAATATTGTTGAGATTGATCTGTCACATGAAGTTCCTGAAATCATGGAAAATTTGGCAATGAAAGTTGTCTAGGGGAGATGCTTTTAGGCAGTACAAAATGTTTTGAGGAATGGACCAGATGCCGTTACATATTGTTGCGCAACATCATTAATGGTTGTCCAGTCCCTTCAGGAAGGGAATCCTCAAACAAACAACATCCCTAGCTCTGATTCCTCTCCATATATGGGGGAAATGGACATATGGAGAGAAGAATCCCATTTGACTAGAGCTGTGACGTGTTTTGAGTAATGCTGCAAAACAAAGATTTCCAGGCTTCCAGGCTTAGGGGCCGTTCGGCAACCACATAGAAATGCATTTTCTTTTGGTAACAATTTTAGAATGTGTTCCTAATAAGCTAAGAAAGGAATTTTACAAGAAATTTCTCGTTTTAGCTTGTTACTTCCGCCTTCCTCCTTTCCAACAAAGAAACTTACTTCGAAATTCCTTCCTGATTTCACGTTGGTTGCCAAGCGGGCCATTAATCATCATCCAGGAACTTTCTTATAGTTGCTTTCCTGAAGAAGGCAAGTTGTACTCTTAAGATCGATTTCAATATTAACTCTGACCATAAAGCTAACAAAATCAAAATGTTTTATTTTTCTTTTCTCCCCTTTCATAATGATAACTTGACATTGTAAAGACATCAATACGATCATATTAGGGAGATAACTCCAGGAAGAACAAATTTCAAGTTACATCTCGCTGTTGTTTTACAATTACTGCTGCTCTCATTTGGGATTCTAAGATTCCCATTTTTGCTGTGGCGTCATTTATGATGTAGATCTGTCACATGAAGTTCCTGAAATTATGGAAAATTTCCTTGGACATACCACGATAGATATATCATTCTTCCATCTCAAGCTCCTGGAAAGTAAAAACAACCAACTGAATCATTTATCTATTTCACTTCAATACTTCATAAGATTGCGGGCAAATAACAATGAATTTAGCAGACTAAGGCCTAGTTCTCACTTAACATCCTACTATTATTTTTGCAGCAATATCAACATCTTATTAATTTGTGTGGCTACTTTTAAACAGATGAAAGAAAAATTGCAAACATATCTGATTCTGAACCTGATGGCCAGATCATCCTTCCTAGAAGTATCCATTAACTAATGGATCCAATACCGCTGCTCATACAAAAGAGCATTCTTCATCAAATATTGACTTGAAAAGGTCCATGTTTTATCTTACAAAAGGTGGGGGTTAAGTTGCTCATTTGTAATCAGGGTTGCGGATCTGCCATGTCTAACGTTTGTTTGGAGGATTCAGGCTCAGATATGTTTGCAAGATTGGCTTCCCTTACCACATAAAATTCAAACTCTAATCATACATATAAAGGTAAATAAAATTGAAGGAACCTGCTGGCTTATTCTTCCACATCCACTCCTGTGCTGCCTGAGGCCCCTGCAAACAATTCCACAAACGGAGCATATATTAGAACATTTCATCTATCCAATCTTCACGGAAAAAAAATCTATCCAATCGACAAAAAAAAAAGGATTGACAAGACCGTCAGATACCTGTTGGAAGCGTGTAGGATCAATGCCTAACCCAGCCATTGGCTGCGGTTGTGGATAACCAAGATCCTGTAAAGCCACAACATCTAATTATTAAAACCAACACTATGTATTTATGATAACTAGGCACTTGTAAGAAGAGATTCAAATGACATTAACATGAGACATGAGTGACCTTAATATTTCATAATCTGATCATATGCCCATGAAGTTACTGCACACATTTTTAGAGCATAATAATTTTGGCAATACATGCAATAAGGAAATTCTCTTTTAAACAAATTGTTCAGCATATATATACCTTTAAAAAAGAAAATTAATTAGCTATTTTGCCAAAGTTTGAGACAGCGTCAGGGGGATGTATAGTAATAGATCCAGGGTAAACCCAAGAAGTAAAGACAAGTATAATTATTGTCTAATAAATAATTATTCCATTCGCAGCACGAGAAAAATGTTGGCAAACTTTTGATTCGTCCAGGGATAACTCATCCCGTGGATAAACATGTATTGATTCTGTTTATGAATATATTTTATGATCACTTACCTTGCATAAAAAGGTTCCCCTGGCCACAACAACTAAATCCAATGCATTCCACCAAAATTTCTAATTTATTATATAAAACATTCTCAGATTTCCTAACACAATGACTTGTTTCTGGTGCATCTTGAAGACCAATTATACTATATGCGTGTTAAGAAAAGTTGGTGCCATACTATCAGCAATATAGTAAGAGAAGCAACAAACCACTCACCACTGAATTTAAAGCTCTTTGAAGCTGAAACTGCTGCTGCTGATTGTGGATCTGTGTTTGGAGCTGAATATGTTGTGCTTGTGAAACTTGTTGAGAAGACTGATTTTGTGGGTGTGTGTGAGTCTGAGATTGTGGTTGATGTTGAACTGGAGGCTTTTGTTGCTGTTGTATTTGTTGTTGTGGTATCTGTTGTTGTTGCTGCTGTTGCTCAAATAAAGCCAGCTCCTCGGGCTTCTCCCACTAAAATCATGTTCAGAAATATTGGTCACATAATTCAGAACTACAAAAACCATATTGAGTGGAAAAGAAAAGTAATTGAGCAAACCGACCCTGCTTTCAGCTGTTACACTATTATAGTAGTATTTGTATCCTTCAGGAGAGCTGTGTTCCGTCCAGTTACAAGTTAAAGGAGCTATTGTCGGCATAGGTGCAGCAGTAGCTGATGAAGTAGAAGGCGCAACTACAGTCGGTGCAATAGCAGGAGTGCTTGCACCTGTATGTGGTATTGTTCCAGTCCACGGAGACTGCAATAAGAAAGTATTACTGTCAACTCACTACCCATTCTCAAGCCAACCCTAGAAAAAGTAAAGGTTCAAGGACACGACTTATGTAGGAAAAACAAGAAAATGGATTGAGGGGTGAGGGAGCCAGATAACCAAAAAAAAAGCATTTTAGTATTTTACCAATAAAAACAAAGGAGCATGTCAAAAGAGAAACTGAAACTAACCCAGTCTAGGACTGCAGATTATTGAGAATTACATCATTATATAATTTCTTCGCTAGATAGAACCTTTACTAATGGTCAAAGAGAGATGGTGATCAAAGATGGAAAATTACCTAATTGTTACAGAATTAGAACATGCTGGCAAACACTCTTAACAGACCCACCTAGTATTTATCCCCCTCTGCAGCAAACCAATGATTCTCCATATCCCTCTACACATCCTAATTTTGACCCTCAACAGAATGAAAGGTTTTATGCATTTCAAAACATTGCCTTGTAATATTTCTTGGTGTCAAGGAGCTAAGATGCAGGAGTATTGACCAATGAATGATAGATGTAACTCAGAATAAAGCATATGAAGTATATAAATATAATTTGTAACAAATTACAAATCCTTCTCATAGCCAACTAGTAGCTGGACTTATCCATGTATGTATCTCCAGCAAGCTGAAAGAAGTATAGAACCTCAAAAGTGAAAAGATGCAGTACCTGCTGTTTATTAACCGGCAAAGCCTGGTGCTGACCCGAATTTTGACTTGATTGTTGAATCAAATGCAACTGTTGCTGCAGCTGAGAGAATGCCTGCTGGGATGACTGATAGCTCGCTTGTAGAGCTTGTGTCTGCTGAGACAGAACCTGAGCTAACTGGGTGGGAGGTTGCTGCAGAGACTGAAGCGATTGTTGCTGGCTAGCAGGTGCAGACAGACCTTGGCGTTGAAAGTTCAGAGGCACATGCGGTGCTGAACCCGTGGAGCCAATCTGCTGGACCTGAGACTGGGAAACAGGGACTTGCCCATTCAAACCAAATGATGGTTGTGATGGCATCATCTGATTAAAGGAAGATTGACTAGCAGCACTAGGCTTTTGCAACTGGCCTGTCTGTTGTATTGATACTGGTGGAGTTTCTTTCTGAGAGTAGGACCCTGGCATATGCTGATTTTGCAGATGGAAAGGAGGTAACATTTGCTGGGGTGACTGAAGTGGTTTCTGCATTGGCGATACTTGCTGACCAACGGGTGGGGCTTGAGACAGAGATGGTTCGGAATTCTAATAGATAGTAACAGACTCCATCAAAATTATAATTATTTAAAACACTTTCATATAACCTTAAAAGCAATTAATAACTGGTCGACATATACCTGTTGAAAAGAAGATACTGGCAAAGGATGCCCTCCATGCACTCCATTCATAGGGCCACCATGAGCTCCCATAGGACCACCCTAAGATTTAAAATAAATAGAAACTATTTCAGAGAATTGAGTAAAAGAAGGATATATAACATCCGAACAGATATTACTGCAATTGGACGATAAAGTAACTTCACAGAAACAGACATCCTAATAAGAAGGTATGGCATTTTCAGATTTAGAATAAAAATATAACGAAAGCATTGATAGTTCCATTTCATGACACATTAACAGTTCCTACGTAAACTCATTGCGTGCTTATTCTAGGTTTTTACTTTTTTGTTTTTTGCTTACCCTTAACATTCTTCATATTTACATATTACAAATCGAAAAAGATTACACTTTATGGTTATCGAGTATCGACTATGATACTGCGTAAGAGTCAATTTCAACCCTCCATTTCCCGTTGAATCCATTAAATCTAAACATAGACTGGAAGAAACGTTTCATCTCATGGGTTGTTTTTCCTTTCAATGAATTTCCATGCATAATTATGTTATGTAATATGGCACTATGGAAATTAAGACGTCAGTACGTCGATACTGAGTAAGAGTCAATTTCAACCCTCCATTTTCTGTTGAATCAATTAAATCTAAACATAGACTGGAAGAAAAGTTTCATCTCATGGGTTTCTTCTCTTCAATGATTTTCATACATATTTATGTAATGTAATATGGCAATATAAAAATTAAGACATCAGTATGTCACAATAAGGACTTACTCCAATTAATACAACATTTGCACAAAATAATATTGTATTAGATAGGTAAACATGAGATGATGTCCTTTCTCACTAGCATGTCAATAGCTGAAAGGCTCAAAATAAAAGAACATAACTAAACAATGCACTTAACAAATAAAGTCCACTCTAACCATGGTTGAAGGCACTGGTGCAACACCACCTCTAACAGTATTACTAGCAAAGCCATGAGCATTAGCCTGCGGAGATGGACCTACACCTTGAGGAGACATGGGATGCCATGCATTAGGCGGCGCATGTCCACCCAGAGGCTCACCAAGATAGGGGGGTGGCCTGCAATTAGCGAATGATAAGTAACTAAATGCAAGTCTAAATTACAAATTCAAAATGCCGAAAAGTGGGAATGACCATAATAGGGCAAAACATTGTCATAAAATGTACAACAGACCTAGGCCCTGAGAATGATTGAGATCGGGGACCAACACCAGGACCACCAAATGCAGGTACGCCACCCCTGAGTAGAAAAACGGATATCAATTCAGCACTCGCACATGAAACTGCACAAACTATATAAACTGTACACAACAAGCCTCTACATGTAAAGGGGAATAGAAATTTTAGCTAGACGATCTGAGTTAAAAATCAAATGTAAATAGAGGCCCTGCGGCCATACTTGTAAAAGAAGAACAAAAAAAAAAATCACTCACTTTCCTTCAAATTTAAATAGGAGATCTACGAGACCGGGTGAATAGTACATTACTTAGCCTTGATGTCTGGCTTAATTCCAATGGGCATGGAGCCACTATCAGAATCCCATGTTTTTTTACTCATATACTTGTAAAATACATATACACGGGCTATAAAATTAACAGATATAAAGATTCTATCAAAAAATAAAAATGTTTATTAAAGAAGAAAAGATTAATAGATGGCAAGAAAAAACACGTTAAAATATCAACCTTGATTCTCCACCCCTAGGCCTCTTCGGATCAGCAAATCGGACTGTTAATGCTTGTTCGCAACCCTATATTGTAAGGTATAAGACAAAACAAATGAATAAACTGCTAAGCCAGAATAGTGCAGTGTCAAAACAAAATATAAAATCATAAACCAAAACTCACTCTCATCACGTAGATTCCGTTAAGAGCGGCAATAGCTGCTGCTGCCATATCTCTATGAGAAAACTTAACAAAGCCACAACCTTCAGAAGAGATAAACCATCTATCAGCAACGAAACAAAACAATAATACAGCGGAGTTCTTCCTACAACCAAGTATAATTATACTTATCTTGGATGCATATGCATACATTTAACGGTTCCTAGCTATCAAAATGAATATCAGGTCAGACATCTTGGTACCAGTACCAGGACCAAGAGACATCAATTGAATAGGTTCAGGCATTATGTTCCAGAACAAAAAGCTTGAATATTTTAGTTCCACATGTGGAATATTAGTGTATTACATATAAGAACTAAATTTGTATATAGTATAATTTCATAAAGGGTTAATATCAGTTTCAGCTTTTCACCCATATTTCATCCTTTCATTCTTATAAATTACTTAGGGGGGAGAGGAAAGAGGAGAGGTGGGGGCATATTTCATCCTTTCATTTTGTAAAAATTACTTGAGGAGAGAGAGAGAGAGAGAGAGAGAGAGAGAGAGATCAGAAAAGTAGAAAGGAGAAAAAACCGGAGAATAAGGGATAGAGTGGGTTTGAAATCCGACATTCTAATCTCTAATTGTCTTTCTGAAATACATTATCAGAAAGCCAGTATTAAAAACTTATATAATGAGGAGTTTTATCTTTTAAAAACTCTCCCCACAAACCAATTTATAGCTAGAGGAGTTCCACTTTCTGCAAACATCCTGCCTATTTTAGCTTTCACATTTCTACTTTCTACTTAGAATTCCTGAACGGCCCCTTAGCTCCGATAAAATACCAATTTACCGAGACATTTTTTTTCCCACTTCCAATATTGTAAAAGATAAACCCCACAAAAGAGAATAATCAATTTATGGTCAACGTCTAATCAGCAGTATTGTAATCACCTAGCTAAATTTAGTCATGAGAACCATTCAACTAGATAAAGAGATATATCGTGCTAACAAAGAGGGCAGGATTTATTTCTTTCCACCACCCTCTAGCTATGAACAAGAACATACGCAGAGAAAATATAACATCAAATGGTAAAGCAATATGACTCACCACGACTTTGCTTGACTTCATCACGCATAATGTACACATCTTCAACTCGGCCATAAGGAGAAAAGATCTGATAAGACAATAGCAACAAGATAATATGAGATATAAGAATTTAGGCCGGTAAAATTTGCAATACTCCCAATATATGTGTATTTCTAAGCTTGGGTGGTCATTAGTTGGTGAAAATTTTCAAATGACATAGTTTTTGCTAATATAGTTTACTAAGTCGCTTCCAGAAAGAAATCACCAATGTGTCCTCTCTTGAATAAGAAAACCTTGGGGGGGCAGGAATGGATCTTGTTCAGAATTGAGAAAAAATTACAAAATTTCTTTCAACATCCACATTCATGCTTGGTAGTTGGTCCAGACTGTTCAATTTTAGAGCAACTCAAACCCAGTTGGCTGGGTAGAATGGCGTTGAGAAGTTATATGTGTATTAATATGCTAGGCTCTAAACCTCCAGATATGGAACTATTTATCCCAACAGGCCTACATGCGTCACCCGGTATCAACCTAACTCTCCTTTATTAATACAATCTCACTTTTACCAAAGAAGAAAAAAAAAAGAGCAAAGCCAGTGCTAGTGTTAACATCTATGTTTGGTTTCTGGAAAAACATATGAAATATTTAAAACATACTTCTTCAATTTCCTTTTCTGTAGCTTGTTTGTTCATCGAACCAACAAATAACTTATGCTCTACCGCACCTAACATAGAAAAGAGAAAACATCAGAAAAGGACAAAAGAGACCAATCAGTAACACAAACTTGAAAACACTTGTTTCCATTTAATGCTTTTAGAATGCAGTTGACATCATCAGCAATCTATAACTATGGTGCAAGAACATGTGTACAAGAGCACTTTAAAAGCTCTAAACTCCAGAATTGGTATGATCATTGTACAAGCCAATAATCAGTTAAACATAATACAATATAGCCCATCCCTTTGATCTTTTTGTATTTTAACTATGTCTCTTTCATTGATCATATACCTCTAAAAAAAAAACATAACATATATATAAATAAGCTTAAGCCGATTCTTCGGAAATAGAAAAAATAAAACTCACTCCAACGGGTCCTTGAAAAGAACTTTTAGAATGTCAAAAGGCTGTGAATGAATCCAAACCATGTGGACACACAGTATTCTTGTGAGAGTTGGGATCCAATAACAAACCCAAATTGGCAAGCAACTAACTAAATGAGTTATGGTACCAATAACCATTAACAAATCTGCCTAAAGAATGTACTTGCCACCGTTGAGACATATGCGCATATTTCATTTATTATGTAAGTTCCACAAGTCTCAATTACTTCGCATGATAAATCCAATATGTGTTCTTGCATGTCCTATTGTATATGCATGCATAGTATAGATACAATTCCTTGAAATATGAGCACATCATTCACTGATTTCGTACGTAGCAAGCGCACTTAATCAGAAAGAATACGATGTTACGATACGTCATTATCAGCTATGCCTTCTGACAAGGAGTACTTGGAATTGAGTGCTTCAAGACCCTCGAGTGGATGAAATGGAGTTATATCGTATTTCCGTAATGAGAGCGGCGATAATGCGATATGGAGGAACCTAAGTGGGGATATGAGTCCGAAACCCAGATGGCTTCCCACTGAATTTTACAAATGTTGTTGAGACATCATAAAAGTTGATTTCATGCACCTGATTAAGGACTATTCGGAGACACTGTTTCTGGCCATAATTTGAATATTGCATTTGAAGCTTAAATTCCTAAGATCGGCAACGAGGACAATACTGGTGATTGACGTCCTATCTGTCAAATGGGTTTTGTATAGTCATTTTTAAAGACTCAATAAGGTTCTCCATAAGGTTATTCTCCATAAGCAAAGTGTTTGCGTTCATGATAGACATATTGTAGACTGCACTCTTACTGCCAATGAATTCTTTGATGACAGGAGAATAAATAGGGGTTATGGGTTTTGCGTAAGATGGATATAATAAACTTATGTTCATGTTAATAGGAGGCTCCTGGATTATATTCTGGGCAAAAGTGGGTTTGGATTTTAAGTCTGGTTATCTGCTTTCCTTAATGAATCCCTGGTGGACTTCTAAATAATTAAAAAGGGATAACACAAGGATGACCTGTCCCCTAATTCCGTGGTAGTTATCTTGGGACATGCATAGGTTTACTAGGGTCAACGTCGCGCAGGTGTTAAATGGTTTTACTGTTGGCAAGGATAGAGTGTGGTTTTTTCTTCAGTTTACAGATGAAACTTTGGTCTACTTACGGACCTAGATAGATCAGATCAGATGGTTTAGGAGAATCCTCTGTTATTTTGAGGCGGTATCTCAGTATCTGAAACAAAGTAAATCTTGCAAGGAGCAAAATATGCAGGGTAAGTGGAGTGTCCAACACTCCAACCTTTGAGATAAAGTCAATCTTGCCAGAATTGTGATGTGCAAGGTAAGTGGTGTGTCCAACCATGAGGTTGTAATCCCTATTTTGGAGTGTGCAACCAATATTCTTCCTTGCCTTTACTTGGGTCTTCCTTTAGGAGCTGATTCTCCGTCCAGATATATTTGGGAACCCCTAGTTAAAGTATACGAATTTTCTAAGGCAGATGACATGTCCTTTTCCCCATTTCTATGAACACTAGCATTAGGCTTGAAGAAATAATCCAAACTTCTTGTGGGATGACACTGAGGAGCATCATTACTGTCATCTAGTGGAGTGGACAATATTATGCTTACCAAAGAGAGATGGGATTGGCGATGAGGGAAGGGTAATGCGAATGTTTTCATTTGGACACTGATTCGTGGGAGAGCTCATACAGTGGATACACTGAAGGTAAAGGGGATCGCAAAGGCAATAGATGTGTGGTGTGTACAGCTCCAGAGAGAGCATCATGCATCTCTTTGGCAATAGGATGATTTCCTCTTATCATTCCTATTTATTTAAAGTATTCAATTGCCAATCAAAAAAAGAGAGAGACGGGGCTTTATGATCAAAGATTTGTAAACTCTTAATCATGCACCATTATTGAAAACATGTACTCGGAGAACTACTGTGCTCAAAACAAGTAGGCAATCAAAAATATATACAGAAAAAAAAAAAGACGGGGCTATAGGTATCAGAGATTTATACCAAGACGTTCTCGTTCGCCGTCTGCATATCTGACTTGGATGGGACCAAAGCCCTGGAAGTCCAACCACAATAGATAAAATTATGAAAAATATCATTAGAAAATCAATGGGCTAAGAAAAACGATAATACTCACCCCAGGTAAGGTGTACTTGTTATGTAAAGCTCCAATGGCTCTGTCGGCGTCCTCTGAAGTTGCAAATTTTATAAAACAGCAACCTGTAGAAGTAGATGTTTTGTACACCAGTTCCATTAGGTTACCCATACTCTTACACAAGAACATAAGCACAATACTCATAAGCCCAGAATCAATGTTATTTTAAGAAAGCGAGATTCAGACGTCAAAAGATGATTGGGGTGAAGAATATAACTCCTAACAATAACAAACGTTTACGACATAATGCTTATAAGAATACTAATAATGTTATCAAAGGATCAGAATAAAAAATAAAAGTCAAAACCCATTGAGAGTCTAGACACATGAAAATAATTCCGCACTCATGTAAAGGCACAACATCGACATTGACATCAAGAAAGCCTAATCTCGCATCATTGAGGTCATCTGATTGCATTATTTTACAAGAAAAAATATAAACAGAAACAGCCATTAACTAAGATAAACATCCAGTCACACTGATAGAAATTAAAGGTAACATTTCCAAGAAAAAGTTACTAATGTGCGACCATCCAAACAATCAAAGGCGGAACTATTGCATGAGCATCTTGTAATTTAAATATGCACATGATAACAACCTAGGAAGCACCCAAAAACAGTTCCGGCCACATGAACCAAATATGCCTATGGAAGTCATTTTGTTTCAAGCATTAAATATTACTTCGACCATTTTGCATTCTTTTAGAGCCAAACACCAACATTTTGGACTTGTCACATAATTTACCCAGATAAGAGAGTGCCATAAGAATGAATATAATTGTTATGTCAACAAAAAAAATCTACTAAAGCATATGTAATATATTATATCCAGTGATGCTTAACTATCTTATGACGAGTTAAAAAAGAAACTTATATCTGTATGCCTACAGTAACACCTTGTGTGCATTGTAAGTGACTTCCATCACTTATATCCTCAAACCTGTTTCATATTCCAAAATAACCAAGAGTCCATTCTTCCAAGCATTTTAATATTTAGTTCCAATACAGCCAATCACATAACCATAAGCTTTGTGATACTAATTCTACAAAAAACAACTACAGCACTCCCTGAACAAACTCAAAAATCAACAATCTCAATGCAACCAAATCCCCACTAAGTTTTGCCAACATCTAACTAAAGCCCTTCAAAAAAAACACAACAAGGCTAATGCTTTAGCCATGATCATGTTAATACAATTTCTTACCCACTCTATATTCAGGATAGTAGAAAAATGAAAATGAAGCTTTTGGCATTACTCAAGCTTCAAAACTCTCTGAAAGCGGCATAATATATTTCCACCAAATCGATTTAGGAAGCCATGAGATTGATTTCATCTTCATAGATGACCTGGAAAGAAACACCATTTTACTTCCACCCAATGCTAAAAACTGGCCAAAATGTAGGGTTTAAGTCTGGTCAATGGCCAATTACTAACAGATTAAAGAGGAGGGGTAGGAAGTGGTAATTACACTATCCTATAAATGCAATGACCATATGTCTCAAGAGGTCCACACTTCCCAGAATCTAGAAATAAACAAAAAGGTTGTGCAAGCATTAAAAATGTGCATAAAGACAAACTATCACCCACACAACCAACACAAGGCACAGTTCTTACCATGAGAATACTTGAGAATTACATAAACCAACACTGATTTAAATACAAAGTCAAAAATATTAAACAATGCAACAAAAAAGAATAAGAACAGAACTTTCATCACATCTCTCTGTCCAACACTATAACACCATAGCATCGCCACAAAGCCGGAACTGAAACAAATTGGCCACAGAAACTGTGGCTTTCCTTTAATAGCTAACTTCCAAACTTTATTCAATAAAGGAATCACATCCAGCTGAACCATTTCTTTTATGTGAATTTGTAAGTACCATCAATCCCAACCGAGAACATTTTATTACTACCATATTCAGTCAGGAATGACGAAAATCAATGAAATGGAAAGTAAATAGACGTAAGACAACTCTTCTTTCTTTTCTTCTATTCTATGCAACCACTATCCATAATGATTACCAAATACTGACTGAACAATAAATTAAAATCCCAACACATCAGCTACGAAAAGAAACCACATAATCTTATAGTATACAACCCAATTCCACAATTAACCAATCTAGGTTCCTAAAATCCAATGCAAAGACCCTCCATAACTTTGAATTTAAATTTTCCAACCAGATGCAAATTGCATTCAGAAACTAAGAGAAGATAAGGCTGATTATAGATAGAACTGCTACCACGAGAAATATAAACTTATACAGTGCGTATCTCACTCAAAATAAATTAAAACATACAAATTTCCCTTCATTGTGTCTTATTCTGGAATCGATTCGTCAAAGAATGGACAGGGAAAAAAGTGAATGAATTTAACTATCTACCAACAAAATGAAAATGAATAAGGTACCACAATTCTAGTTACTATAGTCACACGACGTGCAGGAAGTAAAAACAATGTCAGTAATATTACATATATTGAACCCTGAATACTATCAACGCTAATGAATGTACAACATACCATATGCCAACTGCTATAACTTGTTATTCATAGGGGAGGGTAACATAAGAATTTATAAAGCCCATGCTTAAACATACATCTACCAACAAGAAGGCTTTTAAATGCCGAAATTTGCCAAGCCCGTAAACAATCTTTTGCATCATCCACAAGACCACAACCCATCAGTCATAAAAACGAAAGAACTAAAAAGAATGGAATTTAGGACATTATAAATACTGAAATAAAACCGTCACAATTCACTACATTATCCTCATCTAAAAAAATAAATTCACTATATTAAACCACATGTTTGGTACCAGCCAAACCAGTTCTGCTTCTCCATTTAATTCTATTCAAACCAATTTCAACTTCTGTTGTATCAATACATAAGAAGATGAGCCAGTAGTATCACTCCATTTCACAGGGTATGCCTAGTTTTAGAAGCATGTATTTACCAGTTATATAAAGCACAAATGGATAAAGAATATTTATTCCAACCAAATCACAAATACAGAGAAATAAAATATAACTACGAACCAATGTACTCTACATAACTGCAGTGAAAGATTTTGCACAACATCAAGCATATTAGAGCTTAAAATCCTACTGGATATGCCCACTCAATATGGAACAGTGACAAAGAATAATATTCCTTCGTCAATCGGCAATAACACAGACATCTAGAATGTACCACGAGTTAAAAGACCATTCACATCATATTACAACTTCATACGCCTAACATTTAGCTGTAAATTACGGGTATAATGGTATGAAGTATCACTGCCTTCTTCTACTTCAAACAGGTATTATGCAACTAAGACAACAAAGCAGCACGAAACATACACATGTAACAGTAACAAGCAAAAGTAAAGACAATCATTCACATCAAACCGGCTATAAAATGCAATCACTTAAGGAGTTCACAATATAATAAACTTGAGAACAACCATAGCACACCCATGCATCAAGAAACATCACATTTCTAGTTAAAATTGATTCTGAAGACAAAAATTATCTGATAAACAATGCACCCTCAGAATCTTAAGAAAAATAAAGACCAACCAGATCCATAGAAAGCAAAGGCAGCCCAAGGTAAGTTTAAGTGGTAAATAAGGTCATAAAGAAAATAAGGTCCTCCAACTATAATTCTAAAATGGAAATTCCCATGTAATGGAATCAAAATGTAGATGTTTCTTTGATAGCCTCATAACTTCCACTGTACAACAACTGTACATGTCCAAACATCTTAACATTTGAATGCTAAATTTATGGTAATAGACAACTCTCACTAAAAGTGACTTGTTGAGTCAATGCTGGTGACATGTCACGCTGCAGTGAGTAGAAGATGGTGAATTATTATTCTTCCAGTTACATAACCAATTTTTAGTAATTTTCCATGGTCTTGCACTCTTCTGGAATGACAGGATGGACAAAAAAGAAAGGTTCCCAACCAGATGCAATGACCACGAAATTCGTTGCAAAACCTAACTGGAACGACATATGAGCTTATTGGTACTCCCTTCAGCCCCACAAAGGACCTGAAAAGGGAGATAAATGTAAACCACAAGTAACTCATCCAAAAATAGAGTGCACCATACCCTGCTGTTGGCCAGTTCGTTTATCCTTGAGCAATGCAACCTCAATAACGTCACCATGTTCCTCAAACAAGGGGCGAATCTGTCATGGTTAAGAAAAACACAATCAAAAATAGAATGGATGTGTGTTTGCCAGGAAAAAACAATCAAGGGAAAAATGAAAACAAACAAGAACCAAGGTAAAATCATAATATACAAACACATATGTAAGGTAGTGAAGTATGTTACTCTGCCCCTCCACTATACACACACGTTCATAAAACAAAGAACTTAAGAATGTGAATCATGTTCATGACTTCATGTTTATTCTGCAATTTTTTTTATTTTTTTTTTATAGGGGGGGTGGGGTTGCCCAAAGAGAGGGGAGAGGCTAACCAGGAATGCACCCTAAGGGAGAGTTCCTGTCGAGCAACGGCAGTTAAGCTTAGCTTTATGCTACCTTTCTTTGAGCGACTAGATTATCATATTATAGATGACTCGATGAGTATGGAAATGGTATTGATACACTTGTTGTTTATACTATTAGGAACGGACAGAGAATAAAGCTTTTTGAATGTTGGAAACCTAATAACATAATAACTTACTTCTTCTTCGGTGGCTGTCTTTGGAACAGATCCAACAAAAAGTTTGGCGAAACTGCTACCATCAGTGCCATCTGAAAAAACCAAAATATCAGTAACTTGAAAGGGAGCAAAAATACAAAAGGCAATACACGCAATTAAAGTTTAAGATAAATGGCACGACACATAATTATTTCCATACATACACACAGGCTTCCCAAAAAAACAACTCATAAAACAACTTCACCAAAATTCATACTACAAAATCATAAGAGGATGGAACAAGCACTTCATTTTATATAATATATTTTTATCAGTTCATGGTTTATGATAGACTACAATCCAGATTACAACTAGGATACAGCTGCAAGGTCTTAGTCAAGTGACATGAGCAATAAGCAAAAAAGACAGTAAAGAGAGAATAAAGTTTACAATTACATCCCCAACTTAATACTTAAACTCCAGGGCTAGGCTCTGTTCATAAACTCGCCTAGAACAGGTATGAATTCTGAGTTGATTCATTTAGACACAGTTGTAGAGTCAGACTAGTCATGGAAATGTCATTTCAAACTGGAAAAATGAAATACGAGTGAAATCAAAGAGAAATTGCCGAACTATGATAATACAATCAAAGAAAATGGCAAAGTACACAAACAGATAAACCTAAAATGGTTGAAAATTTGTTCTGGGGTCAAAAATATAAAACACATTTGAAGCTCCACAATTTTCTGTTCAAATTTTCTGGACATAGAACGTCCTTTATGTTTTCTTTTAGAAAGCATTCAGATTTATGAGGTGATGAACATGGCTGTATTGGTGATGTTGAACTCAAAGAAGATTGTACATCTACAATTAGGGGGAAAGGGTTTCCAATGGGAGAAATTCATTGTATAAATATAAAACATTCTACGTCAATGGACCAATGTTTCGAAGGAACTAACAGTGACATGAAAATCTTTTGCTTTTACGCACGATTTACAACTCTTTTCACTTGTTTTGAAACCCTCATGATTTCTAATTAGAATCAAATCACAACAACAAAAAGGTGAAATCTTTTCTCCATGCTTTGGAAGGTAAAATAAAACTGATTCAAGATGCTTCGGTTGGATTTTCAAATTTAGTGCAAAAGTGCAAATATTTATGAAGGTTAATTGTGCCAGTCACACGATACCAAGAAGCCTTGGTTAAAAGGAGAAGACTTGGATCTTGTACTTACTGTAAAAAAAAATGACTGATTGTCTGACTATGTAATTTACCATGAGCAATACCTAGTTAGTGAATTCGCATAATAAAGTCATATGATCATGTCTTTATGTGTCGTGCTTAAAATGAGATTTAGTATCGTGAAAAATCTTTCTGCTTTAAATTGGGTTGGTCAGTTGAATTCAAAACATTAGTGTTTCCTTCTACTTTACTTTAATCAGCTCAATCTTAATAATCTTTTCATCTAAGGTTAATGTGTTAAATTGAGCAACTTTCAAGTTCCCTAATCCCTATAGTCTAAACAAAAAGAAACTAGTTACCTTGGTTCTAGTAATTTAGAACATTCAATCTTCAAAATCAAACAAAAATACAACAGCAGTAAACAAAACCCTAGTTTTCAATCATTAAAAGATAAGAACAATCAGTGATGACAACACATACCTGGAGGCGAATTCCCTCGACCAGAGAAAGGATACCCTCGTTTCTGCCCAGCATGAGGTGGAGGGATTGAATAATCACCTCCACTGCCACCCATAGGTCTAAACCCACCACCACCACCACCACCACCAATTGGTCGAAACCCACCACCACCACCAATAGGTCGAAATCCACTTCCACCACCACCACCACCACCACTAGGATAATTAGGAGGTGGACTATCAAAAGGTTGATGACTTCTTCCACCAGAAAAACCACCACCACCACCACTACCACCTCTATGATGATGATGATTAGGGTTTCTATGATGATTATCATATGATCTAGAAGAAGGCATTATTCTTCCACCACTATTAGAATTATGTCTATTATTATTATTATTACTATATGATTCTGGATTATTTCCAGAACGTTCACGTTCACCTCTATGTCTATCCAGCTTTTCTAATTTACAGAGAAATTGAAAAAGAGAAAGAAAAAAGATAGAATTGAAACCCTAACCCTAAATAAAACTAGAGAAAGAAAGAAAAGAATTGAGTTGGAATTGCAGAGAAGAAGAAGAGAAGATGGAAACAGAAAGAGCGAAAGCGAGAGTAGCTTAAACGAGAGCAACAGAAAGAAAGAGAAAGTGTGTGTGGGTTTTGGGGGAAAACCAGTAAGTAAATAACACACGGGTGTTTTTGCTTGCTTATCCACGTGTGTTTACTTGTACAAAAAGAGTTTCGGGTAAATTTTTTTTTTTTTTTTTTTTTATAAAATTTCGGGTAAATACTTATTTCACAGTTTTACTTTTACCATGGCTTTAAAACACAAATAATAAGGGTTAATGATTTTACATTTTACCAAAAATAATAGGCCCATCTAGTGCAGTATTCAATCAGGTCTGGCACCTATCTTTTGGAAATCTGTACTAAAGCATCTCTAATGTACGGTCTAAATTTAGCATACCACATAGGCAAGACATCAACATTTATAGCATTTTTTAAGATTTTGCAACATTCTAAATTTAGAACTATTATTTTAAGACTAATGCACATAAATTTAGCAGACGGGCACTTTGCAGCAGCCGTGAAGGTGTTGGCATCATCAGGGGTTGCTCCGAACACTCCGGAAACGCAGCGGGCTTTAAAGGATAAACACCTGAAGCATCCACCACCATCTGTCCCCAGCATTCTTTTACTTGAGTCACCTCTGTCGGTTGAGAGGGATGGGATATTATCATGCATCAGGTCCTTCCCCAAAGGGACGTCTTGTGGGCGAGATGGTCTCTGGGTCCAACACCTATTGGATGCTATGAATGGGGCTGCATTCGCTGTAGCCACAGATCTTATGGAGGCCTTGACCCGGTTGTGAACTTATGGCTACAAGGTCGATGCCCACGGGTTTTGGCAGAATTCATAGCTAGTGCGTCTCTCACCCCACTTCTTAAGCCAGGTAACGGCATTCGCCCAATAGCTGTGGGTATGGTTTGGCGTCCCGCCTGGTGTCTAAGATTGTCATGAGAGGAGTTTCTAAGGATAGTGTCCCATACCTAGAGGATTTTCAGTTTGGGGTTGGTGTGCTTGGTGGAGCAGAGGCAATTTTGCATGCTATTAATCGTTGGTTTATGCCAACAAGGATGACACATTGCTTTCTATGCTACTTGTGGACTTTCAGAATGCCTTCAACCTTGTTGATCGGTGTGCTATGCTACGGGAGGTACGTAGTCATTGTCCATTTATTGCTCTATGGGTCGAATACCTCTATTGCTAACCTGCTCGATTGTATCTAGGGTCTACTTATATTTGGTCAGCAGCTGGGATACAGCAGGGGACCCTTTGGGGCCTCTTCTTTTGGCTTTGATCTTGCATCCATTGATACACCGCATTCAGTCAGAATGCCACTTGGAGTTGCAGGCATGATACTTAGATGATGGTACTCTGATTGGTAGTACAGAACATGTGGCTAGAGCTATTCGTATCATTCAGGAAAGAGCTCGTGTTTAATGTGTCTAAGACAGAGTTGTTCTGGCCTTCTGTTGATCATGACTGCTCCTATCCAGATATCTTTCCGGTTGGTATATCATGTCCTCAACGAGGGGTTAAGTTGCTTGGAGGGGCGGTAAGTATTGATGCATCCTTTATTGTGGGTAATGTTTGTCAACGAGTGGATAGGACGCTTCAGCTTATGGATTTATTACCACAGCTAAAGGATCCGCAATGTGAGTTGGCACTTTTACGTTCTTGTATGGGATTATCTAAATTCACTTTTGCTCTCCGTATACTTGCCCCCCCTGATTATGTTCAGGAAACAGCCGAATGGTTTGACCACAAGCTCCATGCAGCCCTTCAGAATATTGTGGTTTCTGATGGACCTAGTTTTGGCGATCTACAGTGGCGTATGGCAACCCTCCCATTACGTATGGGGTGGACTTGGTATTTATTGTGCTACTGATGTTATAAAGTTTGCTTTCGTAGTTTCACGTATGCAAACCAAGGATCTCCAAGACCACATTCTTCGAGGTTGTGAGACTAAACCTATGGGTAATGTTTTCGATACTGCTATTGCTAGTTTACATCTTTCTATACCTGATTTTGATCTCAGTAATCTTGCTCCAACTACTACCGTCCCCTTCAGACCCCAACATGTCTTGACGGAAGCATACTATAACAAGATTAGTTCTGGTCTTGAGAGGGAATTTGAGTTGTCAGCTAGACAAATAAAAGCCGTGATTGGATGCGTGCAGTTAGAACATGCCAAAGATTTTCTCCTTTTTACCCTGATGGAAGGGCTTGGACAAACGCATGACGTCTGTAGAGTATCGTGTCATTCTTCATTATCGATTGATGATCTCTCTATATTCAGATAGCGAGCTTTTTCCAATGTGCAAGAAGAGCAGACTTGATGCTTTCGGGGACCATGCGGCCCATAGTAAGCATTACCCCGACTTCAAATACAAGCATGACCACGTTAGAGATATCTTGTGTGATGTGTTCTGGCGGGCTGGAGTACTGGTTAAGAAGGAGGCTCCTGTTAACTTTCTTACTGATCCTAAGGAAGGAAGATCGACATTAATTACGTCCCACTGATATTCTGGTCTACAACTGGTCTGAAGGTAAACATGCGTGTGTTGATGTTACAGGGACGTCTCCGATGGTTGGGTTGGGTGCTGGGATTTTTGAGGTGGGGCTAGAAGCTAGCAATGCAGCAACAACAAAAGTGGAGAAACATGACGGAGCTTGTAAGGCTAACCAACATAGTTTCATCCCCTTTGCATATGACACATTTGGATTGCTAGGCTCAGAAACAGTTGAGCTCCTCAGGAGAGTGCAGAAGGGAATGGATAGCAACATGATGACTGCGGGTTCGAACGAATATGTATTTAGGAGAATTGGGTTTGCTATCCAGAAAGGACTTGCCGCGCAGTTTGTAGCGCGTTTGTCCTCTACTTTTGTGTAATTCGTTGAACTTATCAATAAAATTTGAAAAAAAAAAAAAAAAGGTGTACAGTTAGCACACACAACAAATTTTATCTGTATTTCCTCTAAAAAAAAAGAATAAAAAGAATGAGGAAGAAGAAGACTATGTATAAAAACAAATTTGAATGGTAATAAATGGATGCAGTTTCCAAAAAATATAATAAAGAAATCATTTGTAAGAGATAGAAGGTTGTATATTTTGTTTCAAATAGAACCATGTTTATAGCAAATATATTTATAGCATAAGTGTTAGCATAAGCGTTAGTGACAAAATTATAGAAAATGTTATTTTTAAACCGTGCATTAGAGATGCTTTTTACTAAATTTTTATTACTTATAACTTAGTTAATATAGTAGTAGAGTTACCTATACAATCATTTAAAAACAAAAATTACAAAAACTTAGGAATACAATCCCACCAAGCGAATGCAAAAGGGTGGACACAAGCGAGCAAATCTGACGGCCAGTTCAACCTTTCAAAAGATGGATGTGAAATCCAATTATTATCAGTTAATCCTTGAAGCTTCAGTTGCAAGTCGATCTGCACATCTGTTTATCTGTTTGCCTCTCTATAATTCCATCTCCACTTAATCTGTTTGTTTCCAATGTCTAATGTCTTTATTTGTTGAAGCAATTCTTGGAAATCCCAGCTTTCCAAAGTTGCCAAATCATTGAGGGCATTACAAATAACCTGAGAATCAGTTTCCACAATAATATTTTAAAAATTCAAACATTTAATCACCTTCAAGGCTTGTAAGACTGCAAATAGTTCGGCAAAAGGACTGGAAGCATGTAATAACGGTATGGACATCGCAAAGATACAATTCCCATACATATCTCTTGCCATGCATCCAGCTCCAGCCGGACCAGGATTTCCTAGAGAGGACCCATCAGTATTTATTTTAATCCAATTACTTTTGGGCGGAATCCATCTTATGTCGTAAAGTGTGCATAGTATTCTTCTCATTGGTTTCATAGTCTACCATGTGCATCATTCTAAGCATATGGTTAATTCGAACTATGCAGCTTACTGGTGAAACTGTCTTCTGGTTAAACCACAAATCATTCCTCGCTAACCAAATAAACCATAAAGCAGCCCCAACAATTGTAAAAACTTCATCTGCATTTGGTGTTGACATTATCATTCGAACCAAAGCTCTGCAACTTAACTCAAAGTTTAATCCAAGATTACATACTTCATGGATGATCTGATGACAATTAAGGGCCATCCAAACAGCTCTTACAAAATCACAAGAGAAAAAAAGATGGCGTTGGGATTCAGTTTGATTCAAACAGAGATAACAAACTCTTTGGGTCTGGATATGATGGGATGTCAAGAAGTCCAAAGTTGAACGACACCCTGAAGGCATTGCCATACAAAGATGCGAACTTTGTATGGTAATTCCAGCTTCCAAGTTTTTTTAAACACGCTTTTGTCACTGGGACAAATAGAAGAAGAACTATGAATCTCTGACCACCATCCGAAATAAGCTGAACGCACAGTGAAGTAGCCAGTTTTGCTCCAACGTCATCTTAATTTGTCATTTGAAATTGTACCAACAATGGGAGTTGCCAAAATTTGCCGAGTCACTTGGGGATTCTAAATTGAGTTGATCAATGTCCAATTCCACCATTTAGTATTAGGATCAATAAGTTGTGCAACATGCTCTAAGGCAGGTAAGTTTGTAACACCATTCAAAACCCCCTCTTGGCACTCAGTAATGCCACACCCTTGAATCCAAATATCAGACCAAATGTTCACAGAATTCCCATCCCCAGTTTGCCATATAAAACCCTTCTTTAGGATTTCCTTCATGCTACAAAGTTGTTTCTTCATTATAGAAGCACCATGTTTTACAATGGCAGTGAGGAAATTACGCGAGTGAAAATATCTCTGTTGCATTTGCAAAGCCCAAAGAGACTTAGGTGAAGTAAGCTCCCAAACCTTTTTACCAAATAAAGCATAGTTGTGCAATTGAAGATCACACACTCCCAATCCCCCAAGCTCCTTAGGTGTACATGCCAGCTCCCATTTGAAATAGTGAATTTTTTTTTTTGTTTGGTAGAATGTCCCCAGATGAATGCTCTCCTTATCTTTTCCAATTTGTTAATGATAGTAGCTGGCAGTAAAGAGCATGACATTACATGTGAGGGGAGAGCAACAAGGACTGAATTAGCTAGTGTGACTCTACCCCCTCTAGAGAGAAACCTAGTTTTCCATCCAGCTAGTCTTGTTTGAAACTTCTTGATCAACCTGTTATACTTTTGTATCTTTCCTTTTCCAAGTAATGAAGGAGATCCCAAGTATGTATCAAGGCTAGTATTGGCAGGCATATGAAAGGATCTTTTTAGAAACATGAGAATTCTTCTATGCAATTTCGGATGGTGCAGAATCGAGGACTTGCTTCGATTGATGACTTGCCCAGATGCATGACAATACAAGTTCAGAATATCATTGATTTGTGATTGCTCTTCCAAACCACACTTGCTGAAAATTAATAAGTCGTCTGCGTACATTAAATGGGAAACTGGTGTACAATGTCTTCCCAGCTTAATACCATGCAACTGTTGTTGATCTTGCATCTTGATGAGATTGAGAGAAAGAATCTCAGTGCATAGAATGAAAAGATAGGGAGATAGCGGGTCTCCCTATCGTACTCCTCTACTAGGCTGAAAATTACCAAAAGCGGCTCCATTGAGAAGAATTGAACAAGAAACATTCTTTATGCAGAAAAGTATTCTTTGGATCCAACAAGCAGGGAAATCGAATTTGATTAAAGCTCGCTCCAGAAAGTCCCACTCAAGCTTATCATAAGCTTTTTGAATGTCAATCTTAGGCCCAAAGTGTTTGCTCTTTCTATTGCCTTTGCTTCTTACCTTATTCATAAGCTCATTAGCTAATAATATGTTGTCGTGAATACTTCTATTAGGTAAAAAATCTGACTAAAAAGGGCCAATGACTTTTTAAGAATTGGTCCCATGCGATTTACCATAACTTTTTTAATGAGCTTGTAAACTGTATTGGTCAAACTGAGAGGCCGAAAGTGTTCAGGCAGAGTAGGGTTGTCATGCGTAGGTACCAACACAAATAAAGTATGATTGAGGTTGAGTGAGAATGTACCACGTCTGAAGAACCATTACGGTAGCACAAACTTGATTCCCCACCGTTTGGCAAAACCTTTTAAAGAACAAAACAGGAAATCCATCAGGTCCTGGAGCCTTAATAGGTTTCATTTGTTTAAGAGCTTTGTGAATTTCCTCAACAGTGACTTCCTTCAATAAAGCAAGCTTGTCTATCTCAGATAAAGTAGGAGTATCAATTTGAAAAATGGCATCTACCATCTGTACATCTGGAGTTGAAGTAGTCATGATAGATTGGAAATACTCAATGAATCTATTCCCAATGCCTTCTTTGTCTTCAATGGGATTTGCATATTCATCCAAAATTCAATAAATCTGGTTCTTTTGTCTTCTTTGTAGAACAATGGAGTGAAAGAATTTAGTGTCGATATCCCCAAACTGATACCAATCAATAGTACTTTTTTGTTGCCAGTGAATGTACTGTTGATGTGCAATCTCATTGTACTCATGCAGCAAGGTTGCTTCCACCTCATAGATATCCCATCTTGCATCAAGCTGGTCTTGGTTCATGTGGATCATCTCATTTTGTAGCCTTTGTAGTTTGTCTTTAATCAGTGCTAGTTTTACTTCAATTCGGCCAAAGACATTCCAATTCCATCTCTTGAGAAGAAATTGGCATTGATTAAGTTTCTTGTGTAATACAAACGAATGCGATCCACTGAAAATTTCATTAAAAGCTTTGTTAATTAATCTCTTCTTCACATGACCGGTCTTGTAACCACATTTGTTCGGATTTGAAAGGTCTGATGAATATGGTTCTTAATCACAATGAATTTGTGATCGGAGTTAATAGCAATATCATGATAAACCTTCATATTTGGAAACAAAATTTTCCAAGTTATATTTACTGTAGCTCGATCTAATCGTTTCCATATGCGTCTGCTACCTCCTTGCTTGTTATTCCAGGTGTAGATATTCCCCACAAAACCCAAATCATAAAGCTCACAATCATTTATCATGTCAAGATAAGGTTGGGATTGCCTTATGCTGAAAGGTTTTCCCCCAAATTTCTCTTCTTGGCATGTAATATCATTGTAATCACCAACAGTGAGCCATGGGGTATTGATATATATCAGGTTTGAAATTTTGAAAGAGCTCCCATTGATTTTTCCTTGTAACTAGTTGTGGACTACCATACACATAAGAGAGTTGAATATGACCATTAAAATTAGGAGTCAAACACAACCCACCTGGATCAGGTATCCAATCACAGGCAAAACTATCTGAAGTACAATGGATGATCCAACTATCTGAGTAAACCACTTCAACTTGAACATCTTTTCTCCAAAGCAACCATAACCCTCCAGCGAGGCCTGTACTTGGTACCACAAAATGTTTAAAATCAACGAAGAAGCTAGAATACTATCTGATTTCTGTACATTACATTTGGTTTCATTTAAAAATACAAAAATTGGTTTTTCAATCAGGATTTTTTTTTAATTTCTTCAATTGTTGAATCAAAACCACATCCACAACAATTCCATCATAAAATACTATCTTCTTCCACCTTGAAAGTTAGAGGATTAAGTATAGAGTATGAGTAAGACCAAACTCAATAACCCAACCATCAACATAAAGAAGAAATTTATCAACCCCATTTCTGCAAAACCACAAGAAAATCGTTTTCTAACACACAAAATCAACTCACCAACACAACTTCGGACGACCTTAATGCTTATTCGAAGAAATTAGTGAAAGCATGGAAAGATTGGAACAAAATCGCCAGCTATCCATTCGTCAAGCTAAAATTCAAACAAAAGTAAGCAAAAGAAGGCGAACTTCGCAGTCTTGAAGTGCTTTGGTCTTGGATTAGAAGGAGATTTCAAGAAAAATCATGAAGAAAGAAGGTGATTAAGTGCCAACTCAGTGCGAAATCGATCTAGGTTACGAAGTCAAGTACTTTTTAGAAGGAGACAATGGTGTGAAATAGTTTATGCTAGAAAGAGTTTGGCTTAAGGTTTTTGTTTTTTCTTATAGTTCAAAATGCTTGTGGAAATACTTCAAAATTTAATTATGAATAATTTGTGATAGTGTTTGGTTTATATATCCATTGAATAAGTTGTTGTGTTTTTTTTTAAAACTTGTTGCAATCATTTAATGGTTGATAAATAACCCGAGGTAGCTGATTTTAGAGATTTTGTCGATAAATTTGCTCATTTGTCGGTGAAGGGTTTGATGTACAAAAGTTCAACTTTGATGGTTTGAGAATATGGGTTTTGTTATATGTATTTTTCTAAGTTCCATACTATAGATTTATTTGATTCTTAATTGGCTCTCTGCTGTACTCATGGAAGCATTACGTTGACTATCTTCTTTAATTGCCTTGGACAAAATCTTTTGTAACTCATTCTTTTATTCATACAAATTATCTTTTAAAAAAAAAAATCTTCTAAGTTCCATGTAAAATCATACAAACAATCTATTCAAATATACACCTTAAAGTGTCTAGAACATTATGTATGTGATTTTTCTATTTTATTTTTATTTTATTTAAAGATTACTTATTCTAATTCATTGCAATCGAGATGTCAGCTCCTTCATCGATGACTTCGGTTAAAGAGATTAGTAATGTATCAAAAAGGAAAAAACCTATTGAATCAAAAATACATTGAGGTTTGCGATATGAAAGATTTTGAGAGAAGTGTTGATAAACTAAGTACAACATGTGAGCATTGTAACGAGAGCTTTAGGGTCAATGGAACTTTAAGCTTCTGCAATCATTTAACAAGATGTCGTACGATAAACAAATAGAATGGGTTAAACCTAATTCAATGTCAAAAAAATAATAAAAAAAATCAATAATCGAGTAGACAATATTTGTTAACTATAATTGTCTGTTTGTAAGGGTTGATAATTAATATTTTCGAAGGTTTATTAACAATCTTCAGCCATAGTTTGACTTTACATACTAAAAAAAGTTTAAGATGATGGTATTGTAAGATATAAGGAAGAAAAACATGTCATTATGTAGTAGTTTGGGTAAACTTCCAATTCGAATAAGATTGACCACCGACTTGTGGACGACATAGTGCACGAGAGATTCATACATATGTTTGACTGCTCATTATATTAAGATATTAAATTTTCAACTGTTGGATTGAAATTGTTTTCATGAAGTATTTGTTTGAATGGAATATTGATAAAAATATGTCTACTATTAATGTTGACAATGCTCCATCAAATGACTACGTCATGGTTACAATGTAAAGGAATTGTTTGTTTAATTTATTTGATTGCTTGGGATATATTTTTCAGGTATGGGGAAAAAAACCATTTCTATTTTTGGTTACTAATCTCTCTCTCATGTGTTCTTCACCATAGCGGCGAACAAATGCACGACTCCACCATCTTCTCTCATCTGATTCAAGCACAAGTCTTCATCAAATTCAAACAACAAGTCTTCGTCAACATACTTCATACCCCAAATTTTTCATATCATTCATCTTCATCAAGTCGTTGTTTTAGAATTTGAAAACACCAAGTTTTTTATTCTCATTCTACAAACACTAAGTTTTTTATTCTCATTTATTCTTTCCTTCTCTCTTCGTTAGCAATTCATTGTTATCTAGTAAGTTAAATTGTTTATTATTTTACTAATTTTGGTTCACTATTTAAATAGTTTTACAATGTATTGTTAAAATCTTGTAACAAACCCTAAAAAAAAAATTGAGAATTTCTTAAAATTCTTACCATGCATTTTCACTTATATCTTTTCAATTTATGATGAGAATTGTTATACATTATCTATACTTCGATTTGACTTCAATATTTTATGGAAAAATTGCAAATCCTTAATCCTAAAATATTATTTTCCCCATTCTATTGTGTTCGACAACAACTTACTCATGTATTCTACTTAGGGGTGGCAGTTTTTAACACGACTCGCTAACTCGACCCTAACATGACCCAGAAAAAACTGACATGGACACGACCCGTTATTGAATTTGTGTCACAGATGGGTTGACACAAACAAACCCGCTAAGCATATGGGTCGTGTTCGTGTTTAACTTATAAACCTAATTTCACTCGACACAACCCACCACCAACGTTTTCTCTTCGAAGACAAAAACCCCTTTCCCTTCTTCTTCACTCACCTTCATCTTCTTCTCCTTCAAATCATCTTTATCTTCTTCTTCCACTAAAAAAGGTCATGGAACAACTACTACTACCGTCATCAAAAGTTATTTCCTTCTAGTCCACCACCACCACCATCAACAACTACTACTACTACTGCCACTACTGTTACTGTAAGTAAACTAATCTATTATTATCAATTTTATTGATTACCCTTTTGTTTACTTTTAATTTTAAGATGTGGGTTTGATTAATTTAGGGATTTAATGGATTGTTTAGTAAGTTATAAGATTTGGGATTTTTTAGATTTGGATGTTTATGGTGTAAACAGTTTGAATTTGGGGCTTTTGAACACCTAGTTCATTGTTGATTTAGATTATCAGTTTTGTATGTTATGGTAATAACAATCAGAGATGTAACTTTTGTACATCGTCAGGTAGATAAATAACGAGAGAACAATCTCTCTGAACCAGGGCAGATTTTATACAAAAGAAAAAAATACAATGTATAACCACACTATCCAGCCACCATTCATGTATCTTTGTAGTCCTGCTACACCACACCTACCATTCTTTCACCATAACTGTAGACAGCCATTCAGAATCACGAAGACATATTATGGTCTTATAGAGAAATACTGTACATTTTTTGTTATAACATCGATCGAGCTTATAACTTTACAAGATTTTGCAAGGATTTTAATAATGGTGAATTAAAGCTACTATGACATTATGAATTACAATCAGAGATGCACTTATTTTATTGGCATCCAACATGCTGTTAAGAAAAGGGTATTTGTTATTACCATTTCCAATTAAAGATGTAACTTTTTTGATATGATTGCTCAAACTGTCTCACATAACACAAAGAAAGATCTTGTTCAATATCAAGTAAATGCTCAATTCCCATTTCTTACAATGAATATTAGTTAGTTTTTACAAATCTTTGGTCTGTTTCGGTGTGTTAAGAAAAGGGTATTTGTTATTTTGGTGCTTAAATCCTGATGTAAGGTGTGTTAAAACTTTAGAAGTGTAAAAATAATTAGAAGTGGTATTCTTAACTAAGTGTTAGTTAATTACGTCCAACTTTAGAAGTGTTGAAGATTTTGCTTCATATCTATTATTTTTTTGAAGTTTTCCAATTTTTCTATATTAGTCTCTTTATCACTGAAGACTTTGTTAATTCTGTTTTTCCATAAGTTTGATGAAATATTTGATTTCTCCATTTTACAGATGGAATCTTGTGATGTTGATGTTGAGGAACTAAATAACCTACAAGAATCAAGCATGGAAATTGCTCATAGCGTTAGAGAAACTCGAGCAACACAAGTTGATACTCAATGCTCTAATCCTTCAAAGACAGTGTGTAGTCGGAAACATTCTAAAGTTTGGGATTTATTTTTTGAATTACCTCTTGCTAGGGATAAGATACCAAGGGCAAAATGTCGTGGATGTGGGAAGGTTTTGCAAAGTAAAACTATCAATGGTACAGGTAATATGCTTCGACACATGAAGAGATGTTCTTTGTCAGAATCTAAATCTCCATCGACAATGAGAGCCAATTTTGATATTTGTGTTTTTCGAGAGAAGATAATGCTAGCAATCATTAGACATGATTTACCTTTTCAATTTGTTGAGTATGAGGGAATTAGAGATGCATTGAGATATATACATGAAGGTATTACTTTGGTCAGTAGGAACACTGCTAAAGATTATATTCTCAAGATATACAAGAGGGAAAAAATGAGGATAACAGAATTATTGTATACTATTTCTGGAAGAATTAGTTTAACATCAGATTAATGGACTTCCATTAGCACAGATGGATATATTTCACTTACTGCACACTTTGTTGATTGTGATTGGAAGCTACGAAAGGTTGTCCTAAATTTTTCATTCATGCCCACTCCACACACAGGAATTGCTTTATCTAAAATGGTTTACAATATGTTGAATGAGTGGGGAATTGAGGAGAAATTATATTCTTTGACTTTGGATAATGCAAGTGCTAATGATGTGTGTGTTAATCTATTAAAAGATCAGCTTCACTTGAAAAATGCTCTTCTTTGTGATGGTATATTTTTTCATGTTCGTTGTTGTGCCCACATAGCTAACCTGATTGTTCAAGACGGATTAAAAAAATGGATGATTCAGTTATTAAGATTAGGAAAAGTGTAAAATACTTAAAATATTCACAACATAGGAAGCAAAAATTTAGAGAGTGTATCAACCTTGTTTTTTTTGTTACCGATCAGAGCTTTGAGATAAGATGTTCCTTCTTGTTAGAACTCGACATTCATGATGCTTGAAAGTGCACTTTACTATCGTCGAGCTTTTATGCAACTGATAAGGAGTGATTTGAATTACAATCATTGTCCAACTGATACTGAATGGAAAACGGTAGCAAAAATTTGCAAGTTTTTGGGTGCATTTTACAAGGTGACTTGTATATTTTCTGGAAGTCAATACCCAACTTCAAATTTATACTTTCCTCAAGTGTTTTTGGTGCAAGATACTATTACTAAAGCCTTACAAGAATGGGATACAGTTATGCATGAGATGGTAGAGGAAATGAATATAAAATTTGAAAAATATTGGCCCACATACTCTGTTACTCTTGCTATTGTTGTGGTTTTTTATCCTCGATATAAATCGCATTTTGTGAGTTGGAGCTACACTAGACTTTATTGTACAGATTCTGCTCGGTTTAGAGAAGTTCGCGAGAAGTTGTTTTTCCTCTTTGACCAATACTAATAAAATTCTTTTGAGTCTATTGGTAGCACTTCAAAAAATCAAGCCACAGATGTTTCCTCAGATATTCCGAGTTTTCAAAACTCGATATTCCGAGTTTTCAAAACTCTATGGATGTGGTACTGGAGGTAAATTTTTATTTTATGATCATATTCTTATCAGTTTATAAATCTTTAATTATTTTGTAATATAACAAGCATTCTTTCTTTTGTTATTGCTAAGGATTTTGAGATCTTTGATGCGGAAGAATTTTCAATGACCAATAAGAAGAATCGGCTGGAATTGTACTTGGAAGAGCCAAAAATGGATAGAAAAATATAACTTGATGTTCTTGACTTTTGGAAAGGAAATCAGTATCGATACCTTGAACTTTCTTTGATGGCTCGTGATATTTTGTCCATACCCATATCCACAGTTGCTTCGAAAGCAGCTTTTAGTGTTGTTGGCAGAGTTATTGACAAGTTTCGTAGTGCACTCAATTCCGAAAATGTTAAGGCTTTGGTTTGCACGCATGATTGGATATTTGGCAAGAAAGGTATGTTCATACGTTCATATTTTTCATATTGTTATATTGCACGCATTATTGTTTTGATTTTGTTTTCTTATTACTATTTTAATGTAGATGATATGGAACCTGATGTGGATTAGTTGTGTGAGGATGTTATAAGCTTAAACAAACATGAAATCGGAGATGGTAATGGTACCATGGTGGATGGAGTCTGCGAAAACTAAGGTTTGTGTTATATTTTGAAGTAACTTCTGTTCAATTCATATGGAACTACTGTATTATAGCCTTACCATGCATGCTTGAAATAGTGAGCTTTGTGTTAGTATATATATGTGTTACCATGCTCTGATATTAAAGTGATTTGTGAATCAGACTATCAGAGTAAGGTGACCATCATCTTATTCCCATGAGGATATATATGTGGTATGGTATACTAAGCATATCTACTTGCTTCTTATCCAACTGACTTGATAAGCAAGTATCAAGGCCTGGTTTGCTCAACGTGATCTGTATATCTATCATATTTGATTTGTTTTGCATTATTTTTGAATTAGATTAATTAAGATGTGATTCTAATAAGAATGTTTAAGCAAACCATGTTGTTATTACAACAACTAGAGTGTTGTCTTTCCTCCTGGAATGTGAACTTGACATTTGGTTATGCGTAGGCACTAAAAGAGCTGAAGGCAAAAGCATCAGGGAAGGGGTCATTCGGTGGACCAGGACTGAAGAAAAGCGGGAAGAAATGAGTGTTTAATAATTGAGTCACAAGATCAAACTTGTATTACACTCTGCTAAACAATGTGTATCTTATAAAACTTATGTTATCAAACTTTGAATGATCTCAAGTATTTGATGTATCTATGGTTATAACTCTTATTGAGATCCCTTTTTTAATAGGAGGTAGATAATTGTCGTCTTTTGATTATGCTATTGTCATCTCTGTGCCACTAATCTGGTTGGTAAATTTTGTCATGTTGTTTCCGTCTCCTCTACCTGTTAATGAAGCACTCATCCAAATTCGTGCAATATGTGGACCAAATACTTGTTAGCATATAGCAATATATAAGACTAAACTATAAGAATTTTGTCTACAGACTTGTATATACAACTGTATTAATGTGCAGTATCGTTAGTTACCAGAGCAACCATTTATCTAAGTTCCATTCTGTGGCCAGATGAATGTGTAGCACAAACTGCTTAGATCTACCAATAACTAGATTTTTGGAATAGACAATTTATTAATAAAGCACAAATCAACATTTAAATTAAAATATATCAAGTCAAAAAAAAAAAAAAAAATTGCGTGTCTAACCGTGTCAGGCCATATGACCTGGAACTGACCCAACACGAACACGGCCCGACACGGATTGACCTGTTTCATAACCGGGTTATAACCGGGTTGACCTGTTTTGACACGTAACCCGACACGGACACGACCCGATACGGCCCATTTGCCACCCCTAATTCTACTTATATCATATATCAAAAATTGAACAATTATTGTTTACACTATATTATTGTGTATATCTACAACTTCTATGTTTAGTATATTGTTCATGTTATATTATATCATTGGATTGTGCGTGTTTGTTGTCTTATATTGTTTTTCATTACTTATGTTATATGATTACATTTTAAAAAAAATATAGAGCACTTCATTATATGAAAACCTTTCTTATTATCACTTTTAACTTTTGCGCATAAAGCAAAAATTATATTGTATTTTGGTCAATGATTCTAAATAAATTTATAGGAAACACTTTTTTTTTTTTTTTTTTGCATTTGACAAGGGTTGTGTGAGTATTTTGAAGACATAATGCGATTAGGGAAACCATCATGTAAGAATTTAGTTGTTCTTGGTGTTGTTAATGCATGACCGAAACCTTGATTCCTTTGTTTTTGATTTCAAATGAGTTGGATACTAGGTCTCTAGAAAGTACTATCTTATAATAAAGAGCGGTAAGTCGTCTTAGATTGTTTGGTAGGCTTTAACTCTAGATGAATTTTATGTCAACAGGTGGTCTCTTCAAAACTTGTGTATATGATAAACTATAAAGTTAGTTGTGGAAGACCTTTATATATAGGGTCGTCTTTCGTTTGGTAGAGCTCATATACATCAAGTTCTATAGATCACATAGTTTATATAATTTTCAATGTATAAGGGAGGTCGGGACTTAATTGGTTAGAGTGGGGGGCTTCTAAAGTTGAACAACTGATTGTTAATCATAATGTGGGTGAGCTAGACTAAAGGGGTAGTGGCACACACTGATGTGGAGCTTTTGGGAACTTAGGAAGTGATTTTTTTTTTGTCTCAAACCAGCTAGAGTAATGCAAGTGGTGATCTATGCAATAATGAACTTTTGGTATTGGCTGATTAGAGAAAATGACACTACTTTGAGAAGATGATCACTCACTGGGACAGATTGATGAAACCTTAGCTCTGTTTTGTTGCTTGTTTCCTTTTTCCTTTTTATTGCATTTCTAGTGGTGAGGTGAGGTACTCCTTCCAATGGCACTTCTTTAGCTTCTGTAAAACTCGCTTTTATGCAGTGTTATCAGACCCGGCCTGGCCCGGCGGGTTGACCTGGTAAATCGGTGACCTAGTATCTTAACCGGGTTGAGTTAAGTAGAGGATCGGATATGCAATTGACCCAGCTCTAAACCACTTAAATTGTCCGAGTTTCACTGGGTTTTGCAATACCCAATAACCCAGTACATGGTTTAACCCAATAATAAATGTATTTTTTAAATAAAAAATGCAAGGATTCGAACATGAGACCTGAATAAGATATAATGCAAACATACAACCACCATGGATATGTCATTTTATGATAGAAAACACTTAAGATTAGATCTAACATGCAAATACAATACTAAATTCCAATCATATCACTTATCTATGTTAATAATACTATGTTTAAAAAAGCAAAAAATATTCAACTGATCCAACCAGCTGACCCAGTGGTTAAACCACTAACCTAGTGACCCAGTCCCTTTTCCGGGTTGGTGTTCGGGTTGGGTCTGATAACATTGCTTTTATGTCAATAAAACGTTTAATCGGCTGAAACCTGAAAAGAAAAATATAGAGCACTTAATTATGTTTACAATGCACAACAAAATAAATCCAGTTGATGTTTACTAGTCTGATCTAGATTACTAGTCTGATCTAGAATATCACAACTATTTTAAAATGTTCAGTTTGTGCTGAGACTATTATCTTTTTCAATTTTTCATTGAATATCTGGTTTCACTTATCCCATTAAGACTAGACACCTTTCTATCTTTCTTTCCTCACTCTTCCTTTCTTTTCGTAAATCTCACTTCTCACTCTTAGCAAAACCAACAGAACTTAAAAGAAAAAGAAAACTTAAACCGGTGGGGATGTCTCCAACTCTAAGGAACTGGAAGGAAGAGAAACAGAAGGTGAAACAAATTTGGCAACAACAATGTTATTTATACCTAGAATTAACCGAAAATTGGAGCTTTGAAGCTGATTTATTTTAATATTTAGTTGTTGATTTTGATATTATGAGAAATTGGTGAATCTTTTGCTTAGCATTGTTTTCAATACATAAGCTAAATATTCACCTAATTCTAAATTTTTTATTCTAGGTAAGAAAAAATGAGAACTATTTCGAATGCTTTAGATTCTGATAGCTCTTTTCCTTGATTCTTTCACCTATGTTATATTCTATAATAATGTTATAACACTGGCATGGTTCGTTGTAGATATGTTTGACAGATTCTCTTTTATCTCATCTTCTGTACTTTTATGATTCATAAGTTGATTAATGCATATGTAAGCTACACTGCTCACACAAGCATTTTACAAGCAACGCTTCAGTGCAAATTATATTTTTATGGTATCAGTTGTTTTCAAATATATGAATAGATCTAGAATGTTCCAACCCTCCCCTCTCGCATAAAAGGCCAGGTTATGTCACGCTAATTGACATAGGTCCATGCGTTCATAGTGAGAATAGTTAAACTGCTATGTTTGAAGATATTCATTATCATAAATCAGCTTGTTAGGACATATTGAGTTGCAAACTTAGAAGTACGTGTATAAACCCCAACGTTGATAACACGTTTTAGGTTAGGATTGTCAACGTAAGCTTAGTTTTGGTGAAGATGATCTTTGATAGTTGAAATATTGTGTATCAACTAATCAAAAGATATTTATAAGTCTTTATGCTTGTAATAATTTGTCAATGTAGAACAAGTAACAAGCAAGGATCTTACCAACCTCGAAGGGGGAGTTTATAGCTCAAACACAATAGAAAATAATAACTAAAGAACACCAAATGATTCGACTACAAAGATGAGATTGATTCTACTTCCTACAGACAATAAAATAAAATAAACTAGTACTTAAAACTAATATTAGAAGATGAAAAGAGATGGAAAAAAAAATCTAATGATGATTAGGGGGAAGAATTGGTATCCACAAACTAAACAATGCAAGACATACATGATAATCATTCATATTCAATCTGTAGTAATTTCTTAGTCACCTCTCACCTAATCTAAGTAATTACTAATGCACATAATAATCAAGTAGTCACCTCTCACCAATTCCATTTAATTAAATTAGGATTCTTTATATGTATTTATTGAATATACCTCATTAATTAAACCGTCACCTCTCAGCTATTCAATTCAATTAACTTGATATATTGATTTGTAAACAAATCGTCACCTCTCAGCTATTCAACTTGATTACAAAAGGGTTCCAATAAAAGAGATTAATTGTAGATATGCAAAAGTCACCTCTCAACAATTCCTTCACATATCTCCAATTAATCTAACACTATTATTATTGTTAGGTCTCCCTAATACTCTAACAATAGTATTTAATAACATGGATGCAACAAATACATAAAGCATATTCATGTTTACTTCTATCTAGAATTGAAATAAACAAGCATTAAGAAAGTGAATCACAATGAATATAACAAAAACAATCATGGTACTTTTTGCATTATCTAAAGTGCTTCAACCATCCCCCCTAAAGCAAATTTAACTATTCATCATTGATAATGACACCATGGAAGAAATAGTAAAAAAACACAACATCATTAGTGGAAAAGAGAAAAGATTTTTATTATGATTATAAAAATACTACAAAAGATATTGATTTCAAGAAGTTCTAAAGATTCAAGAGTTCAAACCTAATAAACCTAGCTACTGGCTTATATTGTAGCTTGGATCAATACCTTCAGATAGACAATTTACAGGCCCAAATTGGAGTTCTGGATCATCCTGTAAAGCCTTTTTAAGATTAGATTTCAAGTAACGGGCTTCAATGGATTATTTGACCTGTGGGCTTCAATATAACTTGGATTGAGCTGGGATTTGGACCACCCATCTTGGACATAAAGTCAAGTCCGCAGGACTGGTCCAAAAGGTGTCTTCAGTAATGCACGGGTACAAATAGTAATTTTCCTCTTTTGTGCAAATAACACTCTTTTAATGACGTTGTTTGGCTTTCGGCGGACTTTAGCACAATATTTGGGGGGATGAAACCTACACAAATGACAATAAAACACTTATCAATAGATATTATATAATAATATAAGCTAAGTGCCATGCAAACAAGGTGTTATTCGGGGGATGAAAGTACATTTTTGAGGACTTATCAATCTACATGTCGGACGACCCTTTTCACCAAATCAACTCTAATGTCATTCCATGCACACGCCCTAAATGGTCATTGAGTATGTGATAATTCCATGTTGTAATACTTATTTGAACCAAAATAAAATTATTTTCTTGGTAGTTAGTCTATCTGAAATTGTATATGGCGACTATATGATGGATCATGAGGTCAAATGAATAGTGAATCAATGACTTCTCAATAGTTTGAATGAATCAAAAAATTGAATTAAAATTTAGCTTCTCGACTAGTACATATAATTGATCTTGAAGAATCTGATATGAGATTGGACATACTCATAATCATTCAATGAGGAAGTTCATTTCTTACAAAGTCATCTTAATTCATCTATTATGAGATCCAAGGAGAATATTGTAATCATAGGTTGTTGTTGTAGCTATAAACAACATCAAAATGGAAAACATGTCATTTAGAACCCTCCATGTTAGTATAAAGTATAAACTATGTGAAATAGCATTAGACCAAGACCAAAGTAAAATTACTACGGAATATTAAAGATTATTCATGATAAATGTACTATTTAAGATTAAATGACGTGAGGATTGGTCATGATGCATAAATGAGGTGAAATTTTCACACAATTTAATGAAATTGTGTTTTACTAGTAGACGAAAAAAATATATAAGTTTCAGAGAGTTAATTGAAAGAAATGCAGTAGGAGACCTTTGGTAATGATTAGAATTTGTCAATTCTGTTATGGTACGTCCCGAGGTTGTTAAATTTGTTCCACTTGCATTTATCATAACAATGTTTAATGGGAGGGGTTCCAGGGAGTCAGAAAATATTTAACTCAATTTTGACTCAATCCTATTTAGGGTATTTGTACATGTTGGATTGGCGTGATTTTTGGTAGATATGATCTCCTTACTATAAAGATCTACTGAATAAAAAATCAGCTCATTTGAATATGTTTAGACCCATCAAATGTAATATTAAATTCAACGGTAAAAATGAACGTTCCACAATACATTAACTTGTAATATGATTTTTCTAGGGTTAGAAAATTCAGATTATTATAAATTTTGGTGAAAATGTCGTACATAATGAGAATATTCATCCTACCAAAAATTATGCCAATCCAATATGTACAAATATCTTACATAGGATTGAGTCAAAATTGTGTCAAACATTTCCTGAGTCCCTGGAACCCCTCCATGTTTATATCCTTGCAATAGTAGGTTGTGAATTGACTTGATTTTATGTAAACAGTGGATGGGAGGCTTTGAAGTTTTTCAAGAAGCACTAAAATCTGACAACGTCAACCCTAACACAAAGCCTCACGCTTGTGCTAGATGAATTTTATAAGAATCTTCGTACAATATAAGCATTTCAGCAGTTTCTGGTGCTGGAATGGATGCCTTTTTTAAGGCCATTAAAGCAAATTCTGATGAGTACATGGATGCATGTAAGTAATTCTTAACTTTAAAGAATCTTTTATCTTAGTGCCAATGGGGATGATGTTGTATTTATGTGACCAGATTGATAGATTTACTAATTGTATATGGATGATCTTGACAAAAATCGAGCAGAAAAGGAATGGCTGGAAGAAGAACGCTAGCGGGAAAACATGGACAAAGTAAGGATGGACATGAAAAAATCTCGAGGAAAAACTATGGTTCTAAGCACAAGCTTGAAGGACAAAGGAATTGATGTCATGGTAGACAAGGAGGAAGATGAAGACAACGATATTGAATTTACTGATGAAGAGGGAGAAGATGACATAAATGAGGATGAAGATGAATAGGTTGGCAAGTTCTATTTTTTAAAGCTTCTTATTTCGTAACATATTTTTTGAATCAAATGTGTAAAGAAAAAATATCACAGTAAAAATCACTTAGGTTGGTGAACTCTAAATCTTCTCTGAATTTAGGGTTTATAGTTCAGTAGTAGCAGCATCAGCAACAACACATAGTCCATCTTCCCCACCCTTTTTTCCCATGTCAGAGCCTCTCAAACATGGCAAAACAGATGGAGAAGGCATTCTTAAAGCAACCCAAGGTGATTTAATGCTCGAAAAAATATGGGAAAGGGAAGAGGCCTGGAAAGGGTGAAAATCGCTTCTTTAAGAGCATTGGTTTGGGATTTAAGACTCCAAGAGAAGCCATTGAAGGGACATTTGACAAGGAATGCCCATTTACTGGCAATGTTTCTGTGAGGGGTCGTATTCTGGCTGGTACTTGTCACAGTGCAAAGATGGTGAGGACCATTATTGTTCGGTGAAACTACCTTCACTATGTTAAGAAATATCGTCGTGCTTTCGTGTCAAGGAAGTAGATCATGTTATCATTGGTTAATGCATGCCATTGTCGAAAACAGTGAGGTTCAACGTTTTGAAAGTTATTCCTGCTGAAAATCCCGGGGCGTTACATTAATTCTAGATTCCTAAGCGTCTAGGTTTCTTTTCATACTTTTGCATGTTAAGTGTTAGTCTCTTATTATGTGGATTTTGATAAAATCCAAAAGTATTTTATTTGCACTTTTGAATTGCATTGAGTATGTTTGAGCTAAAAAAAATAAAAAATTCACCCTGGGTGCCTATAACTATTTTGTGTGTAAGGCTTTTGTGGTTCAACGGTGCTTGGTTTCAAATTCATTTTACCTTGAATTTTTGAATCACTGGGAAACGTGAATGAATCGATCTTCAATCTCCCTGATGTGTTTACTTGAAAAATATGGATATTTATATAATTCCTGTAATCATGGGCATAGGTGAAAATTTCAAATAATCCCGAATATCCGATACGTGAAAAATTGAATTATTCCACGAATATTCTAAGCCCAGTGTCGGATTGGGGAGGTTTGACAAATACGCTTCTCGAGAAATATTGCTGGAATATTCCAAAAAATTCGGCAGACTGGAGAGGTTTTCTGCTAATATCATGTTTTTCTTCTTCTTTCATTGTATAAACTTATAATTTAACAATAGAATATATAACCACACCCTTTTTTATTATATCTATATTATAATCTACAAAGGGTGCATAATTTGACTAGGACTAATTTATATGACTAGGATTAATTTCAATTTGACTAGGACTAATTTATATGACTAGGATTAAATTATAAGCCTTGGATTAAATTTGGGTCCATAATTAAGTTGCATAATTTGACTAGGACGAATTTATATGACTAGGATTAATTTCAATTTGACTAGGACTAATTTATATGACTAGGATTAAATTATAAGCCTTGGATTAAATTTGGGTCCATAATTAAGTTGCATAATTTGACTAGGATTAAATTATAAGCCTTGGATTAAATTTGGGTCCATAATTAAGTTGCATAATTTGACTAGGACTAATTTATATGACTAGGATTAATTTCAATTTGACTAGGACTAATTTATATGACTAGGATTAAATTATAAGCCTTGGATTAAATTTGGGTCCATAATTAAGTTGCTTTGGACGGACCTGATTTAACCAAGATCCACAATTGTAGATATACTTACGTCACCGCCCCCTAAACCTAAATTACTTTTCTTTTAAATAAAACTCTTAGAAGTTAGAACCTCAAATTCTGATCATCTTCTCTACTTGAAATCGATCTACACTGCATCTTTCTCTAACGAATCGACCACGGGTACAAGCTCTTCTTTCATAAACATTCAATTCTCAGGTATTTCTCTTTTTTTTTTTTTGAAAATTAAATATTCAACCAGAACCCTTTAGGATAACTGTTATAAGCCGTTTTGTATACTTTTCTAAATTGTTTTTGCATTATTGTTGAAGTTGGGATCGTGAAAATCAAGGGTCTGTTTAGTTCCATATGTAGGCTTTAAATGTTCTGTGTGGTATTTTATATTTTAGCTTGGCTTTAGGAATTCAACCTAGAATTCCTAAACTGTACCAAGATTCCGGAGGCACTGGCACATAATTAAGGTTTCTTCTTTTCTTCGTCTCAAAACCAAACATATAACCAGAAAAGTATATAGGGAAAAATGGAGACTGGTTTCTGTATGTACGTGGTTAAAGCCCGGTAACATGATGAGGTGAAGATAAGACTGGTTTCTGTATGTACGTGGCTTCTTATAAGTGAGCCAGATTAAGTTATTAGTCTTGAAATTGTTGTTTCAGATTGTTTAATTGTTTGCACCCTACATATGTTGTGTAGCTTTTAATGTAAAACTAGCAATCATTAAGGTGCACCTAGCCTAGAATATGTGTTTAATTCCTAGATATAGCTTCTCTTTTATGAATTAAGTCACTTACAGCCACAGTTATTTGAGTGTTCAATCTTTTAGGCTGCACATACCTATTCTAGGCTTTCTGAGCATCTTTCATTCTTTCTTCTTATTTGCATTCATAGAGCAGCAGATGGACGTCGCTCTCTGCTATTGGTTGTCTTTATTGGTGGAGTAACATTTGCAGAGATTTCTGCTCTTCGTTTTCTAAGTGCTCAGGTATACTTGCTCTCTTCCATTATTTTAGAGACACTGATGGTGAGCATTGAACTAAGCTGTTATTATATGTGTACTTAAAGATACTACTATCAGGGAAAAAAATATATTACCTATGTTTTGATCTTATTAGATAAAACTCTAGGTCTAGAACTTTTGTATCGCTTTAATATATGGATATTAATGGTAGTTGACGCATCCAACAAAAGAATGCAGCTTATATTCTGATTTGAAGGGTTCAGGACTCGCAACTTGCAAAAATCACTAGATATAGATAATAGACTGATCAATTGATTGTACTGTGCTATTTTGCTGCAAGAAATTGAATTAGAGACTACAAAATGAATTTCATCATATTATTTTGCTTCCTTCAACTTCGTCTTCTTCTTTGTTGCTCATATTTATTAGAGATTTTTGAACATACCCCCGTGAGAAGCAAAAAAAAAAAAAAAATTAGTATGATCTGGTACATACTTTGTTAATATAGTATGAGCAAATTTTAAGGAGGGTAGTGATCAGTGGCTTAGCGTTACACTTATAAATGTTAATATAAAAATAGAACCCACACCTAAAATTTGCACCATGAGAAAAAGAATAATTACCATTTGAATTTAGCTAAAAGTCACTGAGTTAATTTTCTATGTTTATTTTTATTTTTATTTTTTTCTGGAATTTTTACTAATCTCTCTTCCTGTTACCATTTTATTAATAATCTTTGGATTTGATGAGTCTATTAGTAGCTTTTGGTGTCCATTCATTGATGCGGTTGATAACCATTCTATGTTTCATTTAAATTTTCATTATATCCATCAGTTGGTATAAAAACACAAATAGACATTTTTTTTAGTTGGTATTATATCCTCAATTTGTCGAAAGAAGCAAGCTTGGGTGTAATTTCATTATATCCTTCAGTTAGTATAAGCATGATATGTAGTAAAGTCGGCAGTCTCCCAGACAGTGGACTACTGTGTTCTCCTTTTTTTTTACCAATTTTTGAAGAGAAGAATTTGAAGCATTTGGTACTCACCTTAATAACAGTAGGAAGCTTTCCAGGGCTGTAAATCCCTCTAAACAATTCAAAGTTTCATTATAATTGTACGTATAATTGTATTGGCCATAGCAATTCATATAAACTTATATTTGAAAGAAATTGACAAATGTTTCATTATTTGTAGCACTCCATTGGACAAGACTCACACAATAAGCCAACGTCTTCGAAGGAAAAAAGAAAAACAAAAAGAAAACGAATTTTTTTTTCTTTATTCAATGGATGGAATAGTGGATGGAGTATCACAAGCTGTGGAACACGTTGTGGATGGAGGATCACAAGCTGGAAATCAGTTATTAGAAGAAACCAAAGGAAAACAACCTATTGTTGAGGTTATTACATATTTCTATGGTTCATCGTCAACTGGAGATTCTTCCCGTGAATACAATGTTATAAAACGATGCCCTATGAAGTAAGTTGTTTATATATAGTTAACTATATTTCTTATTTACTAATATAAATTTTTAGATTTTTAATTTAAAGCACGATTTTTGAATTATCCCAAAGGATAACCAAAAAATTTTGAAGGAAATCGAGAAATTATTGTACTATACTGGGTGAGAATGATTATAATTTGTTTGACATCTCTTAAGGTTTCACATCTCTTATCATCATCATCATCATCATCATCTTCATCACACACAGTTTAAATAAACTAATTTTTAAATGACGTTTTTAATTTCTTCAAATTAAGGTTGATTGTTGCAAATTAAGGTTCAACAAACTCTAATTCCATACTTTGTCACTCTATTTTAAATTGATTTTCCCCTTTTACAATAGACAATTTCTTAGGCAAGTTTATTTTCCTTTTATTTTTAAATTTGAGAATTATGTTTAAAAACTAATGTTTTATCCAATTATTGATTTTTTTCAGAGAAAGGACAAACATGGAAGAAAATGATTCTACTACTAATGTTCATCCTGTAAGTGATTCTCATTACGATACTATATTAGAAGATGAAATTCACATACCAATCGATCAAGTAGAAAATATTCCAAAAGAAAGACACTATCTTGGGAAAATGGATGTCATATGTCCATCATGTTCTGCTTATCATTGGTTAGATGAACGATTGACTAAATCCACTAAAAAGAAGTCATTTTTCGGTATGTGTTGCCTGCAAGGAAAGATAAAGTTGCCACTGCTTACACCATTGCCTTCTGCTATTAAATTGTTATACGAAGGAAGAAATTCACTGGCAAGATCTTTCAGGAAAGATATTAGATCCTATAATGCTGCTAATGCCTTCTCCAGTTTGGGTGTTTCGATGGACAAACGTATTCTAAAAGGTCGAGGACCAACTTCTTTCACAATTCATGGTCAGTTGTCCCATCAAATTGGATCGTTGTTACCGGAATCAGACAAATCTCCAAGTTATTCACAGCTATATATTTATGATCCCCATATTGCATTGGATTGCCGACAGAAAAGGAACCTTCACTTAAATCCAGCTATTCTGAAAATAATTCAAGAAACTCTATTGGAATCAAATGAGTTGTGCAAAATATACAAAGGTGCGTATGATGTTCTGAAATCAGCTAATAGCAATGGCGGTGAAAGTATACCTATAAGGTTAGCTTATACGCCCACTACTGATCCTAGACGCTATAATCTCCCAACGTCTGAAGATATTGCTGTTATTATTCCTGGCGATGGGACTGAACCGACTTCGAAGCGAGACATAATACTGCACCTGAAGAATAACAATCTCGAAAGAATGAATGCCACCCATTGTATTTGCCGTCACACTATGTCTTACTATTTCCAACTGGAGATCTTGGTTGGTCTACAGATATGAAACATTGGGATGTCAAGAACGAACGGTATTTTACAGTTACAGATAAAGAAAAAAAGAATAGATTGACTCAGCTTCAGTATTTCTGCTATCGCTTATTTGAGAGAACGACTGAATATTCAGCTTTATTTCGAGCTGGCCTTTTGTTCCAACAATTTATTGTAGATGCATGGGCGTCCTATGAACAAAATCGATTATATTGGATTAGGACACACCAAGCTGATCTGCGCTGCGATGTATATAGTGGATTGACAGATATTGTTACCAATGGTCACAATCCTAATGACATTGGGAAAAAAATTCATTCTACCGTTCACTCATTTAGGCAGTCCAAGGCATATGTATGAAATCTACCAGGATTCTATGGCGATTACCAGATACTACAAACATCCAGATATATTCATGACGGTGACTGCTAATCCAAAATGGCCAGAAATTCAGAATGAGCTTAAGCCAGGTCAAGCTGCATTAGATCGTCCTGATTTAGTTGCACGTGTGTTCGAGCTTAAAAGAAAAGCAATTATACATGAAATAGAAAATAGAGGATTATTTGGAAGAGTTGTTGCAAAGGTGTATACAATAGAATTTCAAAAACGCGGCCTTCCACATATGCATGCATTGCTTTTTCTTCACCCTGAAGACAAAATCAGGACGACAGATCAAGTGGACAGAATTGTTTGTGCTGAGTTCCCTGATCCTATAAAACATCCAGCTTTGTTTGAAACTATCAAGAAATGCATGGTTCATGGTCCCTGTGGTACTCGCAACATGGAATCAGTGTGTATGGAGAACAAGGTTTGCAGGTCTAGATATCCAAGAGAAAATGTAAATGATACCAGAATAGATGTGGATGGCTACCCAATTTATAGGCGAAGAAAAACTGGTAAAAGTTATCATGTTAGAGGACAACTGGTTGATAACAAAGATGTAGTCCCATACAATCCTCATTTATCAGAAATGTTTGATTGCCACATTAATGTGGAAATTTGTGCATCAGTAAGGGCAGTCAAATATATTAACAAGTACATTTACAAAGGCCATGATAGAACCACAATGGTGGTTGGGGCGGAAGATGATGAAATTCAACAGTATCTTGATGCTCGATATGTAGGTCCTACTGAAGCAGCGTGGAGATTATATGGATTCCGAATACATGAAGAACTACCATGTGTCACTAGACTTGCGCTTCATCTGAAAGGTATGCATGTGTGTGTCTTCAATCCTAACGACACGCCAGAACAAGTAAAAGAAAAGGCTGAAAATCAGAAATCATCTTTAACTGCATATTTCGATTGGTATAGAAAAAATCCTACTACTAAAGCTTATACTTACCAAGAATTTCCTGAACATTTTAGATGATGCAAGGATAACAAGAAATGGACACCAAGAGTTACTTCAGCCTTTTCTATTGGTCGGATGTATTTTGCCAATCCAAATTCTGGTGAAAGATTTTACCTTAGGTTACTATTAACCGTTGTGAAAGGACCATCGTCATTTGAATCCTTATATAGTGTGGATGGCATCGAACATAAGACATACAGAGAAGCATGCATTGCTCGAGGTCTTCTAGAAGATGACAATGAATGGGACAAATGCCTAGAAGAAGCTGTAATAATGAAAACTGGTCATCAGGTACTCACAATTTATGTTTACATTTTGTTTTATATGTCTAAATATTAAAACTGTTTTATCTAAGTATGAAAACTGTTTATCAAAGAATCAATGGAGAAGGATTTTATTATTATCAAGTCCTTCACCTGCTGCACTGTAGCCTTCACTTTTATTGAATATTATACTTGCTGATGTATTCTCCCGCTGTTTTACTTTGCAGAAAATAATTATTAAATTCCATATATTTTGTTTATTGAAAATCCACCACTAATTCATAGTTTTTATATGGTAAACAGGTACGGAGATTATTCTGTTTGATCCTAATTGAATGTAATCCTTCTCGACCGGAAATTCTATGGGAGAAAAATGCTTTAAAAATATGTGACGACTTGCCGTACCAACTGAAAACAAAATTTGGCATTCAAGATCCCAGTGATAGTCATGTTTGTGACTATGGGTTGTTCTTAATGAACGACTACTTGCTGGAGAGTGGTAAGACATTATCAGATTTCCCAAACATGCCTTTACCGTGTAAAGCATGGAATGAAGTAGTTACCAACCGTCTTATTACAGAGCATCAGAATTTCGTGTATCAGGGATTATATGAAAAGGCTCAAGAAAAAGTTGCAAGATTCAATACTGAACAACTAAATGCCTATACGGAGATTACAAATTCTGTTCGTAATGATAGTGGACAAGTATTTTTCCTAAGTGGTCCGGCTGGAACAGGAAAAACGTTCGTCTATAATACTGTAGCAGATACATTGAGAAGTGAAGGTCATATTGTCATAATGGTTGCTTCATCGGGAATTGCATCTTTATTATTGACAGGAGGAAGAACAGCTCATTCTACATTCAAAATTCCATTTGAAGTTCTAGATGACTCTGTTTGTTCAGTCACAAAGCAAACAATCCATGCAGAATTATTCAAGAGAGCGAAACTGATTATATGGGATGAAGTACCAATGCAACATAGGTTCTGCGTGGAAGCTGTTGATCGTACACTAAGGGATATTCGTGAAATTAATGAACCGTTTGGAGGAGTTACAGTTGTTCTGGGCGGTGACTTCAAACAGACTCTCTCTGTCATTACTAAAGGAACTAGACAAGAAATTGTTCGTGCATGTCTAACAAAATCACATTTGTGGAGTGGTGTTAGACTCTTAACTTTGGTTAAAAATATGCGACTGAACAGTAATGATACTGAAAAAGTCAAGTTCGCAGATTATTTGATTGAGGTAATTTTTAAATTTCAACAATATTTGTTATTTTCATATCTAGGTAATTTTTAAATTTCAACAATAGTTCTTATGTTTATATCTACGTTTAAACCTTTGCTTATTATACCCTTAATATTATAATTTACAGATAGGAACAAATCCTAAAGAAGATGTGGAATTGCCTTCGGAGATCAAAAGGTGTAAGAGTACCATGGATCTTTTGTTTAAAGTTTACCCCAATCTGAATGTCGAAGAGGTAGCTACCGAGACCTACTTGCAAGAACGATCTATTCTCTCTGCTCGCAGTGATGATGTAGCTACTCTTAATGAATTAGCAATAAATCAGTTTCCCGGTGAATTACATGAGTACCTAGCTGCTGATAAAGCCATTGAAGATGATCAACCAATCGAGAATAGGGGAAACAGTATATCAAACGAGAATATGCAAGCACTGGATCCACCGAGTCTTCCACCATTCAAACTCCAACTTAAAGTTGGTTGTCCAATAATGTTGCTACGGAACCTTCAACCGAGAGATGGTTTATGTAATGGAACGCGTCTAATGGTTATCCAGTTTGCTACAAGAGTTATAGAAGCTAAGATACTTAATGGTAGCCATGCTGGAAATTATGTATTCATACCACGTATAACTCTTCAACCATCTGTTTCAGAAACGCCTTTCCAAATGGCACGACGACAATTCCCAGTTCGATTGGCATTTGCAATGACTATTAATAAGTCACAAGGACAATCAGTTAAGTATGTGGGTATAGACTTGCGAAACCATGTCTTCAGTTATGGCCAATTATATGTGGCATTATCAAGGTGTACTTCTTCCAATCGAATATCTGTTCTCCTAGGGAATGAAGATGATGACAAAACAACCAATGTTGTTTATCCTGAAGTTCTTCTCTAATTGATTACAGGTATGACCAGATTACTCATTCGTAAAGTATTATTTTTCTCAAGTTTATTACGTATTCTATCTCTTATTTCTATTTAAATCTTTCTCCAGTTTCTGGTTTGATGACTTTAGAATTTAGATTACTGCAATGGCATTATAAGATTAATCTGACAGAGTAGAAAATACATTCTGTTTTATTTAGCTATTATTACTCCTTGCAGATTTTGTTGGTGTATTTGTAACTCTCAATTTGGTCTATGCAGGGGTACTTGATCTTTCTTTGACACAACACTCAGGTTTGTATTATTGATATTTATTCAATACTTTGGTACTTGATCAGAGACTGGATTAGTGTATGCTTTAATGCTGTGTTGGTGCTGACAGTGATGATGCTGATGCTGATAGTGAAGCTAATTGCGGTGCTGACATTGACAGTTATGCTGCTGACAATTATGTTTATAGCAATGCTGATGATGACAGTGATTATTATCACAGAGCTGACAATAATGGCGATGATCCTGACAATGAAACTGATAGTAGCACTGATAGTGAGTAGGGAAGTGAAGCTGATAATGTGATGATAGTGAAACTGAAAGGAAGGAAAAAATATGATAATGTTACTCGGAGGCCTTTGTAATGCAAAGTCACTAACAGTCACTGCCCCATTGTTGGGGGTATATTCTACTTTTCGGCTTTGGTATCTGCCCCATTGTTGGGGATATATGGAAGTAAGACTGTAAACCTAACGTCATTCTATAATATGCTTGCACAAAGATAACTCTATTTGACTTGATTCACAGCGATAAATATATGATTCATAATTGTTTGAATAATATTTTTAATATAACTATCTTCAAATTATTAATAGTAGCCGTGGCAGCGCCACGGGTTTTACTAGTGACTATTATCATCCAAAGAGCATTTTAATTTATATACTCAACAAGTCATACAAAAACAAAAAGAATTTGGATTGAGATGATGATGATGAGAGATGATAGAGATAATGAGTTATACATTTATAAATGAATTTGGGTATTGATGTTCGAAATTGAAAGTAATTAGAAAACTAGATAAGTTATAAAACACTGTAAGAATCTTTGAAACCTGAATACAAAATGTACGGTGGTGTTTGGAGATTTTGAAATTTGGGGAAGACAACCCATAGATTTTGAATTTTTCGTATACATCTAAATTTTTCCAGGTCTAAATAGGGAGGTTATTTATTCAACCCACGCGAATCCCCTAAAAACGGGAAAATGCGTAAATATTCGTCCAAAATTTTAGATTTTTCACCTATGATCCTGGGTGTGAATGTTTGAAGCTTGAAGTCTATAATTGGATGCCAATTTCATTAAAGTTTCGGCCCAAATAAAGTAAACACAATAATGGTCCTTGAACAGCTCAAATAAAAACCCTAACTTTGACTCCAAACGCATTATAAGACATGAATCCGCATAACAAATTTTAGCTATCAAGGAGTACTGTAAGTCTGTAGAGGCGCCGATTTGAATTAGGCAGGATGTTGTTTGTACATAGAAAGGTGAGTACTTATCTTCCATGTCTCTCTTTCATTAAAATGTTACAATACCTCAAAACACCTACACCTGTGTCTGATTTTTGCGAGTAATCAATATCAATTTACAACTCAGGCTTGAGAAGGTATTGTGTTTATGCAATCTGTTAATTCAGATGGTATTTTTAATGTGATTGAATACTATTCCACCGTGTTTTCTTTGTAATAACAATATGTCTTGGAGATAGTTTGAAGACCCAATGTGATAAAGCTACTGCGAAAGAAGAAAGTACATGGAGCTTAATCAAGAATATTAACAGTTTTTTTTTCTTCTATTCTCTTCTCTATGTCTTCTTTAAAATCTCCATCCTTCTTTACCATGTCCCTTTCACAACCCGTTTTCTAAACCTTTATGGAACCATAGTTTTTTTCATTAAGCTGATTTTTAGTCTTAAGTTTGTGAAAATGTTGAGCTAATTCATTGTTATGAAGAATCCCATGTAACCCACCTTGAAGTTTTTGAACCAACTTGCATCCTCTTTGTTCCTCAACTGTGGTTATTTCTCCACTGATTATTCTTATGAGAGGTACTACCAGATCTGTTTTCTTGATCCACTACGTGTTGCTTCACCTAAACCTATTACAAAGGTGTGTACGCAGTTGCTTCTCATGTCTTCTATTTCAATAGGGTGTTACAAACCATGATTGGAAACTATAAGACCATGATTGAAAACTATTCCACAATGTATCTAATTTTGGGTTTGCTGTATTTGGGAAGTTTACTAGTTTTTTGGCTTGAATTGGATTTTGCACTAAGTCTTCCTTAAAATAGTGGAGAATGGGTATCCATGCAATGAAGTAACTAATAGAATAGTTGCAATTGAGATCTGCAAAACCAACAATACAAATCTCATTTAAATGTTAACGAGGGTCGTGATAAAGAATATTGTTTAAATCTGTTGTGAAATTGCTTGATATGATTATCGGCTGTTTTGCAAGGAAAATTGGGTAAATGAGTCTTTCAATCTTTTTCAAGAAATGATTGGAGGAAGAATTTGCAAGGAAAAGAGAGTAAACCTTTAATCTTTTTCAAGAAATGATTGGGGGAATTTTTTCGCGAAGCAAATCAGATATGAAGCCTTTAATCCTTAAAAGAAATGATTGTGGGGATTAACCCTTCAAGAAACGACTATATAGTTGATCGATAGATGAAAGAAATGCGCTAAGAAAACTTTACATATATTTTAGTTGATGTTGTCGAAGAAGCACATGGATTGTTATTTAGAGTCAATGATTCAAAGAAGGGAAGAGTTAGTAAGAATACAATTATGGACGATTATGGGCTTTGGGAATGAGGTAGACAAACGAACAACAGCAGAATTAACGAGGTCTATTTGTTACGGAAAGGATGCAGTTGACAAAGAGAGTTTACTGGTTCCGGACCTAATAGTTGGCTATGGCATTGTTTTAAATGGCTATTTCAAGGATAGCAGAATTAACGAGGTCTAATTGTTACGGAAAGGATACAGTTGATCGACACCTGAGACTATTACGGAAAATGAGTGGTCTATACAATGTTTGTGAAGTCACACAATTGGTCCAAGGGACTGCAGTTTCTCAATGGCATGACTGTGAGGGATTTCTTAGTGGACGCAAGAATGTTAGTGGTCTTGTTTGCTGTAGCTGTGCTGAAACATGAAGTATGTAAAAATGTTTGATGATGGTTAGTATAAAATTAGAAAGGCAAGTGCCTAGTGTTCTGCACCTATGGTTACAGTCTACAAACATTTTTTTTTTGTGTGTTGTAGTTTCCATAGGAAATTTCTTGCTGTGATTTACCAGTTTAGGTGGTTGCTTTTCTGTTCGTAAGCATATCTGAATCTTTAAAGGGTGTAGATATTCTCTGATTTCTGTGATGTACTTCCATATTTTTGAATATTCATATTTGTTACTTTTTGGAGATGCATATTATTTGGACTTCCGTTTATTTGAATATCCGTATACATTTATTTAAAGTTATTCTTGTTCCTTTTACTGATGTAAAAGTTGGTGAGAATATCTATTGGGTTAAATTGTTACTTGCCATTTCTATTTGGATGCCTAACTGTTTGATTATAATGACTACCTGACTCAGATTTGTAGATTGTTTATTTCTCGAGGTTTAAAGTTAGAAATATCTTGTAAATTCAGAGAAAAGTTGCCCGTACACAACCTTCACGATAAATTGGCATTCCACGTGGATTGGAAATGTTAATTACATTTTCCTTGATGGATTTCGAGAAGCTTGTTTATATATTGCTTGCGCTTGTCAAAAAACACTTGCATCTCCTTGTAGTCTTTGAGTTTTCTTTTGTAACGCGTCGTCATTTGCTTTGCACATTAGACTCTTTATTAGGTTGTTGACACTTGTCATTTATTGCGTTTCTGTCTCTGGACATTGGTAGAACCTTCTGGTTAATAGTTGAGTGGGATTTTGATGGTCAAATATATTGAACTTCAGGTGAATCCCTCAAAATGAGGTAAGGTCTAGCATTTCTGTAATGCTATGGTGGTGTACATTTGATCTTCATTCCTGCGATGCTAATGCAGCCGTTAATCTCTCAGCATCTCTGTAGTCATTCGGTGCGGCTTGTCCACTTTTGTACTTCTGATTCTGTTAAGGTGGTAGGACTCGGTCAAAAGACATAATGCCAATGCCATATTTTGCTTAAACCATTCAGGCACCCGCTTTGGAGAAGCAGATATAGGCGTTTTATGTTTGCTAGATCAATAGGTTTACAATATTGACATTGGTTTTTGTCTATCCTTTTTGTCTAAGGTGAACACATGTGGAAGACAGTCATCAGAGGATCAAGAGATGAACAAGTTAAAACAAAATTCTACTAGGCTTTTCTATATTGCTAGTTTGAGCGGTTTTGTTGCCTCTTGCCTGGTGGTTTTGTTTTGACAATTTGAATTTTGTCATGGCGCCAAGGTAATTGCCATATATACTGGCAATGTCTGTCACTTAGATCCCTGCAATTTTAGGATAGGATAGTTTCGTTAGTGAATAATTTACCGAAACAAAGAAATAATGTGATTGTCTGTAATGGGTACAGTGACGCACCATTATCTACAAGACTCGTAAATGAAACCTCATGTTATCTGTAATGTTAATGGTGAATATTGTTGTGGATGGGGATTGATATACTGGCTGGTGTTACACTGTTATTAATGACTTTGTCAATAATTTGCTATCATATTTTGCAGTTGACTTTTAAATTAAAGTTGTAATCTCTGAATAAGAGGAAGTTGTTGCCATTAAAGGTTGTTTGAAGTAGCAAAAGACCAGACCACAATTAGATGCGGTATCACATTAGAACATAATCATTTCACTTCTATTTTCCTGTGTCAATTAGTTGTGGACGTGGATGTTGCTAAAATTATTCTTCAAAAAAGTGCAAACTAATTTAGCTCAATGTCCATATAAATACTGTTTAGACATTTTCATCTTGTCTTTTGTATATTGTTTTTGTTCATCAGTTCAGTTATGTGGTTTTGTTTCTTCTCTTCCATGACATAAGTCATAACAGTAACCTAGTGCACAAAATAGGATGTAAGCCAGATAGAGAGCACATATTTTCAGTTGCAAGTGGGAGAGCCACCAATGTGCAACAATGTACTCTGGGAGGAAAGATCAGGATCAAGGGAACTTTAGCTATCACAAAGCACACATTCTGCTGCAATACTGTATTATTACACAGCATGAACTGGTCACATTATTATTTTTATTATTCAACTATGTTCGGTGAATTTCTGTTTTCTCAGGGAACCTTGAATGTTGTAATTCTTACGATGTCTTGGACATAAATTTTGCTTAAAGCATCTTCATCAAAGAACTTCTTAAGAGTGAAGGTCTGCATCCCCCCGTCCCACGCACTTAAGAATAGTCAGAGAATACTGAACAGCGCGTTCTACGTCTGGGCCTCAAGTTGTTCATGTCTTCTCCCAGTAGACCAGGGGTCCATTTCTGTGCCAAGTTCTATTAGAGATGAAACACAATTATAATCATGAATGTTCTTGACTTCTTTCTGATTTAGGATTAGAATTAGGATCAGGTTTGGTATCCGTACAATTAGATCAAGTCCGAGTTTAAATAGGATTACCAACCTGAAACCCCTTCAATCACCCGGCCTGTGTTTGCTTCTTTTCTATTGATTTCTTTGTGTTTCTCTAATCTTGGTGTGTTTTTTTTTTTTTTTTTTTTTCAAGTTTCAACTACTGCACTTATGGATCTTCATGCAAAGAAAAACATGAAAGAAAATGCAGAATCACTTTGGGCGGTTATTCCTACAGGCACACTTTGATTTAAGATTATCAAGATTACACCGCGCTGTCGTCGTCGAAGCAGACATTATCAAAAACCAACTCTTGTAAAACTTATTAACAACAGTTCTAATTCATCAACGACGAGGTCAAGAATCACAGATAACCAAGTTGAGCTTCTAATGGTCTGTGACAGCCAAGAGAGGTCGAGAAGCTTTTGACTCCTGTAGTCCTATCAGTTCTAAAAGCACAGAAGATCATCAGCTGCATAGGAATAAGTCTGATGCCCAAACTGGACATCTAAGTACATCAACTTCTAATCATCAAGAGGATTCACACGGAGACAAAGATGAAGACCTCCTGAGGCGATTTCGATGGACTGAAAATTGCCAATCGTCCAAAAAGCGGAGAATTGCAGATAATAAGGACACAGTGGAAGAAGCGATCATTGCCATGTCTAGAACTGGGTTGGATGATAAAAAATCTGAAAACTTAAACATGGTACCTTCTTGTGTTGGATGTGCGCGTTCAGATGCCGACATTGTACCAAAGGAGGAAACCATGATATCATTGTTTGGAAACTTGAATATACACAATCGCTAGTCCTTAGGCCCGTGTAATGCACGGGTAGATTTTATTGTTTTAAATTTTTTTTTTTTTTTTAATAATAAATAAATTTTATTGATAAGCTCAACGAATTACACAAAAGTAGAGGACAAACGCGCTATTTTGGTTTTATGTTGCTTTTGATTTGTAACTTGTGATATATTGTTTAACCCGTTTCAAAAGTCTATGATCTGGTATGATTTCATTTAGAATTATTATAAATCTTTGAGTATAGAAATTGAATGATTATTATATATACATAGAAATTAAATCCAAAGCAGTTGAAGATATTCAGGAGAGTGGGATTTTGCAACACTCTTAATTCTCAAAGTATCAATTCGAATTTGATCTGGCTCGGTTGTTGGGGCTTCATCACTTTGGGAAACAATCTTTTCGTAGTAGTCTATTAGCAGTCGAGCGTCTCTTAATTAGCATGTAACAGTTAACATCCTGAAAATTCAAAATATTTAGCAAACTATTATGATGATAAAGATGACTTACTTGTAATGTGACGGAGAGATCTCTTAGGCCCATGTAGTTAAGCCTTTTCGAAAGGCAACCATACGATCCATGTCTATGTGAATCTTGCGATTTTTTTGATATAGTTCCATCTATAACACATTTACATACATTAGATCACAAATTAAGAGAAATTCAAATTTCATGAAATTGCAATAAGTAGGTCTTACTGCTATTTGGGTCCCCTTTCATATCCCCACGTACCATTGAAATGTATTGAAGATTATATCATCATCTTTATTGGAGTCTATTTTCATTTACTTTTTGTCAATGTCTACTAAGTGCAAGGAAAGAAAATAGATTACTGGTTCTCCATATTCCTACAAAATATACTTCTTGTCAAGTTGAGGATGTACTTCAAAATGACCATCACAAATATGTTTGATGTGTGTCCACAATAATATCATATTAATATTATTAATGATCTTATTAATAAACTTACATACCTGCCCATTTGACTTAGAATATTGGTGAGTTTTGATTTTTGTGTTGGCGAGAGATCTTCAGCAAACATCAAATATACATGGATCAAATATAAGCATATAAGCAAACATAGACTTTGAGTGAAGAGGAAGATGGAGAAGTTGTACAAACGTAGTAAATCATCTGGTGATTTCAATATAAATCTTGGAGATACTTGTAAATCACTACTTCCATCAGATAATTATTTAGCTACTTATTCAAAAAATATTATTGGTAAACTTATTGAAGTTAAAATTATTGAACTGAAAGAAATTCGAGTTAGGGCATTTTATCAATGGTAGTCAATTATTGGTATTAGATCTAGTAGTGATAATTTAGTTTACTGCCTATAAAGAATTCGAGTTAGGGTTACTTATGAAAGTGGTTGTATTTAAGATGTGGAATTACATATTGATCCATTTTTATATATTTTGTGTAGTTACAAAAATACCCAAAATTGAATGGATTTCTCTTCAATTAGGTTATCAATGTCAGCCGAATTGAAGAGATAAAGTAAAACCTTGATAAGATAATACTCGATAAATTAATTATCTCCTTTAAATAATATTTTTGGCTAAACCCAACTTGGCCATAAGTTGATAAATTAATATTTCGCTAAATTTATTAGATAATACATTTTAGAAAAATCCTTGAAGGCCCAACTAATATATAAATTAATAATTTTTTTTATACAAATATAATTTTTTTATTTTTTTATAATAAAAGTCAATTGTTGCTTATTTTTTCTCAAAATTGATTTTGGTTTGAACCTGTCTCTGCATTTTTCTAGTGTGATAAGTAGATCTGGTATTGTATTTTGTATTGCAAGAAACAATTATTCCAATATCATTATGGATTTTAGTGCTTCTTTTCGTGGAATGGGTTCTACAATAAAATGATTGTCTAGTTTCATCATGTTAGCCCCCCAAAAGAAAGATATACATGAAAATATACTATTAATTATGTAAATTATAGTTTTATTAATTAATCAATGAATTAATATCTCGTTTAATTAATAATTTTCTCTAGTCCCAAGGCTATAATTTATCGAGGTTTTACTTTATCGAGGTTATGCTAAATGCATAACCTCGTTTAATTAATATTGTGATCTCGTTGAATCAAAACTCGAAGTTTTAAATATTGTGATCTCGTTTAATTAATAATTTTCTCTAGTCCCAAGGCTTAATTAATTAGAACTTGGAGTTTATATAAAGGGCAATCAAATCACAATATTTACATTCGAATTGGCTAAATGCATCAATATTCAAGGAGGTATATGAAACCGACATTTGGTTTCATGGTTTAACATCATTTCGTGTTTGTGCCATCGGCTATCTCGCTCGGACTTCATTGTTAGGTTGAACCTTGGTATGTGTCTCATTCCTTATTCCTTTCTTTATCATCTTGTGTCTCAGGTTCCTTAGTTTTCAATCTGTCGGGTTTTGGTTCGGACGTAACTCTTTGGTTCAGACGAATTTGTTCCAGATATTTTATTCGTGCAGAAACTGGTATTTGAGATTGGAAAATATGTGTTACCACTATTGGAAGATTCAGAAGACACAGATCCAACTGCCGTGGTGGAGGAGGAAGAAGCCACAGTATTAGTGGATAACAATGTTGATTAAGACGCCATAGATTATTTGCTTAAATAGACTATGGAAGAGGTGGCGCACAATGAGGCTGCACACAAGAGGCGCTTAGAGCTGCTCTCAGAATGAAGAAGAAAGAATCGTTAACCCTCTTGATACCATGAAAGAGAATAAAATACTGAATGTATTATTCATTGTATTTTTGAGTATTTATAATACAATGTTAAACTAAATAAGGCAAGATATCTACAACTATAACACATGTGCTAATAATACAAATTAGGAAAGGAATTCACAATATATATTGTGGATTATTAGGAAAGGAATCCACAATATATATTGTGGATTATGAGCATGTGAAACATGTGTTACACAAGCTATGTGGATGATTTAACAGTTTGACATCATTTCGTGTTTGTGTCATCGGCTATCTCGTTCGGACTTCATTGTTAGGTTGAACCTTGGTATGTGTCTCATTCCTTATTCCTTTCTCTATCATCTTGTGTCTCAGGTTCCTTAGTTTTCAATCTGTCGGGTTTTGGTTCAGACGTAGCTCTTTGGTTCAGACGAATTTGTTCCAGATATTTTATTCGTGCAGAAACTGGTATTTGGTTCGAACGAAACCTTTAGGTTCGAACGAAATTCTTCCAGCAAGTTGTTTCGTCCTTTGGACTTGTTTTTATTTCTAGAGTCCATATAAATAAGTTTTCTCTCATTAGAAAATCTAACTCTCTAGCCGTCTCTTCCTCCATTAAGAGTGTTTGTTTGTTAATGGAAAAACTTCATCTTCTATCTTCTTCTTCTTGATTCTTCCTTCTTCCATTATAATCCATATTCCTTTGTGAGTGCATATTGGCTTCGCGATCTCTTTGTGTGACTGTGTGACTATCAAGGGATACTAAAGGAACAATCTATACTTTGTAGACTTTGAGATCTTTGTGTGTTCATCAAGGTTCTCCGGTGAAATCCAAGGTTCTCTGGTGAAATCCAAGGGTGTTAGAGATAGCCGGTATTGTCAAGTAGCAGGTGTATGCAGTAGTACTTGATAGGCTTGTAATCTCTTACAACATAGTGGATTGATTTGTTACCGATCGAGGTAACCGTGGATGTTTCTCAGTTTGAGTTTTACCACGTAAAAACTTCTTGTGTTCTTTACCATTCTTTTTGTTTTATTTATTATTTGTTTATTCTAGTATATTGCACTTGTTTGGGGTTTCAGTATATACATGCTTCTAGGTTTTATTCAATGCGAAATGACTTGGTACTTATGGTGCGAAATCGATTCTCAGCCACACACCTGTCTTTGCTTTACTTGGTAACCGGTTAGGATGGTTTAGGTAATAACCTTTTCCTTCTCTAGTCAAACTGACATAATGCTGACTGTATTGGGACAATATGATGACTGTATCAACATCTATCTAGGCCTGTCAACTATCCAAACTGATCCATGATCCAAACCGATCCAATCCATTATCTTTCTATTTTGGATATCCATTTGGATTATTGGATCCATTATCTTTGCTACAACAACCTCTTTCTCTCTCCTCTTTCTTTCTCTGTTTTTCATCAATGGAGGTAACAGTTGAGCGAATCGAGACAGAAGTGAAGAAAATTGAAGATCGTTACGAACTATTCGACGCTCACATCGGAGACAAACTTCGAAAAGCTAATCGAGAAAAAAAAAAACGGATCGGATCGGATCGGATATCCGTTAATTTATATTGGATCGGTTCGGTTCAGCTTGATATCCAAACCGAACCGATCCATTAGGCATCTATCTTCTTTCTCTCTTGGGCTGGAAAGGATTTAATACGATGTGATAAGATCGCTGTGATTCGAATTCCGATGAGTCAAAGGATTTAATACGCCGACTGAAATCCCCAATACAATACAGATAGTTAAGTGGAGTTAGATGGGCGTTGCATTGAACTTGCCTATAAAAGGCTGTATTGATGAAGTCCAGGTACAGAGCAATGGCATTTTCAATGAAGTCTTTTTCCTTTTCACTCCTGAGCTTTGGTGAGGAATTTGTGAGGGAGGCCGACCGAGCGTATTTGCAGCTTGCAGGTAGTGAAGATGAGGCCACAGAGACTGAAGAAGATGACGACAATGATGAGTCAGAGTCAGAGTCAGATTCAGAACCCAAGTCAGAAACTGATGAAGGTGAAGATTCTGATCCATTTGCAGGGTATCCAGGTGATAGTGACATTTCAGAGGAGGAGGAGGAGCCACCAGCCCGTGAGCCAACTCCAGATGATAACGAGATCAGCACTGAGGAAGAGGGCGAGGATGATGATGATGATGATCAGTTTCCATGAAGAGCTGTTGAAGAGGAGGGCCGTTCTGTGTGTTTGTGACTTGTGTGGTTTGTTTTTTTTTTTTTTTTTGTAGTCATGTAATTTTCTTTTTTTAATCATGTGCTTTTGTTTTTAATCATGTACATTTGTAATGAACTGCTTTTTTTTAATCATGTGTTTTTTTGTAATCATTTTATGAAATTAGAAATTTCGGTAAGACTATTAAATACCATGATTAAACACAATTTAAATAATAAATTAATTCAAGTTATTAGAAAAGAAAACAAGCATTTACCAAAAAGATAAAATAAAAAAAAATATAAATAAAAATAAAAGTAGAAAACAATATAAATAAAGATGGAACAGAGCAAAATTAAAACAGGGAATTTCAAAGATGGAATTCGCATTCCAGGGTAAATTGGTTATTAGCAAAATTAAAGATGGAACAGAGCAAGCTGGAGTAAGAAAACATGGAAGTGTAGAGAGGAAGACAGGGATATTTTAGGACATATGATCTGGACTTCTAAGATATTACAATCGGCGCAAGAATTTGTTTTCCAGAATTCTACTAAGGAAACCACTTTCCTATTTTGTAGCCTAAAAAATCTGGATTAGGAATTTGATTTCCCTAATTTATAGCTAAAATCACTCACTTTCCACGGAATCCAAGTTCCGGCGAACCAAACGTATTACTAAATAATGGGCTTAAGAAGTGGGCTTAAAATGAAGAGATAGTGGGCTTACTAAATAATTGACAGGGCTTAAGAAGTGGGCTTAAAATGAAGAGATAGTGGGCTTACTAAATTAGACATCTTAATATACCAAAGACAAAATATGGGCCTTGTAACTTTTGGTGGCCTTAATCGGTCGCCTACATGGAGATCCGGCCCTGGCGTTCTTCTTTGTTTTCTTGCTGCTTTGTTGCATGTTTTCTTGTAGTGTGTTGTGATGTTGTACCAAGGTTTTGGACTGGCCTGCAATAGTTCAATGCAAGATGTATGCAGGTTTATAGGTGTTGAACAACTGAAACAGGAAGAGGTAGAGGTGTGTTTGGGTCTTGGGTTTGGATCTTGGAATAGGGCTTTATTTGAGAGTAAATAATTGGCTTCAGTTTGAAAACAACAAAATGAAAATGTTCCTTAGAGTAATTAATGGGCTTCACAAAATCAGGACTAAAATAAGAGGTGTGTTTGGGTAAAATTATTGGTTCATATACACCTATCTGACCATACATGAAACCTATCTGACCATACATGAAACCATCCCCTCTTACCAACTCAGGAGCACATTTTGTATATGTTAACCACAAGGGCTCCATTTTTCGCAGCACATAAACACACATAAAATAATCTAACACTAACACATCAAAAACATCAAAACAATGAACCAATAACATCAAAATAATCTAACACTAACACAATCAACCAATAACATCAAAACTAATTCTAATAACAAACACAATAAATTAAAACAGAATCAATATAAATAGATTAAAAAACCATAGTTTACTATTAAGTTAATAAATCCTTACTACCATGCATTGTATATCAAAAATATAATCTAACAACAAACAATCTAGTAGAATATATCATCATTACATAACAGGCCCGAACCGGCAAGGGTAGAAATCTCAACCGTACCGGCCAAATATAGTGTCACCAAGGTAAAACTGCAGATCATCTTCAACATAATTTGGGTCGGCAGGGCAGTAGTGTTTGACCCTGTTCTCTTTTGCCATGATGATATCAACTGCCAACTGCTGTCTATAGAACGGGATCTCCTCCTGGCCAAACAGGAAGAGCGAATCAATTATGTTGGCCTATATATAACTCTATTGAATTGACTATATTCTTGTTACCTGGGTGATAACGGACGTGAGCATACTTCCGTTCCAAGACTCCATAAATTTCATAACAAAGATTCCGCAGTCATGCCTGTTCCATAAAAGGGGTAGTTTTACAAATAAAGAATTAAATCAGAAAAATAAAGCTAGCACCAGTATAGAGGGAAAGCTCACTGAAACTTCATACATAAAACTGCGTTATCTATGTTGCTTCTGGTCAGTGGTCATTAACGTACCCATTAATTTGCTGCGGGCAATCAGGAATTTGCCGAATCAACCATGCCGTTGCCGATTTTCCTTGAGCTGCTTGACAACCAAGTTGTTGCAGTACAGCATGCACGTTTCGAACCTACGAAATCAAAGAAAAAAACAATCTTACGATTAATATTTAGTAGACAATACCAAAGAAAAAACAAGGATAAACCACACAAGTTGCTCAATTTGCACACCATGTTGGAAACAAATGGAAAAGTTCCTGATAGTTGAGACTTATCAAAGTGATTGGAGTCAAGGATTGCTAATTGGAGCTCTTTTATGTCGAACACATACAACATCCAATGTTTAGCTTTCAGCACCGGCATAACTATCTGTGCATGCACCCCACCCCAAATAAATAAATAATATAAGGATAAACCTACCATAAGAAAAATATATAAAGAATATACAATGAACAATGTACATACTCTTGTGTAGTCCCCAATCACACCCTCGAGCCTTAAACTGCGGATTGCAACTAAAATATTGAACTCGTCGTGGTTGCAAGAGAAGATATGCTGCAGAGTCATAACTTCATTAATATTAAAAAAAAAAAGGTTTGGTTGTTCTATAAATCACAAATATAATAAACCATGTATATCAAGTATGCTAAACCATCGTCTCAGAATGCGAGTTAGTGTGATAGTGAGTTCGTCTCCCACGTGCCGTCGCCCTTTGTCGAGCATTTAACAAGGCACACCACACATCCATCATCTACAATCAGACACACAATAATTGTAATAATTTAAAGTACTGTAGAATAAAGTAGTTCACAGACAAAATATGGGTCATCATAAATCACGGGCACATGTAACCTGATATGTTGAATCAATATATATTCACAATTTATTGGCAAGAAAAATCAGGGGGAAACTTCATGCTTACGGTTGGCTCAAAGTAGACAAGGAAGGTAAAAAAATTGGAACTTACCCAGTTGCACAACCAACGGTTACCATGAATTGACGAGAATGTACTGCGAGGTACTCTTTCATGCAAGATTTCTGCAATTATGCAACTACCAAGAAAGACATTCAATATTAATATATACCATAAGAAAATGTTTAACATTTTATTTGCTATACAAGGCACAAGCCATGTTTGTTTATAACACTTACTCTGGGCAGGTTTCGTCGACGATATATTTGAAAGTCTGTTTTTCTTGTTTTGTAAATCTTTGACTCGGTGTCTTTGCAGCCTTCGAAAGCTCATCCACAAAAGCTTTTGTGGTGCTCGCATGAGAGAAATCTTTTTGATTTGGAGTATTCAACATCACCGGTGAATCGACATAACTTTCCATAGGTCTGAACTCGTGAAGTTTATTTTTCTTTGGAGTGTGCAGATAGGGGGATTGATTGGCCTTTCGAACGTCGGTGATTATAACAGAATCCCCATCGTCAGAATCGACATGGTTGATATCTAGTTTGGACACACTGTCGAAAAGCTCTTCCAGTCGAGCTACTTGAAGTACCCCCTCTTGGAGAGCAACAGACAAACGAGTCTGAAGCTTTTTCACATCCATCTGATGAGAATAAACTACTTTAATTCAGAAAATTTATAGCACAATATGATTATAGCACAGGGATTACAAACAATGTTGTATTCTATTCAATCAAGTAGTAGACCAACAAAAAAATAGATCATGATTTAAAGTTAAGAAAATTTAATATTGGATAACTATTTCCAGCCACTCAGCCTCTTAAATTAGAATATTTCTAAAAGAAAATACATATACAAGAAGAAGAACATGGGCAATTTTAACTAGTCATTTTTATTTTCTTTGTAGCATGCAGAACAATGTGTACACATTGAACATTTAGTTTTATTTGATTGGTGAAAAATCTACATATACAGAAACATTCAATCAGGTATATATATAATTTTATATAAATATCCAGGTGAACTTGTTTTTTTATGGCTAAGTTAATTAGTAGAAACAACCATTATTCAAAAAAAAAAAAAAACATTAGTTCTTGAGAAGGTTTCAAGTTACAAGTTCCTACAAAATAAAAACAAACAGAAAACAAACCTTGACGATCCTAGTTTTGAGTACGTCAAAAGACCAAACGAACCACCAGTGTTGTTATTTCGCTGCAATTGTTTCTTCCTCTGGAGAAGATAGTAACTATATATAATTAAGACCCAACTTAATCAAGATTCATGAAGAAGATCTTGATGACTGATGAGCATATCTGAACAAGATCTTTAAACTTAAGTGGTGCGCGGCTCGAAATAAGTACAATGTTGACTATATAAAGTTGCGCCATATAGTTTGGTACTAGTCCTTAGGCCCGTGCAATGCACGTGCATATCTGATTGTTTTAGAGTTTTTTTTTTTGGGGGTTTTATGTTGGTTTTGGTTTGTAACTTGTAATATTTTGTTTAGCCCGTTTCAAAAGTCTATGATCTGGTATGATTTCATTTAGAATTATTATAAATCTTTGAGTATTGAAATTAAATGATTATTATATATACATGGAAGTTAAACCCAAAACATTTGAAGATATCCAGGAGAATGGGATTTTGCAGTACTCTCAATTCTCAAAGTCTCAATTAGAATTTAGTCTGGCTCAGTTGTTGAGCTTCATCACTTTGGGAAACAATCTTTTCACAGTAGTCCATTAGCAGTCGAGCGTCTCTTAATTGGCTTGTAACAGTTAACATCCTTGAAGGCCCAACTAATATATAAAATAATATTTTTTGATATATAAATATATTTTATATTTTTTTATAATGAAAGTCAATTATTGTGTTTTTTTTTTCTCAAAATTGATTTTGGTTTGAACCTCGTCTCTAAATTTTTGTAGTGTGATGAGTTGATCTGATGTTGTATTTTGTATTGCAAGAAGAAATTATTCCAATATCATTATCGATTTTAGTGTTTTTTTTTCGTGGAACGGGTTCTAGAATAAAATGATTATCTAGCTTCATCATGTTAGCCCCCTAAAAAGAAAGATATACATGAAAATATATTGTTTATGTAAATTAATAGTTTATTAATTAATCGATAAATTAATATCTCGTTTAATTAATAATTTTCTCTAGTCCCAAGGCTATTAATTTATCGAGGTTTTACTGTATTTTATTCTACTTGGGAGTGTGTATACTTTTATTTTTTTTTACTGGGCTTAATTATGCTTGTGATTTGGTCCAACTGAGTACGGGCTGGACTTGATTATACTTGGGATTGGGTATTCTTTTAATTTTTTTATTGGGCTTAATTATTCCCATGGTCTAATTGGGCTTACTTATATCTGTTATGGTGGTCCACTTTTGTGTAATTACAAATATACCCAAACTTAATCAAAATTCTCTTCAATTAGACTATCAATTTCAATCTAATTGATAGCTTAATTGAAGAGATATTTTTTTAGGGGTATTTTCTGCTTTAATATAGTATAATAGATTAACCTGTTTGGACAATCTAGTTTAGGTATTAACCAAACTGGGCCAGTGGGCCATCAAGTTAGTAGTTATGTAATAATATTTTGCAATATCTTACTATAAATAAAAATATGGTTTTATTGCAATAAAAATATATTAAACAATGGTTCACAAATCAAATATTTACATTAAATCTTATTGGTAAACTTATTCTTAATTAAGTTCAAAACACGTAAATATGAACTACCCCAAGTGAGTCGAATAAGGTAATATACGATGCATATATAGACATGCATGCATGATTCCAACAATTACGTAAAGTGCGTTGCTTGAGAGAATAATTAATTAGGTCAAACTTAAGTGGTCATAGCATTTTACCCTACGCTATATGAAAACAATATACCGAATGGTCGAATTGTACTTTTATATCAGGGTTGACGTTGTGCGTCTACCCGACGATATTGTTTGATGTTGGTGATCAACAAGTAATGGGTGACTTATAAGTATCGACTTTCTTTCACCAAATATTGATGCATAGACGTGCATGCATGATTCCAACAATTACGTAAAGTGCGTTGCTTGAAAAAAAAGGTTTTAATTAGGTCAAACTTATAATTAGGTGCGTTGCTTGTTTAGGTAAATATTAGGGTTGACGTTATGCATCTACCCGACGATATTGTTCGATGGTAGGCAACAATAGTTTTGGGCTTTGGGTGATTCATCGAAAGAATTATAAACGGATTTTGGTTGTTTTTATGCAACATTTTTAGGTTTCTAAAATTAATTGAGCTAGCTCAACATGGGACACCCACATGGCCACACCCACACAGACCACTTTCAATTTGTGGTTTCTACTTTCTAACTTCAGAACCAAAGTCAAATTTCATAAATTGAATATCTGACAGAGAGTTGACAGGGATCATAAAGGCGAAGTATTTGTTAGACTAGAGTCATGGTTAAGTTTGGTTTACATAAACAGACAGTTGGGATGTTGGGGAGAAGAGAAGATGTGAATGCACATGTCTCGTCTAATAAAGTCTGATATTTTAAAGTACTAGCTACACATGTTCTAGACACCTATGTACTGCAAGTGTATAACCTACCTATCCACACACGCTGACACGCTACCCCATCAAACTATTAAGTATTAACCATCCACACACGCTAATAGGTGAAGTACATACGCTCATAGGCTAAAATATCGTTTAGGGGCGGATATCCGATCCCCCAAAAACCGGAAAATATCGCGGATATCCGACCTCATGTGTCGGATTGTATTGGTTTGGCAAATTCGAAAAAATCGGTTTATGCCGCGGATATTCGCGAATATTCGCGAAAAATTCGGCAAATTGGGAGGTTTTCTGCACTTTACGTGTTTTTTCGCGGATTTCGATATATAAACTTATAATTAAAAGAAAAACATACATTACAAATTAAACACACGACAAATCATACAAGGAAGCTAAGACGGAACTATTACACAAGCTAGTTTTACTCATAGGTGAAAAAATCGTAAATATCGGGCGGATATTCATAGAAATTTTATATGTTTACAATACAAGAACTAAACACAAACAACCTCATTACAACTCAACCCATAGTTTTATTTTAATAATCTTTCATGCAAGACATGCTAACCCCAGAATGATAGACGCCCCTTGTCAAACCGATGAGCTTCGAGTCGCATACGTGTGGGGACGAACTCAGTACAGTAATATTCCCATGACATTGTTTGCTCGTACGACCTGAATTGGTCAATATGCATATCATATGCATCTTGATCCATACAATACGGAGCAAATGATTCAAATATAGGAAATCTCGAGTATTGTTGAACCGACATTAATGTATCAGCTGACTGCACGTCGGACCCACTTGTCATTGGGGCCAACCAACTCCCTATATTAGGAAACCAAGAACCACTGTCATCTGGTTGGGTTTGGTAGGATGGTACACTGGAATCATCACTTTGGGAGGTTCCTATGTTACCAATTCGATACCAATTATTCATTACACAAAAACAAACCTTGGATACAAACAGTATACTGGTTTGCCAAAAGTGAGAGAGAACTTCACTTTGGCATGGGCGTGCTTTTTTTTCGTTTCTTTCTGATATATTGCTCTTGGAGGGCCATCAAGTTCGTCGCGAAAGTTTCCAAACGTCTAGTGCCTTTTGGACATTTTTTTGATAATCTCATCGAAAATTCTAGTTCGGGGGGATTCAAAAATAAATGTGTTAATTTTAAAATCGAAAATTTCCAAAATTTCGATAAATATCGGTTTTTGCCGATGTATGCCGCGAATATCCGATTTATGCCGACCGGCATGGGGTGTTTTAATATCCGAATATATTCCGTGTGCCGTACCGTGCCGATTTCTGGAAAAACGGAAAATATCGCGAATACCGTGCCGATACGCTACCTCATCAAGTACCAATTTTGGTTTTCATCCTCAACCTTTCCTTTTCTACTCTGGTTTTGGTAATCGAAGAAACATTAATATATACAATGAAGAAACATTAATATTTACAATTATATAGCTAAGTAAATTAAATATTTGTTGCTTCTTAAATATCAATTTGATGTCAAAATTCAAAACACTAGCTAGTGTCATGATGTCATCCACAATAAAGTCAAAATTCTCTACTATATTTGAGTTTCTTTAAACATTATTTATTAAATTAGTTATTTATCTTTATTATAATTTATATTTATTCATTTAAAAATTCAATTAAAACAAAACAAAAGAGAAAAAAAAAAATGTGATTTCAATGTAGTTTACCATTTCGCCCAATGATTTAAGCTGCATGATTTCAATAATTTTTATTTTTAACATTACCAATTAAATGATGTAATTTTTGAAGTAATTGTTTTTGTTTTTTTTTCAGGGGACGAAGGTCCAAAGATATGATCTGCTAGAACCCCAAGAAATAGTTCATATTGTGGTGAAGAAACTAAACTAGAAATAGTTCATATTGTGGTGAAGAAACTAGAAAGAGACAATTAACATAGAAAACGAAACAAAATTAACACAGATTCCGGCATTCAGTCAGCCATTCAGGTGCACTACTACCCAACAAAGTGCCTTCAACATGATACAGATAACAATGGATGATTTAACAGATTTTTCTCTTCTTCTCTTCATTCAACTCAGCTTTCAATTCCTTCACTTGTTTCTGCAAATCTTCGATGATAAGCATTGTTTGCCCTTCATGTTTTTTAAACTTTTGGTATAGTTCATACCATTCTAACTTGATTTTCATGAACTCATTCCGAATCAAAGAACCATCACTTATTGATTTTTCTATGTCTTCAAAATCATTCATTGTTTTGATGAACTTTTGGACCTTTTGCGTAATGGTTAAAGATGGAGGTTCATCCATCTGAGAATAAAGTGGAAATGGATTTGTGTATGATGGTGAAGCCATTCGAAAAAGATGGTGGATGGGAGTAAAGAAGGCTTGTTCAGACTTGAGAGAGAGAGGTGACCATAAAGACTGAGAAGAAGTATATAGTATAGTATAGTTAGTTGGTATAAAGTTAAGCACTCTTGGGAACTTCATACTTATTAGCTACTAGCTAGCTAGGTAGGTAGGATAGGATAGTAGAGGTAGACTGGTGGTAATGTAATGTGTATAGTATGGGGAAGTTCTCAGACAAGTCAAGTCCAGTCATGTCATACACATCTCCCAAAGACACCAACAGTCTCTCTCTTTCATGAGTAAACTTTTCACCATGACTCGAGTCCAAGCTACAGACACTGTCCAAGCCTCTCTCAAGTGTTGAATTTGAATGTGATCTCATATGACATAATCTCGTTTCCCAAAGGTCATATGTTTGGTCATCAACTGATCACCTGTTGTGCGCGGCGGAAACTTATTGCACCAATACCCAAGATTGATATAGTGTATGAAAGATAGTACGAAGCTCTCAAACTTGCCAATGGCTTCTCACAATCTCTCTCACATCTCAAAATTAGGTTTTCCAACTTCTAATTGGCTTTATAACATAGCCTTGAAACACGAAAATGGGCTTAAACAGGCCCATATGCACAAAACCAAAGAAGGACGTACGTACGTCAAATTGACGTTCGTACGTTCAGCTTCAAAACAAACATCTGTGATACGGGACGTACGTACGCCCTAACTACGTACGTACGTTCCCAGACAAAAAGTATTGCCTCCGTCCAAAAAATCCAACATCACCACCATAGTTCCATACCAAGAATAACGAGATTTGACCAAAATCTAGGTTTTCTTACCCCATTTGACTATAATTGCTGGCCTCAAATCATTCAATCCAAATTGACTAATGTCGTAGCCGTATTATTCACGAAGATTTAGCAGTGTGGCCGCACCCACACCATTGACTAATGTCGACTAATTTTTATGTATTTTTTTACCTATCTTTAATTACACAAAATAAATTAATTATAAAAATTAATTAATAAAAATTAATTAATTTGTAAGGGTATATAGGTCTTTTATATTAGACAACTAGTAATTAACAGTACAATGTTACTAATTAATTACTAATTCAATGAATAATATTTATTGCTTCTTAAAGTCCATATATAGAAATTACATAATATGTTTATATTAATTAATTAAAATTGAACATATATTTATTAATTAAATAAATTTTAAAGCTAGACTTGTCAACCATCTCCAACCGCTCCCCTATAATTTTCCTCTATTTCATTGTTTTTGTAGGAAAAGAATGAAGGAAACATTTGTAGACCAAAACAGATTTTCCTCCATTTCCACCTCCAAAAGACTAGATATGAAGGAGAAGGTCTTTTGGAGGTGGAGGACCACGGGAGATGAATAGTGATTGTTTTATAGAGGAATGGATGACAACTGGAGATCCTTATTACAGTAAATGAATAATATATTACTTGATCAATATATTAGTATTTATTATTTTACATTACCAATTCAAGTTCAAGCGGAGTTTCAGGACACGCTATAAATTTACGAGTCGAGCTTCAACATTTAAACCTCATAAAGCTCGGTTCAATAGCTACCTTCTTTTACTTCAACAATACATTGGAATATAGGTATGTTTCTGTCATATATTATCATCGAGGCATTTTGGGAGTCAAGCGTGCTTCGGGTGGGAGTAATTCTCAGGATGGGTGACCTCCTCACGTCTAGGCTGCGGCCTAATAAAAGCCTACACTGTCGGATGTCCGTAGTGGCAAAATGGGGAGCAATGAGCATATGAACTTGGACAGAAGTCAACTATCGTCAGCCAAAAGGTCAAATTCAGTCCTTGTGTCAAACTGAAAACATGCCATTTTTGGTAGGCCAAATCCCACACATTCCACAAGAATGTTCTTTACAAAGTATCTGGAAATAGAAACTATCTTTACTCTTTTTTGTCTTATTATTACCAAAATAGGTAAACAAAATACCGAATTTAGCCCTCGCATCAAAAGTTTGATCAATTATTACACCACCAACCCATCTTCTCACCTTAAAACAACACAAGAAGATAGTAACAGTATAACCCTATATTTCTACTACTAGTGCTCTGTTCTCCATTTCTCCTTCCCTCCGACACTAAGGTACCCTTACCTCTCTTTCTCTCTCCTTTCCCCTTTAATCACAATCTTGGCTTTTTTTCGCAGTTAAATTGAGCATCTTCTCCGAGAATATCTTCTCTCTCTATCTCTTTATTGTATTGTGTTGGTTTTAATTTTTCTACTATATTTGAATTCATATATTGTTTTTTCTTTTGATCTGATCGGAATGAAGGATTTGGTGTCTACTTGCTAAGGTTGTCTAATCATATCAGGATTTGGTGTCAACATTTCCAATTTTGTTTTTCATTCCAGCCATATTTGAGAAAATTGGTGGTAGACGTTTAGGGTTAGGGTTAAAATTGGTTTGCATGCCACGTAGATTTAGTTTAGGGTTCCAACAAATTGATTTTATTTGGTAATGTTATTGAGAAGAAAATGGTTATTATGGTCAATGTTGTTGTTAATGGCGGGGAACAGATTATCAAGAACAAATTCAAAATGTGACTTTGAACTTGTAGGAATTCCTAAAAGTATGTATGAGATAGACATCATCAGTAGTTGGTGTAATCTACTTTAATTTTTTTTTTTTTTTTTTTTTAAAAAAAAAAACCCTTGAGAGGGGTGGGGTTTGGCTGGACCCCTACCTGTTCATTAGATATCAAAAATTATAACTTTTAAGGGGGACTAGGCCTTACCTTAGAGACTAGTCTATACAACATAGGCCTTTTAGGCCTTACAGTAACAGTGTACTAAAGCCCGTAGTCAGCTCCTAGGAAATATAAGCGCGAAAAGGAGAGCCCCTGCCTCAGTAAATCAGTTTGACTTGGAGAGAAGTCTATCCAACCCAGTTTCCCAAAATGGTACCTTCTGCTACTTCCTCTTCTTCCTCCGATCAGTCCTCCGATGACCTTAGCTATCTTGCATCCTTGATATTTGACCAGACCTGGATGGCTGTAGAGAGTTCGCTATGTGAGACTCACTTTGATTCCTTTGAGACATTCAAAACCGGGTTGAGGGGACTATGCGAGCAGGCCGTGAGGTCCAGGAATGCTGCCGGCAACAACAACCCTGTAACTGATGCCCTTCACAGTTACTTTCCCCCCCCTCCTGACAAAGTGACGATTGGGTGTTGGAATGGTTTTGAGGTGTGGTTGGGGGCCCCAGATGGTGAAAGATTCCGGGCGCTCTGTGTTCCTTGGTGCAGGTATGCAAGCCACCATCTCGAAGTCTGTGTGGATTGTCACCTCGCCTCCATGACCCTTGGTGAGATATATGAAGAGGAGTCTGGCAATTCTGAGGATGAAGAGGACGGCATTGGTGGTGCAGGAGATGCAGGAGGAGAGGAAGGAGCTGAAGAGATGGATGATGCTGGCCCCCAAGATGCTGACAGTGATGGAGCCTGTGATGGAAACATGAGCAAGAAGCCCCGACATTAACCATCTTTTCCTTGGTATAGTTGCTGAAATAGGTCTCATGTATTGTAGCTCTTTAGGAGATGGTACATCTTGTACTGTACATATTGGATGATAGGTTATTTCTTTCTAGCTAGGGCTTTATATGAGATGCAGTATGATTATTGGATCATGCAGGCAGATTCTGAGCTAGGCTATATTTTGGAAATTGGACTCTCTGTAATATGTATAAGGTGCATTATGTTTAAATATATTTACCCTACTAAGTAGTAATTTGATGGTGTACGTCTACATTTATTTTTCTAGCCGGCCTGGAATCTTTTTGGTTTAGAGAATATAAATAAATAGTAATGTTTGAAGGAACACATGGGAGGTATGGTACTAGGGTCGTCTGGACGAGTGTTTGCAGACAAAGTGCTACTGGGGGTGCACCACATAAAAATAAATTATAAACAACAATGTTTTCTGAGTACTAGTACTTGGTTTCTGTTGACATGGATGTGAACATAAAAGTTGTAGGACACGATCTATTATAGATACACTATATCAGCCACTTGCACTTGATCAGGCATCAGTCCAAACTCCAGGTCCATTGCACCTTTTCAACACACAAACCTTTGAACAAACATATAACACCTGTCTTTCTGGATCAGATTCACCTTTTCATTCTATTTTAAACGAGATCAAACATATAACACCTGTCTTTCTGGATCAGATTCACCTTTTCATTCTATTTTAAAACTTTTCAAACATATAAAGTACCTTTTTATTCAAAATTTGAATATTTATATTTTCCCGGTCCAAACAAAAAGTTGAATGGGTGGAGCCGTGGAGGGTACAGTGGTACACACAAACTTTGACATGACAACGATTATTTGGATTTTGGACACAAGGGTCGGAATGGAGAATCCACTTTGAAATCTACCTCGTGGGAGAAAAAAAAAAAAAGACGGCATGTGAACAGCCGTCCTAAATTTCTGACATAGTCTTACCCGCCAGAAACTGTGGGATAATTGTCTGATAGATTTGATTTTGAACTTTCTTGCAGTTGTATTATTGACTTAATAAATATTCATAATGATGTGATAATGCAATAAAGGTGCACAAATTCTGTGTTAAAATGTCATTACAATATTACATAGCATAGGTGAAAATATCAGTAAAGGGCGGATATCCGATCCTCAAAAAAACGGAAAATTCCGCGGATATCCGACCTCATGTGTCGGATTATAAAGGTTTGGCAAATTCAAAAAACCGGAAAATATCGCGGATATTCGCGAATATTCGCGAAAAATTCGGCAAATTGGGAGGCTTTCTGCACTTTCCGTGATTTTTTGAATTTTTCGATATATAAACATATAATTAAAAGAAAAACATACATTACAAATTAAACACACGACAAATCATACAAGGAAGCTAAGACGAAAGTATTACACAAGATAGTTTTACTCATACGTGAAAAAATCGTAAATATCGGGCGGATATTCATAGAAATTTTATATGTTTACAATACAAGAACTAAACACAAACAACCTCATTACAACTCAACCCATAGTTTTATTTTAATAATCTTTCATGCAAGACATGCTAACCCCAGAATGATAGACGCCCCTTGTCAAACCGATGAGCTTCGAGTCGCATACGTGTGGGGACGAACTCAGTACAGTAATATTCCCATGACATTGTTTGCTCGTACGACCTTGGATACCAATTATTCATTACATAAAAACAAACCTTGGATACAAACAGTATACTGGTTTGCCAAAAGTGAGAGAGAACTTCACTTTGGCATGGGCGTGCTTTTTTTTCGTTTCTTTCTGATATATTGCTCTTGGAGGGCCATCAAGTTCGTCGCGAAAGTTTCCAAACGTCTAGGGCCTTTTGGACCTTTTTTTGATAATCTCATCGAAAATTCTACTTCGGGGGGATTAAAAATAAATGTGTTAATTTTAAAATTGAAAATTTCCAAAATTTCGATTAATTGGACCTGCCAAGACCACTTGTAATTTTAGAAACCACCATCTACCATCTAAACCCTAAAATTAATTGAATTGGACTTTCCAAGACCACTTGTCTATGTAGATTCACAAGGACATATATGACCACATGTGTATGTACTTTATGAGGCTGCCTGGACCACTTGTGTATATATTTATATAATGTTAATAAGCCTGTCTGGAGTCTGGAGTCTGGACCGCTTGTGTCTTGTTAAAAAACTAAAGGCCTTTTAATAAACAGACAAACCAAAACCCTAGAAAATATATAACTTTAGAACATCCCTTTTCAGTAACCTAATTAAACATTTGGTCGAAACAGTGAGAAAGCGACAACGGCGGTAAAGACGACGATTATTGCTTGATTTCTAGCCGGTTTTGAACCACTTTTCACACTTTCAAACTACAGGTACCTTCTTGCTTGTTTTTATGTTTAGTTTTCTGTTCAATTTTCCCATCACAGTTGCGATTGTTTGATGGAAAATAGCAAACTTATCGTATATCTTGCATGTTTGTGGGTTAGGGTTTCTACATGTTGTTTTACTGTGAACATGTGGCCGAATTTGCTTGTGCAGATTAGGGTTTTATAAAAATCAAGTTTTGAGGTTTAGGGCTAGGGTTCTCTAGAGAGGGGAAATATGGTCTATATGGGGGCTAAGGTTAGGGTTTATAAAAATCAAGTTTTAGGATTTCATTTAAAGGTGTTTTAATAGTGGCATTTGTTTTAATCCTTGGGTTGAACTTAAAAACCCCCCCTTTCAAGCATTAAAATCTGGTCTATCTATTTAATCAAGTTATTTTTGGTTAATAAAAATAAAATCTTATGACCAAACTCATAAAGGTTTTATTTTTATTTTGTGCTGAAGTAGGAATTTTTTTTGTAGATTCAATACATTTTCGACTTTGTTTTGAACTTGAACGAAGTGCGTGTTTTTATTTATGAACATGATCTGTCTTATTAATCTTATCAAAATTTTATATATATGAAATATGTATTATTAAGTTATATATGTGAACATGATCATGATTAGGGTTAGTAGCTAAAGAATTGTATATTCTCTGTTTTTATTCCTTGTGCGAAATTTGATCAATCATGTATTTTTTTTTGTTTCTCATACTTGCAAAACGTTCGTTCGTATGCTTGAGATAGTTCTCTGCGGTTGATACAGCGTGGACAAACAACTTCTCCTCCTGTTTGTATCTGAACTCTGAAGGTATTCAACTTATTATTGTCTATTTTACTTATATAACACGCAAGTAATTTAATTATATGTTTTTTTCTAGAGCTAAGTGATCTATCCTTGATTCGTTCGTATACATAATTATATGTTCACCATGGTTTAAAAAGCCGTTTTTGAGGGGAGCCTTGAGACGCGCCGCAAAGTGAGGTGGTAATATAAGGCACAGGTTGCTATGCCTCTAATGCATATGCCTGTCAACCTGATCATATTCTAAAAATGATTTGATTTTGTGATGGAGATTTTGCCAATTTATGTAGCCACTACCATTTTCGTCTACACACTAGCTAGCTAGGCAGGTGGATATGTTCCTGACATCGAATTCATTTATTGCTTACGCGTATACAAAATCAGAGATCATATAGTCATATGTATACTAGAACTAGGAGCGATCTGTTTTTACTTTGGATTAATAAAAAATTGAACAGTAGAATTATAATTAATTGATACTTGGATTTAGTTGTTTTAGTCTAATAAAGCACAAACTACTATGTATATACAGAACAATGGGAAAATATCCTTTCTATGTTGTTAAACGAGGGAGGCGTCCAGGTATCTATCGTACCTGGGAGTCGTGTGAAGAAACAACCAAAGGGTTTAAGAATCCTCTATTCTGGGGTGTTCATTCTCTAGAAGAAGCTATGCGTGCCTTCAGTGGCAACGAATGCCGAGACAGTCGATTTAGGGGAAGGGATGACTCCGGAAGGCCTAGTGATCACATTGAACCAAAAGAATTGCTTATGTCCACTGCTCGAGAAAGTAGTCTTCTGGTTCCTTGTGTTGTGGACGGCGGCAGTTGGTTGAAGTGGGTGAAGTCATTTATCATTGTACTGCTAGTTTTGATGATTGCTGTTTTACTTAAACTTTTGTTTGTACTTTGATGTTGGTTGTATTTATGAAACGTACGAATTTCATTCGTGGGGAATGTATTTTGCTTTGTACTTAACACAAACAATATGGGATAATATTAATAGTTGTGTACACTCATGAGGGTTATTATCTGATTTTTGTGCATTGTGTTTTATCAAAACCCGAGTACATATAATTGTAAGGTTGGATCGTTTTTTGTCTTTTTTATATCAAATAAACTACGCAGATGCCTAGAGAACCAGAAATGCTGCATCCAGTGTTCTTTCCCCATGATCCTGAAAGGTGGTGGTCCGTAATACTGAAACGTTGGAATGTTGGATACCACTGTAGGAACACGAGGATGGTAATCAAAAATATTATTGTTGTTTGTGTTATCGTAATTGATTTTCATTTTGAATATTAAAAGCACATCATTTAAATTGTGGTTGTTATCCTTTTAATTAAATAATTGCAGGCCTTCCCCAAAAAATTGCAAAAACATCTCAGGGATGGACAAAATCTCATTATCTCTACTGCGGGTCACCCATATTTCAGAGGTTCTGTCCACTATGATAACAACCACAACTGGTACATCAATGGGGCATGCTGGAGTAAGGTTGTGAGGGACTTGGATCTCAGGGTTGGTGATCGCGTGCTTTTTGAACATATGAGAAGGGAACAAAAAATGGCAAAACCGCCAGCCGGCGTCACCATTTTCAGACTCGAGGTAATTTGTTTTGTAGACAAATAGATTAATTTGAGATCTATTTAATTATTATTAAATATGGCACCACACCTTTAAACTGCAGGTGGCACGCAAACCCAGGCATGGCCATAGGCAAGCTTCCCCTTCCCCTCCTCTTCACCTACCTCCTACCTTCATGGTACGCATACGCACTCGTGCTGATCTGAGGAGCGTTGTTCTAGAGGAAGTTGGTCCTTCTACTCGTCGTCATGGTACTCCACGCTGTCATCAAACATCAACTTCAGCACCACGATCCCCTGGTGTTGGCCGAGGCCGTCGAAGCTTTGTGCAAGCTGCTGCACCACGGGCACCGCCATCCAATCATCGTGCCCAACAACACCACCAGGCACCACCTTATGCTTCTCGTCGCCATGGTCGTCCGAGGCAGGTTGCTCAAGAGGCAGTTGGTCCATCTACTCGTCGTCATCTTCGACAACCTGCTACTGCACCTCCAACTTCTCGAGGTAGTCCACACTGTCGCCAACCTTCATCTTCAGCACGACGAGCCACTGATGGTGGCCGAAGTCGCCAAGTTCATGCTTCTAGTCATGTGGAATATGTGTCATCGGAATGGACCAATGAAGAAGATGAGGTGTTATCTGGTGAGGATCAAGAGAACCCGGTCGTTCTTAGTTCGGATTTTGACAGTGACAATCCAAGTTTGTCAGTTGAAAACAGTGACGACACTGATTTTGGAAGTGATGGTTCGGATGGTGATGGTTCGGATGGATAGACAGACTCGATGTGTTGATAAGTCTTGCTTTGATGAATTTTAAAGTTGCATCATGGATATATTGTTGTTTTGTTTGTTTGTTTTTGGACATATTATTTGTGCAGCAGGTTATGACATGTTTATGTTTTATTTTGGTGGAAAAGTGTTGGACCGGGTTGTGTGTCATGAACTTATTGTGATTTATTATATGTATTATTTCACATCTCTTAATGAGTACACAAAAAATGTAAAACCAAAAATTTAGATGGATTTAATCTAAAAATTAAGTGGGGGTTGGCACCTTTTTTTCAAGGCCTAGACTAGGCTAGGCTAGACTAGGCTAGACTAGGCTAGGGCGCTAGGCTATAGATAGGTTGTTGGAAAGGCCCTGGTTGTTTGCCTTTGGGCCTTACACTGGCCTCAGGCCCTTTCTCTGTTTTTAAGGGTTAGGCTTTATGTACCCTCCTCCCCCGTTTTATTAAGGGAAATCATATTGCCACCCCAGCCGTTTACAAAGAGCTATCCCACTTATCACAAGAACCCTTAAAAAACTTATGTACACCCTATACTAAGAGCCACCCGCCCACATAAACCATTCAATCCCTTCATCTTCCCGATTTAGATTTAAAAAACAGTGGAACACATAGCATATATCAAAATCAAATGGAAAAAGAAGAAATAATTTGGCAAGAAAGACATGTTCCAATGTGATGGGTTGAAACAAAATGGTTGATGGCTAGCGTGCAGTGGGGTTCAAATAAAATTGAACTTGCATTAGTCCCCTCCTTTGATTTACCCAAGAATTCAATATATTAATTCTATCAGTAACACCGTCTTTGTTCGTGTAAATAAAATCAAAAATTGTAGTTCGAAATTGAAAAATAATTTAATTAGAAGATATTGGAAAAACATATTTATGATAAATTCAAAAATAAAAAAGAATTTAATTAGAAAATACGAATTACAAATAAAATTGAGCACTTATTTGATCTGAGTGTATGTCGTTCTTTGTTAATGGAAAAACACAGTGAGAGAGACAAAGAGTGAAGAGATGGAGAGAAAGATTTTTTTTTTTACGGGTGGCTCATAGTAGAAAAATTATTTTTGGTGGGGTGAACTAAAAAAATGGGATAGCTCTTTGTAAACTACCGGGGTGGCGGTATGATTTCCCTTTATTAATGCACAGGTAGGTACCCGGGGTCCATGCCAAACCCCCATTTGGAAATTAAAAAACAAATAAAAATAAAAAAAGTAAAAAATTTACTCTAACCACAATCAATATTTTGACGGTGAAGACTTTGCATAGTGCGCAATGACAAGAAGAAGTATGAAATTAAATTTAAGAATACATAAGTCTCAAATATTTCTTAATTACTAATTGAAAACTTAAAACCATTGTTTCATCGTCAGTGTTTAAGACTCCAAAAAACATCCCCATTTGGTTGAGTGTGCAAATACGCGTCACCCATATCCGTAACGACAACACCCGCAATGGGTGAATCGGTACCTATAGACAAATGAAAAGAAAATAAGATATTAAAATCCTCAATATAGCATCGCAGTGAAGTCATTCACTAAATAAAGGACCCAAACCCTATAGACATACAAGTTAGTTATTTAGTACACTAATAAAATATCTTACTTTGGTGTTTACGTCTACGCGGACAAGCATTGCACCTATGACCCACTTCATTGCAAAAGCTACATGTTGGAGCTTTCCTAGACGATGTTACTTCTGGGGGCACATCAGCAAACACTCCCGTTCTTTCACCTGTCTCATTCATGTTATGAACAGGGCTAAAACATCAGGGATACAAAGCAAAAATGCTGATAGCCACGGTCAAACAAATAAATAATACCTCCTTCAGAACCATGTTCATGATCAGTGACCTCATCATCACTAAGTAGACCTACACATCACAAAATTGATAAAACACAACAAATGACGTGTAAGTAGCTGTACATATCAGATACATAACGTACTCGTATGACTACACTACTGTGTACTCTAAACTACAAACAAACAAGACCCAAATTAAGAAAATCTAGGGAGAGATAATTACTAGGGCATGTCCTCCTTGAATGGCCAACAATATGACAAATTCCACACCTTGTGGATGTACGTTGGTGGAACATCTTGCGCTTTGCCCTTCTTGGGCCACCTCTTCTTCCTAGATCGCGTTGTGGATCAACAATATTGTCAGGGGGGAAGGACTGTGGAGGAGTAGACGCAACCGGCTCCTCCTCAAAACCCAAAGGATTTTCCGGGACTGGTGTTTCATCAAACCCTTGTGCTACCTCACCTTTGTCAAAAGCTGCAATGTGGCCTTTAACCATAGTACAACGCTGTACTGATTCACATCCCCACATAAACAGGTCATGACTATATTCCTCAAGCTCCTTTAAACGAAGTCCAAAACCAAGCCTGCATGAAGTTGTTGGGTTTGTTCCAAAATCTAAACTCGATGATTTAGCTTCTCGGGTCCACCTGTGCAGAATGCAGCTTTTGGGCAATGCTTTGACATGTGTATGCTTTAAAACTGCAAGTATGTGTCTACATAGAAAGCCAACTCTCTCAAATAGCTTGCACGTGCAATTGTATGCATCCTTTTCTCTGTTGTATTCGACTGTCGCCGGGGCATTAGGATGCATATGACGGTTCACCAAGTATTTGATTATGTCCTCTCCATCCTCATATGACTCATTTACAACATACGACGGCTCATGCAACAATTGCTTAAAAAAATATTCATAACCTGCTCGAGTATACAATGCTTCGGCTTGTTCCCCAATGAGAGTCAAGTTGGGAATTTGTGCTGACCTGGTCATGGTAGTATTAACCTCTGCTTCAAAGTCACGGTAGCGAATATGCCTAATTTTCTGCAGCAATTTATCTACAAGCTCAATCAGGCTTAGGCCAGACTTTACGCATACCCGCACAACAGAGTTAATACTTTCGCACCGCTGGTTGCTTCTACACCCGGCAAAAAAATACTCTCTTAAATAGGCCTCTGCCCACATTTCCTTTTTCTCATATATATTGTGCACCCATTTCTGCTCAGCGACAGTCTTGTATTCAATTAACAATTCTGCCCATTTTTTCTCAAAAGCATCGGGAGGACCCTTACAAAACATTGCCTCAACAAAGCCTTTGACAAATCCATCAGTCCAAACATTAGTAATTGCATTTTGGACAACGTGCCACACACACAACCGATGTTTACTCTTAGGAAACACATTTTCAATAGCATTGCGAATGGCCGCATCACCATCCGTGATCACCGATTTAGGAGCGATACCGTCCATTGCTGCAAGAAAGGTTTTCAAGGCCCATTCATAAGAATCTATCGTCTCATTATTCATCAGTGCAAGGGCATAGATGACAGTATGTCGGTGGTTATTCACTCCAGCAAATACAACAAGGGGCATGTCATACCGATTGGTACGGTAGGTTGAGTCAAACATAAGCACATCACCGAAGAGCTTGTAATCCTCTTGCGACTGGGAATCAGACCAAAACAATTTAGTTAACTGCTTTTTTTCATTAACTTGGATCTTTTTGAAAAACCCAGGATCACGCACATTCATATCCTCCAAAAAAGAATTCACTAGATTGGCATCCCCATCGATAATGCGTTCAACCCTTGCTCTGTTCATTTGATTGTACAAGTCTCTGGCAGTACAACCGGCTGCTGCATGACTGCCAGACTTTGAGATGATAATATCCATAACTAATTTTTTACTCACTCCCAATGCATAAAGGTTTTGGGCTAAAACTGCATTGCTTAGACTCACTTTTCTATGGGATCTTAAGAAATGTGAACCACCAGATGGTGCCAAAACATGGTTGTGCTGGGACATAAAACCACGCACTGTCCACATGTTTAATTCATCATCATAAACTATGTTCAGTGCTGCAGGACAATTGCATCGGGTTAACCGACGTGCTTTTTTTCTTCGCTTGTGCAGATTCGTCCATTTACGTTCTCTAACACCTGCGCATGAACAGATAAATCTTCTTCTGCGGGTTCTACCATCTACTACCGTCTTGTGGTCCTTGCGCACACTAAACCCTTTAAACTTGGCATACTCGTTATAAAAAAAGTACGCATCCTCATCTGTATTGAATCGTGCCCTTAACATATCTTCATCAGAAATCTCACCCATATCGTCATGAATTTCATCTTGCAGCCTTAAACCCACTTTATATAGAAAATCTGCATTCCTTCTCCTAGGATTGTCACCCTCAGCCTCACTATCATCACTAAAATCTTCAACAAATTCATCGACGAAGGCCGACATAGCAATGTGATCGATCCCTGAAAGATGTCTAGTCTAGTTATTTCTATATTACACACACATTAATGTTTGGCTTCTTCAATTATATTTAAATCTAATAAAAGCTAATTGGGGGCTTAATAGGTCTGAAAAGCTAGAAAATTTGTGCATTGAAAGGATTAGGCTTGTATTCAAAACCCAGACACAACAAAACGTACGTACAATGGTTTGTGTATTTCCCTAAAGGAATTCATTCACTAGCAAGCAAGATCATCTTATCACACCAACCCAGACAGTAGGACAGACACCAAGACTTTTTTTCACACGGAATACGTTATTATTAACTACGTATATATTTTATCTAACCCCCTAAAATGGTAGCCGAAGGCAATTGTTGAGTCAGTCAAGATGTTTACAAATCATTAGCCAAAAAAAAAAAAAAAAATAGAATTTGAATTTGAATTTGAAGTACCACATCATTAAGCCATAAAAACAATTAAAACCATTCAAACTTGAAATAATGTGATCGATCCCTAAAAGCCTCAAAGATGCCTAGCTAGTTAGTTTTGTTTGATCTCGGTTTGTCTGAAATCCTGATTGAACTTGAAGTAGTAAAAGAAAGCCTTCAAAAACGAAATGCAAAACAGATCTCACTAACCTTAACTTCAATCTTGGTTTAGTAGACAAAGATGAAAATCCCCGTTGATATACTGGCAAGAGCAACAAGAGTAGACGCGCCGCTCGAAGCTTGAACTGTAGTTAAGTTTCAGACAACATTAGTTTTTGGGAAGACAATGAAATAAAGATATGATAATTAATTGTTTCTACACGTCGGATTTGGACAGCAAAGTGGTAGTCGCGTTTTCTAGAGTCCACATCTGTTAAAATAATATTTTCTATAAAATTTTGTTGACTTTAAGTTAACAGGTAACAGGTTGCTTACTTTTTACACGTGGAAAAATGCTTGGTCCGTATTTGTCCGCACCGTAATGTACCAAACCATTTCGCACGAAATAACGGCTAACATGCTTCAGTACGATAAATATAACCCGACTCTTCCTGAATGACAGACATGCACAGCAAAGAATGCCAACCTCAGAAATATATGTTTCTGGCATTCCTTGTTGCAACGCGCTTTGCTCCGGGACAAATGGAAATAGAACGCCAACGGCTTAACTAATGAACTGCAAGTACTGGCCAAAAGTGAAGAACATAAGAAAGAATTCTGGCAAAACATGTCAGACACCTACATTGAGGATTTCGCAAAGTGTCACCCATCATTATCTATGAAAACACATGATTTCAAGGTTGATGGTGCACCTTGAAAGTTGAAACAGAGTTTTTCTTTATGGGCTTGGATTTGGGCCTCCATATAGAGGACCCAATTTAAATAGAGGGCCTAATCCATACATTAATGGAAGAAATTAATCTCCTTCTTCCTCAACTCCAAACTGTCTTTCTCTCTCTCTTGTATATTGTCGCTTTAAGGTTTAAACAGCTTTGGAAATCAATTCACATATCACAAGGTGGTGTTTTGTTGTAAATAAAATGATGGGTTTTTATTGTTTGTTGAAATGTCTGAAAGAAAAACTTCAACGCATGTGTATCAACTTCAATATGGATTTTTTTTTTATTACTGAAGATTTGGGTATTGTTTGTTTGTTTGTTTGTTAACTTGTATGATTTGCATAGGTGTATCGGTGTAGAGATTTTGTTTAGAATGATGGGGTTGTTGGGATTTTTTGTTATAAATAATGTCATAATGAAGTAAACACCGCTTTTGTAAACAAGAAAAACAAATGCGTTTATTGTCTATTAGCAGAATAGCAGGAATATAATGTGTTGTTAAAAACTTTAGAACAAGGTGGGGATTATATATGTTATTGATAAGTTTTTATTAATAAGTTTTTATCAAGTCAAACTTTGCTAGAGTTGCGAAGTCATATAATTTCCCACAAATTATTGTATGACATAATGACATTTTCTGTGAAAGATTTAAAAGAGTTGTTTCTTTACATTTGCCTAGGTTACCATAGTTAAATCAGTCTAGATATTTTACAATATTGAAAGATTGACTGGAATGGAGAAAGTGACAGTAGCAGCTCATTTCTTGATACATTGTCAAAATCCATCCTCCACTAGACATAATTGAGAAAGCCCTCTGATCACAGATTCTTAATCTTTAGTACTGTACCTCACACACTAACCTTGGAACTCTGTTCTTTCTTAGATCATCAATAGTTTCATGTCGTTGTGCCTATAAAGAAACCTGCGAGAATCATTCTGTCATGAAAAAAACCCCAGTACTTTCCCTTTGGATCACTTTATGATCTTATATTTAACAAAAAATTTATATGTTGTGATTTTTCGGTGTGGGCTTATGGGATCAATGAAAAATTTCCACGTGTCTATAAAATTACCAAAAATGCTTGTTCAAATATCACTAGGGTTAACAAGTAACAACACCCATACGTGGCAGTGTTTTATTCGTCCCACAAATCCCACACCAATATTATTAACTGATACTTAAAAGAGAAGGTAGGAGGTCATTGTTCTTGTTTACACTTATTAGCACGAATGGAGGTTTCTCAACCCCAATAGCACCACACTGGGTATTGGATTTTTCTTAAACACATTCTATTTTTTTTTCTTACAATTTTTTTTTTTTTTTTTTTTTGAATTTATTTAGTTTTAGTACAATTTTGATGAGATTGTAAGAGGTTTATATATTCTGATTTGATACTAGGACCCCCCCCCCCCCCCCACACACACACACACAAAAGATCGCTTTGACACCCATGATAAAATAATTTTAGAGTGATTTTCCCAATATAGAATAATATTAGGAGTTTTAATTATCTGAACCTGATTTCTTTCTCACTGATTGATCCACCATCTCCTTCACCTTTTTTTTATATGAAGCATGATGATGAGTTATGGTGGTCTTCTTCCTCCTCCTCATGGGCTGGGGCAGACACCAGAATCAGCATCTGCAGCAGCTACTCTCTTGGTCCGGCATCTACCCGAATCCGTTCCTCATGACACTCTCTTTCGCCTCTTTTCTCATTATGGCGCTTCCTCTGTCCGTCCTTGTGCTGCTGGAAGGTAAGATCATTATCTAGTCTTACTATTGTTATTGGTGATTTGGGTATCTTAATATGTTTTTTTTTTCTATTATTATTATTATTAGTAGTAGTAGTAGTGGTAGTATCATTGTTATAATTAATTATCTATATATGTACAGGATGAGGAACTGTGCTTTTGTGGATTTCCAAACTGAAGCTTTGGCTTCTCAAGCACAATCACAACTAAACAGGTACTTCTAAGATTATCTGCTCTGTTTAAATTGGAGCAACTGGTGGGACAGTGAATTTTGGTGTGGCAAATTGTATTATTATTCCTTTATGGTAATGGAGCGAAATTAAATTACAATGAGACTAGTTAGAGGAGTAAAAAAAGGAAGAACAAGGTGTCCATGGAATCAGTTTTGAATGAACAGAACACCAGTCATGAAGTGCAATATCTTGAGAAAGAGGAAATTCTGTATTTCTATGATAACATCAATTGTATTTGCTTTATGTCTTTGCTTCACTTTGATCATGCTTTCTTTATTGTCATAGGAAATCTTCTATGTAACTTTTTTGTTGTTTGGAAGAATGTACACCTGAGGAATTGTGGTTTTATCAGATTGAGGTTCCTTGGTAAAGTCATAACAGTAGAAAGAGCAAATAAGCTCTCACCAAGTGAAAAGAATCAACAGAGTGAAGCACCACATGGGAAGGACCCCAGATTTTTCCCTGCATCATTGAACAAGGATGCATCTGTAACTGCAAATCTGACGAAAGGAGCCAATCCAGTTGGTGAACCAATTGCACCAAGCCTTGGTGTTGACTACCCTTTTCCTCCGCATCTTGAGTATGTCAACTTTATTTTAAGTCTTATTTTTATATTTTTTGTTCGTTACATCTAGCTCTATTCCTTGTGATTTAGGTGCAGCAGTTTAATGTTGCCAGCCAACTAATCATACAATCCTAAAATGCTATATCCTATGTTGTTTAGGTTACTTGAGTTGTAATCCCTTGTAATCTTAAGCTAAGAAGTTTTGTATTGCCATCTGATTTTCATACAATTCTAAAATGGCATATCATATGTTGTTTAGGTTTTTATTTGTTGTTATGGTTGAGCATACATTAGTTGAATGCATCTGTTATATGAAGTAATTGGCCATGTACTATTATATGAACATATGATATGCGATTTGCCTATTGTGGAATGAGATATATTTGTACAGGGTTTATATATAATAGACTCATAGTCCATGAATTGAGCAAGTAATGCATTTATTTAATGAATAAATTTTTTGGCTTATTTCGCCGAATCTTGAACTTTCTCACCTTTCTCTGTTTAATCATACACTTATTCTTCCCCGAAATCTCATTGAAGACAAGTAACGAAATATCAGCTATGTTATTTGAACATAATATCATGAAGAGGATGTCTGCAATTGTAGTATCAGCGAAGCAGTAAAGCAAATTAAGTAGCTTCGCTCTAAGGGAATGAGAGGTTATCCTCTTTTGTAGTCAGTGGAGTTAGTCTAAATGTGTTAGTGTTTTTCTGTACTAAATAGTGCCATCAATATTATTCTCTCTCTTGGTTATCCATTTAACTGACACATTTTGTTTTAGGTATACATATCCTCCTCCAGACGGCAACATTTTGACAAACATTGTGAATGCTCTTATTGCTGTTCCTCGTTTCTATACGCAGGTGGGTGACTAGTCTCCTGTGCATCTACTAATATGAATTGAATTATAACATCTTCAGCAACTCTTGTCTTATACAGTATATTAATCTTCAGAATCTTAAGCTGTCCAGAACTGTAGTCATCATCTCATTAGTTCAAAACCTTCGACTGCAGGTACTACATTTAATGAACAAAATGAATATTCCGGCTCCATTCCGTATGGCACTTCCCACACCGCCTTTACCAACTTCAGTACCTGATCCACCACCACCACCACCTCTTCCTCCTGCGATAGTTTCTAAGCCTCATTTAGCAGATTTATCTAGTGACGAGTCAGAACTAGAATCTTCAGAAGAGGTACTCCTTTGGTAACTTATGATGCACAAACGTTTCAGAATTCGAAACTATTTTTGCAGGCAAATTTGAAAAGTTGCTGAACCTGTGAATGTATAAGTTTGCAGTGTACTAATAATGGAAGTCATATTAAAGTTGGATCTGCAAATTAGAAATTTTTGCCTAATAGTTTGCGATTCTAATATTGCAGGGGGATGATGATGAAAAAAAAACCTGCTATGTCAATACTCCGAGTGAAATTAAGTGTGGTCGAAAGCGTTCCAGACGAGAAGCTATTGTAGGCCCAGCAGTTGATAAAGATGTTGCTCACGAGGCCGTTGGGTTGAAATCTGCCTCATTGATTCCAAAAGAGATCCCAATGATAAAGAAAAAGAACCCTGTTCTGCAGGTTGAAAAACATCGCATCCTCAACAGAGTTTATTAGCTCAATGCATTGATTTTCTTAAGAAACTTTTAGTTGTTTACACATTACTTTTTTGTGTGTACAGATCAAGTTTGTTGGCAAACCAATGCAGACTGAGAATAAGGATAATGATAACAACATAAATGATTCAGGAGAGCCAGGCAAAGAGGACTTGGAGTTAAAACCGTATGCAACAGCTGAAGATATAGAGAGAGGAAAGCTGCCTCCGGAAGAGATCTTATCATTACCAATGTTCAAGGTATTAAAATCTATTTCAAATGATTTGAATTTACTAGAACACACATATATCAAAATCTCTATAGTAGATAAGATGGCAGAATTTTGCCTGGGTCCATCTTTTAGGCACTACAAATTCCAAAAGATGGTTTCAAGGATATTCTCGAGTGATTTCCACTCCCGGGCTGAACTGCATTGAAACTCATATTTTAAGGGTGCAAGTGATATCTATCATAGTAGAAGCCATATCAAACCCATTTATGTGTAGAGTAGTTTGTAAGAATTAACAAGAAAGGATTTTCACTCTGTATCTTTTGTCTGCGTCTGGGACAATTATTTGCCTTCCAGTTTGGAAGTACTCCTTGGAAGTAAAAATTTATTTCTTCTAAAATTTGTATTAAACTCTAGCAACTGTATGGGAATATGCCTCTATTCACATTCATTACATTATACCCAAGATCAGCATGAATAGTCTAGTTGGGTCTAAGAATAAATCTTGGTATTCAGTTCTTCTTCTTACCTTTCCTCGGGATCCCCCTGCATTACCTCATCCCTCAGTATCCGTGGAAATATTGTTGGGTGGCTAAGGTCCGGCCAAGGGTATCTTTTATCATCTGGTGTTATTCATAGGAAGATTCTCACGACAGACGACAACCTGCGGAGGCGTGGGACGGTCATTATTAACATTTTCCCTTTGTGTATAGAGTTTGGTGAATTGGTTGACCATGTTTTGCTTCACTGTCGGTTTTCCTTTGATACTTGGGTTTATTTTATTAGGTCAGTAGGGGTCGTGTGTGTAACTTCTGAGTTGGTGGGTGATCTATTTATGATATGGCACAAGTTAGGGTTGGCCTCTCATGCCGAGAAGAGACTTTGGGGTATTCTTCCCTTGGCGATTCTCTGGGGTATTTTGCTAGAACGGAATCGAAGGCATTTTTCAGGATGAGATCCGTGACGTAGCCCATACTATTCTTGACATCAAGGGACTTGTCTTCCGATGGTGCAAGAGATGGGATGACTTCAGGACTATTCCTTGTGGGGCCTTTGTTTTCTCTTGAGATAACATTATATTAGGAGCTTAGTCTTGTTGTTAGGTTATTTTGTGTAGTAGGAAAGTTTTAAGTTATGCTTTAGTAGGTTTGGGACTTCTCATCCCTTGTACTCTTTAGTTTTCTTGTTTCCCTTTAATATATATATATATATATTGATCGTTTACCTTTCAAAAAAATAAAAATAAACACTATTTGCATGCAAATTTCCTTTTGAGTTCTAATACATGTTTTCCGTGCATTGTTGCAGAATTATGCAGCCGGGAATCCTGCTACAGTGCTTTACATTAAGAATTTAGCAAAAGACGTGGTTATTGATGACTTCTACTTTATATTCGGTACGCTCTTATAACTTTGAGCTAGCTGAAACTTCTTCATGTATCTAAATCATTGATTCGATGCTATGTTCTTTTTCCTTATACTTTCTTTTAGTGGGCAACTCTGTACCGATTTCACATATATGATGGAGATAAAAAAAAATTGTTGGTCCTGAAAGAACATGTGGTATGATTAAGGCACTCATTAAGTTTGTAAGACAATATTTTTAGATATTCATGAGAATTGTCTGATTGGGCGGGACTAGTCGTTTCACTCTCTTTGATAAAGTTGTCACATCCCAAGATTCAGGTGTAATTGGATCACTTAAGTGACTTAAAGGATGTATAATCTCCACTTGATGTCTTGCGAATGAAGAGGGAGAGGGATGTTCTTTGGTTATAACTGTATGAATTGTTTAATAGATTCAATTCTATTGATACAAAGTTTTGTAAGATGTGGTATATGACAGTATGCACTGTGAATGAAGAAACATAACATACTCGAAGCCTGTTCCTTCAGGGATCTCAAGCCTAACAGCTGCAAAACTAATGATTACATGGAGGATTATTGTCGATGTCAATATTGGGGAATGTTTGTTGTTGCAGTTCATTATTCTGTTGTACAACTATGATGAAAGTGAAGATATCTCCTGAAAAATAGTCAAATTGTAAAACCATATCATGAATAATTAAGAAGCCTATAGCTAATGTAGTATGAATTAGGTTATGGTTGGTTAAGTTTTAATGCTGATAAACTATGTAGATGGTGACCTTTTTTTATGGAACTATGTGCACTTTTTGCATCACCTGTCTGACAGCTGGTGTGCCACAGGTTCACTTTTTGATACTGTTGAGGCAACACGATCTGCTCTGAGTGTTAAACTGATGCAGGTGAGATCACTATATCTATGTTCCTCCTCTTAGTAAAACTTATATATATTTCTAGGAAAATAAATACTTGTAAACTGGCCTCTAGTGTATCTCATCTCTAGATTTAACTGGAGGTTAAGAAAAGAGCAGAATGCCAATGGAGCAGGGAATAAATGTAGAAAAACATTAGAAACAATATCTGCAAACACCCAGCCACTGTCAATAAGAATCCCAAACGATATCTGCTGGCAAGTGTCATGATCATAGTTGTGTACTTCACACTTCATTTTCTTAATCCTATTTCATATTTAAATCTACACTGCATACATCAAGGTTAGCACAAGCATCAGCATGATCTGCAGTTCTTCAATATGCTCAGAAGGAAAATTCTTACTTCTTTTAGCCTTTTAGTAAAAGTAAGGTTATGAAATATGAGTGTGTATTGAGTAATGGGCCTCTTTATTTTTACTAGAAATATGCTCGGCCTTCAGACTTACTTAGATTTAACAACCATGTCACAATGTTTTCTCATTTCTTATTGAAGATCTCTCCTGTCACTACTTCAATATAAAAATTGAAGGTATTTAGCGATTACCCTCTTTTCCAAATTGTTTCATCACCACTCCCTTTTTTTGCACCTTTCTACTATATTTCCCACTTTACCCTTATATTTGTGTTTAGTGTTTGCACCTCCTTTAACAAAACCATTCTACTTGTTGAGTCAACATAACTAAGTGGTTCCACTCATAACCGTAGATCTAATATAATCTAACACCAATCTCGATACCCATTCTAGGTACAATTGTACAAGTTCTTGCTAATTATCTCTATTTTTTATGATCATTTATATTATAGTTCCCCCTTCTAGGTACAACTGTACAAGTTCTTGCTTTGCTTCTAATATTACTGAACTTCAATAGGAAATCTATGCGTTTGATTGAAAAAGTTGATGTATATAATTGTGAATATGTTGTGGTGCTTTTCTACATCCAACAAATTAAATGTTTATAAGTAAGCATATATAAGCAGTTAAGTAATTTGTTGATCAATTATTCTTAGCTTTGTAAATGTTATTTATGTAGATGTTACTTTTGTGATTGTAGGAGGGAAGAATGAGAGGTCAAGCATTTGTGACATTTCCCTCGGTTGAACTTGCTCACCGTGCTTTGGTATGTGGCTGTGTGATTGATTAAGGATGTTTACATTTCCATTTTATAAATTGGTTGCTTTGCGTGTTTTCCTTGTCCTGTTCTTTGTTATTTCCTGTACATCTCGAAAGATGAATTGAAAGGCTACGGCACTTTACCGACTTCTTTGTTATGCATAAGAAGGAAACTTGCCAAAGTTTTTCAACTAATTTAGGTATTGCGCACCTTTTTTATCTATTCTTGTGTCAACTGTGAGTGTGGTTGGATGAGTGTCTTTCCCTCAAGATCCACTAAATCATTCTCAGAGTCTTTTTCCTAAGAAAAATGGCATTGCAATTCGATGGCATTGTAGCTGAAGATACTATAAAGTTAAAAAAAAATTAAATAATCAAAATTTTCATGTTAAAGTCAATTTGTATTTTTAAGAAAGCGTTTTTGTCTTTTTGAACATTATTTGGTAGCGTATTGTTTTCAAGTTATGAATTTAAACTCGAGGTTTGGATACATGTCAAATTCTCGATCATTAGGCCCTGCTTGGTTACCCCGCAAAAATTTGCATGAAATTTAGCCTAATTTAATATGCTTGAAACTCTTGATAATTAGTTTTATGAACAAAATTTATGCAAAAGTATGGTGCTATTTCAAAAGTGCAAAATTTTTACACCTTTCTCTAATAAACGTAGTAGGGGACCATTTATGATTATCTCATGTTTATGCAAGGTTTAAGTGGGGGACCAATAGGGTTTAAGCTAAAATAAGTGGGGGTCCATTCAAATTAAAGAGTAAACTTGGGAGGGACCACTCTAACTATAGATGGGTAAAAATTTGCCTTTTTTGCAGCCCAAACAAGCAGGGCCATAGAGTATCAAGTAATAGTTCCGGCTTTGAGTCTTTGACATGCTTTCTCGATATTGGTGCTTGGTGGTGTTCACATACTGGCTTTATATTTCTTTGCAATTTGATACATTTTTTTTTTTTTGATTGGCAAGCGGGGTTGAGGGGACCCCTACCCCTTATGTGTGGAAACTTATCAACAATCAGCTGTTGACGTGTTTCGAACCCAGAACCTCTCCACTTTGTGAGAGGGGTGCTACCATTGAGCCACAGGCTCATTCGCCAATTTGATACATTTCCTTTGCTCAACATCGATATCATATATATTTATCTTTAAACTACAGTAAAGCCTACTGACTGACTACCCAATGTGGCTCATAGGAGAATTTGTTATTGGAATCCATTTTCATTTGGTCCAAACAATGAAAACATTCTGTCTTTTTTCACTAATTATTTTTTTTTTTTTAATTTTTTATATGCATTTATTTGGTATTTTTTGTTCTTATCATCCTCGATCACCGCAGAATCTAGTGAATGGGTACGTGTTTAAGGGAAAACCGATGATTATCCAGTTTGGCCGTAATCCTGGTGCTGGCAGAGCAAAGTAAATCCTCCGCTGCAGAAGAAGACAATTCCATGGCACTTGTTGTGGTTACTATTGCAAACATTTCTTGAGGTAGACATTGCTCCGGATAGAGCTGAATGGAGAAATGATTAATGGCGCTCCGTGCTCATCCTGCAACTTCATGATTTTTCTTGTGGATATTTCGTAAACAAGTTCAGCACAGAAGTTTCCATGCATCGCATAGAGTTACAGCTTGAGGAAATGTGCAAGCCAACGAAATTCCAGGGAATGCTTAAGATTGAAGATCTCTTGAGCAGTTGAGGCTTGAAAGTTGAATCCCACTCAGTTTTTTGTTGTTGATTTTGTGTTTGCCTTAAAGCACTATGCCACTATCCGAAAATGGTATGGTACATCAAATTTCTTCAGAACTGACCATTTCCATTGTTTCTGCATAGTAGCTGTACATTGTATGTGAAGAATGTAGAAAACTACCCACGAATCCCATGACATGCTGGGAGACGATGTGTGGCCAAGCTGAATTCAACCTTTGAGATTGAGACGCAGCTAATAGATAAGTTTTGAAAATTGACGCGACCAATAGTGCGGCTCTCATTTAATATGTTCCCAAATTGGCAACTGTAAATTATATTACTATGTCATTACAATAGTATTTATCATATTTGTTAATAAAAACTTCTGATTATGAGTTTGAATGCACGAATTAATGTTAGTAGTTTATTCTAGACCATTTCTTCTGTTTTATTTTCGGAAATTGCTGAGTATATATCCGTCCCTGCAAGGCTGCAACTCTGCCTTCTACCATCGCTCTAAGGCAGAATTTTTGTACAATAGTTGTTGTTATATATTGTTGTTATTGATTAAGATAAAACACAAAGCACTTAATTACAAACTCAAACCAGGTAGAATAGGGTAAACCATGGTTGTTTCATCCAATCAACTATCAATGGGAAAACAGTACAGTATCTAACACAAATGTCAAACATGAATGGTATTACAATACTTTCGTTGAATGACCTAAATTAAGCCATTTAACAGTACAGAAACTGCATAAACTCAAGTTAAGCCATGGGTTTGGGTGTGGATTTGGACCAAAATTAATAATGGGCCTCCGTATACATCACACGTTGTAATGTTAGTCTTAATTCTAACTCTTGAAGTATATAATACTACTACTGGTTCGCGCGAAAGAAAGAAAGAAAGAGAGAGAGAGAGTTGTTGCGCTCCGTTTGTTTGATTGATTCGTGAAGGAAATAGATTTAATCATTCAATCATCATCATCATCATCGTGCTGATCGATTTTAGAGAGAGAGAGAGAGAGAGAATTAGAAAGATGAAGATGAAGAAGATGATGAGTAAGAGAAATAGAGCAGCAGTAGTGGTTTTAGGTGATCTTGGTCGTAGCCCTAGAATGCAATATCATGCTCTTTCTCTCGCTCGTCAGGTACATAACATAGTGCTCCATCGATATCATTCTTAGAAACAATTGCAATTAACTATCTCTTTATTATGATTATTAATTAGTTTTTCCCAATTTTTTAAAATTCATATTACTACATTATTTATTTATTTATTTGCTGATTAAAACACAGTGGATGCTTCTGACTAGCTACGTAGTATCTGTTGTGCTTGAGCCAAGGTTTAGGAAGACAAGTCTTAAGTAGACTACTACTGTTGCTTAGTCGGATAGTTGATTAAAACACATTGGATGTGGATACTTTTGGATTTTTAACTAAAGGTTTGTGCATTTCACCTCACGACTCACCACTAGATAACCAATAATATGTATACTTATCATGAGGTAGTAAGTGCCTATCCCTTCTTAGACCCGTGAACCATTTGGTATACCGTATACATATTTTTTCTACTTTTTCACAACTTGACCTTTTGCACGTGGATCTTTTCATGTGAAGTTGATGAAAACATGGCTGGGCCGGATATGTCATTTTAGGATAGATTCATTTGAAATGAAGCTGATATAGATCTAATCTAGATCTGGCCAAATTAGAAAGATCATCTTATATTTCACATACTGCAAAAATGATTCTGTCGAAACATATAACATATAGGTTGCCAGATACATTTGCATCTTATTTCATGGTTGAGTTCAATGCTGTTTGTGTCTAATTGCAGGCGAATCTTGAGGTTGACGTCGTTGCATATGGAGGTATTTTCAACCTCATTGTAGAAATACCAAGATAATAGTTTATGTTGGGTGATTATAATTTGCTCGAGCTTCTGGTAGCTAGTTTCCTTCTTCTCTCCTATGTTCTATAATAATGCTTTAGTCTTGCACCTGATTCTGACACTAATGAGTTATAAAATATCTTCTCGCAAAACATAGATTTCTTTTGTCCTAAAGCATTTGTTTTTCCGTACTTTTGTGATTCATAAGTTGATGATTTGTCATACATCAGCTTAGTCTCTTGTTCACAGAACCATTTTATATGCAGTTCTTTAGTGCAAATTATAGATTTATCTTAGCAGTTGCTTTTAAGTGTATGACATAGACCTAGAATATATCAACCCTCTCCTCTCCTCTCCTCTCCTCCCCTCCCCTCCCCCCTGAAAGGTCAGCTGATGAGTTATGACACTAATTGACACAGACTCATGCATTCACAGTGAGAAGAGTTAGACTGTTATTTTTCGAAGATCATCATTACCATAAGTCCGCTTGTTAGGACATATCTAACCTTGTCATACGTGGCTTGCAAATTGTAGAACTTCCTGTTAGATCTAGACAAAAGTTGATTACATGTCTTAGGTTAGGATTTTTACTGCAAGCTTAGTTTTGGTGACGATAATCTCCATATGGGATGGTCCTTTTGATGAATCAGCTCTCATGCCATCTATCTACATGCTAGAGTATGTCATATATCTACATGTCATAATAATTATTTGAACAAAAGAAAAGTCCTATTGTTTTTCTTGCAGCTTATCATTGTAACTAGTGACTAGAGGTTTACATGTTTAATTTTAAAAGAGCATCATTTATAATGTTTTAGAACCCAAATGGATGTCATTGCAATATTTCAGATTTACGTATTTTTAAACTGTTTAAAGGAAATACAATTTGAACTCTCTTGTAAGCTTTTTTGAGCTACTTAGTTATTGATAAGGCTTAGGTTACTCTGAAAAGGGAGTCAAAAGATACGTTGTCTGTGAAAGTGATACACCACCATCATCTTGGATAGTTGTCCGTTACATGATAGAATATGATGTATTTATAACCTGAGCACCACCACCACAATCATCCTGACCTTGTTTATCTGATTGTGGATTGGCAGATGAATCATATCTTTTTTTTTTAATTCTACTTAACTTATCTTTAATCATAGCCTGTGAATTCTATAATTCCTTTCTTAGATTGACTGTTTATGGTCAATCTCGTCCTTTACGTATTTTCAGTTTTTTTTTTTTCGTTTTCAACTATATCACAAGTTTTCTCCCTCCTATCACTTGAATCTAATTAATCATTCAAACAGGTTCGGACCCACATGCGGCTGTTCTAGAGAATCGTTCCATCCATGTTCATGAAATGGTAATATATTAAACAGATTGTCAATGTACCTATTTCTTAAGATAAAATAATTGTACTTTTTTTTCTTCTGTTTGTTTGTATTTTTGTTGTTATAATTTTATTTTTTTCCCTCAGAAACAATGGCCGCGAGCCCTTCAACAATTACCAAAGTTATTATCACCATTGGTGCTTTTGCTCAAGCCTTTATATCAGTTTCTTATGCTTATGTGGTTTTTGTGCTTCAAAATACCTGCTCCAGATGTTTTCATCGTTCAGGTGAATTCACTATTATTGCATGGAAGTTGGGGCTTTCCTTGTTAATCTTTCCTTTGTTTGTGTCTTTTCTATCATATGACCTGTATAAAGTAAACAAGTAATACAATATCACCACTCTAATAAAAAGGAATAGAATACTTAACCAGAAATGGTCACATACTCACATTAGGGTATATGTACAAGAATTGTGGAACCAAATAACTGTGCCTTTAGCTTTTATCACCTTCCTCATCTCTGAGTATTCAGGTATTCGGTTATACACCATAAGCCTGACTTCACATTTAGGGGTGAAAAAGACCCTGGAGAAGAGGGAGGGACACAATAAAAACAAAAAATATATTTCAGTTGTGTCTGTGCTGAGTTGATCTGGACTAGGATCTGTCATCTGCAAACTGCAACATTTCTTTAGGGAGGGAATGTGTGATTACAGAAGTGATGGAAATGTTGAAACCTGTCCCTGGTGGATTCTTATGTACAAGTCTTTATTAAATGCTAATGCTGAGAATACCTGAAGACTGGGTATCTACATTTTCATAATCCACCCTGTCCTTTAAGAGCACTGTTTGAATCTGGACTTTCCACTGGTTTAGGATGAGAGCTGTGGGATTAAATGAGCTTATGTCTTACTGCGATAGTATAATTAGAGATATCTGAAGATGTTTCGCTGATGCAATAGATTATTTCTGTCAATGGTGAAAGATTAAGGAGGTGAATGTTTCATTGCTTGGAAAATCGTTATGGAGGTTGGCAGACGATGAAGAAGGACTATGGAAGTCAGTTATTAAGGCCAAATATTCAATGGAGCCATGGGATGGTATACTAGTCGCCAGTCCAGCACATATGGCTGTTCATTATGGAAGGGGATAATGAACTGCAAGAAGATTTTCAGTGCAGAAATCTCGTTCAAGTTGGGTAGTGGTGTGAGGATCAAATTTTGGGAGGACTTATGGTGTAGCAGGAGGCCTTTGAAGATTTTAGTCCCTGATATCTATCACATTGCCACACTGAAAACTGGGACTGTTATGCAGCATGTTAATCTAACCGGGAGTGGTTACGAATGGGATTTACACTTTAGAAGAAATTTCTTTGACAGGGAACTGGAACAAGCCTCTCAACTGGTGGATGTAATTGCGCAACAGTCTGTCAATTCCGAATCTGATAGGAGACTATGGATGGGTAAAGATGTGTCATACACGGCAAAGTCCATGTATGCTAGCTTGGGGGACAGTAGAATTCAGTATAACCACTTTGGCTTTTTACGGTTTTCCTTCGTCTAAAGTCTGGAATCCGAAAGTGCCAACTAAAGTCTCATTTTTCATGTGGGTGCTCACCTGGGGTAGGGTGCTGACTGTAGACAATCTGCAGAGGAGGGGTCTGATCATTGTAAACAGGTGTAGTATGTGTTGTGCTGATGCTGAGTCAATCGATCACTTATTCAGATCCTGCAGGGTGGCTAGAGCTGTTTGGGACTTCTTTATAAATGAGTTCAACAGTAGGGTGGACAGAGACGAGGGATTGTCACATATGTTATGCAATTGGAAGTGCACAAACTTGTCTAGAGTGGGCAGAATGGTTTGGAAGGTGTTGTTTCATGCAGTATGCTGGGGCATTTGGAATGAAAGGAATAGAAGAGTTTTTGAGGGGTCAAGCAGAGATTTTGGGCAGATTATCAACGATGTAAAGATGTTGACTTGGCACTGGACCTTCTTCAGACCATCCATGGGTGGGATTAGATTAGATGACTACATGTTGAGATGGGAGGACATTATATTTCCTGTACATTGAATGTTTTTTATCTTGTACTATGGGCTACTGTGAACCTCTCACACTTTTTAATGAAATTGTGTTTTACTGGTAAAAAAAAAAAAAAAAAAAAAAATGAATTTGTTGTTTTGCTGATACTAAAAAAGAACTTTGATAATGCCATCATCATCTATGTCAAACTCCTATAGTCCAATACTATGTACTATAAATTAGACTATTCATTATGACTTATGAGCAAAAAGTAACTATGCAGAAAAGGGTGATCCTAAAAGAACACACATTGTACTTTGACCATCCTAGTGCATGGTCATTGTGTGGTTTGCCCCAGGATAAGACGGACATAAACATCTCCTTAGACATGGGTATTGATGGCCCTATCTTAATTCTGGTGGATGAGATGTGGCTTCTTTAGATCATATGGATGCATATGATATGTGGCTGTGTTCCTTATAGCATGTTACTTTTTTCCTTAAGTATGGTTGTACTTGCGCTCATTGTTTCTCAAATAGCTGAAAGTGTTATGTATTCTACTTGTTTTGTTGATCTAATTATTGAGTACCTTTATTTTCTTGATTCCATTAGTTTCTTTCTTTATTGAACCTTTTTCTCATATGTGCTATCTTAGAATCCACCTTCTGTCCCAACATTGGTAGCTGTACAATGGGCCAGCTGGCTTCGGCGATCTGCATTTGTTGTTGATTGGCATAATTTTGGGTATACGCTTCTAGGATTGTCTCTTGGAAGAAGCAGTCGTTTTGTGGCGATATACCATTGGTATTTACTGGATTTGATTGCAAGAAACATTTCACCACGTCAAGCTTATCTTATCTGTGTTAAGTATGACTAACGCAAGGTTTCTAAACTTCGAAGGTTTGAGAAGCATTATGGGGGGATGGCAGATGGTGCTTTATGTGTGACAAAGGCAATGCAACATGAATTGGCTCAAAACTGGGGAATCAAGTAAGAAGATTACCATTAATTTTTCATATTTCTCCCTTAAGTATACTTGCGACTTTATTGTAATCCCCTTCTATCATTTACAAATAGTGCAACGGTTTTATATGATCAACCCCCTGAGTTTTTTCATCCTGCTTCACTTGAGGAGAAACATAAGGTAGAGTCTTTCATATCACTTTTTGTGAAGAACTTTTTTGTTTATTTGAAACTTGAGCTTGACTACGGGTACTCGTGCAGTTGTTTTGTAGATTAAAGAATAACATAGGTTCTCCTTGTGGCGTTCGTGATTGTGTGAGCATGGGTAATGCCCCATAATTAAACATCCAAATAGTTTTGTGTTTTGCTCATAAAAAACAATAATAAATAGTTGTAAGAAATTGACATTCAACTTGCTTTGTTCTTCTATTACTAGGGTATAATATATTTGATTAATTACAACCCTATTAAGGCAGTTTACAGCTAGTATACATGTGCTAAATGCGATGAAAATCATATAATATATATGCTACATATGGAATGCATATCATGATTTTACAATAGTTTTGTGTTTTATAAAAAAAAAAAAAAACAGCTAAACATTAACCAACTTTAATATATATCCGTGTACTTTCTGCAGAAACCTTGAGGACAAGTAACAACGACTCAAATGATAGTCTCTTTACCACTCAGGCTGAAACTGACATTTCCTTGAAGTTGAACAGGCCGGCCATTATCGTCAGCAGTACAAGCTGGTGACCTTTACTCGTTTTGAACATAGAAAAGATCTGTTATCGAATAAATCCATGTCAATTCTTAGTTTTGTTTGCTTTCTTTTTCCTTACATATCTACTAATTTAACTGTCCAATTTTTATTTAATTTTTTAGGGGGATTTAGGTTTTGGTCACAAAACTTATATACTAATTAGGGAATGGACATTTTCTTTTTGTTAATTAGGTTTTGGACACGAACCGGTAGCTGAACCAGATAACATTCAAAAATGGCCAAAATACCCCCACTTCAAATCTTCATCATTATCAAACTGATCTTGAAGAACCTTCATCTTTGAAGCAAGAGCACTTTACACAATTCAAGTACCTTTCGTAATGTTTCTTTTCCACATGAAGTTTGATCTCTCTCTATCTCACTACCTTATTTAATTATTGTGGATTTCGAATTTGCAATCTCTTCAATTACTTCATGTTCAAAACGTCTTCTCAAGTCTCAACCCACTTCTTCCTTTCTATCTAACTTTAATACCGAAATAATTTGCAAAGTTCTCTCAAACCCACATCTCAAAACTCAAACTTGTTTTAAAATCTTCATTTTTCAGTATGTTTCTTCACAAAAGCTTGACCTTGAAACCCATTTGGTTTCAATTTGTAGATATTTGTGAATTTGGGAGTGGGTATATATGATGTAATACTATCGGCGGAAGCAAACAATAATAAGAACACCAATTAAATAAATGGTTTGAACACCCAAAAACTAGGGTTCTTCACAAAAACGATTTTAATGTCTCAAGACATAAACAAATCTTCAATCTAACCTACTCAATAAGGTTTGCAATCCCCTATTTATAATAGCCTAAACCTAATCCTAACTAAACTAGAAAGCTAAGTAAATAGAAACTACTACTAGGGATGTTCTAATCCATATAGGAATCTGCAGGAACTATGAGGCATGTGCCTTGCACATGGTATCTTTATGCATATGCATCAAATCCCCCCAACTTGAAAAAAACTCGTCCCGAGTTTGTGTACTAACATCCTCCAAAGTTCAAAACGACTCTTGTACATCAACCTCAACCTTACGTTGGTGCAGAAAATCTGGCCATGAATCTTCCCTAGATAGTTGCTCGCAGAAAGAATGATGGACATTAATGTCATAGGTGCATCATTAGGACACAATTGATTGAAACAATATAGCCGCATGTCAAGAAATAAGAATTGATGGTGTTTGTCCCTCCATGGAGAAAATCCATTCTCATCTTGGAATAGATAAGGATCAACATAACCACCAAACAAATTACCAATTACTTTTATGGGACGGAATTTGTGGGGATGATAAAAATCATCAATTTGTCGGTCGGAATCAATGGAATTCATCGATTCATGGGAGTGATGAGCGAAATTCCGAGAACGTTCATCCTCTTTACCATTGTCATGGACAACAACCAGGTTTCCTTGCTTGGGCAACAAATAGAACTTCTTATTTATCTCCCTTGTAGATTTTTCAATCAAATCTTCTACTTGATCCACACATGCAACTTCTAACTCAAGAGACACAAAACTAGATGTATCATCACTATCATCACCAAAAACGGAAAAGAAATCAACAAGATTGTAACTTTGTAAACCACCAATTCGAGTACGAGTGACGTATTTTTCTTCTTCAAACATGTTGAGTAAGAAATTAATCTCCGCTTCTTTGTCAAGTCGTTTCTCTTCTTCAACAAATTCTTCCTTAAAAGTCGCAAATTGACTTTTTAATTTAGTAAAACAATTTAAAAGTTCCTTCAAACCTTGTTGTATGCTTGGTGATGTCATGAAGACATCATCCGGATAATGAGCCTGCTGCAGCAGTAAAATCTGCTGGTTGTTGCTGTTAGAGACTTGTGATGGGTGAACAATTGAGGTGGAAGTGTAGAGGCTTGACGGTGCAAGGGCTGCAACCAAACTCTTCATAATGGGAGCTACCAAACTCAAATTTTGCACTAGTTTCATCATCAGAATATTCAACACACAAAGAATCATTATCACAACAACTTTCCTCGTCAGAAAACTCATCTTCTTCATAATCAATCATGGAGTCATCGTTCCTAGAATCGATTTCAGATTCAATATAGTATGGGTAATCTCCATACGAAGTAACCTTAGAATTGCGACTACGAAGACCATCGTGATCATAAGTCTTTGGACGGTTTCCATGGGAATATTTAGCACCATAAGCAACATATTGTTGCTGAAAACCACATCGAGGAGGGTGCGTGTCCTGCTGGTGGTGGGAATAATATCCATCGTCATAATAACTATGACGTCGCCTGCGTGGGGGAGAAGGGGAACGAGAGGAAGAGGGAGGTTCATACCTTCTGGAAAGAGAAAAACGGCGGCTAGGATCAAAGTTGGGAGCTTTATATTCAGAATCGGTATAACGCTTCGATTCTTGTAAACTCCAAAGATCCGACGGCGGCGAAAACTCTCTTTGACCTCTTCTACGATAACCCATCTTCAAATCACCAACATGAACGCGGCTCTTGTAAAAAAAATCAGGTTTTTATCTTTTAAACCCAGAAAAAACAAGCTCTTGATACCAATTTTGATGTAATACTATCGGCGGAAGCAAACAATAATAAGAACACCAATTAAATAAATGGTTTGAACACCCAAAAACTAGGGTTCTTCACAAAAACGATTTTAATGTCTCAAGACAAACAAATCTTCAATCTACCCTACTCAATAAGGTTTGCAATCCCCTATTTATAATAGCCTAAACCTAATCCTAACTAAACTAGAAAGCTAAGTAAATAGAAACTACTACTAGGGATGTTCTAATCCATATAGGAATCTGCAGGAACTATGAGGCATGTGCCTTGCACATGGTATCTTTATGCATATGCATCAATATATTTGTGATGGAATTTTAATTTGAGAGACAGAGAGGAGAGATAGGTGTTGGTGGTGGACTGTGGTGGTGGATTGATTGTGCTAGAAGGGATGAAGGAGAGAGAAAGAGAGGTGGTGGTGGATGGAGAGAGAGGTCACGTCCATGGTGCTGGATGGTTTGGGGAAGAGAAGATAAGTTTTTTCAATTTTTATGTTTTCTTTTAACCTTAAGTTATCAAGATTTTCAACAGGGGTATTCGAGCCATTGAAGAAAATATTCCGGTTAAATCCGTTTTTTTGGCAACTCAGGTCAAACCAAGTGTCCAAACCCTAATTAACAGAAAAAAAATGTCCAAAGCCTACTTAGTTTATAAGTTTTGTGACCAAAACCTAAATCCCCCAATTTTTTTATTTGCAATGCCCTTTGAGAAGTTAGAAATGTTTGACAACTTTATTTCTTGGTATCGATGGTCCCCATGGTGGGAGGATCATTTCTACCAAAACCGGTGTTATCTTCTCCATGTGGTTCAAATGTGTGATTTTTACTGCTTTGTATTCATGTGTCATAAACTCTCAGTATCTGACCCATGTTTGTGTGTGCATGTGTCTCATGGTATGTTTGCGTTATTCCAAATATCACCAAGGAGGCTATTATGTATGTGTGTAACTTGTGAAGCAACCAATTGCAAAAATGAAAGTAATATAATGGAAAAAGTATCAACAATTCAACACAAAATTTGTTTTTTTTCTAAAACCTTACCATTTTTTATTACTTGCAGACTTGAGTACTTTCATTCTTAAGCTCACTAACCTCCGCATATATTTATGTTTTATTTTTATTAAAGCTGAAGTGTTTCTTAAGTAGTTGACTTTTCTCCTGTATATAACATAATTAGCAATCCCAGGGACCTCAAACAGGGGAATCATGCTAAAACTTATTCTTTTCAGGACTGCAGATGAAGATTTTGGCATGCTTCTAGAAGCAGCAGTTATGTATGATAGGCGTGTTGCGGCAATCTTAAATGAGGATGATTCGGTTGAGGAGGAAGTAATATGGAAATCCATCTATAATGGAAGACAGTACTTATACCCAAGGTTGTTGTTCATCATCACTGGTAATGGTTCTATGTTCTTAGTGTTCTATAACCTACCTGTATTGTACCACTGATTACAAATTTGACTTTGTATGATTAACTGCTATCATTATTACAGGTAAAGGACCAGAAAAAGAAAAATATGAAGAAAAAATCAAGAGACTGCATCTAAAACGTGTTGCATTTCGTACCATGTGGTTGCCTGCTGAAGATTATCCTTTATTGCTTGGTAGGACATCCTCGGAGCAAATTTTTTTTTTTTTCACTTTTTCTTGTAATTAATCAGCTGCCATTTTTTATGTTTGATGTACTTGTAGGATCTGCAGACTTGGGAGTCTGCCTGCATACCTCCTCATCTGGTTTGGACCTTCCCATGAAGGTAGTCTAATCATTAAGATTTTACAACATTCCTTAGCCCAACATCACACTTTGTATAATGTGTTTGCATCCCAGCGAAATCAACAAAAGTTTGCTGGTCAAAATACAGCTAACACTGAGGTGATTCAATGGCTCTGAGAGTCTGAGTTGCTTGCTAGGTTTACCAATCACCATAAACCCTTCCAAGAAGCCGCAACTGCCCTCAAATTTTTGAACTTTTAAATTGGCAGCAAGATTTGAGTGTAATTGGATCTTCTTCAATAAGGATTTTAGTAGTGGACCTCCTACGAGCGCAACCAAAGCCATTGAATCATATTATTTTTGTATATCCTGATTTTCAAAATTTGCTAAACTGGCAGGGTTATCAAGTGGATCCACGAGTGTCTGACTATGTTTTCTTTTTCTCCAAAATCACTGCCAGGTTGTGGATATGTTTGGGTGTGGTTTACCTGTTTGTGCTGTTTCCTACTCATGGTAAATTCTTTTTGAGTGTCACAAGTATCTTTTACATAAACAAATATATTTTTCGTTTAATTTTTTATCTTCCCATATTATTTCTTTTCTTGTGATTTTTGTAGTATCGAAGAGCTTGTAAAAGAAGAGAAAAATGGCCTCCTCTTTTCATCACCTTCTGAGCTAGCTGATGAACTCCTGGTTAGTCTTTTGAATATTATTGCCATTTTATGGTTGAGTTCGTGGCTTTATTATCTCGAGATTTGGGTACCTTGTAAAACAATTATAATTCCCTTCTTGTTGGTGCTGTTGTTTGTAAAAGTATTGTGGCTCCCTCATGATTTGTTGTTGTTTGTAAAAAGAGGATTATTTTGTCTTTACGGTTTCACAGTTTCACCATAGGTAGTTTGACTTTCAAAAAAGGGAGAAAATGGGGTAAAGAAAGAAAGGTTCAAGGGGTGAAAACTATTGTTGTAATGAATTTTACTCTTCTATCCATCGGCAGTGAATTCAGTTGGCGCATGCACGCCATATTGGTCTTCATTTATTTCTGATGCTTAGCTCTTTAGACTGATTGATGTAGGACATGTTAGGAATTACTATTTTAATTCTAAGTATGAAATAGGTTCCAGAATATATTGTTTTAGGTCTAAGTATATTATATTAGGAATCATTATGTTTTTAGAAGTCGTTTAATTTAGAAGTCCTTTACTTGACAAACAAGCTTCTTGCTCTATAAAAGAAGCTCTAGATTATTGTAATAGTTAGAGGTTGATTATTATTGAATTGAATAGAAGAATTGCTTCTTGAGTTATCCTTGTTTTCTTGCTAGATTATTCATCTTTTCCTTCTTTTTACTTGGTGTATTCCAAGCTTCACGTTCGTCTAGGTTCCTAACCCATCTTCTCATCTTCTTTGAGAGATTCTTATCTCTTTCTTCTAAGTTCTACATTAAGTGGTATCAGAGCCTCACTTTCTAGATCCTTATCTAGAAAGCGGTCCGTCGTCACCTTCCGTTCAAGCAGTTTTCGTCCATCCAGATTCAGGAAAATCGTCATCTTTGCAGGCTTGTCCAAGACAGAATACTTTGAACCAGTGTACGTGCTATAGCTTGCTAGAAAGATCTGTGAGTATTCTTTCTAACCCAATCAACGGTTTGCAATTCGGAATTCTGAGCAGGGAGATACACACGTTCTACTAAAAGGTGTTGAATCAGTTGTTTTTTTTTCTGCAACAACACTTTTCTTAAGATCTAATGGCACCTAATCAACAAGATTTTGTTTTAAGGAAAGATTTTGATGCAGCCATCAATTCCCTTAAAGAAAGTCAGACTTTGATGCAAGCTACCATGAAAACAGAGTTGAAAACTTCGCATGATTCCTTGAAAGATTCTATTGATCAACTCACCCGCCAAATATTTCAATTTCTTCAAGGTAAAGACAAGATAGATGAAGAGATTCCCGTATTTACATCCAATATTCCAGCCACCATCATCTCTCTTCCCTCTACACCTATGGTTCCCTCCACCATCCAACCAATTTCGACTTTTTCTCAAGAGGAGAATGTTGATTTTAACCTAGCCGACTTCTTTAAAGAAGAGGACTTTATTGCATGTTCTACCTTTCCTTCTTATGAAGACCCTTTTGAGTATTTTTGTTCGATATCCATCAATTATAAAGGGAATGTTAAAGCTTTGTTTGGCGACACACACTTCAAATTTATATGCTATCCTTGGATTTATTTCCCTTCTCGAAGCCAAAAGAAGAAATGGGAGGATCATGGAAGTATTATACTCTCGTCTTTAGGAAGTGACTCCCTTGTGATTCCAATGCATAACTCGAGGGCGAGTTATTTTAAAGAAGAGGAGACTGATGTAGGACATGTTAGGAATTACTATTTTAATTCTAAGTATGAAATAGGTTCCAGAATATATTGTTTTAGGTCTAAGTATATTATATTAGGAATCATTATGTTTTTAGAAGTCGTTTAATTTAGAAGTCCTTTACTTGACAAACAAGCTTCTTGCTCTATAAAAGAAGCTCTAGATTATTGTAATAGTTAGAGGTTGATTATTATTGAATTGAATAGAAGAATTGCTTCTTGAGTTATCCTTGTTTTCTTGCTAGATTATTCATCTTTTCCTTTTTTTTACTTGGTGGATTCCAAGCTTCACGTTCGTCTAGGTTCCTAACCCATCTTCTCATCTTCTTAGAGAGATTCTTATCTCTTTCTTCTAAGTTCTACATTACTGATGCATCTCCCATCATCTCTAGTTACATTTGCCGAGGAACTACTTGTGGGAGCCCTGAACAAGATCCAAAGTTATCCTTAGGTTATCACTTAGCCGCCTACTCAAGGGAACCCAATAAGTGGATGGGATCATGGGAAACCTTTCGACAAGATACTGAAACTAGTTAGGGTCTCCAAGAATCAACATACGAAGGCTGGCATGCCAGAAAATTAATATATCCAGTTCAGAATGAACTTTTCTTAATTAAAATCTAATCACCGACGCATCGAATAATATTGCAAGTTTTTGTTTTTTTTTTTTTTTTTTTGGTTGGCAAGCGAAATTGTGGGGACCCCTACCCCTTTTAAATTACGTGTGGAAACTTATATCAACAATCTGTTGTTGACGTTTTTCGAACCCATGACCTCTCCACTTTGTGAGAGGGGTGGTACCATTGAGCCACAGGTTCATTAGCAAAAAAATTTGGTGGTAAGCCTGTTTTTAATGAGATCAGTAACTTGGTAATGCTGGCGGGATTCGAACTCAGACCTCTGGTATCATCACCCAAAGGTTTTACCAGTTAAGCCCAACTGACACCTGCAAAAATGGTTTGGTAAGCCTGTTTTTAATGAGATCAGTAAATCGGTAATGCTGGCAGGATTCGAACCCCAGACCTCTGGTATCATCACCCAGAGGTTTTACCAGTTGAGCCCAACTGACACCTACTTAAAAGGTGTCGTTACCCTGTTTTTTATGAGATCAGTAACTCTGTAATGCTGGCGGGATTCGAACCCCAAACCTCTAGTATCATCACCCAAAGATTTTACCAGTTGAGCCCAACTGGCACTTGCAAAAATGGTGTGGTAAGCCTGTTTTTAATGAGATCAGTAACTCGGTAATGCTGGCGGGATTCGAACCCCAGACCTCTGGTATCATCACCCAAAGGTTTTACCAGTTGAGCCCAACTGGCACCTGCAAATTTGGTGGTAAGCCTGTTTTTTATGAGATCAGTAACTCGGTAATGCTGGCGGGATTCGAACCCCAGACTTCTAGTATCATCACCCAAAGGTTTTACCAGTTGAGACCAACTGACACCTGCTTGCAAGTTTTTGTTGCTTAATATCCTGCTCTATATTGTCGAAAAGCCTATTATTATATCGTCCATCTAGAAAACCAGCTAAGTAGCTACCTAGGAAACCATTTCTACCATTAATATTTTTGGTGTGGCGCCTACATTACCAAGTTCTCTTACAGCTCCCATGAGATTACCAGCTTACCTCTATTATCTATAATGCCTCTCCTGTTGCATTGGGACCCAACTCCACTTTAGAACTATACCTTGATATCTTTGCCATACAGTAGGGTCAGTGTCTACTCCCAATACTAAAATTAATGGGCTTTATTTTGGCAATTGTGAGCACCATGCTCTTCTCAGTACCAAATTAATTAGCTAACAAGTTTAAAATCAGTGCCAAATTGGGAGCAGCGTGTTGCTATCTTATATGTCTAAGTACATTTATCTTTGACACATTGATTTATCTCTAAATGTTAATGAAAATCTTGTGTCCGTAAATTTTATAGCACAGAAGTTAGGTTAACTCCAGTTGGGCTCAACTGGTAAAACCTTTGGGTCGATACCAGAGGTCTGGGGTCCAAATCTCGTGAGCATTACCGAGTTACTGATCTCGCCAAAAACAGGCTTACCACAACATTATTAGCATATGCCAGCTGAACTCAGTCGGTAATATCTCTGGGCGATGATACCAGAGGTCTGTGGTTCGATCCCAGGCAGTTTATCTTTGAGTTACTGATCTCGATAAAAACAGGCTCTCAGACAAATAAAAGGAGATGGTTGAATATCTGCCATATTTTATATAAACATGATCTTTCACTTTCTTCCTGAGAGACGTTTCCCCTGATGTTTCTCCATACTAATATTGTTTGACACTTAGGAGGTCTTAACTCTCGTGTGTTCTTCAAGCACTAATTTAAACCACAAAGATATAATCTGCTTTCTAGTTTCTACTAATATATTGTGATGTTTATGAACGAGGGAGCGTTTTTTTTTCCTTCGTGAGTATCTTTGAATTGCTTATTTAGGTTACCTTGTTAATTTGTTGTCCACAACTTCCTGTGCAGGAACTCTTTAAGAGCTTCCCTAGTGAGTGTAATTCGCTGAAGTTGCTGAGGGAAGGTGCCTTGGAAACAGGATTGTCTTCAAGGTGGGCCACTGAGTGGGAAGAACATGCCATGCCACTCGTATCTGAGGTAAGTCTCTCTTTCTTAGAATAAAATAAAGAGACATAATGAACTAGTATAAAGATTTGTATGCATTCAAATACCACTCAAATTTTCAATCAAAAGTACGAAGAGGTTGAGATCTTGTTTTTTATTATTTTCGAGAAGGTTGCATGTATGTATAATAGCAGAAGATTTTAAAACTAAAATGACTAGTAGGAAAAAACAGAAATGGGGAATAACAAAAATGAGTACAAGCTTAGAGTGAAAAAATGTAAAAATACGAACAAAGAAGAAGACTGAATATAACACTCAGAAACTAATAGAACAAAAGCAATATAACAGAAAAATAGGTTATTAGATTTTGTACGCCTTCCTCACTTGGTGTCTTGGCTCAGGCAGACCTGAGGCGCTCTCCTGTGCTTGCTTGAGTGAACTTGTCAGGGTGTCACCATATTGCGCCTGGGTGTCACCGCACTAGTGAAGTCTCCTTGCTGGGAGTCACCAAGTTTCTATCACCTTGCGTAGCCTCTTGCTTTAGACGGACGCCATATCTTACCCTTGTTGGAAGTAAGGGTATTGTAAGCTTTAGGTGTGTAGTTTAGTCCCACATAGCTTAGATATAAAGTCTATGTGGTTCCTCTCTCTATATAGAGAGTTGCTATGTGGTTCCTCTCTCTATATAGAGAGTTGGCTTCTTTGTAAGTTTAAACCTAATTATTATCAATATAATTCATCTTTTATATTTCTAGTTGGTATCACACCAAGTTAGGTCATGGTTTTCGGCCACCGCACCGGTGACACCAACTCAGGTGCCGGTGGCCGGAGCTCCGGCAAAGTTTTTTTCTCCAATTTGTGTTCTTGTTTCCGCTGTTTTTCTGCGCCTTGTGTGCTTCTGTTTTTTTCCAGAGTACTATTCACGGCTACTGTTCACCGGAATTACTGTTCATCTGAAGTACTGTTCACAGATCACTGTCCATCAAGATTTTTTTTTTAAGATCCAGGTTTGCTGTTTTTCTTGTTGGTATGCGTCATTCATGTCCAACCCTTTCTAGGGTTTTGTGTGCGTTGTTGATGTCATGCGCGGCTAGTTCATCCCTTTCTAGGGCCTTGTATGCGTTGCTGCCGTAGTGCGCCGCACTTGTCCAGCCCTTTCTAGGGTCTTGTTGTTGATGTCATACGCCATTCTTTCTAGCCCTCTCAAGGGCCTCTTCTGCGCTGCCGTCCGTCTACAGTTTTACTGTTCCTGTCCAGCCCTTTCAACGGCTTTATTACTCCAAAATCAGCCTTCTTTCGTCCTACAGTACCTCATCTTTATTGATTTTTGAAGTTATATCTAATGCTTTGTGGAAAGTAAACCCTAGCCACCGAAAAGAACTTGACCCTAGTCACCAACACTATCTACGTCTTTCTTTGGTGAGCAGCTGGTAATCCCTGCTCCTTTATTGTCTCTGCAGCTGGACATCCCTGCTTCTTTATTGTCTCTGCAGTTGGACATCCCTGCAGACAGTTCTTCTCGCAGCTGGTCATCCCTGCCATTGAACATCTTTTCTAGTGTCGTTCTCAAGATACTTTGTGGGGGGATGTGAGAGAACTTTTTTGTTATTCAAGCTGAAATTCAAAGTCTGAATGTTCAGCCTGAGGGGGAGTGTTGGAAGTAAGGGTATTGTAAGCTTTAGGTGTGTAGTTTAGTCCCACATAGCTTAGATATAAAGTCTATGTGGTTCCTCTCTCTATATAGAGAGTTGCTATGTGGTTCCTCTCTCTATATAGAGAGTTGGCTTCTTTGTAAGTTTAAACCTAATTATTATCAATATAATTCATCTTTTATATTTCTAGTGTGAACAAAAAAATAACGTTCTGTCGGATGTGCTTCTTAAACAAAAAGATTTCATGCGAGTGCTAGTTAGTTTACCTTTTCTACTGTTTAATCCGTGATACCTTGCAGTTGTGTTCCTATTTGATTGGCCTTAATGAAGTTTTGTGAATTGATTGATACCTAACCATGGTCTCTGCATTATATTAATTCATTTACAAGGCACTCTTGTCCTATGCTTTGGTTAAGCTTTAACACATCCAACCAAGCAGAAAAAATCAGATTGTTGAGGGCTTTATTATGTGATAGCTGAAGTAAAAGCCCATGGATAAGTCAGATATAACAAATAATTATATTTTACTGAATATTATAAATTTATAATTATGTTGACGATATAACAAATTAATCAATTGGCTAAGATTTAGAGCCTAAAATGATAGGTGTGGTAATACCCCATATCAGATAGTTGTCTTAGATGTTTCAAACCATGATAGCAACAATTCAAAAAATCAGTGTATCTATATGATGGTATATACATTGGTCAATGATTGGTGTGAGAAGGAACTCTTTGACCAATTGTCTCTTTTCTTCTGCTGTTTCTTTTCTTGAACATATCCATTTTTGTTCTAATTCACAGATTGTTGCATTTCGGTTCTAAAATAAAATGAAGATTGATCTGTGTATCTAATTCCTAACCTAATCCAGTCAATTTTGGGTGAGTTGCAGGTGATTTCTAGGCATTACAATAAATTTTCAAAGGCAATGTAGGGAAGATGCATCTTGATAACATCAGTTACTTCTGAGAGTTTACGTCGAAATTGTCTTCTATTTCATCGGTGGTTTTATTTGGCGCTTTGCTGTCTGAAGCTCTGCTTAAAGTTCCAGGAATGATGTTCAGTGTGGTTACTAACTTACAGTACACAGAAGAGAAAGGTTGGGGATTACACTAAAGATGTTTGATTGGTTGTTCAAGACAAGTTCACCATAGGTTTATTGCTTTCTTGCCTTTGTTTCAAGCTATCATTTGTTTAGTGCATTGAATTACCTTGATTAATAACTAAAATATCCTTGATCTGGTTTTTATACCTAACCTGCCGATTGAATTTTTGAATCACCAATATAGTCTCTTAGAATACAATTTATGGCTGTGGAGAACCGCAATAATGATCTGTAGTTAACTTTGTGCAAATTATGATATCTGAAAATTTTATGGAACCTGTTTCAGACTGGAACTGATGCATTTTGCTTTTTCTTGAGATAGAAATCTACATTCCCATTCTGGGACTTAGTATCTTATTTTTTTTACTGAAATGCTGATGGAATGGAAGAACGTTCTAAGGAGGGTGTTGTGAAAATGAGATAAATTTTATGGAAAATAATTACATCACATTTTCGCTGCTAGGTGTGCTATTCCTTCCTCGTATATGTTCTGGTTATCCATTTACTACAGAACGAAACCTCGAGGTACAACAAGCCTCAAGCTTGCTGCATGCAATGGTAGTACTCAGAAACGCTACTGTTAATTTTCTACATGCAATGGTGCCTAGACAGAAAACTGTACCATGATTATAATAACCAATGACCTTAGACTATTTTCTTTTTTTATTTTTAATCAAAAAAAAGCAGTCAAGGTTATTGGTTATTATTGGTATCATCCTATTTGATAGCACATCAATTTAAGGTACAGTGCGATTGTAGTATGGTTTTCTTTTGAATGTGTTTCCAAACAACTTACTAGCAAGTCAAATGATGGTATTCTGCTTCATCAACTTTTGAGAGTTCATCAAATGATGTGATTAATTTTTGAAGATGATCAATATATGCCAAAGAGCTGAGTTGTCTGTGCATCCCAAATATTCTTAAAGCAAAAGTTTGCCAAAGAGCTGAGTTGTCTGTGCATCCCAAATATTCTTAAAGCAAAAGTTAGCCCAAAAAAAGCTTAAAGCCACTTACTTTCTGTAAAAATTGAATTGGAGAGCAAGTTCTTAATTATCTCAGTGGTAAAGAAATTCGAAATGAAAAGTATGATTTCCATCCCTTATTCTCTAGTAAAGAAATTTGTTTTGGACTCAGCTCCCAGCCTCACACAGAAAGTGAGTACCTACTGCTCATCTAACACCAGTGAAATCTACCAGACGTATTTCAGATTCAGTGATGAAATTGAAATTTAAGCTTTTTCAGGCAAATATAAAATGGAAAGATTAGCACAAATCTTGGTAACAACTTTACAAATTAAGATTTCATAATCAAGCCACAGGTCACAAATGATATCTGTCAATGTGAAATCTTTGGACTTGTAAGTTCTAGTTAGAATGGTTTTCTTCAAATAACCAATTTAATTGACAATATGACACCTGTATCACTTAACCCATATACAACATTTAAAATGTACATGACCTATGTCATGATTCTACCTATCTAACCAACCTAAGTATTTGGTCGAGTAGTTGTCTATCACAAGGAAATATGTTGTGGATTCAAGCCCATCTTCTGACAAGTGGAAATGGTTGAGACCGGTGTGTAGCAGGCTGCTTACAACCATGGGAGCCACCTCGAGCGTTGCTCAGAACTACGTTTTCGGGAAGGTGCTAAAGTGATCCTTTCGGCATTCCGTACAGCCCATTTATTGAATTCAGGAGAAGAAACTAGCTCCTCCAATCCTTTCTTGGTGAAATCTCTTGTGAAATTATCCCACTCCTCCTTAGAAAATGTTTTTCTTTCCGGTGTCTTATGGAAGGTTGAAACATAACTTCCCAAAACTGACGAGTGCGGTCCTGGTATCTTGGTCAGATCTGAAAATTCTATCACTGTAAGAAAGAAATAGAACATATAAAACAATGAACAACTTGCAAACAGAATTATTGAGTGTTGCTTTAATAGTTTCCACCATCAGGGAAACAGCATGCAGAGAGATCCACAAATGATTTTCTTACAATTTCAATACGAAGACAATATAACCAGACAGAATCTTCACAAACCTGTAGCAGGAGAGTTAGGGGATGCCAAAGTAAACCGTTCAGTTCTGTCTTTAAGAAACTCAGCCTCTTCCGACCTCTGCAATCTCGATCGAAATTCATCATGCAAATATTCAGAGTGTAAATCTTGCATCCGGGATTTTCTGCGATTGCTCTTCTTTGCTTTAATAACATGTCTGCAAGTAGAAGATATCAAACGTTTTGATCTGTGTACATATCACGACCACAAAGCTAGTGGAAGATAACAAATATTTTGATGTGTACTATCACAACCACAAAGCTAGAAAGCAAAGCAAGATTTTTTTTTTTTTTTCGATAAAACAATAGATTTCATTAATGATTGTGATAACATGGAAGTTTTAACAAATATACTCTAATTTCTTAAACTCACACAAACCATGGAACTAAGCAGTCAGTGTAAAGATGGTAAATGATTGTGGACCATACACTTATAAGCATAACCTCTCTGCTATCACAAAGAAGGAAATACACAACTCCCTCCTTAATAAACTTTTGGATTCTAAGGTTCGGGAAAACCATGTTATCTTGGTGTGTTGACTTCAACGTGTTTGTTAAGCAAAGGTACAGTTTATAAGATGCCGAAAAAAGGTGACTTACTTGGGCAGAAGATGCGAGAATCTGAATTTTGTGAGCCTCCTCATTAGTGACGAAACCAGTACTCCAGAAACCAAAGCCTCCGTGGCCAGCAAGGGATCCAGAGAACTCTGAAAAGAAAGGCACGGTCAATTGAAAGTCCAACAGATGAAAACAATTTCGTAACCAGTAGTATGAGTTTGTACTAGGGTATCCATGGCTCCGACCACCATTATTATCCCAACTCTGCAACCCTTTTGACATGGTTTAAAATGCCCAAAATAATGTGAAACAGGAATTTTAAAAATATAACAAATATAGCTATGAGAAAAAGAGGGAATGTAAAGTACCTGAATAATCATAACAGCAGACAATATCCATATAGACCATGCAACAAAAAGAGCTACACTTGAATCAACGTCTCCATCTTCAGTCAAGACAAGTTTGCGAACCACCCAAAAACCCAACCATGCTCCAGCCAATATAAAGCAAACCAGTAGCAATGATACCAACTGCAATTCACATTTTACAGAAAACATCTTTATCAGCAGATATCTAGTATATAAATGATAAATCTAAGACATGGGGTACATCCTTGTCCACATATTTAAATTTAAATGCGCAAAAATATCCGTAAATAGTGAGAACTGAAAACTTATAAAATATGAATAATTAGATAACATAGACATGTTCTAAAGTAAATCACAAGTTACAAAACTATCAAAAACTATCTCCACTTGCTTTAACAATTAATTCCTATACCTGCTCTTCTTATAAATTTGTACCTTTCCCACAATTTTGGTAAAATTTAATGGTTTCGACAAAAAGTCTATCCAATTTCTTATTTTGCGCTCACGTGATTGTTAAAAGGTGAATAGATAACCTACACCCAACACACACAAATTCATCTCTAGCCATTATCCTGTAGTTAAAAACAGATCCATTAAAAATCAAAGTCACGTCTTTCTGTCAATGCGGAGAGATGCCCAATAACAACATAAGCTTCAACATTTAAGGACGGTTGGAAATGTCTTCGGAAGCTGGCTTGCTGAATAGAAACATAGGTCACATAACCAAACCCAATCTACAAATTGACCAGCCTCTGATAACTCATTCATGGCATACACCTGATATGCATTTTGGGGATACGAGAGATCTCAAGGTGACCGCAAATAATATTGACTGTGGGTAAATAGGGAAAAGGGAACAACAGACATAAGCATGGCAATAAACATATGGAATGAATACCTGCATGCTGCATTTCTCTCTTCACAAGAGATGCAATCTAAAATGTGCACAATAAAAAGAACAAGACTTTGGTTGGAATTGTAGTGTCCCAAAACAGCTTTTTTATAGGAAAACAAGGATTACACTACCCACACATTGTATAAAATAGTTATAGATGCAATTGACAGTAAAAAGACTTCTTAAAGTGCAGAATACATCCCAATATCTTCCTTTAAAATGAGCTAGATAGACTAACTAATTACCGAAAATTCTCTCGCCAAAAAAAAAAAAAAAAACCTTCAGACATAAAACTTTAATGATATTGTGTTCGAGGGCTTGTCACCACACCATGTATCAAGACAAAATCTAGTTTTCCATAAAAATCACAAATGTTATGATTCAATTTTTTTTATTTTTTATTTTTTTAATATGAAACAAATTTTTATTTTATTTTATTTTTTATTTTTTTTTTTTACCAGTAAAACCAAATTTCATTAGAAAGTGTGAGAAGTTCACACTTGCCCATATTACAAGATGTAGGATTAGTCAGTGTACATGAAATATAATTACCTCCCATCTCAACATAAAGTCGTCTAATCTACTCATGAAGGGTCTTAGAAAGGTCCAATTCCAAGTCAGCGTCTTGACATGTCTCTGTTTGTGCCTTCACACTGCCCCATGTCACTGTTTGTTCCTTCAAACTCTTCTATTTCTTTCACTCCAAATGCCCCAGCACACTGCATGGAACAACACCTTCCAAGCCAATCTACCCACTCTAGACAAGTCTGTACACTTCCAGTTACATAGCATATGAGACAGGCCCTCATTCCTGTCTACCCAACTGTTGAACTCATTGATGAAAAATTCCCAAACAGCTGCTGCCACCCGGCAAGACCTAAACAAGTGATCTACTCACTCAGCTTCAGCAGAACACATACTGCATCTATTGACCATGATAAAACCCCTCCTCAGCAAGTTGTCAACAGTCAACACCCTTCCCCAAGTGAGCACCCATATGAAGAAATGAATTTTAGTTGGGACCTTTAGATCAAACTTCAAAAAGTTTACTTTGGCAGCTACTTCACAGACAGTTAGTAGTATAGTTCATTCCAAGCTGTTTATATAATTACCAGCAGTCCAGTAAAATAGACCATATTATCTCTCAAAAATTAAAGTTCTTTATTTATGTTATAATATACAAATAAATCTTTTTTCTACATCTCTTAGTTGCTCTTCTAATTAACAATAGGCCGAACAAAAAGTTGTTATTGGCCTTAGTAAAATTTAAGAAGGCTATATAATCAGAGCAATTGCCATCAAACCATCCACATCACTGAAACAGTAATGTCTCTTTACAATGACCTGATTTGGCTATGAACACAAGCCCCAAAATGTATCAAAAAAAGGAGTCAATCAATGGCTCTAAAGGAAAAAAGGACCAAAGGCTAAACCAACATGGAGTAATTATATTCCTAGAAATTACATGAGCAAAACTCCGGCTAGAGAGCTTTGAACACACACCCTCCGACATGCAGGAGGGATACACAACTATTGGAACTGGAAAGAAAAAAACAAAGTCAAGAAAGACAATAATAACACTAATCATAAGTTATACCATAATTTGGTCAAGTTGTTCCCATGGTGGTATTCTGGAATTTGCATTACTTAGATCAACAAATTATCTTCATTCTTCAATGGGAATAATTTAATGGCTTTGTTTGCTGGAAATAATTTTTCTTGCGGTATTAATTATTGGTTTTAATTTAAGTATCCACTGTACGACTTCCCTGGGTCAAACCAAGTTCAGTATTTGTATTTCCACTGACATTGCAAGAGAAAAAAGAGGTACTACCAAGATGAAGGAAATTAAATAAATAGTACAGACATAGAAAGGTGTTGCAAAATGAGAGGGGAGAACATACATACATGCATACATACATTGTGTTATATATGGGCATTATAACCCACATTCTGTTGACAAACTACAACACGCTTTGAGGTAGCAACCTGAGGATAGGTATTTTCCCAAGCTCAGTTTAAGAGTGATTAAGGTTAGTCCCATATAGTGGACCCATTATCGCAAGTTCACAACCATAATAACAGATCTGAAGTATAAACATGACTGATAGAGGAGTCCAATATGTACGATGTTCCAACTAAGACTTTCCCCAGTCATTTAAAAAGACAACAAAGAAAAAGATGGGCCGAAAATTTTACATAGAAGACATTAATTGTAATACTAGAGAATAACTTACATACAGGAGTGTACATATCATCGCTAATCCCAATCTCTACTAATAGTGAATGCAACAATCCAGGTACGTGGCGCAACATAAAAGACCCCACACCAACCTGAATGATGATTATAACATTTAGGTAACATTCAATCAAATAAGAGTGCAATACAACAAATGAAATCACTGATGTATATTAAATGAAAGTATGTGCTCACCAAAGATGAGTAGATGACTATCGCGAGTGAATTCTTTCGACCAGAAGGAAGCAGCCTCATCCCCTGTTATTAATGACTTAACAATGTTATGATGGCAACTAGTTTAACCATTTCATTAACTCAAAGTACACGTTTACAATTATTGTAAGGCTATTCCAAACCAATGACCAGTTGAAAATTTTTGTAGCGCAAAACCTTAAAATAAATTTTGTCTGTTGTGCATGTTTAATTGTAATGAAGAGTCGTCAACAAGCATCCTTTTATTGGTGTTGTTGTCTGGTTGATCGTAGGCCTGAATTCGTAAAGAATCTCTTAGCATCGAGAAATATAAAATATACTCCGTTAGGGAAATCAGTGATGGTTCTCCTTTGCTACAATGCGGGATTAAGCACAAACAAGATTTCCTACAAACTAAGTAGGCAAAGAACTTTGAAGATCTATGAATGTCTTTAGCAGAGCGCTTCATTTTAATAAAAGTAGATTGATAGTATACCAAACTTATTCCTCCTTCAAATGAGGTCTCAACTTCAGGATCTAAAACCTTGATGGAGCTACATTGAATCTTACGGCCAGTCTACTCAAAGTCTTAAACCTCGACTCTGTTGTAGACCAATACTCCCATATCATACGTAAGTGAAACCGACACCATTTTAATGGAGTATGTGCAAAACATAACGAGATTTTAAAATCAATATCTGGTTTTCGATATGATGGGGACGAGTTCTAGGTTACAATTCGGACAGAAGGCTCTATTATCTCTGAGCTGATTTAAGAGTATATCAGGCTAAACTACAATACCAAGCAGAACACAGAAACCACATGACAACAAGTACTGCAGATGAATCTGGCATACTCTTTTGATTTGTATAATAATATTATGTTATACTTTTACCAGTAAAAATATGATGCCATATTTCATAAGTTAGAAACAACTTATTTCAGGTTGTGTTGGACTGGTGGTTGGTGTTCAAGGATTATCAAAGAATTAGGTTTTCAGTTCACTAAGTTTTCAATGAGGTGCTTTTCCTTGAAGTTGTTTATGAGATAGTGAGACGTTTGGTTCAATGCTGAAACTGAGAAGATAAAACTTCCATCACTTGAATAGATACACAGAATATCCACCACCTCTAAAATTAAAATTATGAATTCAACACATATTTAATGAAACTTTTAGGTGTAAAAATGTGTTCTTTCCCAAAAGTAGTCACTCATGTCAACAATCAAATATATTGGTGTTATTCGGCATATCTGAAAGGTGATACAAAATTACCAATAAAGTGAAGATGAAAAAAGCTGATGGAAGATAAGAGGGAAACAGATAGGAAAGACAGAGGCACAAAGAGATTTGCAGGGAGGTGGGGGGTGAGAGGGTGGTAACAGAATATCAAACAAAGCCACATATCAATGTTGTAACAACTGGAATCATTCTGAACATAGTATACATCCCTGCATAATAATGATTCAAAGGTGGTGTGTGGTGTCTTTTCATCAAAAGCTAGTTTAAACAAGATATATTCCGTTGCGGTTTCACTTCCATCGAACACAATTCAATTTATTTTGCAGGATTTTCATTTTTTCGAATGTTGAAAAGGTGAGTCTTAATGTATCCTCCTCTTTAAATCCCGGATTCAAGTGAATGATGACATTCAACATAAAATCAGTCATAGCACAGTTTAGGTACTAGTAAGCTTAACAATTCAGAGAGCATTTGCGCATCATTGATAATTGAAACCAGCAGTGATTTTACCTGAAAAAGGACCATCAATATCACAAGTATGACTCCCACTGCCATCGCACCACTATAGTAAAATACTATAGACTTGCTCAAGCAAGGTGCCATTGCTAACATGATTACTCCCAACGCCAAGAATATGACACGATATAACATAAATTCTGCAAGCAAATGAATGAAAAACATTAGAGGATAGAGAATAATAAGAATTAAGCTGATTCCTGGCTAGAGAAATATACCTTCTTCAATGGAGACCTCAATGATTTCTAAGGAGGAACCTGGGCTTCTAACATCTAAAAGCTTGGTATCATAGGGGGACATTGAATGAACCCAAGAACCCTGTACAAGCTTCTCCCAATGTCTTTGAGGGCATAATCCAATCCCTAAAGATACATTCCTGAGAAGAAAATATATATGATTACAACATATTATACTGCAACCAACTTAATGAAAAAGGATTTACTGCTAATAATGGAAGCTTTGATGACTCAAACCAAAACAATATATCTTAATTTGTTCTGATTTCACTATCATATAATATATATATATAAAAACTGAAGATCATAAGCAAATTTAATCAGTTACAATGTGTGCTATTCAGATGGTGTTACTACAAGGGCTTCTTGTTAAAATAATCATGTTGCTTCGTATATTTATTTGCATTATTCTAAAAGAGGTAAAACAAAAAACTAGTGTTTTTCACAGGAGTTATTTATTTATCCTTGTAATCTATGCAGCAATGTTGTTTGCAAAAACTGAAACATATTTAACTCTTATTCTTTTTCCACAGTGAATTTCATAAATCTATTAAACATGAAGACTTCTAATATCCATCTCAAGAGAGAATGGCCATAAAAAACCTTGGATGACTTCTGATATGATGTTACCGAAGCAATTGAGGTGAGAACATTATATCAATACTAATACAACCAGGTACATATTTAATAATATGAAATAAATTTGAAATCATATCTATGCATGTGGAAAACAAAATGAATATTGAAAAGAAAATTTCAGCTATGTCAAACATTTACTTTAGATGTCAACTTTATAGAGTTAACACTGAAGTATGAAGGATCACCTGTGGTAACAGACCTCAACATTAGGCAGACGAGCTCTTGAAGTATCATTCACTCTTACTTTAACTCTGACTGAATGAGCATACTTCCTCAGATTGTAATGCCTCGAAAGACCATGTATATGGATCCTCTTGCAAACCACAACGCCACTTCTAGAACCAGGAGAATTTTCTACCTGCAGTCCAGAGGATAGTTTTAAGCTAGTAGGCTGAGCAACATCTGCAAAACAAGAAACAACTCTATGAAATATATGTAAAGAATGAATCTCGTTGTCCATACCAGGTTTACCTTCATGTACCCTAAAGTGTAAAGACAAAAGAAAGAAAGAAGCCAAAGTAAAACGAGAAAAAAAAATGTAAAATCATAATGTTTTCATTTAAATAGTGTTGCATAAGCATAATAGGTCGCAGGTGCCAGTTGGGCTCAACTGGTAAAACCTTTGGTTGATGATACCAGAGGTCTGGGGTTTGAATCCCGCCATCATTACCGAGTTACTGATCTCTTTAAAAGTAGGCTCACCGCAACATTTTTTTTTCATAAGCATAATAGCTGACTTGAAAAATAACTAAACAGCATGAGTGTACACCATCTCCTCAGATGCAGTTTGTAGAATTGTATTCCTTATATCTATACACCGTTAGGGTGACTCTAATTGAACTGAACATTTCCAGAAGTAAATCTCACTTTTGAAATGGTAAACTTAAACACGATAGGAAGTCTGCAAGTACTTTCTTACTTGCTCCAATAATGTCCCATGATCCAAAATAATATTTGTTATTTTAAATTATCTCCATAATAGATAGTGAACTACAAAAAAGTATTACTTATATGTATTTCATTCCTCTTGGCCTTTATCTTTACATCCATCTTTTCTCCACTTCACTACCTCTCCCTCATCCCTCTTCTGCACTATTTCCCCGAAAGTAAGTCAAGTATTCAATGCTTCGGCCATCCCCACCGCCATTTACAGAGAACTAATTATATACTACGGATAACAGATTTAAGTGATAAAACAAAACATAGCCATGAAATGCATTTTGCTTAAAACTTAAAAGCAATAGAAAAACAACAATATGACAGATGGTCATAAATATATGCAATGTTGTTAATACAAATCACAAATTATTAGTATTAATCTCCACCTATAAAATTATTTTTTACATTCACAACTTAAAATTGAATTACAGTTACAAATTCTAAATATATCTATTCAAACATTTTACTGCATAAATATACAAGAACGCAGTGCAGAAGAAACTATAGTTTTGTTGGAAGAAAACACCTAAACACAAGCAAAAAGATTAATTACATATCTCATCCAAGTTGTAACAGAAGGTAAGGTTTGTTGTTCAATGTAATATGTGAAATGATGAAATAACAAAGAATCGAAAACAAAAAACCTTTAAACATATGTAAGAAATCAAATTCGAACAGAAATCCTAAACAAAACCCTAAATGAGTTTACAAATTACAAGTAAATAGTGTGATTTTGGTAAGAAGGTAGTGGGTTGGGAAAGAGATTTGAGAGAGAGAAAGAAAGAAAGATAACATACACATTGAGATTTCATCGGAAGCAGAGTTAACAAGAGTAAAGAAGAAACTAGTCAACATCATCAATATCATCATCGTCATCGTCATCGTCGGAACGGGAAATCCAACTCTTTTCTTCCAAGTCTCCATCATCATCGTCATGTTTGTTTCGTGATAACTGTGACTGTGCCACTGTGGGGTTTACTTTTTCTGAAATGAATTAGGCAACTCGTACGGACATACAGACATACAGTATAAATCGACCGACCCCTGGTCTCATTACAAGCTCAAACTGGCTAAGTATGCCGGGTTTTTTAGAATCGGCATCGTAAATTCTGACATTTCAGGTGATATATTTATTTCTAGAGTCGAAATATCGGAGTATACCGTTTCCGGATTCGGAATTTTAAACTATGCTACGGTAGTATGTAAAGTTCCATATAATCCCACTTTACCAAAAAAAAAAATAAAAAACATAATCCCACCAGATCACTATACCCTACTCTTTTTTTTTTTTTTTTTTTTTTTTATACACATCCATAGCTCAAGTCGTAAACAATAAGCAACCAAATACTACCAAAAATATAAAAATAAAAAAAAAGCAACTAAATATTTGTAAACATTTTTTCTATAGAGAAAGCAATATAATATTAATTTTTTTCATTTTTCTGAGTAGCAGTAGTTAAATTTATTTTGGTTAAAATTTTACAAAGATTGTTGGGTTTGGTTGGTTACAATAAGATTGATTTTTCAAAGTTTTGATTTTGGTTGGGATTGTCTTTTGTAGTAGAGTACCTGTGAGGCTGTGACTGTAGGTCTGTACCTCCCCCTTCCCTTCTCAGTTCTCACCTTCTGTGAGGTCAATAGAAAGAGTACTGTACAGTGTACACTGTAGTATCAATTCTTTAGCTGGGGTCAAAATGTCAAATTAAATACTACTAGACTAGACTAGATTCTTCTCTACTACACTTGTTTGATGAATGGCTGACTAGCTTGTTTGTTACTTCTCTACTGGGAGCAAATGCTAGCTTGTAATTTTTCCTTCACTGCAACTTTGTAGTATTGGATAATCCCAACAAAAATATTAATTATTAATGCAAATTAAGTTTAGTGCGATGCTTTTTCGATTTTTCCAACAAAAGAACAACATTCACAAAAAGACAAAATTCACAGATTGATTAAATCAGCACCGTTAGATACCTAGAAATACCGTATCACAAGAAATATATTTTCTCTGGATTTGACCACCAATGTGCTTTAAAATGACAAGAACAGAAGTAACACACACACAGAGAGAGAGAGAGAGAGAGAGAGATTGTTGTTGGGAGATAGATAGATAGATAGATAAAATGGTGGTGTGGTAGAGAAAGGAAAATGGAGGAGAAAGACAGTTTGATGATGAGTTTTCCTAGTATTCCACCCAACTTCATCTCTCTTCAAAAGCTTCAACAACTTAGACTTGAAGAAAAAGAAAAAGTAAAGAAGAAGAAACAAGAAGAAGAGGAAAGAGAAAGATGTTTGAAGGAAAACCAAAACAAGGTTCTTCAAGTCACTGATAAACAACCTATATCTTCTTCTAATGGGTTCTACTACAACCAGAAGAAATGGAAGAATGAGCGTCAGATCAAAGGAGGAAGAAAAGAAGTGAAAACTGTTGAACCAGCTGTTTATTCTGAGAAATCAAAGAATAAGAGCAAAGAAAAAGAAATCAGTAATAAACCCACAACTTCTAATGGGTTTAAGAAAAGGCACAAAGAGCGTCAGATCAGAGAAGAAAGAAAAGAAGAAGTGGGTTTATTGAAAACTCTTGAATCAGTTGATTTTGAGAAATCAAAGAAGAGTACTAAAGAGAAACAAAAAGAAAAAAAAGAGAAGCTTTTAGAAGATGGAGAAATCACAAAACCCACATCTTCTAATGGGTTTGACAAGAAGGGAGAAGAAGAATGTGAAATGGGTTTGGAGTTAAAATCACAGGAAGAAATGGATCTCAAGAAATTTCAAAAGAAGATGAGAAAGAAAAAGTGGAATATGAAGAAGAAAGATGAGAAAATGAAATTGAATCTGGAAAAGAAAAAGAATAATATTTCTGAGAATCCGGCGATGGTGGATATTGTTGTTGATGATAAGAAGAAACAATTGGAAGAAGAAAAAGACGAAGTCAATGGAGCTCAGGCATGGAGGAAGAAGGAGAAACCACCATTCATAAGAAATGTTGCTGCTGCTGCTGCTACTACTACTACTACAGTTTTATCCAATCCAACGGCTGAGATTGTGCCAAACTTTGATGTTTTAAGAGTAGTTGGGGATGATCAGAAGGGAAAGAACAGAAGATCAACGGTGGGGATGAATAGGGGTTTTGGTGGAGGGTTTGGGAATGGAAGGAATGCTAAAGGAAGAAATCGAGATAATGATGAGAAGAATCTGATGTGGGTGAAGAAAGGAGAAACCATGAATTCAACTGGTGGTAATGCTTTTTAATTTAACACTAATTTTGTCAAAAAAAGATCTGACTTTGATGAAAAAATATTAAATAGTGTTTAGAATTTTGTGAAAAATGAAACATTTGGACAGATTTTGTGAAAATCAGTTCATTATTATTGGTGATTTTTGTAAGTAAAGCACATTTGAATAGAAATTGAAGTTTCTGAGTTTTTGGTGTTCTTTCAATTAATTCTAAACACTACTGTAGTATTTAATTATAGATTAGTATGAATGATAGAAGAAATATTTTGTGGTGACGGGTAAGATTGTGAGAACTGGACATGATGATGTCAGAGATGAGTCTTGTTTCTGTTGTGAAGAACTGAGCCATTTATTGTTGCCGCAGCTTTGTATATTCTTTTATTTTGAAGTTTGAACATTTTTGTTCGTTTGTTAAAACAACTTGGTAACTTGTTTTGAGCTAAATCATTTTATGGACTTTTGTTTCACTTTGAAAAGATCAGTCATTTGTAGTCTCACTGACTCACTCACAAGGGTGCTCACCTTGTTGCCATTGTATTCCAACTTATGGTCGCACAGTGCCTTGACATTTTTCATATGCTGTCTTTATGGCGTTTGAGTTAATTCCGCATTGTAGTTTTTATTAGTGTGTAACCAATTAACCATGTGTTTCAGACTTTCAGGTTACGAGTACAGACCTACAGTACTCATAAAATCATTTGAGTGGCAATCTTGGGTCCTAGCAATGCACGTCCACGACTCGAAAAGCCCTTGGGTTTTGGTGGGCTGAGCCTGATTCTGACAATAATGAGCAGCCGAAGAAACAATTTACAAGAACAATCACTCTAGCTAGAAACTCAAAATCAGACTTGAAAATTTTGAAACAAAATAAAAAATCTTGGGTTGGCATGGGGTTCACTTTTGCAAATTGATTCACCCTACTTTTTATTTGTAATCTGATTCAATGAAAGAAAAAGTTTCATTAAACTTCTAGTCATAACTGAGTGAGGTATAAAAACCAGCTGAGTGTTCACATACCTACAATCCTACAATTCATGTTTCTAAGCAATCCATTTATGTAAACTGTAAAGCTTTTTTCTTTTTTTTTTTTTTTTTTTCTTTTTGGGGTGCTGGAACCAGTCCTATGGCTGGGGGCTTGGCACCCACGCCTGACCATTCTTCATCGCATATTACCCCAGTATTCCACAAACCCTAGGGTGGCCCCGTTGGGAATGTTATACTGCTCGAAGGTCAACGGCCCCAACAGTCGATTTCCTTCCCAAATAAAATGAAAATAATAGCCTGGAGCTGGATTTAATCTTTGAAGGTATCTAAACTCCAAAGTGTAGATAGTATCCAACACTTCCAGATTAGTGAAGCATTGCAGTCCTTTGTTTGTGGGGAAGGAGACACTAAAATTCGCTTCACCTGCAGGGAGCTCATTGAGAGTAAAGTTAGGGGTATCACTTATTACGTATTCACGTAAGACATCTCCATCATTCATCACACTTCCCATAATAGAGAGGCGCAGTCGATGTGGAGAAACACCTATTTCCTGATTAATCTCTTCCTTCAGAATCAAAACTGTCTTTCCACAAGTAGCTTCTACGGTAAAGTTTTCACGAGGGCTGTTACAAAGAATCTGAACTTGGACCTCTGTTTCGCTATCTTGCTTAGTATACACCGTCATCCTCCTATCAGACAGTGTATCTGCTAATGTGGCAAGTTTCTTATCATCCTCAACCATCAACTTGTCTTTGTATAGAAGGATCTGGTCATCAAGAGGAATGTTATGTTTTTGTTGGATTTGACGTTTCAATTGTCCTATGGTCTCACCTTGTACAAGAGACACCTTGCCAGATTGCTCTAACTCAACAGTGATGTACATTATAAATATTCAGGACTTAAAGGATCAACGAAAATCAATGAAGAAAAGGAAAATCTGTGTTGTGGACTAGTTGTAGCTGGATAGAAATCAGATACAATATATATCATGATAATTTTAGCAATATTATTCTGCATTTCCCCATTACTTTGTGTGTGAAGAAAAGTTGTTAGTTGCTGTAGTACTAGAAGCAAGATATTTGTTTTTCAGTTGCTGTAGTACTATAAGCAAGATTTTTATGGTTCATGCTTAAGTTTGTTGTTACCTAGTTTTGCATCTACATAAGTGAAGACTGTTTAATCTATTTGGTTTGTAGCTGGATAATCTTTCTATGTACAGAAACTAAGTCTGGTAACAATCTCATGACACAAGTATATTTGATTCTCTTAATTAATTAATACCATTAGAGAAAGATCAATTATTTCATCAGCTTGGGTTCTGTTTTGGCGGAGGAACCACCTACCACACAAACAACCGGTACCCCTTCGTTTACGAGCGTAAAAGAGGTCTAAGAATGGACAGGTTTATGAAAGCTTTGGATGATTTTGTGGAGAGAAATGCCCTCGTCGACTATCCCCTTCTTGGTGCGAAATACACTTGGTCCAATTCAAGGAGCTTGAGCCCTATCGACAGATTTTTAACTTCCACAGATTGGGACCTAAACTGTCCACAAGGGAGAGAGGTTGCTTTGCCCAAGTTTGTATCAGACCATGGGGTGATCCTTCTAGATTGTACTACCACGTCTAGAGGTCCTTTACCATTTCGATTCGAAACGATGTGGTTCGAAAGCCCATATTTGATTAAGTTAATGGAAAATTGGTAGGCTTTTTTTGACTGTAAAGTTAGTGCAAGCTTTAGATGGTGGAGTAAACTAAATTTTTAAAGAAGGGGGTTTAAGACTTTGGGACGTCTAAATAATGCCTATTTAGAAAATGAGATGTTTTTCGTTGGTATTTAGAGTTTGGGGCACCTTCCGTGAGTTGACTACGTCGACTATTGCTTGCTTGTTAATTTTTTTAAAATGACAATATTAACCCTCTACGTGCATAACACGAGATTGAATTTCAATAACAAAATTGGTGCACGTGTCGTTATATCATTCCTTGATTTCATCTTATGGTTGATACATCGACACGTGTTGTTATATCATCCCTTGCAAACCTTTTAAAATTTTATTTATTAGAGAAGAAGATACCCAGTGTTAAATAAAATTAGAGAATATGACATCTGTGCAGAGTATTATGGGTATTTACAGAATATAAGTTCTTTGACTTGAGTTAACGGTCAGTCATAACAGTCAACTGACGGGAAGGTGCCCCATACTCTAAATACCAATTAAAAGCGTCCCACTTCCTAAATAGACATTAACTAGGTGGAACAATGTAACACACCGGGTCGGCAGGTGGTTTGCTGAGGGGGTGGATCCTACAAATTCTGAGAGGGTGATGTCCTGACATTGGAATATAGGTATAGATCCGTCAAATATTATCACCGAAGCCTTTTGGGCTCACTTGGCTCCGGAATTCGAAAGAACTCCGGAGTTAAGCGTGCTCGGGTGGGAGTAATTCTTAGGATGAGTAACCTTCTGGGAAGCAGGCTGCTGCCCAATAAAACCCCACACTGTCAGATGTCCGCAGTGGCTTAAGTGGGGACAATATCGGTGGTGATATAGGTCGGGTCGCTACAAACAAAGTCTAAAAACCCCATTAAAGAATAAACTACGTGGGAATCGTTTGGAAGAGTGGAATCTCTGATCAAAGCAAAAATTACAAAATTAGATGCTTTGGATAAGACGGCCGAAGAAACTCAATTAACCGACGAGGAGGAATTGTACAACAACTATTGGGTGTTGAACTTAAAAAGTTACATAAAAAAAAAAGATTAAATAGCGTCGAAAAGCCAAAATCAGATGGCGTGTGGATGGGGAAGATAATACGTCTTTTTTTCATAAATTTGCTAATGGCCGAAGTAAGACAAACAATATCCAGAAGTTGCGGATCAATGGCTCTGAGGTTAGCGAGTTGGGTGTTATTCACGATCATATTATGAGATTTTTGGACACACGTCACCATTTTTTTGGGGTATATTTGCACAGCGTCACCACTTTATTTTTTATTTGCATTCAGTTACCATTCCATCTCAGCCTCGTTAGTTGACTGATTCAAATATACGTTGACTGAGATCGAGCTTCAATAAATTAAGAAATCGAAGAACAACAATAACGAAGAGAAAAAAAAAACCTAAGTCTTTGTTGTGTGACAACAGTTTGACAAAGTCAAAGTTGAGTTTACCGTTAGAATTGACGAAGCTGAGACGGAATGGTGACGAAATGCAAATAAAAAATAAAATGACGACACTGAGAAAATTTAACCCAAAAAAGTGGTGACGAAACACAAATTTTCTCTAGTTATTACCATGATTTATACTCCACAGATTATCTATTTCGGCCTACACTAGATAACTTGAATTTTTCAATGCTAGAAGGGAACCATATTGTTGCATTGAAAGAGCTTGGTGGTGAAAGAGCGTCGGGACCGGACAACTTTTAAATGACTGTCTATTAGAAGTGTTGGAACTTCTTGAAGGAAGACATTTTAGCGGTGTTCGAGGAATTTCACTCTACTGACTTTTTGGATTGGAGAGACAATACAACTTTCCTCACCCCTTTCACTCGTAGGAAATCAACAAATTCCCGATGGAGTTCTAATAACAAACGAATGTGTGGACTCTCGTTTGAGATCCGGCGAGAGTGGGATCATTTGTAAAATTGATGTGGCAAAGGCGTACGATTGTGTTTAATGGTAGGGCTGTCAATGGATCGGATCGGTTTGGTTTTTACCATGATCCAAACCGATCCAGATTTATAGTGATCCGAACCAAACCGATCCAATTCGATAATGGATCATATTAATTGGATATTGAACTGATCCAATTTTAGTAGTGGATATCCGATCCGATCCGAACCGATCCAAAAATCTAATTTTTATTTTCTTCCTCATTTTATCTCCATAAAAATTTTGAATCACTAGTTAAAATGAAATCAAATTCACAACTCCATTAACAAATTTGTTTGAATCACTAGTTAAAATTGAATCAAATTCACAACTCCATTAACAAATTTGTTTGAATCACTAGTTAAAATTGAATCAAATTCACAACTCCATTCACAAATTTGTTTGAAAAATCTTCTTTTTTTGTTATTTAGTATACAAAAATCTTCTTCAACTCCATTAACAAGTTCCTCTTTATTCATTGTCTTTCAAACCCTTTAAATCACCTTTTAAATTTTCTGAACTTTATACATATCATTGCGACGATTTGAAACTTCCATCAATTATATTTGAAATTTCCATCAATTATATCTACAACTTCATCAAAATATGAAAAAACAAAAACTTACTTTTAAATTTGAAAAAATCCAATATAAAAATCTCAAATTTTTTGAAAAATCTCAAATTTCTTCGTGAATTAAGAAACCCAAATTATCATAACTACAAAACATAGGGTTATCATTGATATTCTTTCCCATGTAAAGCTTGGAGAGAGAGAAAAAGAAGATTAAAGGAAGTAGAAGATAAAGAGAATTAAGATTTTGATTTTCAAATCGATAAATTTTTTTACAAATTGTTTCTCTTTTTGGTGTTCGGATCGGATCGGTTTTTCCTTTAGTATTATCCAAACCGAACCAAAACAATAATGGATATCCAAAAACCATTTTAAGTGATCCATTAATCCAAATGGATATCCAAAAGTCTAAAATAATGGATTGGATCGGTTTGGATCTCGGATCGGTTTGGATAGTTGACAGGCCTATTTAATTGGAGTTTCTATATGGGATTTGGAAAAAATGGCGGCATTGGATACAAATGATACATATTTGTGTCTCTACAGCTTCTTTTTCCATCCTTTTCGATTCGTCCCCAAAAGGTCATTTCGAGAGCCAAAAAAGGTCTTCAACAAGGTGATCCGATTTCACTCCTTTTGTTCACAATCATAATGGAGGCTCTTACACGTTTGGTTTCAAAGGCAGTTAATCTCGGCTACTTGAATGGTTTCAAAGTGGAAACAGGTCCGGAAGTGGCTATTTTACAGTTTGCTGACGACACGCTTGTGTTGTGTAAAACGTCGACTAATCAAGTGCTCATTGGTAAAGCTACTTTGTTGATTTTCCAAGTTGTCTCTGGACTCCGATGTAATATGGGTAAATCTGCAACGATGGTTGTTGGGGAAGTGCAAAATATTCAGTTGTTGGCTCAGTTCTTTGGATGTGAGGTGAGGAGCCTTCCCTGTCATTATCTGGGGATGCCTTTGGGTGCCTCGGTGCGGGATCACATAGTTGAGAAGGTTCAAAACAAAATAGGGGGTTGGCAAAAACAACTTCTTTCTTCAGATGGGAGGCTTGTTATGTTGTAGAGTGTTTTGACTCAACTCCCTATATATCAAATGTCTCTCTTACCTACGCCAGCCAAGGTCATGAAGAGAATTGAGTCCAAAATGAATCAATTTCTTTTGGGTTCTTCTCCCACAAAGAAAAAGTACCATCTAGTAAATTGAAACCAAGTCTGCTCCCCTCGTATAGAAGGTGGCTTGGGTATTCGCCTAATTAAACTTATGAACATGGCACTAATGTCTTCCTAGTTGTGGAGATACAGTGAAGAGGATTCGAGTTTATGGAAGTTGGTGATAGAGGCCAAATATGGGGTTGGTCTGATGGGATGGTGGCCGAGAGAAGTCCATCCTTATGGTTGTAGCATGTGGAAGTCAATTATGAAACTCTGGCCAACTTTTAAAGAAGGTGTTCATTGCACCCTTGTAGTGGTGGATCCAGGAATTCAAGTTGGGGTGGGCTTGGTCGCTTGGATGAAAATTAAAAAAAAAAAAAAAAAAAAAAAAAATTAAATTGATGTCGATCCCTAGAAAAAAAATTACCAACGACATTTGACATATGTAAACACATCGGTAATTTATCCTAACCAAACACCATCAAGAAAATTTTAAAATAACAAGAGTTATAGTGTTAAATTATTGGGGACTGGATATCAATAATTTTTTATTTTTTTTGGATTAAACAGAATTTATTTGTAATTATTAGTTGTGTGATGTTGAATAGAAAAGGTCACAGATCAGTTTGGATAAATCAATGATCATTAATAGCCGATCCTAGCATAATCTTATATGGGCGACAAGGAAAAATTGATTATTTTTGGATATCAATAGTATGAACTTGTGTTAATTTTGAACAATAAAAACCAAAATTACAATATTTGATAATTAAAATTTGAACTAAATTTCAAAACATGATGATATTTGATAATTGAAATTTAAAAATTAACTGGATGGGCTTGGTGAAGAATAAAGGGAGAGAAGGGAAATGTTGTGGGCTGGGCTTGGTAGGCTAGTTAGTAAATATAAGTACTAGTTTTTTTTTTTCAAAATCATCCTGGGCTTGAGCCCAGGGAAGCTCCTTCACAGATCCGCCTCTGCACCCTTGGTAGAGGTACTAAGATTCATTTCTGGTTAGACATATGGACAGGTAATACTGTAATAGGATCTTGAAAGCAAGGTTCCCAAGAATTTTCAACTTCTTTAATGCTAAGAATGGACTCATCGTAGATTCGTAGACTTAGTAACTGTTTTTGAACAAGGTACCACCTGGAATCTCCAGATTCGCAGAAGAGTTTACGATTGGAGCAAGAAGACTTGAATGTGTTAATGGAGTTGCTTGGGAGAGTGTGCCTGAAGTAGACTATAGACTCATGGTGATGGAAGTGGAGTAAAAAAGGTAAATTTTTTGTGCGGTCTGTATATAAGGAAGTCTTCGCTGCTACTCGTGTTGGGAATCAAGACGTGAGAGTGTTTCCTTTGGACCTAGTGTGGGAGAGAAAACTTCCTCTTAAAATCAAATTCTTTTTTCAGATTGCGATTTCGGGGCGCACTTTAACCATAGACAATCTGATTAAGAAGGTGAAGGCATTATCACCTGTGTGCCCACAATGTCGGATGATAAATGAGGACATAACTCACTTTATTCTTCATTATCATTGGAAATTTGGAACATGATAATGAGTCCAAGAGCGGGATCTTCTAATGGATAGTTGGTAGTTGATAGCTTGTCAGAATGGCTTATTGCTTGGCCAAGAGGTCTTGATTCTGAATTTGGGGGAATGCTTTGGGAACTCCTTCCGTATGCAATGTCATGGATTATATGGAAGTGGAGGAACATATTGATTTTCCATGATCAACTTTGGGACGCAAAGAAGGTATGTGTGAATTCTATAGAATGGTAAGGAATTGAATGTTATTTCACTCTATTGATCTGCAGTACATTCAATGTGTATATATATACTTGTTCACCAGTTATTCTAGAGAATTCTACCAACTCTGTACACCAGGCTATTCTAGAGAATTCTATACAATGTCAAACAGGTGATTGTCTGGAGGATTCTATAAAACTCAGAAGTGTGACTTCTGGGCCAGGCTTATATTATGGGCTGTAATACTCCCCCGCAAACTCGACGGCACTGGTGCAACGAGTTTGGAACTGAGCAAGGAGAATCTTTGGCGCGAGAGTCCTTTAGTGAATATATCAGCAAGCTGATCAATAGAGGGGACAAACTGAATCTGATGATGGCCACAAGCTACGCGTTCTCGAACAAAGTGATAGTCAAGCTCAATGTGTTTAGTACGCGCATGAAAAATAGGATTGGCTGCCATATAGGTTGCACTTATATTATCACAGTAAAGTATGATGGGAGAGGACAATAAAGTGCAAAGATCACGGAAAAGGTGTTGAATCCAAATTGTATCAGCACATGCAAGTGCTAAAGCTCGATATTCTGCCTCCGCACTGGAACGAGAAACGGTTGGTTGTTTCTTAGCACACCAAGATATAAGATTAGGGCCCAAAAATACACAATACCCAGATGTGGAGCGCCGACTATCTGGGCAACCAGCCCAATCAGCATCAGAAAATGCTATAAGTCTTGGAGGAGTATGAAAACGTTGAAGATGAAGTCCTTTACCAAGGGAACCCTTTAAATATCGAAGAATTCGTTTGACAGCAACCATGTGTGGTTCTCGGGGCTGACTCATGAATTGAGAAACATGATGTACGGCAAAGGCAATGTCAGGCCTTGTAAGAGTAAGATACTGAAGTGTACCAACAAGATGGCGATACTCTGTAGGATCAGTAATCAAGTCTCCTTCGTGATGAGAAAGAACAACACGTGAAGCAAGTGGCGTAGAACAAGGCTTGCAATCCACCATTTTACTGCGACGAAGAAGATCAATGGTGTATTTATTTTGGGTGAGATAAAGACCAGAAGGGTGATATGATACCTCAACGCCCAAAAAGTAATGTAAAGCTCCCAAGTCTTTGATCTCAAACTCAACTCCAAGTTTTTGAATAAATGAATGAAGCAAGGATGGTGTGTTGCCTGTAAGTATGATATGATCAACATAAACCAGCAAGATCATTACCTGAGAATGATGATGAAAGATAAACATAGAATGATCAGCACGACTCTGTTTAAACCCAAAAGATATGAGAAAAGAGGCAAAACGATGAAACCATGCTCGCGGAGCTTGTTTAAGACCATAAATAGCTTTGTGAAGTTTGCAAACATGAGTCGGGCGATCAGGATCAATGAACCCAGGAGGTTGTTGCATATAGACTTCTTCAGAAATATATCCTTGCAAGAAGGCATTCTTCACATCTAGTTGTTTAAGCTTCCAACCCTTAGATATGGCAATGCTAAGGACAACGCGTATAGTGGTTGGCCTGACAACCGGACTAAAAGTTTCTGCATAGTCAATGCCAGGTTGTTGATGAAAACCTTTGGCGACCAATCGAGCTTTATACCGTTCAATTGTACCATCTGAGTGTTTTTTAATTTTGAAAACCCACTTACAACCAACAATGTTTTGAGATGATTCAAAGGGTACCAGACTCCATGTATTATTCTTCAAAAGAGCATTAAACTCTTCGGTCATTGCATGGCGCCACTTTGGATAATGAACTGCTTGTGAGAAACAAGTAGGCTCAACATCAGTGGAAGTAGTTTGGGCGAGGAGTGCTTGCGGAATAGGATAGCGTGTCACAACATTTGCAAATTTTGGATTCGGCTTAAAAATTCCTGCTTGGGATCGTGTTACCATGCGATGAGTCGTTTGAATGGGTTGGGACTGTGTTGGAAAATCATTAGAAGGAGCAACAGTGGTGCTAGTGGAGGAAGGCGCATGAGGGCTATCAGAAGCAGTAGAGGAACTTGGCGTACTAGAAGAGGAGTCAACTTCCACAGATGGTGAAGCAGGTGCCAAATCTGAATCAGATGCGGGAGTCATTGAAGGCAATGAACCATCCAAATCAATAGGTGCACGCACAGAGGAAGAGTTTGGAGAAGTAATGATTGGAACAAACACCATATCTGAGTAATCTGAGATGGATCTTGCATCTGTTTGAGAGTACTTAGATGAAAATGGAAACCTTGTTTCATCAAAAAGTACATGTCGAGAAATATAGATGCGCCCTGTAGATGGATCCAAACACCTGTATCCTTTATGATGCAAGCTGTAACCTAGAAAAACACACTCCATAGATCTTGGTTGAAGCTTGTGAGTAACATAATCACCAAGAAAAGGATAACATGCACATCCAAAAGTTTTAAGTGCAGTGTAATCAGGTTTACGACCATATAAAATTTCAAAAGGTGAGCACCAGTCCAATATTAAAGTAGGCAGACGGTTAATCAAATATACTGCTGTACAAATAGCTTCAACCCACAATTTAAGTGGAAGATGAGCTGCAATAAGTAGAGTGCGACCCATTTCAGATATATGGCGGTGTTTGCGTTCAGCCACGCCATTTTGTTGTGGCGTGTGTGGGCATGAGAATCGGTGATGAATTCCCTTGTTTGTACACAAAGTACGAAAAGAACTATTATCATATTCTTTACCACCATCACTTTGAAAACATTTTATAGTGCATGAGAAATGGTTTTCAACAAAATTAAGAAAAGCAACAAAATGAGAAAAGACTTCAGATTTGTGTCGCATAGGAAAAATCCATGAAAAACGAGTGTAATCATCTGTAAATAGGACATAGTAGCGAAATCCAGAAACAGACAATACTGGTGACATCCAAACATCTGAGTGTATTAAATAGAAAGGTGCATGAGCACGAGTTTCACTAATTGAAAAAGGAAGTCGTGTGGACTTTCCTAATGCACAATCCTTACAAAAATTTGATGGAGTTTTAGTTAGAGATCCTAAACATTTAGTCGAAGCTAAGATTTGAAGGACTTTTGATGAAGGATGACCAAGCCTACGATGCCACAATGGTGAAACACTAGATGCAGAGAAGGCACAACGAATGGACTTGAATGGGTATAGTCCATTTTCACACGGACCCTGAAATAAGACAGCTCCAGATTTTAAATCTTTTATAATAAAGCACCAAGGAAAGAATTCACAAGAAACAGAGTTATCTTTACTAAGTTGAGAGATAGAGACGAGTTTTGTATTCATAGAAGGGACATGGAGAACATCTAATAAACTAAATGTAGAAGAACTAGAAGAAAGAGAGTGTTTACCAGTTTGTGTGATAGGAAGAGAATCACCGTTGCCCAAGAATACTTGATCAGAACCACCATAATCTGATTTTTGAGTAAGAGAACGAGAATCGCCAGTCATGTGATGTGTCGCACCGGTATCCATATACCAATTTGGTTCAGTGGGTTGAGATGTTTGCAAGCCGGCAAACGCTGTAGGGAGTTGATCAATGTTTGAAGTAGAAGGCCGAGGGCGACTATTGGTGTATAAATAACATGTGTTTGCAGCATGACCAGGGCGATTGCAAAGTTGGCATGGTACTGGATGATTGTAATGATATGAAGGACCAGCTCCAAGAATTCCGTCAGCAAAATGAAAGGATGAAAAACCGCGACTACTATTGTAGCCACGCCCAGAACCACGATTAAAACCACTACGTCCTCCACGATAGGTACCGCGTCCTCCACGATTATTATAGCCACCACGGTTATTATTAAAACCACCGCGTCCAGCAGGAGAAGTAGTTGTGGTCTTTGATGAAATAAAGGCAGATGGAGAAATTGTAGTGCTTGTTGTTGGCAGACCTGTATTTTGACTTTCAAAAGAGAGCAAGCGAGCTCGAAGATCAAAATATTGGGGAAGAGGAGGAAAATTTAGTAATGCAGTAACAATCATTGCATATTCCGGACCAAGACCACGAAGAATAGAAGTTACAAGATCATCATTGGAGACTGGTTGATTGATAGCAGCAAGAGCATCAGCAAGAGATTTTGCTTGTTGTAGATATTCGGAGATAGATTTGGTACTTTTTGACATAGACATAAGTTGGAAGCGAAGATGTGTAGCATTAGCAAGAGATTGTTGAGAAAAATTCTGTTGTAGACAGTTCCAAATATCACGAGAAGTAGAGAGGCCGACAACTTGAGAGAGAACTGGTTCTGAGAGTGTAGCATTAATTAAGCTAACCAGAGTCTGATCTGTTTGATACCAAGTAGTATATGCTGGATTAGGAGTGGACAACGAGCCATCAGTGGAAGGAAGAAGCGGAGGGGGGCAAGGATGGGAGCCATCAATGAATCGCCAATAATTCTGCCCAATTAAGAATGGCTTAATCTGACTTTGCCAAAGCAGATAGTTTGTTTCTGTCAATTTGACCGAAACTAAGGTAGAAATATTAGGAAAACTGAAAGTAGAAGGGCTGGAAAGGGATGATGAAGAGTCAGCCATTGTAGGGGCAATAGAAGAGGAAATTGAAGTGCTAGAAGAAGAAGAAGAAGAAGAAGTTGAAGAGGTAGTAGACATAAAGGGAAGAAATAGTCAATTAGTAATTGAAGAGGCCCAGATCGAAACTCGTTAGAGAAGAGAATCTGATACCATGTGAATTCTATAGAATGGTAAGGAATTGAATGTTATTTCACTCTATTGATCTGCAGTACATTCAATGTGTATATATATACTTGTTCACCAGTTATTCTAGAGAATTCTACCAACTCTGTACACCAGGCTATTCTAGAGAATTCTATACAATGTCAAACAGGTGATTGTCTGGAGGATTCTATAAAACTCAGAAGTGTGACTTCTGGGCCAGGCTTATATTATGGGCTGTAATAGTATGCAAAGAAATTAAAGGTTGCTTATACTTCTGGTGTGGCTCTTGGTTGATGAGAAGCCGGTATCACTTTCATGATCTGATATTCCGCTGGGACGGGCTCTTGGCAAGAGCTCTAGACATTACGGAGTGATGTAATGTTTTTTTCTTTTATAACCTGAAGGTGTAATCTGGTTACAGGCTCTCCATTTATCAATAAAATATTACTTATATAAAAAAAAAGTTAGAATATGCACCATCTTTTTAGTTTGTGTTGAGAATTTTATTAATATCTAAAAAAGATACAAGAGTTTCAGTAATATTCCAGTGATAGAGGGGTTCGCTGTGAAAATCATGTTGTTTCGGGGTAACCATAGTATCCATATGATAGCATATGGCACGAGTTGCCAGATTTTAGCCCCCATACCAGTTGTGTTGTGGCATGGCCAAGATTTTAGGAGGTCTTTGATAGTCTGAGAATTTTATTAATTTAAAGAGATATTAATAAATCGAGTATTAATTAAAGAGGTTCTACAGTAATGTAAAATCACTTCAAATAATAATAATATTGTAATAATGTTGGCCTACATGGGATTCACTTTTGCAAATTAATTTACACCCCCCCCCCCCCCCCCTTTTTTTTGTAACCTGATTCAATGATAAAAAAAAGTTCAATTACTTCCCCATGAAAAAAAAGTTTGATCAACCACATCAAGAAAAAAGTGCATTAGTTGATCTATAATCTATCCCAATCTCATTGGATTGTAAATAGTAAATACATTATCATTTCTTTTGTATCACTTAACATTTTTTTTCACATAACTGGGTGTCCAACTAATTTCCAAATAGTGTAGTGTGAAAATCAATCATTCCTAAAACAGAATTAACCCTTTGCATTTTTTAAGTTAAACATCTCTTGAACAAGTACTCCAGGAATGTCTGTCATGATATGAAGCACAAGACAAACAGAGTTTAGGCATAGTTTTCAATTTTCTTTTGCAGGTCCAACCAGTCAAATTTACAAGGTTTCACCAAAACAGGAATAAAGGAACCAGAAGAAATCCATAACAAAACATTAATGAAAGAGACCCCAAACACAAACAAGCAAGGAATGGCTGTACATGATTTCTTCTCAACAAACACACAAGTCCTTCTCTTTTGCAACATTGACAAAAATATCCTTTAATATATCATGTTTTTTTTTGAGATATTCATGTCATGGAGGTTATTAATGTCATTTTACAGAGAAGAGAATCATGATTGTCTCTTTGAATGGCCAGTATATCACGTTCTTGTCTGTGCCGCCGATTCTACTAAGAAACAGTTTCAATCCGTGCAGATTTTTTTGCAGAGGTTCTTCTTGTTTCAGGTACGCGTGAGAGGTAAAGTTGTACCTAAACCATTAACACCAGTACTACCAACATGGTAAATGTCCACATTGACCCTTATATGTTTTGTACAAAAGCTTTTTTTACAAAATTTTTGACTTTCAGACATGATTGATGATTCTCATGTTAATGTGAGTTTGAAGATTTAATCAGTAGATGAAGAGTGGATCAACAACTTCTTCTAGCTGAAAGAATCTGTCTTGTTGGTTACACTAACCCAAATACCAACTAATATGGTTGCTAATATTAGCCAAAATAAAGGACAAAATGGTTGATATCGGAAAGAAACCAAAAATTAATAATTTCAATCACATTCCCTACATGGACTATTTTGAATGGCAGTTGGCCAGTTGGGTTCTGAATCTTTCTATTCTTAAATATGACCTTCCTAGGTTACCTGATTCTCAAGTCTAGATATAGGAAGTAGGAACTTTGGGTTCAACCACCATAAACAACACAAATGCATAGACATGTTTTTCACATAAAAGCAAATGATCAAAAGTGCGCGAAACAGTCTTAAAGTTTAAAACAATTTCAAATGAGCCATAATCTAAGTTTAAATGTACAACTAAACTATATTGGCAAAACCATCTAATAACCTCAGATTTACATGACTAATCTTAGTACTAAACTGATCATGGAGAATGATTTTGGGCATAGTTTTTCAGAAAAATGTAAAAAAAAAATAGAATTGGAGGGTCTTACCAGTTACCAATGGCATTTGGTAATTTGAAAAGAAAGTGAAGGTTAGTATTTTCCTTACAAGTGTCCAAACAAAGGACAAAAGGCAGCGTGAACGACTCCTTCCCTTCTCACACAGACTCTATAGTCTAGTAGTCTGTCCAGTCTCCACTGTTTTAGAAAGAGAGAGAGAGAGAGAGAGAGAGAGTAGGTTCTCATGATAATTTCTAGTCTTTTCAGAGATTCTACTTCCGTCCACATCACTCATTTCCCATACTTTTCTTGTCTATAAACATCATTCTTCTCAACCTTCTCTTCCCTATTTCCTCAACTCCAAGTTTTGTTTCAGAGAGAGAGAGAGAGAGAGAGAGAGAGAGAGAATGGGTAAAGGTAAAGGTAGTGGTGGTGGTGGAGGAGGAGGTGGTGGTGGTGGTGTACTATCTAAGCCAGACATATTTCAACCTCATCCAGTGAAAGATCAGCTTCCTGGTGTAGACTTCTGTGTTACTAGTCCACCTAACTGGCGTATGTTCTCTTCTACTACTAACTTGGAAACTCTGTTTAAGTCACATTTCTTCATCAAATGGTTTTGAGTGTTTTACTTTCTTTTATTTTGAACTAAAACCTCAACTTGTTGTTGTTGTTGTTGTTGTTGTTGTTTTTCTTTCTAACATGAACACGTACCCTGTTTTACTCTGTTTTCTGCTTCTCCAAAAGAGAAAAATGTTTTTAGTGACATTTCATCAAATGGTTTTAAGTGTTTTCTTATACCCTTTCTTTGCTTTCAATGTTTAGCTTTGTTAATCATGTTAGATATTTATGAGCACAATTAGTTCAATCTGTTCAGCTATTATTACTTTCTATGTTTGATGAGTTTGAGGGTTTTCATGGAAACTCTAATAAAAAGTATCAAAAAATGCTTTATAGAGATATATTTCATTCAGTGGTCAGTCAGAGGGTTTTAACTCATTTGTTTTTTTTTTTCTTTTGATTTCAATGTTTTAAGTCATCTTCTTTGTTGTTGTTGCTAAATATTTATGAGTTTGAGGGGTTTGTTGTGTTTCTTTCTTCCTTGCACTGAAATGTTAACTTGAATGCAGCGGAAGCCATTTTTCTGGGTTTTCAGCATTATGTGGTGAGCTTAGGGACATGTGTAATTGTAGCAACCATCTTAGTTCCTCAGATGGGTGGAGGAGATGTAAGGGTTTTGTTGCAATTTTTTTTCTTCCCCCTTTTTACATTTATGTAGAAAGCTTTACTTATATTAACAACGAGACTTTTGGGGTATTTTAATAGAAGGAAAAGGCTGAAGTGATTCAAACTATACTCTTTGTTGCGGGATTGAACACACTTCTACAATCTATTTTTGGAACAAGGCTTCCTGCTGTGATTGGTCCTTCAAGGACTTACCTTTTGCCCACACTATCGATAATCTTCGCAACTAGATATAATTTCATAGCTGATCCACACCAGGTTCAACTTCTAATCTGTTATTGTTTATTTTACTCATTTTTTGTCTTATGATTTAATTGGTAGTCCGATTTCTGGTTTCTATGTAACAGAGGTTTCTGAGAACTATGAGAGGAATTCAAGGGGCTCTTATAATTTCTTCCTTCTTCCAGATGATTGTTGGGTTCTTGGGGTTCTGGAGAACTGTTGTCTGGTGGGGTTCATGTGGATCTATTATCTATAAGTAGCCTTTTGGTTTGGTAATTTTCTATTTTTAGTATTGTTATTCATGTTGTATTTTTCTTCTTTTTCCTGGTGTAGGTTACTGAGTCCTCTATCTGCAGTTCCTCTGATAACTCTAGTTGGACTTGGGCTCTATCAATATGGTTTCCCTGTGGTATGCATTCTAACTATTTCATAATATCAGTATGTGTGCATGCAATTTCAACCAAGACTGTTTTTCATATCTACCAAGCTAAATCATTCTTGTGAGCCGAGACAAGATCTTGTTTATAGTGTGGAGAAATCTTTGTTCGGTCCCACCCTTTATACACGATTAAGTGCACATTTAGCATTGAAATTTGGTAAGCTCACTTTGTAGTTCTTCTAGATCTTGTTTATGGTCTGGAGGCTGGGGCTACTTTTTATATGTTATTGAAGTTATTTGTTCACAAGCAAGATCTTGCTTGCAGGTGGCATCTTGTATTGAAGTTGGGCTTCCTGAATTGGTATTGTTGGTCATCATTTCACAGGTGAGGTTTAACTTTTCTCCTTGTTGATTTCTAGTTTTAACCTGAATTTGTGATGTTCCTGGCCTTTAAACGTAATTAGTGTTATGTGGATTTTTTCTATTGGTAAGGGTAATTCCATTGTGACTTTAAAAGAGAAGACCAGTAGTTATTCTGCAAAGTAAAATTTGGACTTTAAGAGAGAAGAAAATTTGTTAATTTGAAAAACATGGCATTGTTGCACTAAATGAATGATCGACAATCAGTTTCAGACTTTCAGTGTACGACAATTGGTACTTACAAGTAGGGGTGGCAATCGGGTCGGGTCGGGTTTTAACGGGTTGTTGTGTGTTTTCCCTAAACCCGAACCCGACCTGTTAACCTGTTTAGTTTTTTTTTCTTAAACCCGAACCTGATCCGCTAATTAAATAGGTCGGGTTCGGGTTGACCTGTTAAAACCCGCTTCAGATTTATTAATTATTTTTTTCTATCGCCACTGTTATTTATAATTGATATTCATGATAATTGATATTTAATATAAATTAATCAACTTAATTTCATCAAAAATTAAAACTATTAGTAAAAGACAAAATTCAAAAAAAAAAAATCTTGAAAAACAAGGGCACAATGAAACAAACAATTACCATAAAGAGCATAGAGATGAAAAACGTTAACATTAAATCCAATTATAAACATGATCAAAACATCAACCTGAGTTCTAAAAATAAAAAAACACTAATCTGGTTTTAATTGATTAATTAAAACATCATGTTCCTTAAACCCAAAACAAATCAATTGAAAAACAAGAAAAATATTTACACAATCTCTAACTTCGATATAGAAAAATAAGAACCACCAGCAAACAAGTTTTTATTAATCAATTCATTAGTACTATATGGGTGTGTTTGTTTAAAATGCTGAATGCTGGATACTGAATGTTGGATGCTTAATGCTGGATGCTGAACACTGAATGCTGGAAAAGTTGTTTGGTTATCATTTTTAAGAAGTTTTGTTTTTGATTTGTTTGTTTATGCATAAGTGTGATTTTGACCATGTTACCCTATTATTGGAAAAGTATTTTGACAATACATAGTACCTTATCACATAACCCAAAAACCTAAAGTTGATTTGCACTCTGGTTGCGCAAGTTGACCATTCAGTGTTGTGCTTCAGATGAGAATGTTTCACCCTTAGCCAAAATATTTGTGTAACTACACTATATTGTTACGTCGTACAAACAGAAAAATGTTCTAACAATAAAACTATGCACGCCAATTTTTCTTCTAAAACATGATATTTAAAAAAAAAATCTTAACCTTTTGAACGGCTCGTCTAAAAATTCTAAATTTTGGTATGGTACAACAGAAATCGTCATGAACATATGGAAAATATTTCAAAGTGAACAGACAAAGGAAAGATCCCTTACTAAGCAAACGAATCTGACTGTAATTTTCTTCTAAAACATGACAATCACAAAAAAATCTGTAACTTCCAAACGACTCGTTTAAAAATTCCAAATTTTGGATATGATACAATAGAAATCGTCAGGAACATATAGTAAAACTTTTAAAGTGATCAGACAAAAGAAAGTCCCCTTATTAAGCAAACGAATCTGACTGTAACGTAATTTTTCTTGTAAAACATAACAACCACAAAAAAATCTGTAACTTTCAAACCGATCGTCTAAAAATTCTAAATTTTAGATATGATATAACAGAAATCTTCGGGAACTTATGGTAAAAATTTCAAAGTGATCAGACAAAGGAAAGACCATTAACTAAGCCAATGAATCTGACTGTGATATTACTTAATGGTTATGGATGATAAAAACAATTTTTATAAGGGTAGTATTGTCTAAATAATACAACAAGCATTAAGAAGTTAAATTAAGCGTGAGATTTTCGCTGGGCCAAAATCGCTGAAATATCCTAATTAGTTTTTAATGCTTGTTCTAAACAAACAACTTAAAAAACACTTATTTCTGATTTTTAACCTGGTCCACCACTTAAGAAGCACTTAATGCTTAATGCTTAATGAAACAAACACTACCTATATTTCTCCGTAGTTAAAGAAGAAGAAAGAAAACGATTCTTGAGAAGAGATGAAAGAGAGAGGTGATTTCAAAAACTGGAAATAAAAAATATTAATTTTAAACGGGTTTCGGGTTGACCCGACCTGTTAGTGGTCAAACCCGAACCTGACCTGTTTATAAACGGGTCTAACAGGTTCGGGTCAAAATGACCCGAAAACCCGATAAGACTAAACCCAAACCTGTTTATCTCGGGTCGAGTTCGTGTCGGGTTAACGGGTTGCGGGTCATTTTGCCACCCCTACTTACAAGTTACTCATCCAACTCTGTTTCTAAAATTAGATATAAATTGTACACTATTGTTAAGCTGGATTATTATGTCTATCATTCTTTCGTAGGACTCACACTGATTCATGCTATTTTGTTCATTTATTCACTACAGTGCTTAATAACTTCTGATCTTCAATGTTTTTACAGTATATACCTCGCATGCTAAAATCAAGGAGAGCTGTATTTGAGCGTTTTGCGGTGCTGCTCTCAGTTGCAATTGTATGGGCTTATGCAGCAATTCTAACTGTTAGTGGTGCATATAATAATAGATCTACCATGACTCAACTGAGTTGTCGCACCGACCGCTCTGGACTCCTTACTGCTGCGCCATGGTGAGCTTTGCCTTCCAACTGTATGAATTTTACATCTTTATTGAGATTTATCTTACTGTTGATGATTGCTTTATCTTAAGGTATTCTGATTGCAATAGAGGCCCATAGTTAAATTGTAAAGAAATTTTGAGTTCCAAATCGTGGTCAGACTAGAGATTAGACATCATAAGTTCTTGCCAAATGCAGCTACTATTTTGTTTATGTAAGAGTGATTTATGGTGCAAGGGGTTGTACCATGTAGCTATGTAGCAAAAGGACTGCTGAGATCTAGTAACCATGGCAACTCATACTAGTTTGAAATGCACAATTTGTCAACCACAGGGCTCCTGTTGGAGGAGTTTCAAATAATTTCATTCAACTACATGAATGCTTTTCTTTTTGGTGAGGTAAAATGTATTATATTAGGACTCGTATGTTGTTGTGGTGTGGTTTCTCATATGCATGTACTCTTATAGACCATCTTATTGTACAATTTTATTGAAGATGAATTTAGTTCCAAGTTCTTTTACTTTTAGTAAGATTTTAGTAAAAACATCTCCTTGATTTCCATGTCTCCCTGAAGTTTGTTCATATCCTTCATTTGAGTGAGAAACAGTTGCGAGCTGCTTGTCTCTTATTCATCTGCATGTTGGTCAAGATTAATCACTGGACTTGCTTAATTTTATTCAGGATAAAGGTTCCATACCCATTTCAATGGGGCAGACCAACTTTTCAGGCAGGAGAGGGATTTGCTATGATGGCTGCTAGCTTTATTGCTCTAATTGAGGTTTGGATACATGAGCAGTCCTTGTATCTTCATTTCTACTTTTGAATATAATTCAAGCATTCCCATTTCCAACTCTTTTACATTTCCAAAGAAGCATTCGGATTCAATAAGTATATATATATATACATAAAATCACATACCCATTCAATATATAGGGGTCACTAGTGTGGTTGTTCTAATGTTTTTGAAGCGAGGGAGTACGTAATACAAATACTTTTGTCAGAATGGAGTTGTACATTTTTTGCGAGAAGAGACCTGTAGAAGTGACCCACACACACAATACCACCCTTACACATAGAAAAGCACACTACAGCTACAATGTAGTCCATTGCTGACTGCTATTCTGTAGGTTTATTATCCCAAACAAATTAACAAACATTGGATGAGTTTGGTCACTGATTTTGAATGGATTGATTATTACACCAAATGTCAACCTTGTAACTGATTGTCATCCACGATGGAGTTTTTTATGGAGGTTGACTATGAAAGACCGAAGGATAAAGGAGTCAGTATTTAGGACCATCCTTAAAACACATCCATATTGATTTAGTTGATTTTGAGATCCTCTCTTCTTTACTGTGCAGTCTACTGGTACATTTATGGCAGTATCAAGGCTTGGAAGTGCCACACATATTCCACCATCTGTTCTCAGTCGTGGTATTGGCTGGCAGGTACTGTATAATTTCATAATTCCCACTTTAACATGGTGTTTCTTGTCAATCCTGTAACTCCATGCGTGTGCCTCCCTCATTGTTATATTCAATTTCAGGGGATGGGGCTTTTTCTGGATGGATTATTTGGTACTGCAAATGGCTCTACAGCATCAGTGTAATTTTCGAACTGTACAAAATAGCTGTTGAATTACAAATATGTCAAGGCTAGTAGGATTTTGGTATATTTCAAATTCTTTCAAATGTTGTGTGCCCTGTGCAATGTAGACACGGAACAAGCGGCTGTAAGCATAATCCATGAGTCCAATGAAGCTGCAATGCCTTACCAAAATAATTTCTTTGGCATGTGTAATGAGAGAGTTCTGGAAAGATGTTGCAGAAGTTTCTATTAAACTGATTGCCTGAATGGGGAGTTACTATCTAAATTGGGTTATTAATTTACACTATGGATCAAATCTGCTGATCTTGTCTCATCTGCATTAGTGTAATGGGCTCGTTATTTTCAAATTTCTTAGAGGTAGAAGAGATTAACTCCATTTTGTTTATTGCTATTTGTACAGTGAAAATGCTGGTCTATTGGGACTAACGAGAGCTGGAAGTCGTAGAGTCGTACAAATAGCTGCAGGGTTCATGTTTTTCTTTTCTGTGATAGGTAAATCTCATTACTACCTAATTCCCCTGTCATGCAAAGACCTCTTGTGTGTTCAAAGTTTATTGTTTTTTGAAAAGTGAATCATAAAACAATGATACTAGAAAAGTTCTGCAAAAATTAAGAGGTTCTAGATAGTGCAAGTACTTCAAAAAAAGTTCTCTTTATGAAAACCCCCCCTTGTGGCAGCTGGACTATCTACTTGTTTTTTCTGTCACCTGGCAGGCTAGAATGTCCACTTGTTCTTATCACATTAGCATTGTTATCGATGGCATTTTGGTTTCATTTTGGTTTCATTTATTCTTAGCAAACTTTACTTAGCGAGTTCATAGTCAATTGAGTTTGAAGACTTGTAGGTTTCTGTGTATATTACTAATTTACTATGCTATCAATAAACAGGAAAATTCGGAGCTCTTTTCGCTTCTATTCCATTTCCAATTGTTGCAGCTTTATATTGCGTCTTATTTGCCTATACAGGTTTGTGCTTTCATTTTTCAAGTATATCTCTGGATTTGCATGATGTCTAATAGGGTCTGTGCTTGATTTTGACTCTTACTGCATATTTCAAAACTGAAGATAGTATATCCCATTAGATAATAGGAATATATTATGTGCATATAAGGAAAACAATTTGATTATAATGATGAACACATTGTCATCCTTGATAGGAGAAGTAAAGTGACAGTGAGTATCTTTTATACTTGGTATAATAAAGACTTAGTTTTATACTTGTATTTATTTTAAGGTAAAAGAGGCCTTATGTTCAATTACCAGAAAGCAAAACTAGTGGCCAAGTTATTTATCAGTTCTTATTGTGTAAGATGAACTATATATACAGATAAACTCAACGGCAGTCATCTTCTTACATATATTCTATTATAATGTCAACAGCTTCAGCAGGTATCGGGTTACTTCAATTTTGCAATCTAAACAGTTTCCGAACAAAGTTCATTTTGGGCTTCTCTTTGTTTATGGGATTTTCAGTCCCGCACTACTTCAATGTGTATTTCCTGACATCTGGTCGTTATCCTGTTCACACTGGTTCTACTTGGGTATGGATGTCTAAATCAAAATCTGGTGTTTTCAATTGTTCTATATATGTTTACAATTCATAACATTGATTTTAATTTTTTTTTTTGTAGTTCAACGATGTCATAAATGTAATATTCTTGTCGAATGCAACTGTGGGTGTTCTGGTGGCAGTTATCCTGGACTGCACTCTCGATTTTGGTGACAGCGTGGTACGAAGAGATTGTGGAGACCATTGGTGGGAGAAGTTCAGATATTACAAGACAGATACTCGGAGTGAAGAATTTTACTCGCTTCCATACAGTTTGAACAAATATTTCCCTTCAGTCTAACCATTGGCCCTTCCTGTTAGCAGACTTGCAAAGAAGAAGAGATTAGGTAGGTTATATTTTCATGTCTATATCCCCAAAGTTAAGAGTTCTGAAAGTCACCAATCCAACTGCTTGGTCTATAGAACTATGGTGCCAAGATATATTTAATTTATCCCAAAATATCCAAATATGCAAGAACAGCTTCACTCATGTCATCCTTTTTGTGGAAAAGTGCATCTCTCCATCAGTTTCTCTCTCTGTCAGTTTCCTTCCCCATTTTATCTCATACTCTTTCTCTGACTTCAAAATCATTAAATTAAATTTGTTGCTTTTTATTTGAAGAATTTTCTCTTCTACTTAACTTCTTTATTTGTTAAGCACAGATCTGTGGTCCGTATAATGAATATATTATCGCTCTCATTTTCTAGATTTGTGTTTATTAGAATGTTCAATTGGTAATCTCTAATTGAAGATCTATTTATCAAAATAAGAAAATTTCATCATTATTTACCTCATTTAAAGGTTATGATTTGTGATTGATTATTACATAATATGATCTTCTTATTGTAAAGGCAAGATGAATATGGTTTCAATTAAAGATCTGCTCTATATTTTTCCATTAAATTAACAAATCAATATGCGACGCGATAATAATACAACAACAGATTAAAACTTCTGACTACTTGTTGATATGTACATACATACCTGTATTACAAGGTTTTACGCAAGAACACAGTATCCTGGTTATATGCAAGATGTGATGTTTGTTTCTCTTAAGTGAGGTTGGATTACAAGAGAAGGAGACGGAGAGAAGCAGATTTCTTCTGTGTTCTCATGTAATCGTACCTCTTTGAGAGTTTGAGCCTCCTTGTGTTGGTGTTTTTTTCTCTTCTAGTGTAGTAGTGTGACACTTTAGATTTTTACCATTTTGGCTAGCCAAGAAATGTAAACTAATGATGTACAATGCCTTTGTAGTCATGTAGTTGCTCCATAATCAATATCTCCAATTGACTACAAACCAGACATGAAAAATACAGAATAATGAGCAATTACAGATTAAACCAAACTGATAATGTACATTCTTGAATAGTTCAAGAAGTATCAAGAATGTTGATCATGGATCTTAGTTTGCAAAAAATACCATCATTGTATATGGAGGAAAAATGAGGAGAATTTCTAAAAATTGCCAAATAGACAACAGCATAAAGAAGATACAGGTGGGGAGGGCTTGCTATGATCTTCCTATTTGTTTGTGGAAAAGGAGAGAGGGATGGCCAAGGACAGAAGAACTGTGAGAGGTGCTCAACTCCCAAACTCTGCAATGCTTTGTAGGGCTGGCTTCCATTGTCCTCCCTGATAGCGTTGGCTTGTTCCCATAACCCCTGTGCTGCTGCTGCTAACCAGACTACTGTCGTTACAATTGCTACTGCTACTGCTGCTGCATGGTCGGCGAACCTCCTGTTCTACCTGTAATTAAGACCAAGGACATAGGTTAAGTGCCTTACCAAGTCAATAAATAGAGAATGCTTATAATAATAATAAGGGACCAACCAAAGGCAAGATACACATTGTGTTAATGCTAGGGAAAAGGTAGAAGAGGCCAGGGGAACGATCAGTTTCTTAGAGCTTCTCAGAGCAAGTAGATAGTGTAATTGTAAAAGCAGGCCTGATGATAATCACTCACACACACACAAGATTTCTATCCAGATGGTCATCAAGATTTATTGGGCACGACGTTTGATTCTTTCTAAGGTAAACCGTAAACATGCTATGAATAGCGAGGGAACAACATATCCACAGGATTGCTGCATACTACGATGGCTCTCTTTGTTCTGTTACGGCCTATGTGGGGGTCCTCTATGATATGGTATGTATACTACGATAGCCCTAGAGCACATCTGTGGTAAACAAAATCCTTGGTTTATTGAATGTTAAAATCACACACACACACACAAACTTGGCGTAGGTCTACAACTTTATCTCCAGATAGTCACACAATTTAATTACTTGGGGCAGCCATTTTTTACACTGCAAGTAGAGAAATAACAATATAGCCTTTGGCTTGAGTTTAGAATTGCCTATTTGTTCTACAAGTAACTATTGTGAAGGACACCAATCATGTTTTTCTTGGTGAGAAGGACAATCTCTTTTGAGTCAACCCTCCATAAGGACAATCTCTTTGAAAGTCATGGTTGAAAAAGATATGCAGTTTTTGTTGACTTGTTGAAAATGACAAAGACTTATGATTTTAGATAGAATCATAGTGTCAAAATTTTGTGCAATTCCGACTTTGACTTTTCCCACTAGGGTTAATCACTCCCTACCTAGGTTATAGTGTTTTGTGGAAAAAAAAAAAATTCTTATATATGATTCGACCTAAAATCATACTATGATTAGGGTAGGTATTTTTGTCCAGAATTTGTTGACTTCAAAGCCCTTTTCAATAAGAAACCATCTGTTTCTGTCCTTTTGAATAAGTCTCCCGTTGTTCTACTACCGTCTATATATATTGTCAATAATATAGTCGATAAACTAACAACTCGCATTACGGATGCTAAACATGGACCTTTAGAAACACATTGAATTGTATTTATGAACAAAATTCTATCAACTAGGCTGTCAAAGATTGTTATAGGAAGACAAAAGACATCCTCAGGGTGGTCAAATGCCCGAACAACGTAGAACCATAGAAGGTATCGAAGTTTTCTATTTTGAATCAATAGGACACAAACCATATGGTTTGGTACTAAACAATGACTTCTCATTTCTCAATGTGTTTGTTAATCAACTTAACAGTGACAACTCTACTACCCCACAACCACAACCACAACCACAACCACAACTACATATCAATGGCAATTCGATAAATAAAAATAGAAACTGGACATGACTTTGATTAAAAAGTCTCAAAGATATGATTCAAGATATAGATACTTTGTTTCTAAAAGGTGACACATGATCAATAATTTGTCCTAGAGATTCGTATTAATTCCTTAAAAGACTCATTCTATCAAATCATCACCAGTATAGAGATAAAAAGCCACATCAGTATTCCATTTCCATGCAAAAAAAAAAAAAAAAAAAATCCCGAAATATCGGTACCCCGATATTTTTGTTACCTTAATTTTGGAGTCTCTTTTCCCTTTATTTCTTTTCTGCTTTCCATTAATTTCTCCAGTTTCTTTAATCATTTTTCCTAATTTCACACATTTCTTTGCTGCAAACTCCTTCAATACATCTAAAAAAAACACAAAAAAACAGTAAAGTTTCCGAAACCGAAACCGAAACAATTAAAACTATCAGTTACGAAAAGTTACCTTCAAAGCTAATGAGACGATAAACTTGTCCGATAAGAAGAGTATCATCAGGACGAAGAAGTTTGAGTTGTTTTAATGGCTTACCATCTTCAGATTTAGCAGTAAGAGATGTAACAAGATGTGCAACATAATGACCAGGATTTGAATTCATAATTTGGTTTGCACTTACTGACCAATATATTCTTTCAATCTTGTTTTCTGGATGTATTATTACCACTGTTGCTGCTTCTGCTGCTTGACAATTCCCCATGATAGATGTAAGATGATCACTTTCACTTTCTCTTGCTCTTGGCTCTTCTTGATCTTGGTTTTTCTCTTCTTCGATCTGTTATACTACTACTAAATATTAAAGAGAAGGTTTATGGTAACAATCAATCAATGTAACGTTTTTCAAGGGATTAGTTCTAATTAAATTTTTGAGATGTACATACCAACTATATATATATAATAACTTGTTTCTAAAACTTTGGTATAAAATCACTAATAATATTAATATCGAAAATGACCCAAACCGAAATTTTTTTGATGTGGGTAGAAACTGAAATGAAAAACACAAAGAAAAAAATGTGCAGCTAGAAGATGAAGAAACAATAGGAATAAGCAACTGAGAGAATAAAGAGAGAAAGATGAGATGACTTTTCACAGTTAATGCTAGCTGATGATATATAGCAAGCAATAATAAGCTCTAGCTAGTAGTAGTATATAGGATTATAGGGTCTTTAGGGCTTTCTTTCATTAGTTTAAACTAACACAGGTTTTAAATGTGTGACGAATGTGAGTTTATTAAAAAAAATATAGAAGATTAGAGTAAACACTTCTGACTTGGGGTTACTGACGTCAAGAGAAAGCACTTTGAAATGCTGTAAGGAGAATTTGATGTCTGCTCTCTACTGGTAAAAGAATAAAGAATTTATGTTTGACATTTTTGTTGTCTTTGTCCAATGAATTTAGGCAAGATTTCTCTATGTAATTCGGTGCAACTACACTAACCTCTCTAATACTCATAAAAAAAAAAAAAAAAACACCTCTAGACCTTGTTCCTTGCATGGATAATGCATTCAGGTTAAGGTAAGTAGATTTTGGCCTAATTGGTGGAACTGATGAGTGGGGAAGTCAATGGGATTATGGGATCAGTTATAGTTCAATTATTACAGTATTACTAATCAAATTGGTCTTGGTGGGCCTGGGCATCACCCCCTACCACACTCCTAGCCTTGTTGTGGGAAAGTGGAGATTGCCCCCTGAGCCATTGCAGACAAGGTTGGCACAAATGTATTATTGGTCCTAGCCGCGATCAAGTGGCACATACAGCTTTGTGATGTGAGAGGGAGCAAAATACACACTGAGCCCTGCTTGGTTACCCCGCAAAAATTTGCATAAAATTTAGCTTAATTTAATATGCTTGAAACTCTTTATAATTACTTTTATGAACAAAATTTATGCAAAAATTTGGTGCTATTTAAAAAGTGCAAAAATTTTACACCTTTCTCTAATAAACTTAGTAGGGGACCACCTATGATTATCTCATGTTTATGCAAAGTTTAAGTGGGGGACCAATAGGGTTTAAGCTAAAATAGGTGGGGTCCATTCAAATCAAAGAGTAAACTTGGGAGGGACCACTCTAACTATAGATGGGTAAAGATTTGCCTTTTTTGCAGCCCAAACAAGCAAGAATATCATTTGTTTTGCATTATGTGCACATAGAAATTAGAAACCAACTTGTCCTGCATTGTAATTTCACCTTGCATTACTCAACCAATGTAATAAAGTTGTCCTCCAGGACCAAATATAATGTTCACCTCCAGGACAGATGAAACGTTTCATTCACCTCCAAGCGTCAACGACTATATAATGACGTATGTACCCCTTGTGGATTAATATTATCAAGAAATGCTCGCAGAATTGTGATGCTTGAAGGTCACATATTTTATAAAACACTGCCACGTACAAAGGTCATGAAAGGAGAAAGATTTAACCGATTTCGAACCACAAAGGAAAGAAGAGAGAAACAGAGAAAATAGGAAAAAAAATATGAAAATATATTAATAATAATAATAATAATAATAATAGATCACTGCTCTTAGTTTCATGGTCTTTCCCTCTTTCTTATTTTCTCAAACTCTCAGTCTCTTTGAACTCTACCTTCTTCTTTACAACCATGGACGCAAATCATATAATCATAGATGGAAATCACACCTTAAATTTTTTTTGACAATTTCTTTTTCCTGATAAACTATAAATTTTATTGATACAAGCCATTTTGCCCATGCAAAGCATGGGTTATTAGATTGCGGCACATTTATTCACTGTGAAATTACAATTGAGCCAATAAGTTGTGGTCCACTTGTAAAAATACAAATTTGACTTTGTTTGGATTATAATTTAACTCAATTATTTTCAATTACAGTAAAACCTCGATAAATGAATGTTCGATAAAGTAAGGGAAGTCATATTGCCACCCCTGTTATTTACAAAGAGTTATCCCGAATTTTAAGTACACCCCACCCAAATTGATATTTGACTATAGGCACCCAAGTTTATAAGAGTCACCCCAGTAACTCAGTTTTTACTCTTCATCTTCTCCAATCTTTTTCATTAATTCATAGTGTAATTAACTAATTATTTGTATTTTTTTTTTATATTTTGTATTCTAATCATGTTTCGATGGTGATTAGAAATTTGTGATTGTTTATGTTATAATCACAAACAATTTCACAAGCATTTAAAGATTCAAATATATGAAGTCGAAGCTATAAAACAAAAATCTTATGAAGTCACAATATATGATAACCCATTAATGGGTTTAGATATTATGAATTCAAATATCATCAAATATAAAGAATTTTTAAGTCAAGAACCAATAATAAAGTTTAATAGTGAGGTTTCCAAGTTAATAGAATTACAAGACGATGAGTTGAGTTTAGGAATGAAGGACAAATATAAAGAATTACTAAACCGATAACCAATAATAAAGTTCAATAGCAAGGTTTCCAAATTAATAGAATTATAAAAGATGAGTTGAGTTTAGGAACGAAGACTTGAAGGAGGGTAAGAAGAAGACTCAAAGAGGAAATTAAATAAGTAAAACATAAAACACGGGTGGCTCTTATCAACTTTGTGTACATAATATTTAGTTGGGTGTATATAAGATTCGGGATAGCTCTTAGTAAAAAGCAGGGTGGTAGTATGATTTCCCTAAAGTAATAACCTCGCTTAGATAATAATTTCTTTCGGTCCAGACTTGGGCATGTGTACTAAAGTAATAACCTCGCTAAATGCATTAAATAATAAAAATTATTGAATTCTTAAAGACCCAACGAAAATATAAATTAATAATTAATAAAATCCATACAAATATTTATGTATATAATCTACATACTCTTGACCTTTTATTTATAAATTCATTCTTTGTAGCCAAACCGAATTCAACCCCATCCTTAACTTTTTGTTGAGCATACACAACTTCCAAAATATTTTGCTTATATTGTAGTAAATAGTTATATATTGTTTAAAATGCTTCTTTTGACGAAACATTTGGTATAACCGAACTATCATCTGGATCAGGATCATGTTCATCATCATTTAGAGAATACTTGTTGTCGTTGGATTTTTTTTCTTTGACTAAATACATAGATTGAAAATCTCCCTCTAAAATAATAAATATTAATTTATCGATAAATTAATATATTATTCATTTATCAATAAATAAATAATCTCGCTAAAGTAATATATTTTTTCGGTCCCAAGGGTATGACATTTATCGAGGTTTTACTGTATTAAGCTATTAATTAGGAGAGAGATTTTTTTTTTTTTTTTTTTTTTTGTGGGCAGGTTCTCTAATTATATCTACTAGCTACGCACCAATTAATTTTAATTTATTCATATACGGTTACCACTTGAGTTTTATGTTATTAATTTTAGTTGTCAGTTAGTAAAAATTAAACATTAGACTAATTTATTAAATTTATGAAACAAATTTCATGGGTAATTTTTTTTTAATATTTTTTTTTATAGAAGCTCATAATTAAAAATTATTAATTCTCATAATATTTGTTGATTTGGGCTTGTTGCTCATATAAAAATCCAACCATAATTAATCATATACTAAATTACGATACAACCATTATTTAAGGATATTATTATGTGAATTTACAACAAAATCATGATTAAATGGGTATTTTAGTTAGATTTGTGTTACAAAATTTTAAAGCTCATAAACTGGGAAATAGTCCTGAATTTAATTTATTCAACTATATCGGGAAAAAAAATGTTTTGGTCTCCGTAGCTCATACAAAGATTATGAAGATTACAAGAATGTTTGCCTCACAATCTAGACAAATTAAACATTAGCTGACTCTTTTATGTTTTGGCCTTACCAAAAACTCCTTTTATAGACCTAATGGACCACAAACCAAAATCGAGATAATACTAATCTATCTATCTCTCTCTCTCTCTCTCTCTCTCTCTCTCTCTCTCTCTCTTGTTTCTAATCAAAATCGAGATAATATTAATCTTTGGTTTGTGCCCTAAGTTTAATATCTAATGGACCACAAACCAAATCAAACACAACCCAGTTTAGTTTCCTGAACCGCCAACCTTCAGTCGACTGAACTCTTAGAGTCTGTCAGTCCCTGAATCTGAAACCCGGGCGCAATTTTTTAATTTGGTATGGAAACACAAAGATGCTTGAAGAAATGAATTAATTGTAGATTATTTCTTTTGAGTTTGACTTACCACCAGCGGTTGGGGAGTTCGCTAACCATGCCATGACGACCTTTTCTTGTGATCAACAGGAAAGAAACATGGTGAGGTGAAGGAATGGGAATTTAAAGTATTAAACTGATTCTGGAATTTGGTTTGGTAAGTGAGGAATCAACCTCAGTTTCTCTCTCTTACTTTTTTTTTTATCTTTAAGTATTAATTAAGATCAATTAAGTTAGCTACTTAGCTTTATTACTTGTTTATCTTAACTTTAGTTTTAGTATTTTAAAGTTTGGAAAGTCGATCTTAATACACTAGGCAATTGTGCATTAATTTCTTAATGGACATTGATAGAATTGATATGGTTTGAAATTAAAACTTGTCAATAGAACTCATATAGATTGAGATATTGTAACCGAATTAGTTTGAGTCATAATCAAGAAATGATTAACCTCTAATCTTGTAAGGTATCCTGAGACAGACACCCATGGTATTATGGTAATGTGCTCGTAAAGAATAAAGAAAGGAGTCGAGGACTGTCCATTGGACATTAGAGCAATCCCAATAGGAGGGCAGTTTGGTGCCCTCCACGTAGGTGCCACATAACCAAAACCATCTTCAAAATCACTCTTCTATCCATGGTAGTCAAAAACCCCTGCGAAGGGGTGCCAACGGAAAAATTTGGAAATGTCAGTTTAGGAAAATTAAATGGCTTATAAGACGGAACTTTGAGTTCCGGTAATTTTACTAAATATAAGACGAAACTCTGTATTCCGTTTTTTTATAGTGTATAAGACGGAACTTCAAGTTCCATATGAGATAAAATGTATAAGACGGAACTGTGAGTTCCGAAAAAGTATTGAACCGGAACAATGTGTTCCGTCTTATGCAAATAACATGGCATTTTGGATGGCACTCTATTCCCTTCTCAAATGCCATTGAAACTTCTAACCACGTTTGAATATTTGACCAACCGTTCCATTAGGGAAGAAATTTTGGCTGAGAGGGCATTTCATACTACCGCCCTTCTCAAATGCCTTCCCATTGGGATTGCTCTTAGAACATTTTCTACCCCAATGCAATTTATTTGTCTTTACCTTATTGACCTGCATGCATGGTGGCCAGAGAGTGGTTTTTTTGCATACACTTAAAAGAGTGTGTAGGCTAATCTCCCACCAGATGAGTACACGTGGCCCTTTTTTTTTTTTTTTTATAAAAAATAAATTTTATTGATAAAAGAAGATTTACACAAAGTTAGAGGACAAGCGCGCTATTGATAAAAAAAAATAATTTTTTTTCTTAATTTTTTCTTTTTAAATGTCCGAGAGTGGTGGATAAATAAAACACATAAACGTTGGGTGTTGTTAACCCTGGTGGGGCGTAACACAATTTCTTAAAAAAGACACATGGACTCCTCTAGTGGGAAGTTAGCCTACACACTTTTTGAGTGTGTGCAACAAAACCAAACTCTTGGCCAGAGCCTTTAAAAGGTGTTGATTCATCTGTTCATGGTCAACAACCATAAACCATATTCCATGCATTCTTCACTGGAAACTAGAATCAAGACTTGCCAACCATGAGCTGACGAGGGCAAAGTGACATGTACTTATGTACAGTGTCAGACTGTCAGTGAGTGGAGCACCTCAACTGCTTCTTCTGTCAGCTGTTTTACCTGTTCTAGAAATTAAGAACACAACCACATGTGCACTGGGTTGGTTTTGTTAATAATGGGCCTTATGATGATTTTATAATTTTATTTGAAAATGGACATGGAGTTGAGCCCAAATATTCGATCCACATGAATATAGCTTTTTGATTAATATTTCAAAAGTCAAAAGAACATGATACTAGTCCAAAATGTACAGCTTGACCTGTCTTAAACTTCAATCTCCACATTCCCATATGAATTCTGGACTTTGAAGCTAAGACGTGTTGATGATTTCCATTCCTATAAATTGTAACTTAAGTTTGCTGAATTTGTTCAGCAACTGGTTAAGTTTTTTCTAATAACCATGAAGTCTATTTTCTCAATCAACATTTTGGTTATTTTTGTAGCTGTTCTTGCAATTCCATGTACTGCACAGAATGTCGATTTCTTCGACTTCATCCAACAGGTGAGTTTAAATATATATATTTCCATCTTATTCCAAATCTTCCTGCACTACAATCACTTCATAACATTCTATGATGATCTTTTTTCAGTGGCCAGGGTCATACTGTGACACAAAGGAAGGTTGTTGCTATCCTAAGTCAGGAAAACCTGCATCAGATTTTATTGTATATGGACTTCAACCATATTCCAATGGTACTCGTCTCTTAAACTGTGACCCCAAATCTCCATTTGTTCCATTAAAGGTACTACTACTAATATTCTGTAACATTCTGGACTTCAACCCCCCCCCCCCCCCCACCCTCTCTCCCACGCGCGCAAAAACCAATATGTTGATTCATCAATTGTTATGCTTGTATGTGTATTTCAGGTCGCAGGTATCACAACATTGCTGCAAAAATATTGGCCATCATTGACTTGCCCAAGTGTGAATGGAATGGAACACTGGGCCAATGAATGGAAGCAATTTGGGACTTGTTCTGCACTTAACCAACATAAATACTTCAAAGCAGCTGTTAACCTAAGGAAGAAAGTAAACCTACTTAAAATACTCAAAACTGCAGGTAAGCATATCAATACTCTGAGGTTACCATAGTTTTGTTATATTGTTAGGGACATATCGGTAGGAAGTGTAGTCGAACTTAATTCATTATAATGCTGTAACAGGAATTCGACCAAATGGGAAGTTCTATGAGCTGAGCAGGATATCAGATACTATAATAAAAGCTGTTGGGCATGAACCAGGTTTTCAATGCAATGTGGACAAGTCAGGAAACACTCAGCTACTCTTGATCAGCCTTTGCGCAAACCCTCAAGGATCTCAAATTATAGAATGCCCTGGACTTGCAATGAACACCTGCAAGAAAACCATCAAGTTCCCAAAGTTCTAAAGAAGTATAGATAGATAGATTAAAAAATATTCAATGTTCTTGTTTTCTCAGTATTGTATTCTGGAAGCAATCTTTTAATTGATATTGCAACTCTAATGTATGAAATTAAAATATTCTCAATGTGCATTAGTGTTTCCTCATAGAATTGTCAGATACTCCATCATGTTCAAAGCACAACTGCACAGGTACCATGTATATTAGTTTATACAAGATATTCTTTTTTCCAGATAATCAAGATAGATATAGATAAGATTTTCTGTTCGTTTCATTCATGAGTCATGAGTAGTCATGACCCACATATATTACAAAGTTGACCAGTGCATAGTCCAATGGGATTGAGTTCTGCATTTTGAATGCAAGGAATGTGATGATCTCATGTGTTGCCTATAAATTGTAAACCACAACTCTTGAAGTTGAAGCTCTAATCTTAGTCCAAAAGATCCCAATTTCTACCTAGACTATGAAAGCTATAATCCCTTTACTCATTTTGATCATTTTAGTGCCTCTGGTAGCTGCAGAGAACTTTGATTTCTACGTACTACTTCATTCAACAACAAGTAAGTTAAAAGTACTCGAATGTGATAGTGGATTTTTGCTGAATTCATTTGTAATCTGTTCTTACTTCATTCTTGTATTCAGTAGGGGTGGGCAAAAAACCGGAAAACCGAACCGAAATAACTGGTCAAAAACTGTGTTGACTAAGAACCGAAGGAAACCGAACCGAAACCGAACCAAACCGAGCACATTCAGTCCAGTTCCAATTTCTGTTTATTTTGCTCGGTTTAAACCGAACCGAACCGAAATAAATAATTATTTTTATTGGACCCTTCATTTGTGTTATTAGGTTTGTTTATTTGAGATGGACTGGACCTTTGTTGGACTATTATGTATTAGTTTGTTTTAAATGTTTTGTAATTTTGTTGATTTTTTAGTGTACTGTTGGGTTATTAAAACCCAAAATATAAGCCCAAATTAAAGCCCAAACCGAAAACCGAACCGAACCGAACCGAATTGAATCGGTCCAATCCAGTCCGGTTCTATCAATAAATTTACAGTTCTTTAAACCGAACCGAACCGAATTAGTATGCACAGTTCAGTTCCAATTTGGTAAGAAACTTGAACCGAACCGAACCGTGCCCACCCCTAGTATTCAGTGGCCAAGGTCTTATAGCACAAAGCTGTTGGAATTTCCACATATAAAGCCCAACCTATAATGTGATCCATGTACCTTTAACCTTGGTTTAATATAGAAATAAGCTAATTAGTAATAGGTTATGTGGAAGTCATATCTACCATAGATCTTAACTATGATGGACGGTCTAGATCTAATGGGCTTAGGTTTGTAGATTTAGGTCCTCTCTCCACCTCTATAAATTGGTGTATGATCTCCATCCTCATACACTTACTATTACAACACATATTAGGGTTTAAGAGGTAAGGAGAGAGAAACCTAAATCTTGTGCAGCTTCTCAGATCATCAATGGTTATAGACAAAGGTATGTGTAGTGATTAATTATAGGGGTTTTTAGACTTTGGTCATATGTTAATGGGCATAATTAGGCTTTGGTCATAAAAAAAACTTTTATCAGGCTTTGGTCACGATTTCTAGTTGAATCACGATCTGAGTCCAAGAACCACCGAGTTGAGTCTAAAATTTTGTTACAATACCAATATTACCCCTACTTAAATATCACATGATCTATTTAAACCATCTAAAAACTAATAAGGACACATGGCATCATCTTAGTACCACATCTAAAATCTAACGGTTAAAAGAGATGTTATCTCTCTCTCTTCTTCTTCTTCTTCTCTCTCCTCTCTACAACGATGGCAACCTTCTTCATCAACAACAACAACACAATTTCTACCTTTTACACTAATCTCAGCAAAGTCAGCAGCAACAACACCAATTCTTCCATTCCAACCACTAATATTCTCAATTATTTATAACAAACCCATCAACATTCCCAATTATCTGTAATAAACCCATCAACAACACAAGTTCATGGAATTGGTTTCGTTTTGTATAAACTTGCTGCTCTTCAAAGTTAATTTTTGGTACATGTAATTGTTTTTGAATATAATTACTTGGGTTTGAGAAATTGGGTTGTTGTAGATGAATTTGGTCATCCAAAGGTTCAACCTTTAGTTCGATTTTGGGACAAAGAAATGACAGTGGAGAGTAATCGAGATCTTGAAAAGGAAGCAAAGAAACTTTTTTTATAAAATTTATACTTTTGCACAAAGATTTCTTTAAAAAGGAGAAACTCTTATTCGTGGAGGAGAAGAAGAAGAAGATGGTGTTAGATTGCTCAATTCATTGTGGTGGGGTTTTTCTTGAACCATTCCTAGCTATTTCCATACCCACTTCTTCACCCATAAGTTACAATTAAAGAACAAAATGAGCATTTTGGTGTTGGTAATGGAGGAGGGTTTCGAAGCAAGAAGAAGAATGTTGTTAATGGAAGCAAATTGGTATTGGTAATGGAGGAAGGTCTCGAAGCAAGAAGAAGAATGTTGTTAATGGAAGCAAATTGGTATTGGTAATGGAGGAAGGTCTCGAAGCAAGAAGAAGAATGTTGTTAATGGAAGCAAATTGGTATTGGTAATGGAGGAGCATTTTCAAGTAAAGGGTATTTTTGCTATTTTCAAAAATTATCAAACCCAACTGAGTCTGACTCAAAAATCATGACCAAAGTCTAATAAAAGCTTTTTTTATGTCCAAACCCTAATTACGCACATTAACCTATGATCAAAGTCTAAAAACCCCTTAATTATATGATTCATGATCGTTATTGTTTATTGATAATGTTATTATGCTTATATGTGGTATCAGTCGCCAATATGAATCATGTTATTAGTTCTATCATCCTCGTTTAATTTAATATTGTTTATTATGATTCCACATTAAAGAAAACAATAATTCTTATTTTTATAGTTGATGATTCGTATGATTAAGATGATATTCCTTGTGATTAAATACGATAGTATTTCTTTCCGTTATAAATTACATCAAGATTAGCGTTAGTATGCTTTTGGACTCATAAATTTTTGACTGTACGTGATCATTAATTAATTGATATGGGACCTTTGGGTATTATGAACACTTATGAATTTTTGGTTAATGGTTGGCAGTAATATATATGGTGTTATGGTGCATGAATTCTCGATGCATGATTAGTTGGATAATAAGGACAGAACAACCTCAACAAAGTTTTGTTTAATGCAATATATGGTTTTAGCTGCTTCTTCTAGAATTAATTCATGATTATTATGATTACTGTTTGAAGCTAGCAGAATTACTGTCATTAATTATAATATCATGTTTCGTCCAGTAGTGACTTTGTTAATCTTGTTGGGTTATGGTTTTGGTGTGTACTGCAATATAAGTCCAATTGTGGGCTTTATTGCTAGCCTAATATAATGCTTTGTAGTCCCAAAATTGATTGATATTAGCATGTCTGGTAGTACCCCTTCTAAGTAACGTATAATCCTTATTAATCTGGACTTTCTTTACTAGCTGAAATTTAATGTTAATCCGTAGAATGTTAAATTCTTATGTAACCCGGTTCCAAAGACCCCATTCATTCTTACTGGCTAAAGTTTAATGTTTTTTTTTTTGGGGTAATTTTCCTACTTCGATTACTGCCGTAGTACACATATTTCCAAAGGAGATGATAATCTGGTATATCATTCTTTGGGTTTTGGGCCTTACTGTTACAACCCATATTAAGTATTTTTGGTCTTATAGTATACTATTACTTTGGGTTTTTGTGCCTCACTTAGTGACAAGAACCCAACCAATTGTATTATGATGATGCATTTTACTGATTAAATATTGTGCAAAATTATAATGGTAATATTTATAACAAGAAACGCATTGGTATTCACAGTAGTGGTTCCAACTAAAGTGTTATCAAAATTATTTTTTCTTATTCAATATTCGTGTTAAGGTTTTTATTGGTATTCACCACAGTGAAACCAAGTATGTTTATGAATATTGATTTTTATAAATATACCATAAAGTAAAACTGAACCAATTTTTGTTTTGGATTTAACGCTTTGTCCATTAGTGTTTTGGTAGTTTGGTATTTTCAATTACTCTTTGCACAAGATTTTCGAATTAATGTTTGCATAAGCCTTACAGTCACAACCCATAGTTAATGTGTTTGGGACTTACTGTTAGATTATTTTTTGTAATAGTTTATATTATAATGTCATTTACTTCTATGCCTAATTCATACTTGTATGCTTATGATTATTCGTTCGTTTTAAGACCCATATTATGCATGTGCCTTAGTTGAATTTATTAGATTGTGCACTTCTTATGATTAAGATGCATTATGATATTTTGATCTTGTAGCATTTATTCGGCTGCATGTTTATTCCCTTAAGATTCATATCATCATAATTTGGTATCACCACAGTGAACAAATTACGATTATTGACATTGTTTTCTGTTTTATATTCATATCAAGTTTTCTATTGGTATCCATTGCAGTGATTCCAATATGTTTAATGAATATTAAAACTTCCTTGACCATTCATATTATGATTTGGTTTTCACCACAGTGAACTAAATATTGTGTTGAATGTTAGACTAAGTACCTTATTGCCTATTTATTCACTTGCATTATTGAGCTACCCACAGGTAAATCAAGCATATGTTACATTGGATAAACTTAAGGGGTTGCACGTATTTGTGATTAAATGAGTGTAGGATATCCACATATACCATGCTTATTTTGATCATGTGATATGTCACCCATTTATAGTATTACTAAAAATCGTAGTCATATTTGTTTAATTAATGTGTTGACTAATGTTGTGAGCATGTTTATTCTTCACGTTCTATTATTCTTATATTTCGTATATTTTGTATGTTTTTATCCTTAAGAAGACTAATGTAATGAACTAGAATGAATAAGTCTAGTTGATTTTAGTGGGAGTTCTAGATCTTAGCATATGTTTTCTTATTGTTGAATCTACTGTTATTTTTTATAAAAACAGTAAAAAGGAGAAAATTATGCATTATGCATGAACTCGATTGAACATGCAAATTAAACTCAATGTTTATGTGAATAATTGTTGATGAATAATATTAAGAATCATTTCGGCACTGCTAGCTGAAAAGTTAATTGTTGAACTGATTACTATTGATAGTACTCATATATAGTATGCATGATTGTATCCTTGAGTTTTCCAATTTAATTGTTAAATCAAAGAATTTAGGCCTGTTAGTGGATGATTACTTTGTCCTCCAATTTGTTCTAAATTTCTTTGTCTACATAGTATGTTTAGTTTCACTATTACACTATTAAAGACAAGTGGAATGTGAATTAAATGGGGAGACTACTAGTTCAAGTATAGGCAAGACTTAAACAACATTATAATCATGTCACTCAAGCTTAATTCATGTTTCAAGGAGTTGAATGAACAGTTCTCTAATTGTGTTTGGATATACATTATGTGTGTGCCAATGCCATTTATGTGAATATGGCGTTTGTTTGATATAAAAGGTAAGCTTTTGGTTTTAGTATGTTTCGATCAAACTTAATTGGTATTCCTAATATTTAGTGAATTGATTATGATTAATGTTTATCTTTCTTGTGGCATAAAAGACTGGATTATACATCTAGATGAAAAATAGACTAGTAAAAGAAAGGGTTTTCCCGAATCTTGACTTCACTAATTTTGGTGTATGTGGATTGCATTAAGTTAAGTAAACCAAACACACTAAAAAGAGCCATAAGAAGTAAGCTTCTTGAAATAATTCAAATAGACATATGTGGACTTTTGATGTTCCATCTTTTAGTGGAGAAAGGTATTTCATTACCTTTATTGATGATTTTTCTTGTTACTATAACTATCTATTGCATGATAAGTCTCACATGTAAATGTTGTTTAAATTTACATAACTAAAATTAAGAGACAATTAGATAGAAATGTGAAAATTATATGTTCCGATAGAGGTGGTGAGTTTCTTGGAACGTATGATAACACTGGACAACATCCCGGTTCTTTTGCCAAACATCTAGAACGGTTAGGAATTTATGCTTAATACACAATGTCTGGTTCTCCATGACAGAATAGTGTAGCTCAAAGGCATAATCAAACTCTTATGGATATGGTTTGAAGCATGATGAGTAATTCTAACTTACCCAAATCATTTTGGATGTATACTTTATGAATTGTAGTGTATATATTGAATTAGGTTTCTAGTAAGACAGTTACAAAGACACTTTTTTTTGAACTGTGGAATAGTTGGAAACCTAGTTCAAGACATTTACACATTTAGGGTTTATCCAGAAAAAAGTCCAAAGTGTATAGATTTTACTATCCTAACCATACCGGCTACTAGAATTATTGAAACTGGAAATTATTGATTCGTTATGAATGACAAAATAAGTGGGAGTGATCATATCAACGAGGTAATCATTAAAGAAATTATGGTACCAATTTTGTTACCTCAATTTTGTAATGATATTTTTGTTACTTCTGTTGTTCCTCATGTTGTTGCACCGCTTAACAACAATAAACAACAAGTTGATCCTCAACCACTTAATGAAATTAATGTCATTGAACTGAATGTAAACACACACAAGAAGTAGCATTAAAAAGATCTTAAAGATCACGACCAGCTACTTTGGATGACCACATGTTGTATTTACAAGAATTTGAATTTAATGATCTAGTTACATTTTCACAAGCCATTACTTATAGTAATTCTGATAAAAAGATTCATGCCATGAATGAAGAGATAAATTATGTGTGGATTTTAACTTAGTTTGGGGTTAGTAGAATTGACTCAAAAGGTTCTATTGAATGCCATAAAACAAGACTTATATCCAAACAGTTTACTCAATATGGTAGTATTACTTTCTCGTGTGTGAAACCTTCACTTATGTGTTAAAGAAGAATTATCTTAGAATCATTATGGCATTGGAGACTCATTTCGATTTAGAGTTATACCAAATAAATGTGAAAATGATATTTTGAATGAAAATTTGGATAAAGTCTACATGGTTTAATTAGCCACACAACTTCATAAAGGAAGAATAAGAACATATAATCTATTTGTTAAAGAAGTCAATATACAGACTTAAAATAAGCTTCTCGAAAATGGTACCTAATGATTAATAGTATCACGTTTGGGTTTAATGTACATACCCAATGTTCAGTGGGAGTAAGTTTATTATTTTGATTATGTATGTTGATGATTTATTGTTTCGCAGCAGTGATTTTCGTTTATGTAAACATTTTTTTCTGTCTAAACACTTTGCAATGAAAGTTAAGGTGATGCGTCATATGTGATAGAAATAAAAATATTTCGGGATTTATCACAATAATTGTTGGAACGTCTCAGAAAGATTTCATTAATAAAGTTTTGGATAGATTTAATGTATTAAGGCATAATTGTAATGATGTTCCAATTCAGAGGGGGAATATTTGAATTAAATCAAGATCCTATGAATGGATTGGAACAAGAACGAATGAAAGAGAAACCGTATGCTCATATTTTAAGAGATTTAATCACCTTAAGGTGATTGGTTTTACAAATTCGGAATTTAATGGGTGTGTGGATAGTCGATAAAACATTATTGTTTCACCCATCATAGAAGCCGAATTTGTAGCATGTTGTAAAATAACTACATGCAATGTTGTATAGTTGCAAAACTTTATATCATGTCTTAGAGTTATTAATTTCTAAGTCGTTTGAATTTTATTGTAATAATGTTACAACTATATGCCTTTGTAAGAATGATAGGTATTCTAATGTTTAGCACATGATATAAAATACCTATCGATTATGGCTTAAGTTTAGAACAAGTGAGTGTCAATGGAACACATTAGTACACGTGTTAGTAAATCCACTAACTTAAGAACTAGAAATAATGATATTCTAGAATTATGTTAACAAGTTGGGTTTTGAATGTAACCCATAACTTAATGATTTTGTGGATTACTTAGTGCTTATTATTTGACATTATTTTGAGCTCATTATTATTGATTAAGTTCTGAATTTTCTGTTTTCCATTGTTTATGTACATGTATGTGAATGGATAATTGTTGACAGAAATAGTCTTTTGCGAAGACATTACTGGATCATTATTGTTACTTCCGCTTATAGACCTAGTTAATTAAATTGTTGATATCGTAGTACATGGAAGGAACCATGTCATTTATGCGATGTGGAACCGCCATGACTCATATTAGTGGTTTAATTAATGACGGTATTATGATAACCATTTCGGAAACTAATTTAGCTCTTATTGCGCGCCTTTTGTATTCTACATTAAACCGTATGTGAGATTTTACTATGGACCAAGTGGGAGACTGTTGGAATTTCCACATATAAAGCCCAACCCATAATGTGGTCCATGTACCTTTAACCTTGGTTTAATATAGAAATAAGCTAATTAGTAATAGGTTATGTGGAAGTCATATCTACCGTAGATCTTAACTATGATGGACGGTCTAGATCTAATGGGCTTAGATTTGTAGATTTAGGTCATCTCTCCACCTCTATAAATTGGTGTATGATCTCCATCCTCATACACTTACTATTACAACACATATTAGGGTTTAAGAGGCAAGGAGAGAGAAACCTAAATCTTGTGCAGCTTCTCAGATCATTTTTTTTTTTTTTTTTTTTTTGATAAGTAGGAATTTATTAGAAGTAACAAACCAAAGAATTACACCCTGATCAGCATGCCAAAGGCATCGTCAGGTACAGCTAGCAGGAGCAGAAAAACCACACATACATCTCAATGCTATATTTCACTGCATCTCAGTTGACCCATTTTTAACGAGCAAGCCATTAAGCAATTCGAACCAGTTCAAGAGCAGATCTTGAAAGACATAGAAACGTCGTCCTGGCACCCAACCCAATACCAAAGCGTGGCCTTGACTTCCACCACCATACGCTCCAACGACACCATCCTTGACCTGAAAATATGTCCATTACGCGTCTTCCACAAAACCCACATCACAGCATAGGGTAGTAGAGACCAAACCCTTTTGCCCAGATGCAAGCCCAAGCTTTGTGGCCAAGCTATGAGGAGTTCCTCTATAGAATCAGCCGTCAAGATCAATGTGTAGCAGCGGATTCTAGGACTCAGCAGTTCATGCCAGAGCTGCAGAGCAATGGGGCAATGTAAGAAAACATGGCAAATCGACTCCTCCATAAGCCTACACCCCGAACAAGAGGGATCCACTGCTGTACCCCTACGAATCAGAATGTCCTTTGTTAAGATGCTTCCCGACAAGGAGCACCAAAAGAGCATCTTGCACTTTGATGGCATCTTAACTCCCCACACTAAACTGGAAGGAAACAAACTGATATTACTACCAGGTCCCCTTTCCATGGTCACCACATGATCATAGAAAGCCTTGACTGAAAAACGACCATCTCTCGAGCCTTTCCAGAGCCAGGAGTCATCGTTTTCATCAAGTACAACAGCGTTCAGCAAGTTCTGCAGGCTTTCCCATTCTGGAATCTCCCAGTCATAAAGTGTTCTTCTGAGCTCCAAATTCCAGGCCCCCAGAGAAAGGTCGTGGGAAGTGAAGCTGCTAACAGACCCATACTTATTATTTGAGATGTTGAATATAGCAGGGTACCTCTGGTGGAGTGGCTGCTCTCCTAACCAGTCGTCAAACCAGAAACTAATCCTGTTCCCATTACCAAGTCTACAACTAATTCCTGTTTTGAACAAATTGAAGGTATCCATGATTCCTTTCCAAAGGGATGTGCCGTATGGTCGGGAGACAAGCCTAGGCCACCAACCAGACTCATCCAACCCATATTTAGAACCGATCACAGATCTCCACATGCTGTCCTGTTCACTACCAAAACGCCACAACCATTTGCCCCTTAAGGCTCTGTTCAGCTGTTGAATTCTCCTCAAACCGAGGCCACCATGCTCTTTCTTCTCACAAACCCTATTCCACCCTATCAAGTGATACTTCCTTTTGTCACCAGTAGAGCCCCACAAGAAGTTTTTCATGTGCATTTCAATCTTGTTCGCTACTCCACTTGGGATAACCATAAGAGACATTTGATATATAGGAAGATTCACAAGCGTACTATGGAGAAGGGTCAATCTCCCTCCTTTCGAGAGGAAGCGGCGCTGCCACAGGGCAAGCCGAGACTGCACTCTCTCAAGGACAGGATTCCAGACATCTTTAGCTTTGAACCTAGCCCCAAGCAGCTTCTCAGATCATCAATGGCTATAGACGAAGGTATGTGTAGTGATTAATTATATGATTCATGATTGTTATTGTTTATTGATAATGTTATTATGCTTATAAAAGCAAGGTTGTTGTTATCCAAAGACAGGAAAACCTGCATCAGATTTTATTATGTATGGACTTCGCCCATGGTCGAATCTTGGATCTCCGCTGTTTAACTGTGATCCCAAAGCCACATTAGACCTATCAAAGGTAATGCTATACATGATTAAATTGTTCTTCCCTTTTCCGTTCATAGTTATGGTGCTGTCAAGTGAATTGTTGTATGTTTCAGAAACGCATTGGGCATCGCTCGCCTGCCCACGTAGGAGTGGGATGAAGCACTGGAAGAAATACTCAAAGCTGCAGGTATGGATCAAGTAAAAAACATACATATTTTGACCAACATACATATTTTGAAGCAGCTATTAACCTAAAGAAAAAAAACTAAACTTTCTCAAAATACTCAAAGCTGCAGGTATGGATCAAGTAATTAACTATCATGATGAACATGGAATGTGACTAAATTTGTACAATGAACTTTTATTGTTTCTAATGTTTTTACAGGAATTCAACCAAATGAAAATTTTACAATATGAGCAGTATTTCAGAAACTATAAGACATGCTATTGGGCATGAACCTGGCCTTCAATGCAGTGTCGATAAGTCAGGAAATAGTCAGCTCAACTTGATCTACCTATGCACAAACACTAGGATAAAAAATTATGGAGTGTCCTGGCATGCCAATCCCTTGCAAGATTTGCAAGCAGACCATCAAGTTCCCATCATTTTAAATGAATTTACATGACCATCTTTTGAATGCAATGTTTTGTTACTGTCCTGAAATAAAACCTGCATTGCATCAATAGTTACTTGTTGTTGTTGAGATTAATGTTGTATTTAATCGAACCGACGAAAAAAATTAATTAACACAACAAAAAATTATCACTACCTTAATCATTTAATCCCCCTGAATGAAACTGATTAGCTCAATCAGTATTATTAGTGAGTATTTGATAAAATTGATTAAGACAAGATTTAACATTTTAACCTACATACTTAGTAGATAGAGATGTGCAAATGTGTAGGACAAATTTTGTCCTACATTATAAAGTGCATACGAGGTGTATGTTGAAATATCTCTTGAAAATATCACAAAAGAGTCTCAAACAAGCAGATTTCTTTTCCCAACTAACAAGACCCAAACATGGAATTATTCGGCATATTCTTCTCAGAAAACACCGAAGCATTCTGACTTTTTCCTTCTCTTCTCTCTCTCAAACACTTCTTCAATCATTTCAAGTTTTGGGTATTCTTCAATTCCTTGTTCTTGATCTTGGGTTTTTTTTAAAAATCCAAAAGGTTTAGAATTGGGATTTTTGAAGAAAATGGGTTCTTCTGAAGATGAAAAGATTGAATGTTTGAAAGAAGGGAAAGGGAAGAGATTATGGAAGAAGGTGAAATATCAATTGGTTGAATATCATGCTTTGCCTGCTTATTTGAGAGATAATGAGTATATTATTGGTCATTATAGATCGGAATGGCCATTGAAGCAAATTTTTCTTAGCATATTTTCCATTCATAATGAAACTCTCAATGTTTGGACGTAAGTTTTCTATCTCAAGAATTTGGATTATTTACCATCTGGGTTTTTTTTTTTTTTTTTTTTTTGTTTTTTGGTATTGAATTGAACCTCTAATGTATTTTGATTGCTTTTAAAATTCCAATTTTAGCGGGGTTGTCTTTTTTTCATTTTCATTTCTAGAATTATTATAGAAATGTACATCTTATAAGTAATTAGATTGCCTTAAAAATTGTAATATTGTTTTGGGGATGTTAGGAGATTGCGAGTCTGACTCCTGCTCGCCCGTGTCAGGGTGGGGGTGTGTCGATTGTGTTTTCCCCTGCCATTGATATACATTATATTGTGTTTTTTACTATTAGGCGGGATCTAATAATAAATTGGTTCTCAATGGAAGAGGAAATTATCTAATATTTATTTTACCATGTTATACTTTCGATTGGAATATTTGATTTGCAGAGTTATATTTAGCTGGGGTGTTTTTTTTCGTATTCTCATTGGTGCTCTTGTACAAGTGTTGTTAGTTATTCAGAAGTCACCACTGTTCATGTTGGCTTGTATGTACTAAAATATATGGAAAATCAAGAAGCACTAATTGAGCCATTAAGGGAGTCATACTTGTGTCAAATGGTAATAATAATGTCCTTATATGTTCAACAATTCCTTCTCTACCTTAAGTTGTTCCTTCGGTTAGAAAATGTAATTGTAAATGATTCTTTGGGGTACTAATGGTTAGACAAACAAAAAAGATGATTTGTTGGTGCTTTTTCTGGATTTATATAGTTGGTACATATACAAGATTAAATTACCTTTAGCATATACCTTACAAGATCATTGGTATACAACCACACGTACTCATTATTGAAGTGGATGCCCATGTAGGACTTTGCATTTTTTGAGCCATGAAGAATATGAAAATAACTGATTGAAACTACACTGACAAATCAATGTTAGAACTTGAACTAAACTACAGACTGAACATACTGTTGAAGGAATTTCTCTATTCTTTTTTTTTTTTCCCCATAGGATAGTTTGTGAAGCACTTTACGCCATTGTTTCTCCCTGCCAACATCTTTGTGGATCTTGTGCTTAAAACTTTTATAACTGTGTTCAACATATTTGCTCTCGTTCTTTTTACAGGCACTTGATTGGATTCATTCTCTTCCTTGCGTTGACGATATACACCGCAATGAAGGTCCCACAATTTGTGGATGTTCATTCTCTGCAACATTTGACTGATGCTGTTAAGAGATTAGATCTACACAAGATGCATTCAGAATTCTTGACATGTCTTTCTTCCTTGCCCAACATACCCGATCTGCATAGATTAGGGGATGATTTAAAGGCTTCCCTATCCTCAATTGACTTGCTTCCATCACTACCAAGTTGGCATACTGTGGAACTACTTACTAATTGTCTGCCTGAACGATTCTCTTATAAAAATCAAAGTGATCCGTGTGTTCTGGTAAGTGTTTCTGATGTTTATTCTAATAATAATCTGTTCAAATATTTTATCATAGTCATCCAAAAAATCATTTGAAACTTTGAAAATAAGAATTATGCTCTATCTACCTCTCTATAATTTGATGGCATCAAGTTACATCTACAAGTGGTTTCCTGTGCTAAGAATTTTTTCCAAGATACACAATTCTGCTGTAGTATCTTGCAGGCAGTGTCACAACTCACAACATACATTTAAAATTAGAGAATTGTTACTCTGATAAATTTCCATCTGATAAGTAGTGATGTCTTAAATCATTTAGAGCAATATAATTTCTTGTGAATGTTCCTTTTTTGTTGTTTGATTGGTCTTAAAATTTGTCAATGTACCAGTGTACTGCAAGAAATAATTATAGACGGTTCAATGTTAGATTGAACTGTTGCTGTGTGTTTACACACGATCACTCTTGGAGATAAATAACTTGGTGGGTGTTTAGATATTTGTTGTAAATGAGGACAGTTTTGGTTAATCTTTTAGCTCTAGGAATGCTTTGGTTACATTGTTTTTAGTAGCTTAACTAGTGAAGCAAGCTTACAAATTTCAAAGGGCTTGTAAAAATGTTTGGTAAGAGACTAATAATCTGTGGATCAACGAAGTTTCTTAAAAAGTGCTCAATCTCATTTGTTCTACAGTGCATGACCGATTGATGAAATTTGCATTTTGTGGGGATGGTGTCTGTTATTAGGAACTCAGTTGGTATCATTGAGACCCTGGCATTGCTGGATACTATTGTTTTCTGCGCCCATTTTTCGAATGCAATTCTTGGACTTGTGAGAACTTGAGTTATGGATGTTTTTTGAGAACAAATGGCATTCTTGTTAAACAAATACAAACTTAAAAACGGTTTTGCTTTAAAATATTTGCCTATATTTCATCTGGTTTAGTGATAATGCACCGATTACTTGAGCCAGATGGGCACATACGAGATTGTGATGGAACATTTCCCCTTCAGTGCTTAGGTTTTTTGTCTTGTATGTAATGTGAGGTTTTGGTGTGCTTGCGTGTGAACTTTTTAATGACTATGTCGGTTCAGTTTCTAATATCTATAGATCGTATTTGAAGGTATTCCAACTTCTTAGACTAATTTTTGGTAGAAAAGGAAATCATCACTTCTTATCTACACGAATATTTTTCTTAAAAGCTTTATTTTTTCTATGGTTTCAATAAAAATATCAACATGCTTTATTGTCAAAAATTCCAGCAGGGTCATTATTCTTCTGATAAGGTGCATGACTATTTTTTATCCCATGCAGAAAAATGTAAAAACGGATCTGTTGAACATTATAGCACCTCTAGTGTTGAGGCCGATCACAAGGTGGCCCTTTTACGCCTTTTTGGGTGGAGCCATGTTTTGCCTGCTTGCTAGCAGTACATGCCACCTTCTCTCTTGCCACTCAGAGCGCGTCTCATACATCATGCTCAGGCTTGACTATGCAGGAATTGCTGCTCTCATTGCAACCTCCTTTTACCCACCTGTTTACTACTCATTCATGTGTGAACCATTCTTCTGCATTCTCTATTTGGGCTTCATAACCATCTTAGGAATCGCTACCATCCTGGTCTCACTCCTCCCTGTCTTCCAGAAACCCGAGTTTCGCAGCACACGTGCTTCCCTCTTCTTTGGAATGGGTTTATCAGGCTTAGCACCTATATTGCACAAACTCATTGTGTTCAGACATCAGCCCGAGGCTCTCCATACCACAGGGTATGAAATACTGATGGGTCTTCTTTACGGACTTGGGGCTCTAATATATGCTACAAGGATCCCCGAACGATGGATGCCGGGTAAGTTTGACATTGCTGGGCACAGCCATCAATTGTTCCATGTGTTGGTTGTAGCAGGAGCATACACGCATTATCGTGCAGGGTTGATTTATCTCAGGTGGAGGGATCTGCAGGGCTGCTAGCAAATTATCTGTGTACAGATAATGATGAGTGCATTGATAGTGGTGGCTGTCATTGTTGATGAGCATAGTCATTATATATTGTTGTGATAATGTAATATTATGATATAGTTTGAAGTAAATGGTGATAACTAGGTGGAATTGAAAGCAATTTCTTAGCTGTATTTGATATATAGAAGTCCTGCCCTTTTATTAGTTTTATTTCTTTTTTTCTGGGGAGTTCTTAACAATTGTTTCTGTAATAATGCAACAAAAATGACACACTTATGTATGATTCATGACATTATTTGTAATGTAACATTCTGTATGTAGCTTTACATTTGAGACTCAAATAAAACTATTAATTCCATGGTACTGAAACTAACATTTTTTTTATTATTTTTTTCTTTCTACTGAAACTAACATAGTAATATGAAATCACAAGTATCTATTTTTGTGAATAAAAGAGAAATGAACATAACTGTAGGTCTGCAACCAGTGTAGTTTGATGCAAAAGTACAGTTTCTATTGAGGATCACTAAAATTTACAGCCCCTTTAAAATGGTAACAAGTTAAAAATAAATTAGGATGACCCGGCCCATTACAAGTCCAATAAAGTTGATGGACAAGAGTTAGAAATTACTATAGATGGCCCGGTACGTGAAGAGTCTCGAACCTGCGACCTTCGCCTTATTAGCACGACGCTCTAACCAACTGAGCTAATGGGCCATTTGTGAACGAGAAGCCATTTGTAACGTATTATCAAAATTTGACAATGCTGAAGTGATTAATACCTTGTGGAGACAGACAGCTTTTATGTAATGTAGCCTACCAGAACCATGGGTCACATGTATTGCTACAATTAGATCTAACAAGCATGAGGATCACCTGAAATGTGACAGAAAACCAAGAGGAGATAAGTATAACAACGCCATTTACTTGCTGTCGGAGCATATCCTTTTCTGTTTTCTTAATAAAAGGTCAAATTACAATACAGACCGTGATGTAAATTCTTTGAATGATGATCTGATCTTTATCAAAAGCTTTTTAATTTTTTTCAAAAAAATACAAATATCTTACTGTTTTCCTATACAAATTTACATTATTCTAATCTGAACACATCCTTTGAATTGAACCTTATACGAATTCTAAATTCTTCCTTACATATCTTATTAGCTCACCATTGTATAATAGCTAAATCCAGATGGAAAGAAATGCGCACAAAAATCCCAAATGGTATTTAGATTTTACTAGGAATGCAAACCGACAAATTATCCTGAGAAAACGGAACTGAAAGTGCGCTACAAAAAGCCGAATAGGAGGTAACTTTATTCTTTGATGTCGGCATTCATGATTCATGACCGCTTTACTCTCATCATATACACGTGTCATTTAATTACATGCATTAAGGCTGAGTATCTACCCATGTGTTCTCTCTATAAAAAGATGTTTTGATTGCAAACGCCATGAATGACCACTTTCAACATGGGTTTGGATTATGTGCTCCAACTGTCCTAATAAAGCCTCCATCATAAAAAAAAAAAATACATTTCTTAATTTTGGCATTTGAAGAGAACCAAGAAATTTTACTTTAAGGTCACTTTAATTAAAAAAAAAAAAAAATTTATTTTTTAGATAATTTATAGAGATTAGAGTTTGAAAAAACCAAAGACAACAGTCAATAAAACATGCAAGATCAACAGGTGTCATAGAATAGGGGCTTTAAAGTGAGGAGAGAGAATCACACTTGACACTTCCCAACACTCTATTTAGCACAAAACAAAACACTCACAAATAAATCTCAAACCTTAAAAAACCTTCTTTCTCCACACCATCTACCTTCTTCATTCTTCATTAATAATAGCTAAAACCACCACCTAAACCCATTACATTTTCAAGAAAGAAAATCCAAAGCTCTTCAAGAAAATGGTTTCACCAGACTTAAAATCACCATCTTCTTCTTCTTTCCATACTTCATCACCAAACAGACATCACAATAAACCTACTTCCTTTCATCTTACCGACACTTTCGTCTTCTTAACTGGATCCATGGTTGCTCTTCTTCTTTTCTGGGCATTTTGGTCACTTTTTAATCCTGTTCCTACTACTACCCAAACCTCTAATCTCTCTTCATTTCCACAACCAGAATCCCAACCACAACAACAACAACAACAACAACCAAACAATCCCCAATTCATATCCTCTACTGCTAACTTACGCCATGACCCTCCAAACCCTACTTTCTACGATGACCCAAATCTTAGTTACTCAATTGATGATAAAATCAAAGATTGGGATCAGAAACGTCATCAATGGTTATCATTACATCCATCATTTGCAGCTGGAGTACAAGAAAGAATCCTTTTAGTTACTGGATCTCAACCATCTCCGTGTCGTAATCCTATTGGTGATCATTTTCTGTTGAGATTCTTTAAAAATAAAGTTGATTATTGTAGAATCCACGGTTATGATATTTTCTACAATAATGCTTTATTTCATCCAAAAATGACAACATTTTGGGCTAAACTTCCACTCGTCCGATCTGCAATGATAACTCACCCAGAAGCTGAGTGGATTTGGTGGGTTGACTCAGATGCTGCTTTTACTGATATGGAATTCAAATTACCATTGGATAGATATCGAGATTCTAATTTAATTGTTCATGGATGGTCACATTTGGTTTACGAGAAGAAAAGTTGGGTAAGTCTTAATGCAGGAATTTTTCTAATTCGTAATTGTCAATGGTCCATGGACTTTATGGATGTATGGGCTAGTATGGGCCCACAAACACCAGATTATGACACGTGGAGTAAAATTCAAAAAGCTACATTACCTGATAAGTTTTTTCCACAAGCTGATGATCAATCGGCTCTAGTTTATTTGCTTTTAAAACAAAAACAAAAATGGGCGGATAAGATTTATTTAGAAAGCGAGTTTTATTTTGAAGGTTATTGGGAAGAAATAGTTGGAGTATTGGATAATTCTACTGAGAAATATAGAGAAATTGAGAAAAATGAGCCAAAGTTAAGAAGAAGACATGCAGAAAAAGTGAGTGAATGTTATGCTGAGTTAAGAGAAAAATATCTTAAACAAGCTGGTTATGGTTTAGGAAGTTGGAGAAGACCATTTATAACACATTTTACTGGATGTCAACCATGTAGTGGAGATCACAATCAATTATATTCAGCTGAGAATTGTTGGAATGGTATGCAAAAAGTATTGAATTTCGCGGATAATCAAGTGTTACATAATTATGGATTAATACGTCGTGATCTACTTGATTCTAACTTTTTATCACCATTGCCGTTCGATTCTCCAGCTTGAGGTATAATAATCATGTAAGGATCAAGTGTTGTTGGTCTTTTTTAAGTGTAAGAGTAGAGCTATAAAGGAATATTGTGTAGAATATATAGATAGAAAGAATCCTATGTTTTTATGCATAATTGGAGGATAATTAGCCACTTTAGTAAGGAGTTATTTTGTTTTGGCTCCTTTATAAAAAGGAAGTGATTGGGTCAGGTGTTCTTGACCTGAATTTGGGATTTTGTCTAATTTAATGTTATTTTTAGGGCACTTTGAGGTAATGGGGCATGATTAAAATTTTCGCAATGTCCCAAAGCACCATTAGTTTAACAGGAAATGGTACTCCACAACCATAAAAGTTGGTTGGTTTAATTTATAAGGTGGAATTGTAATTACTAGCCTATATGCCATATATGAGATCAGTGATCCATTTGGAATTTTGGATCTAGGTTTCACGATACACTGAAACTTATTATGCCATTATATATATTGACTACTGCTTGCCCCAAAGCACCAGTACCTATGCTCAGTCTACTGATGTAAGGGACTCATTTGCTCAATCATACGTTATAGTATGATACATCTACATCTACGAAGCTGGTTTCTAGGCTCCAGCTTCTAGGCTCAACACGTTACAACAGAAACAATTAAGTTCTTTCGTTATGCAAATTAGGGGTGCTACTCCGTGACTTCAACAGCAATACCCCCCAATTAAGTTCTTTCATTATTCAAATTAGGGGTGCTACTCCATGACTTCAACAGCAATATCCCCCGGACTACACTAGTCACTGGACATTCCCAGGCATTTCAGTCATTTATGAAAGGTAAACAAATACCAATTGAAATATGTTTGGGATCCTGAAAGCACACCTCTATTTCACTTCAGGAGACATAACGTAGGCCTATAAGGTGGTGTTGCAGGCTTGCACGTTCGGGTATATTCAGCAGGATTAGTGGATGCACGGCTGCTCATTTATGCTGGTTCAGTTTCAGTGGTTCATGATGATAATTTGGTCATTTTGTTCATCAGTGGAGCTGTACCCTTCAGACATACTATATTGCAGGCTTTCCCGGAATTCAACCGGCCTGCAATCCTGCATGTATGTGGATTGATGGTTCAGTGACATAGATAAAGTTATCAAGGTCCCGAACCTGCCTGTAGAACTAAATCCACGCTGAATCAAGTTCCTGACACAATAGCCTTAAGTTACAATACAACCATATGTCTGTTCATATTCTTCTGTAAAATTGTAAAGGAGGATGCAGAAGGCGTTGTGTATTCGAGACATTAATTTTTGAACAGGTCATGGTCTGCCTACTTCCTTTGAAAAGAATCATAATTATAAAATGTACAGTTCTCAGGCATCTTCAGTCTTTTGAGCTTTCGAAATTGTTTTTCGAGCCATTCCGTGTGTAAGGGGCATGGATCGGGCTTCCCTTTTGCAACTGCCTTCTTTGAAATAAAATAAAACCAACCATGCCTCCATTCAAACTGTAAAGGTTTGAGATCAATATCAGGAACACATAAAAAGGCAATTAAAAAGCTATCTATACTGAACTGCTAAATATTTGCTCGTTAGATTCCAGAATGAACTGAAGGACCTACATAGCGAGAACGAATTGACATGTCTGGATAAACCCTTGAATAAGCAAAAACCCTTTCCTCCATTCCTTGCTCAAACACTATTCCTTTCTCTGCTGCTGCAGCAGATGCCAATTCAGAAATGAGTTTTGCAACCTGCAAAAAGGAGATTATCAAACTAGTTATGTTTCAATGTACGAGTCTCACTTGTCAATTACGATCTGATTAAAGAATGTTATCAAAGCAACACATTCGCCAGATACTAAGCCAGTCTGTTGTATGCTTTCTGTAATGCCCTGAAAAAAGATACATCCACAAGGCGTCTGACAGGATGCTTCTATTTCCTACAGAGGGAGAAAGAAGCTTCACCTCGGAACGGTACTCTTTCTCCACAGCACCAACTGTTGCACATTGATTAAGGAGTCCAACCAGCGTGAAAGCACAAATAAAAATCAAACTTTCTAACAGTTGCTTTTGAAAAGCTTCCTTCTCGAGCACCTATCCAGAAACAAAGTACTTGACACAATAAAAATTCCAAAACCAACCCACATAACATTTAGCCACGTTAAAAAAAAAAAAAAAAAAAAAAATCATAAACAAACTTCTATTCCAGTTAAACTTTATAGGCATTGAACAAAATGTCGTTTTAAACTTTATAGGCCTAGATATACAACATTATTATGAAATATGCAATTTATAGTCAATACTTTATAAAAAAAAAAAGATTACTACTAAGCAGAAGGATGAAAAATCCCTACCAACAAATCCAAAAAATTTCAATAAACAAAAAATCCTCAGTTCAGAAGCTTCTCGTAGACTCCCTCTAATCCACTAATCTCCCAACTCAATGTCTGTTAACTTCCTGTGTTCAATTTCCATTCCATCTACTCTTTCAATACCTCTCACTAAAGTATCTTGCGCTCTGTCCCCTCGACTTATCTTCACCTCACTCTACTTGTACATATCTTCTACTCCTTGGATTTGTTAGTATTTTTTTCCCATACTTTTTATCAGGTATTTCTGATCTGTAACTTTTTTTTGAAAGGTAATACTTTCTGTAACTTGTAAAACCCCATTTTTATAAATCTTTATTCTTTAAATTTTATTTGATTATAAAATATTACATACATGTCCTTTAGGGGTTTGGAGTTAATTTAATATTAAATTGAAGGATGAAATATTGATAATTAAATAAGTAGATGGATTTGGGCTGGATGACAGATTCATTTATGGTCCAAGAATAAAGCCCGTTAAATTGTCCATATTATTTATAGTAAAATCTTAGGGTTTCCATACATTTTCTTATAATGAAGAAAAACAACTAGAAGGAAGCTAGAAGAAGATTTGGATTTTATTGCTTGTAGAAGTGATTACAAACTTTCAAACTATTTTTATAGTTCTAATTTTTCATGTTTATTAAAGAATATAAATAGGTACGAATTTTGTAGATTTTATATATCTTCCCAACGTCCAAAATTCATGAAATAATTTGTCCATATACAATGAAGAATCCTAAACAACATACTAAAATTTTAGATTTACCGGATTTATGGTCTAGGAGAAATAAATCATTTATGAACAGTTGCAGTCTGTTTTCTCTAAACTGCTATAGTCAGATTCAAACTAATAAACGTGGCATTTAACTTGATTGAAAACACAATTTTGAATAACATACTCGAAAATCACTTGATTTGAGTGAGTAGTTTTAAAGTACAAATTTAGCAACATAATTGTTCATATGTTTCTGAATTCTGTTATGTCTGGGGAAAACGATTGTTTACTTACCTTTTGGTTATCGAAACGGCTTCAAATTTTTATTGTAGTTAAAATTTACTATGTAGAAGAATAAATTTAGGTATATTTGGATATTTCCTAGACGGCTTAGCCTACAGAATTGACCCTACAGACCTTCATAGCCTTCGGGGTTAGTCTGGGGGCCACATTAGAAAGCTCAAGGGAGCTATTAGAGATCATGAGTTAGGGATACATCAAGGCTAGCCAAGCTTGCAGGTGAGCACCCACTTGGGTTTTGGTTTCCGCGTAGAGGTTCTTAACCATGCTCAAGGCACACTGTTGCAGTGTGGGTACGGCAAATGCGTGGAGTGCATCATGTGTAAGGTGTACTAGTGATTGGGCATATGTTGTGGTTACACAGATTGTTAAACCCGAGAACCGAATAGAGGCCAGGACGTGGTTTTGTGATTTTGATCGATGTTAGAATGATTCTAATGCTTATGAGTTTCTTAGAACTTGTTGTTAATTAATACTATGAGTGAAATGTATATACTTGTGTTGTGAAACTGAGATAACAATGATGACATTGAGGAACCATAGAATTTCATATGGTGGAAACTAATAATCATAATTGCGATGATGTTTTAGTTGATGGAAACCTATAAATGTTGAAAGGATTAATAATTTGAATGAACGAAATATATTTTCTGGTATTGTTTGAGTATTAGATGATTAATAACGTGTATGTGATTTAGTTTATTTTAATGAAGTCAACTATATTTGTCTACTAGGTATTAACTCTGTTTTGCAGGTGGATAGGTCAACTAATTTATTTTGTGCAGGTGGGCAGATCTATCTTTAAAAACAGTTGTTGTTTAAGGTAATATAATTTTAGTATCGATCCGATGACTTTGTAAATCAATATGTTGGGATTTAATAATGGAATTAAACATATGATTACGGCTTGGATAAAAAGTTTAATATGATTGAATGCTCGAGAAGAATATGGCTTTTAGTGTGTGATTATGGTCTTGGCATGGAAGAATTATCTTTTAATCGTATGTTGGTACTTTAAATATATTATGTTATGTTGTGGGAATAGATTTTCCCCTTGTTTACTCATACCAGCTTTTATGTTGATCCATGTTGCTTTGTTTTGCACGTGGGTGTGTTCTATTTGGAATTCTAAATGGAATGTAGGCAGGAGAGGTTAGGGCTATGGAGCTATGACAAACGCTTGCTGGGATCAGTAGAGATCTTTAGATTTTTTTTTTTTTTTTTTTTTATTTGATTCGAACGTTGTATTCATGTATTTTATTGATGTAAGTAATTTGTATAATTGGTATCTATCGTTTGAATTTTTCCTTTAGTGTATATTATTTAAGATTTTTGTTGGATTTGGTTTTGAGTTAGAAATTGTTGCGGCCTAGGTTTATTTTATTTTTATTTTTTAAAATTCCGGTCGTGACATAATTATTGTTCAACGGATACCTATAAATGCTTGCTGAATCAATTTTTTTAATGCAAACATGAAATGAGCTGCATCATTTCCATGTCTTGCTTGTATGATGATGATCGAGTAAAACAACCACTGTCCAAAATTCCCTTAGTTTGAAGATTTTGTTAAATCAGTTAGCTACTCTCCTACATTTTTCAGTTGCCACTATACAAGTTGTATTCAATGCAAATGATTGTAAATAATATGCCTACTTGGCTAATAAGTAGTAGAGTACTCCATAATTTGGCCAAAAAAAAAAAAAAAACAATTCCATAATATACATTATCATACATATACCTTACAAGGACGTCCTTGAGATTCGAATCTAGTAGCTATAGCAGATGCCCATTTCCCATAAGCAGCATTGAATTCATCTGGATTGATATCAGTCGTTTGGTCATCGGGTTTTCCAGACTTTCCCATAAACAACACTTGACCAGGATCTTCAATTGTAAGTGATGTACCTATCATCCCAATCTGGAAGAAAACCAAATCTGCTCAACCAAACAAAACACACCCATTAATTTAAGAGTAGTTATTCAGATAAGGGTATAGGTCAAATGAAATCTCTACCAATTAATTTTATACATCTGAAATCAAGAATGTTACAACTACAGTAATATAATACAGTACCTTTCAATCGAGAAAGAGGAATGGCTTTAATAACTTTCTTGGCTCCAGGAACAGTGCAACAGACAAAAATCGGACCAGGAGGGTAGGTAGGAATAGCTTCACCTGGCATGATCATTAAATCATTTCCGTCACCCATACTTTGTAAAATTCCTGCAACTCGGTCATCACCTATAATGATGGCAGGAACGATGGTATTGGTTTTGGTAGGTGAAGAAGAAGAAGAAGAAGAAGACGAAGAACTAGTTATAGACATAGACATACACATGGTGGTGGTTTTTAAGCTGAAACGACTAGACCAGAGTGATCTTGTTCTAGTACTAGTATTGCTACAACAAGAAACTCCAATTGATGGTCTAACAGTTAACATTTCTGCGTTCCAGTGGTGGTGGTGGTGGTGGTGGTAGTTGCGGCTTCTTCGATCTGTTTTGGTTCGATCCCAATTGAGGGGTGAGGGGATAAGTGGTATAGGGTTTGTTTTGTACACAGTTGGACTAAATCTAATATTAAAAACAATTGGCAGTTCCAATACTGGGAATTGGGCACCAGGCCCAGATTTTGAGTCCAATGTAAATTCAGAATGGGTCTATATTTAGATTACAAGTTGGTGAACCCGTGCTACGCACCGGGATTTGTCTTATTCCACCAAACTTTTTTTAAGAGATTTTATAATGATTTTATAAGTGATTTGTTGAACCAAGTTTTTTTTAATGCCCTTCTTAACCTAAATTTGTAGAGATTTATAATTAATATTTTTTGTATTTAATATCTAAAGGGTTTTAAGGTTTCTATAAATCTCTGTTGACATGGAAGGTGGATTTCCTTTTTAAGACGTCACGTGGCACTTGTTAGGCTCTACTATTATATAGTATATAGATTTAGAAATTCAGGATGGGTCTATATACTGGAATTGCAAAAAAATTTATATGTGTAGCCAACTTCTATGTGGGTGTGTACACCCAATCATATGATGCCACGTGTCTATAAAGTGGTTGGAAAACTGATAAGCCCACTAGGGTTAACTAAACCCATACTAGGTTATATTATTATTGCCACATGGCATTTTGTGATTGGGTGTACACACCCACATACAAGTAAGCTGCGCATATAAAATTCTCTGCTGGAATTGGGCACCAGGCCCAGATTTAGGGTTTTTTTTCTTTTTATAATTTCTTGCTAAGTTTGAACTTTGAACTAATACAGATACATACAAGTGAGAAAGGGATTTCCTTGTACTGTGTGAGGGACAGTTTACTACTAGTACAATTTTATTCAAAAGACTGAAAGAGGCTAAGAAACTGAGAGATCTTCCACAATATTAATCTCAAAAATTAAAATAGTTGAAAACATCCTCGGGCAATTTATCTCAAAAAACATGAGTCGGTTGAGTTTTGTATCAGTACAATGAAAATAATATGACAAGGTTTAGGTATAAAAGCTTGGTAACCTACTGCAAGCTCTGCTCCCATTTCCCACTCATCGCTCAGTTGACTATCGGTGTGCTCATTGAATTTCAAAACTACTACACAATATCTAAGCCTATACAAATTACATTGTACAGGCGTGCAGCCATAGCCCTTTTCTTCATATTAGATGACATTTTGGAATTAATGGAAAAAAACAATTGCGCTAGAACCATAGTTTTGAGTTGCAGATCTCAATATTCTGTTAAGTTCATTCTGATGGCCACACAATTTTTGCATGAGATTGAACGAAATGCTGCGAAAGGCAAATCCACCGACTGATCTTGGTTACATCGTGGCCGTTCTCTATAAACAACTGAACAGCAATTCTATACCTGGACTACCTCAGGTAAGTAGAAGAAACCCAAAGCAGCAAATATGTTATGAGTGAGGTTGTGACTTCTAAACTCCTCTGACCACGAAGAATGGGTGGAATCACAGACACCATCATGAAGGTCCCCAGTAGCCAGGATACACCAAAAGCACCAACCCTGGATGAATAAAGCCAAATGTTATTCACAAAGCAAAACAAAGATTCGGAAAGCAATATCAGATGGCCTTCAGTAATACAAAGATTAGTAATCGTACCCGTACAGTAGAGCTCGCATTTTGTTCTTAAGCCGACCATATATAAAATATATGGTTGCCAGGAGGGAAATGGCTACCTGAAAGGTTGGTCCCTCTTCCGTTGGAAACAAGACTGTGAGAACACCAAGTATCGCAAACACAGTTGCTGTTGTTAAGATGTATTTGGTGGCTGGAGTTTGAAATCTACTGGTGACAGCTTGCACGATACGCGACTGAGTAACATCTTTCACCTTTTTCTTGATGTTAAGTTTTGGTCTTCTCCTATCATGAAACTGCTGCATAATTATCTTGTCATGAGCTGACTCTATAGCATCAACACTCGGCTTATGTCCTCCATATTCATTAATCAGAAAGTTCCTTGCTGCTTGTATTTCCTCCTCTGAAGCCTCCTGGCTGATACCAAGTCTTTTAAATGGATCTCTTACGTTAATTCTAGGGAAAACAACTGCAAAATGAAGACGAGTTCAGGTAAAGCTCCTACAATAAAGATGATAATGTGTAAACATCAATAAACATGTTAAAAGAGTAAAAGGAGTTGGGTCAGAAAAATGTATTCCAAGCTCTTAACCAAATTATAAATGTATTCCATATAATCCAAGCAACTAATTGAGTCACTCACTCCTAGTTATTCTTATAATCCTCACAAACACCATAATGAGATCTAGATTGCTTAGCAAGGAAGGGGCCAAAGCCAAACCACAACAAGAAAAAAAAAACACCCTTCTTTTTTTTTTGGATTGGCAAGCGGGGTTGAGGGGACCCCTACCCCTTTTAAATTACATGTGGAAACTTATATCAACAATCAGCTGTTGACGTGTTTAGAACCCACAACCTCTCCACTTTGTGAGAGGGGTGCTACCATTGAGCCACATGCTCATTCCCAAAAAACGGTGTGGTAAGCCTGTTTTTAATGAGATCAGTAACTCGCAAAAAAAAGCACCCTTCATTTCACTTGCACACATAAAATCCCGAAATGTGATTTCTAAAGCTTACTGGCTGGCAAAAATCCTCCTAATTTTATCGTTAATAATTCAGCAGAAACTATGTTGTTTTAATTTTATATTGCACTGCCCTCAGACCACACCATCACTATATTAATAATACCAACTTACCAAAAAAAAAGGTCCTACTTGCTACAGTGAAGAAACTGTTTCATGACATGGCATGCAACATTATTCTCACGAGTATATTGCAAGTATTTATGCTACCACAAATAATTCAATTAAAATCACGCTATTACACTAGCTCAAGCATTAGAGAGGTCATTTCTTCAAATGAATTTAATCAAGTCCCTTTGTTCAAGTGAATCAAAATATTATCTTAGATAGTGTCTCATTAATTGTTCTTCATCTTCTTGTCACATTTCAACATTTCTAGCTATATCATTAAAAAACATAACATAAAACCCGGTAATCAATTTTCCCCATATATACCGACCTACATTCCAGGCCCCACTTCTTTGGAAAAGGATCAGTGCTTTTGGTTTTTTTCCAACCAACCAACATGTTTTGACTCTTAAGTCCATCTAACCAACTAGGGAAAATTAGACTCAACCCCCCAAACAATGGACATCTTTTGATTAAACCCCCATATATTCAAAAAATTTGACTTTCTACCCCACCGTTTGATTCCGTTAGGTTTTCCATCCAGACCTAATTTTGACTTCCCTAAATACCCCTCTTTCTATTATTAGTCAAAACCCCCTAATTTTGACTTCCCTGTATTTGTATGTCTTTGACATAACCCCCCAGAACCAGAAAATTAAATCTGAGAAGAAGAAGAAGGAAGAAGGAAGAAGGAAGAGGGAAGAAGAAGGAAGAAGGAAGAAGGAAGAAGAAAAAGAAGAAGAAGAAGAAGAAGAAGAAGGAAGAAGGAAGAAGAAGAAGAAGAAGAAGGAAGAAGGAAGGAAGAAGGAAGAAGAAGAAGAAGAAAAAAAAAATTAAATCTGAGAAGAAGAAGAAGAAGAAGAAGGAAGAAGGAAGAAGAAGGAAGAAGAAGAAGAAGAAGAAAAAAATTAAATCTGAGAAGAAGAAGAAGGAAGAAGGAAGAAGAAAATTAAAGCACGACTGTTTCTTCTTCTTCTTCTTCTTCCTTCTTCCTTCTTCTTCTTCTTCTTCTTCTTCTTCTCAGATTTAATTTTCTGGTTCTGGGGGGTTATGTCAAAGACATACAAATACAGGGAAGTCAAAATTAGGGGGTTTTGACTAATAATAGAAAGAGGGGTATTTAGGGAAGTCAAAATTAAGACTGGATGGAAAACCTAACGGAATCAAACGGTGGGGTGGAAAGTCAAATTTTTTGAATATATGGGGGTTTAATCAAAAGATGTCCATTGTTTGGGGGGTTAAGTCAAAATTTCCCAACCAACTATGATATCTATCAATGTGAATATACAAGCTGGTAGACTTAGCTTGGCACTGGACAAAACCAGGAGTCGGAAAAAACGGATCTAGCAGGGATTCTAATAACTTAACGCCTAAGATCTTACGTTCATACCTAAAGGCCTAGAAGCTAAGCCTACAAGTAAATAATTGAACAGGTTCTTCAGATAAAAAACTGACTCAAAAGAGTGAAAGACGAATGCAGCTTTTGGAAAATAGTATTTAGAGAAGATACACTAGCTAGATTCATTGCTATGCTAACAAAGAGATAGGTAAAAAGACACATGACAGCATCAATCTCTGTATATTGCAACAATTAAAACTTGTTACCATTTGAATTGCCAGCCATATCACCAAAGGAAGCGTCGATAGCATTTGTAATCATACGTGTTTGTCGGAGCTCATAATTCCTTGTGGTGCCATCCCAAAATTTTCTGTAGAAGGATAGGTTTTTCTTTAGTGAGATGTGATAATACTGCAAGGAGTATTGTGGTCAGGTGCTAAAAAAAAGAAAGATAATGTGCTCTCTATAATACCTTCCCAGAAGGAGAGATTCCATGTTCTTCAGGGATTTTCTGTTATAGTGTACAGATGAAACTCGTCCATATCGTGCACGAGAGCTTTGAATTGGTATATGTAAAGGAATGGTTGAGGTGTTACACGTCAATCCAGACATCTTCTCAAATATTGAGCACTAGCGCCAGCACTGCTATCACAATGCAGAAAATAAATGAAAAGGTGAACAAATATTTGGACTGAATATGTGGAATAGAGAATGTAAACGATGATAGTTTAAGATTAGTATTTACTATTTGCATTAAGAAAGGAGAATAGATATAAGTAAAAGTTCAATGGGGATGGCCATTATACACATAATATTTTTAACTTTGAGATAAATTTTGTTTTGCAGGAAAAGTCTTCATGCGTTTTTGTAAACACAAGCTATCGTAAAAACACACAAGTTCAAACATGCCGAGACTTTCAGAGCATTTAATGTATAGTTTGACTACAAATCAACCTTGAGTTCTAATGTTGCAGACTATCTATTCAAGGATCTTGGTTAAATTTCAAGCTTTTCTAAAATGTGAATTAGTGTCGGATAAGTTCAAGTAGTGAAGTACGTACCCATGAATCAAAACACATAGATAACGAAAATATAAGCAAATAAACAATCATAAGTTCAAAATTCACATAACCAAAAAGGTTTTTTTTTTTTTTTCGTCTCATCTTGCATAAAAGTGAAAAATTAAGAAATGGGGAACTCTTCAAAATAACAAATGAAAATGAAAATACAAGAGCCTGTAGAAAATTTAGGAAATGTGTTCATTTGTGTGGAAAATGGAAAACAGTTTTCTATTTCCAATTTTTATATCTATACTTAGACCGACCTTTTAATGCATTATATAATAGTTTTGTGACAGGCCTATACTAGTTACTAAAATTTTGACTGAAGAAAAATAATTTCAGAAGTGAACAACTAATGTCTGGCAATCTCACTCCAAACCTTATCAATTGACAGTAGTAACTAAACCTTCATCAACTCCCATAACAGCAGTACTAATATTATGCACATACAATTATTAAATCAAAGAAGTGATAAATATGAAATTATTAGTATAACTCCATAGCAAAAATTGAATTCAATTTTCAAAAAAAAAACAAAAAAAAACTAAACAGCAGCAAGAGAGAGAGAGAGAGAGAGAGAGAGAGAGAGAGAGAGTGTTTAAAGTTGAGGAAGAAGAAGATTAATTTCTTCCATTAATGTGGATTTGGCCCTCTATTTGGATTGGGTCCTGTATATGGAGGCCCAAATTCAAGCCCATAAAGAAAAACTCTGTTTCAACTTTCAAGGTGCACCATCAACCTTGAAATCATGTGTTTTCATAGATAATGATGGGTGACACTTTGCGAAATCCTCAATGTAGGTGTCTGACATGTTTTGCCAGAATTCATTCTTATGTTCTTCACTTTTGGCCAGTACTTGCAGTTCATTAGTAAAGCCGTTGGCGTTGTATTTCCATTTGTCCCAGAGTAATTAAAGCGCATCTGCAACAAGGAATGCCAGAAACATATATTTCTGAGGTTGGCATTCTTTGATGTGCATGTGTGTATATTCAGGAAGAGTCGGGTTATATTCATCGTATTGAAGCATGTATATACTTCTTTGAATATTGATGCATTTAGCCTATTCGAATGTAAATATTGTGATCTGATTTCCATTTATATAAACTCGAAGTTCTAATTAATTAAGTTTTAAGTAGCAGTACTACAAAATATAGGCAAAACTTGATTCAGGTAGAGTGACCATCTGACAGTTTCAGATCTTTATAAAAACTTCAAGCTAAGGCATGCAGTTTCTGTACTGTTAAATGGCTTAAGCTTAAGGTCATTCAATGAAGTATATAAGCAAAAAAGCTTATATCCATATATACAGACGAGTTGTTGGGTTTTATGTGCAATATGGGCCTGTTTGGGCCCAAATTCGTGGTCTATTGTAAGGCTATACTATAAAGCCAAATAGAAGTGATACAAAACCTTAACTTTTCTAAGAGAGAGATTGTGAGAAGCCATTAGAGAGTTTGAGAGAACTTTGTGAGGAAGAAGACTTCGGTTTCTTCGTGAGGGTTTGTACAATTGTCTAGATAAGAAAAGCATCATCCTTTCTCCCCGTGGACGTAGGCATATTGCCGAACCACGTATATCTTGTGTCTTGTGTGTAGTTGTTTGTTTATTTTGTCTTTTTCGTTTTACTTTCATACATTAGTTCAATCATCATATTTGTGCATTAGTTTCTGCTGCGCACAACAAGTGGTATTAGAGCCGAAGGTTAGTTCCTTGGGTTAAAGAGGGATTGCAGAACATTGGTTAAAGGGTTTTGAGGAATCTGTCCAGATTCGATACTCTGTGGTAAAACGGCCATAACTCTGTTCTCGGATATCGAAACGTTGATCCATTTTTTGGGTTGGAAAGAAGAGTCTTCAGGCTTTCCAACGGTGTATGGTACGTTTTCTGTTTCAAAGTATTCTGTTCCCAGTAATTCTTTGAAGTTGACGGTTTTGTTTTCTCAATTTCGGTAAAAATCCAATCTTGGATTTTTCTTGTGAGCTTTGGTTAGAACTTGAGCGTCTAGAAGGTGTTTGTTGAAATTCCAGGGTGAATTTCATATTCGTTTGGTGATTGTTTAGTGTTTGAAGTTGGTGAAAGATGTCAAAAGAAGGGAGTTCGAAGAGTTCGAAGGGGGAAACCAAGTCAGTGGTTTATCATCAAGCAAAAATTGATGTAGAGAAGTTTACTGGCACCAATAACTTTGGTATGTGGAGGTGTGAGGTAATGGATGCTCTATGTCAACAAGACCTAGAAGATGTTCTGGAAGATAAGCCAGAAGATGTGGAAGAGAAGGATTGGAAAAAGATGAACAAACGAGCTTGTGGAATCATAAGATCGTGTTTGGCACAAGACGTTAAATATCTTGTGATGAATGATGTTTCTACAAAGGAGATGTGGCGAAAATTGGAGGAGAAGTATATGACAAAGACTATCCACAATAAAAACTATCTATTTCGAAAGTTCTATCGAATAGATATGAGAAGAGGTATTTCCATGGCGGAGCATCTTTTTCGTTACCTGACGAATATGAACACTTGGCTATCACACTCACATATGGGAAAGAAAAATTGGTGTATGGTGAGATTTCTGCAGCATTGTTAACTCGTGCGTGTATGAAAAAGGACAAGGAAGAGTCCAAGGGCTCTACACCTGAGGTCTTGGTAACAAGAGGAAGGTCTAGTGACAGGAAAGGCCAAGGTGGTAGAGGGAAATCTCGGTCAAAGTCAAGAGGTCGATTTCTAGCAAAGGATGAATGTTTTTTTTGTCATGAGAAAGGGCATTGGAAGAAAGATTGTCCTAAAGCCAAGGCAAAGGACAAGAAGAAAGACTTTGAGGCAAATGTTGCATGTGATACTAAAGATGATGATGTAGATTCTGATTATTCTTTATCCGTTTCATCAATGGTTTGTTACATATATGTCCTATAAGGGAATGGTTTTCTGATTTTAAGAAGCAGGAGAGTGGTGTAGTGGTGATGGGGAATGATCAACCCTGTCACATAATGGGTATAGGTACCATTCCTCTGAAGATGTTTGATGGAATTATAAGGAAGCTGAAGAATGTTAGGTATGTTCCTGACATGAAGAAGAATCTTATCTCAGTTGGTACTTTAGAAGCCAATGGTTACAAGGTGGTACTTGAACATGGCATTCTAAAGGTTGTGGCTGGTGCAATAGTTGTACTCAAGGGTGTTCAACAAAGGAACTTGTACTTCCTTCAAGGTAGTACAGTTACTGGGATGTGGCCGTGTCTGAGGCTACATCAAAGATTGCTAAAGAGACTACGCGGCTGTGGCATATGCGGTTGGCGCATACTGGTGAAAAATCCTTGCAAAGATTGATAAAGCAAGGGTTGTTAAAGGGTGTTATCGCCTGTAAAACAGAATTCTGTGAGCATTGTATTCTGGGCAAGTAGACAAGAGTAAAGTTTGGCACGACTATCCATAATACTAGTGGAGCTCTTGATTATGTTCACACGGATGTCTGGGGGCCTACCAAGAATGCATCTTGGGGAGGTAAGCATTATTTTATGTCTTTTGTTGATGATTTTTCTAGGCGTGTGTGGGTGTACACCATGAAGAGCAAGGATGAAGTCCTAGAAATTTTCATAAAGTGGAAGAAGTTAGTTGAGTCCCGAATTAGCAGAAAGATCAAGGTACTTCGCTCAGATAATGGAGAAGAGTACAAAAATGATCCATTCTTGCAAGTATGTTAGGATGAGGGTATTGAACGCCATTTCACTGTAAGAGAGACACCGCAGCAAAATGGGGTGGCAGAACGGATGAATCGAACTTTACTGGAGAGAGTTCGGTGTATGTTGTCTAATGTTGGGTTAGGCAAAGTGTTTTGGGCTGAGGCTATTGTGTATGCCTGTCACCTTATTAACAGGTTGCCTTCGACTGCGATTGATAGCAAAACTCCTATGGAGGTTTGGTCTGGTAAGCCTGCTTCAGACTATTGTTTTCTTCATGTGTTTGGGTGTCCAACTTACTATCATGTCCGAGAGAGTAAGTTGGATCCTCGTGCAAAGAAGTCTTTATTTATGGGTCTACAGAGTGGAGTAAAAGGTTATAAGCTATGGGATCCAGAATTGAAGAAAATTATTCTAAGCAGAGATGTGACATTCGATGAGGCTTCTATGTTGAAGCCTAAGAGCTCTCAACAGGTGGAGAGCAAGGCCAAAGAGGTTTCGCAGTGGGTGGAGACTAAAATATCTCCACGTGTTCCAGGTGGTTTTGTATCTTTGGAAACGTCTACTGTAAGGGTTCCAAGTATTGAGGTTCTTAGTGTTACAGATTCTGATGACATGACAGATAATGAGGTTGATGATGAGACGGTTGATAATACAGTACATGTGGACTCTAATGATGAGGGTCCAATTGCATCTAGATTATCCAAGAGAAATGCCGGTGTTCCTAAACGGCTTACTGATGATATGGTAGTTTATGCACTTTCAGTTGTTGATGAGGGTATTCCAGAAACTTTTCGTGAAGCACTGCAGAGTAGTGATTATGAAAGGTGGAAGACGGCCATGGATGAGGAGATGAAATCTCTTCATAAGAATGAAACTTGGGAACTCATGGAGTTGCCTAAGGGAAAGAAAGCAATCGGGTGCAAATGGGTTTACACTAAGAAAGATGGGTCTCCTGGTGAAAATGTACGCTTCAAAGCAAGATTGGTGGCAAAAGGCTATGCTCAGAAGGAGGGAATTGATTATAATGAAATCTTTTCTCCAGTTGTGAAACATTCCTCTATTCGCATCCTATTGGCCTTAGTAGCACAATTTGATTTGGAGTTAGCTCAACTTGATGTGAAAACTGCAGCTAGATGAGGAGATCTATATGACTCAGCCGAGTGGGTATAAAGATGCGGGTAATGACAAGCTGGTGTGTAAATTGAAGAAATCGCTGTATGGGTTGAAGCAATCTCCAAGGCAATGGTACAAGCGGTTTACTCGGTTTATGCTAGGGCAAGGGTACACAAGAAGTTCATATGATCCTTGTGTCTATTTTCGCAAGGTATGTGATGGTTCTTTTATCTATTTGTTTTTATATGTTGATGACATGCTCATAGCCTGTAAAAGAAATGCGGAGATAGACAAGTTGAAAAAGACTATGTCTATGGAGTTTGAGATGAAAGATCTTGGTGATGCGAGAAAGATACTTGGCATGGAAATTCAGAGAGAACGAGACAATGGAAGATTGTGGTTATCTCAAAAGGCCTATCTACAGAAGGTGCTACAGAGATTTAGCCAATATGAGATTGGTACAGCTGTGAGTATACCTCTCTCAAAAGATTTTAACTTGAATGCTTCCATGTATTCTAATTCTGAGAGGGAACGTGCTTACATGACACGTTATCCATATGCAAGTGCGGTTGGTAGCTTGATGTATGCGATGGTATGTACAAGGCCCGACATTGGGCATGCAGTTGGCACTGTAAGTAGGTACATGCATAATCCTGGTGAGAAACATTGGGAAGCTGTGAAAAGGATCTTACGCTACATTCAAGGTAGTGTGGAGGTTGGTTTACTATTCTAGAAGGGAAGGGATTTGAATCAGTTTTGTGTTGGTTATGTGGACGCTGATTATGATGGTCAAATAGAGAGACGTCGGTCTACTACTGGATATGTTTTTACATTGGCAGGTGGTCCTATTAGTTGGCGGTCTACATTACAATCTCTTGTTGCTTTGTTTTCGACAGAAGCAGAATATATGGTTGTGACTGAGCCTTTAAAGAAGCCATTTGGTTACGAGGTATGTTGAAAAACTTGGGTATTGTGCAAGAGCAGCTTATGGTTCATTGTGACAATCAAAGTACCATAAATCTGGCAAAGAACTCAGTTTATCATGCTCGTACAAAGCACATTGATGTGCGACATCACTTTGTCAGAGACATTATTGAAGAGGGTGAGATTTTATTGAAGAAGATTCATACTAGTAATAATCCGGCTGACATGTTGACTAAAGTGGTTTCAGGGACTAAGTTCTATCATTGCTTAGATTTGGTCTATGTTCTTCCTTTGAGTGGATAGTATATTTTGGAGTGAACTACGATGGCTTGATCCCTTAGAAGAAGGGTACGTAGGCAACCATGAAGTGGTGCAACCGAGGTGGTCTTTCGGGACATGTGTGGGAGTTTGTGACTTGTGTTTGTCGGCTTAGATTTATTGAATCTTCGCCAAGGTGGAGAATTGGTGGGTTTTATGTGCAATATGGGCCTGTTTGGGCCCAAATTCGTGGTCTATTGTAAGGCTATACTATAAAGCCAAATAGAAGTGATACAAAACTTTAACTTTTCTAAGAGAGAGATTGTGAGAAGCCATTAGAGAGTTTGAGAGAACTTTGTGAGGAAGAAGACTTCGGTTTCTTCGTGAGGGTTTGTACAATTGTCTAGATAAGAAAAGTATCATCCTTTCTCCCCGTGGACGTAGGCATATTGCCGAACCACGTATATCTTGTGTCTTGTGTGTGGTTGCTTGTTTATTTTGTCTTTTTCATTTTACTTTCATACATTAGTTCAATCATCATATTTGTGCATTAGTTTCCGCTGCGCCCAACACGAGTATCATTCATCATTCATCAATGAAAGAGCTATGTTTGACATTGTTTTGGATACTGTATATCATGTTTAATTTAGCAGAAAGAATAAAACTTGACATTGGACATTTTCACTTTACAAGAATAACAGAACCGTATATGAACTGATTATTATTATATTAAGAACCTAAGCTAATATAATATTATAACCAATAAGACTGTGAAAGATGCCAACGCAATACAAATAAAAAATATGATCAAGATGGCCTGTGTTGGTTGTGGAATGCTTATGACCATCCTTGATTTTCTTCAAACAGCTGGACTTGTGACCACCAAGGTCTTTGTGATCTGAGTATTGAGTTGAACGACTTAAAGCATGTCGTGCACTTGTGTTTGTCGCAGAAGGTTTCTGCATCCTATTGGTAAAAACTGATTACACACTGCTACCTCCTTTAACCATTACTTCATTTCCCTAAACACTATGTGACATGATTGTGTATATTCAAGTTTCCAAACAATGATATCATGGTTTCCTCCTTTGGTACAATGTCGGCATCTGAACGCGCACATCCAACACAAGAAGGTACCATGTTTAAGTTTTCAGATTTTTTATCATCCAACCCAGTTCTAGACATGGCAATGATCGCTTCTTCCACTGTGTCCTTATTATCTGCAATTCTCCGCTTTTTGGACGATTGGCAATTTTCAGTCCATCGAAATCGCCTCAGGAGGTCTTCATCTTTGTCTCCGTGTGAATCCTCTTGATGATTAGAAGTTGATGTACTTAGATGTCCAGTTTGGGCATCAGACTTATTCCTATGCAGCTGATGATCTTCTGTGCTTTTAGAACTGATAGGACTACAGGAGTCAAAAGCTTCTCGACCTCTCTTGGCTGTCACAGACCATTAGAAGCTCAACTTGGTTATCTGTGATTCTTGACCTCGTCGTTGATGAATTAGAACTGTTGTTAATAAGTTTTACAAGAGTTGGTTTTTGATAATGTCTGCTTCGACGACGACAGCGCGGTGTAATCTTGATAATCTTAAATCAAAGTGTGCCTGTAGGAATAACCGCCCAAAGTGATTCTGCATTTTCTTTCATGTTTTTCTTTGCATGAAGATCCATAAGTGCAGTAGTTGAAACTTGAAAAAAACACACACCAAGATTAGAGAAACACAAAGAAATCAATAGAAAAGAAGCAAACACAGGCCGGGTGATTGAAGGGGTTTCAGGTTGGTAATCCTATTTAAACTCGGACTTGATCTAATTGTACGGATACCAAACCTGATCCTAATTCTAATCCTAAATCAGAAAGAAGTCAAGAACATTCATGATTATAATTGTGTTTCATCTCTAATAGAACTTGGCACAGAAATGGACCCCTGGTCTACTGGGAGAAGACATGAACAACTTGAGGCCCAGACGTAGAACGCGCTGTTCAGTATTCTCTGACTATTCTTAAATCTTAAGTGCGTGCAGACATTCACTCTTAAGAAGTTCCGTTTTAATCAAAATTTATGTCCAAGACATGGTAAGAATTCACTACAAGAAAACATGGATTTTGGCACGGCTAGACGATTCGCTTTGCCACGGTCCATAACTGTAGGAAAATCTTGACTATGAACCGTAAGATTCTTATTTCCAATCTCGAGATTTATCTACAGTCAAAACAATTTGATTAACGAAATAATGGGAAAAGAGAAAGAGAGAACGCTACGAAAGACTTTCTTCCGAAATCGAATTTCATCTTTATCAAATCTCTGTTGCAGGAATTTCATCTTTTATCATCTTCTCTATTGAATTTCAGAAATCGAAGTCTCAATTTTCGAAATTACAAAGTCTCAATTTCTGTTGAATCATCCAATCTCAATTCCATTCAACTCGCCGGCGTAAGTTTATCATCTTCTCTGTTTGATTTCTGTTTTTTACTTGTTTAACTTAGGTTTTTAGTTCTCAATTTCAGAAATCACAAAGTCTCAGTGTAATTTCTATCTTCATTTGTCTGTTTTATTGGATTCTTAAATTTTCTGAAGAATGAGAATTGTTTTGAGAAATTTTGAATTAGATACGTTAGATTATGATTTTGGTATAATAAACTCTTTCTCACACATCAGAAATAGGAATAAACAAAATGTTTAATCAGTTAGGTATCAGTCGGCTTAGATGTGTGGAAATCGTTCATTGTTTAGCAGTGTGGGTGGACTATAGAGGAAATGTTTGTATCCATTACCAGACATTAGTCTGGTCGAACACAAACCTTCGTAAGAAGCTTAATTAAACAATTCTCTACTCAAACATTTTGATTTTAGGTAAGATTGGAACAATTTTAGATAGGTGAGGAATATGATTGATTAAATATATTGAGAGGATGATCACTCATTTATATCTTTTTTTTGTGTGTATGTGTTCATGTTTCATGCATCATGATGCATTCATACTTGATATATATTCTTCATCTGTGTAAATTTAGCTGAGATGTTTTGCATAAAATCTATGTTTTGCACTTCAAGTCACTGATTTGAAGTTGGTTTGGTGCGACTTAGCATTTATTTGTAAAATGTGGCAATCAGCCTAGAAGGAGCCCTTCTATACTGAAGAAGCTACCAGAAAGATTGTCAATTGAACAAAAACATTGTACCTAGCTGGCTAGCTATCTAGAATGCTAGATTAGTTTTATTGAATGTTTGTTGCACTTCTTGCTCAGACTGTTTACACAATAATGTTTTTGATTGAATTGAATTCTATTTTTTGTGCATTTGGATGATTTATATTTGAAGGGTAATGATAAGCATATAGTTATTTCACAACAAATGAACACAATTTTAGAATTCTATTAGTGTTAATTAGTACACATTAACATGATCTTGTTTATTATTGTTCACTCAACTAATAATAATCCTGAATAAAAAAATAAAATAAAAACTAATAATAATCCTGAATAACGGATCAAGACGTGGAGTCGACACATTGAAACAAAAGTTGGGACTACTTTAGTTGGATTTGGGAAGGAAAAGACTCTAGGTGCTGAGGTCCCCTTTTCTCAAAAACATTTTTAGGAAAAATTTATCTGGTTTGTGTATGAAAGGGAAAGAATGGAGCAAACAGGTTGATTGCAAACAGCTTGGTTGCTTGCCTCTTATGTGATTTGTATATAAACGAGTACTCAAAGGAAGAGTGTTAAGGTGTCGGGTCTGGTTAAGTACCTAACCATTAATATTGGTCCCTACTGGTTCGATTTTCATGTTTTTAAGACCCTGAACCACTAACAGACTACTACTCACCATTAATATTGGTTCCCTACTGGTTTGATATTTTCACGTTTATAAGACTCCGAACCACTAACAAACTACTACTCGTCTACTCTACCAAAACGTACCAAAAACGTATCAGTTTAAAGTGTGCATAAATAATACCTAACATTTCTGCTCATTTCATGAATGGTCTATATCCAGACTCAAGTACAGAGTGTCTATTGTGGTTGCGCCTGCGCGCACGTTCTTATGTTAGGCGTTCCTCGTTCATATATGTTGTAGATGGGCATAAATGTTACTGAATGGTGCTAACGAGATATCAGAAATAAAACAATCTGTAATGCATACATTTACATAGACGAAGTTGTTGTCCCAGAACTGTGGCCATTCTAGTGGTACTATAAATGAATTGAGCATCCTTATTTTTTTGAAAAATGGCTCAAATGCAATGTCGACATGTAGAGTATCTGCACCAAAAGTATAGACTTGCAACCACATATACACTATGTTGGTCGGTGGTGTTGAACATTTATCAATAAGTGCTTGGAAAGAGACTTGCACATGAAGTTAGTACATTTCAATTCTTGCTAGGTTCTAATCACTTGCTAACTGCTGAATTTCCTGATCGCAGTCTTGGGTTTTGATATTAAGGGTGTGTCAGTTTGATTGTTATGGATCTACGGGGTATGTGTCGAGGAAAATTTTGCAAATGTTTTAACAGGTGCGTGTACAGTCACTTTTGCTGATATTTATCTTTTTAACATGAAAGAACTCGTTTCGTTCTTTTCTGGTTATTTGGTCTTGTTAGTTTGATGGGGCTCACCTGAGTCTTTTGTTGGAGAAAACGTGACACCATCAATCAATCAATTTATAGTTTATAGTTAGGTTCATCTTTGCTATCCACTCATTATTTGTATCTACAAACCAGTTTACAGGGATAATCACCAGTCACTCATTGGTAAGTGTCAAAAAGGCTCAATTGGTTGGTCTCAAATTGGAGAGGTAAGATGTTCTTATGTTCATACTTGAAAGGAAATTTATTTTTGTCCATTCATTTTTGTCCACATGAAACTACATTTCCAGTGATCACACACAGTAATATGTTTCATCAGCACAATTTGTTACCTGGATAGTCTTTTTATCGGTATATTATGTTGTCGTTTTTTGAAATTTTCAACTCCTTTGATTTGATCCATCATCCATGTCTCACATCTATGATTCAAAAAGGCGATCCCAACTTTGGTGTGTAGTGACTATGAGTTGGTTAGCTAAAAGGTTATGGGGTTTTAGTATATCTATAACTAAGTTAATCAAATTAGTATAAATCTGTGAGCTTGATATCTGAACTTTAGCAAATCTTTGCTCCTTCAATATGATTGAGCCTGCCAAAGTAGCTTCTGTACAAAATTAATTCGATGATTCTTCTATTGCTACATGAGTTTGCTTATAAAATTTCGGGAACACAGTAAAGTGTTAATAAATTGATGTTATATTAGATTTGGTTTACGTTTTAAAACCTTTCATTGAAAGAATATTTAAACATCAGTGGAAATTATAAAGTAGTGTTTGGTTTGCAGTTTGTAAATCTAATAGAATTTGCTAAATATTTTGGGTTATATGATCCTAAAAATGGTTTGTTATAACTGTTGTTCTCTTACTTCCGTTTGCATGGCCTTTATATTAATACTTGGCTGTAGTTCTGTCTCATAGGTTATGTGATCCTACTACATATGATAGCTTATTAAACCAATCACTTTAATCTTTATTCCTTGTGTAATTTTGTAGTCGAAGTTATGTTTTCGTATTAGTGCCTTTTGAAAGCTATGTGTCTTCTCCATCAAAGTGATTATTTGTTCATAATTATGGAAGAAACATTGAATATTTGTTGATTGTTTTGTAGGCTTGTTTCTGGAGAAGATGTAAGTGGTAATTTATTCTTTTAAAGAATTGATCTGGGGAAGAGTGATATAGATACAGGGGTGGTAGAAAAGGTTAGTAGCATTTTAAGTATTTTTACATTGCTATGTTTCGGGTGCATTCCATTTTTTGATAAAAGCAGAAATATTATTAACTCAACAGATCATTACATCCCTTAACTGTGTATTGTAATTTGTAAGTACCGTCAGGTTAAGACACCCCAGTAGAGACATGCCTCTACTTAACAATAGTATCCCCTACATTACCCTCCTAAACCATATGAATAAACAAAGCCTTATACTTGGACCGAGCAGTAGACAGTACACCCTACCCATAGCAATTTGAACTCAGTTGCCCTTCTACACATCTTCTGCAGAGCAAATTTTTGTGCAGCACTTTCATCCTGTCAGACTTTGAAGACCATAAAAAAACTCTGCTCCCTTTCCCTGCAATGAAACAACCAGTGCTTTCATCACTTCGAGTGCATTCTATTCTTTGCACATCATCTATTTTATTTACTCTTGTGCGAAATAAAGACTGTCGTGCGTATTTTTAATGTGGATAAATTGGTTTGCTGTTTACAGGTATGGGAAAGAATAGTTCTAGGTCTAGCCTATCGGTTTGCTTCACCTTACAGAATTCCATCTATGGTGTCCCGTCCGTCCAGCCGTCCTCTTCTTATTCTTATTGGTATATACTTTGTTAATGATATCCTTTTTTCCTCTTGAATTTTAACCGTAGGCATTGTGTTAAATTCATTAATTCTGACTCATTACATAGGTTTAAATCTAAACGCAGGTTTCTGGAAGAAAATCAGAGAATAGGTGTAGAGTTCTGTCTAGACAAGGTTTTGTTGCGGTGACACCACAAATGACCTGGTTTACACAGATTCCAATTATTTGAATGATAAAGATGTGTTATAGTGAAGATTTAATTAGTAATTAATGTGTATTGGTTCTTACCATTCCTAGATCTTATTCTTAATGAATGAATGATCTGGATGTTGTAGTCTTGACAAGTGTAATTCTTTCTTTATAGATTGTTATTATCAAAAGTTGTGTAATGAATGATAGGATGTGTTTTCTGCACGTGCATATTTATCAATTGCTATTTTTTTTCCAAAACATTTCAGATTTGCCACGGACATAAACCGTGGCTAACTTAAATTGTAGATTATTTTTTTTAATTTTTTTTATTAAAAATTCAGTTTCCCCACGGACATAAACCGTGGGTAATAAGTACATTTGCCACTGTTGATATCCGTGGCAAAGCCCACGGTTAAAGACCGTGGCAAAATAATATTGTCCGCCACAGTCTCAGACTGTGGCAAACAATTTAGCTGCCCCCTGAACCCCACGGTCTTGCCACGGATTTGAACAGTGACTAATTGTGTTTTGCCACTATTCCGGTCCGTGGCAAATTTGCAGTATTCTTGTAGTGATTACAACATTCAAGGTTCCCCGAGAAAACAGAAATTCGCCAAACATAGTTGAATGCATAAAAAAAAATAATGTGACCAGTTCGTGCTGTGTAATAATATAGTATTGCAGCAGAATGTATGCTTTGTGATCCCTAAAGTTCCCTTGATCCCGATCTTTCCTCCCAGAGTACATTGTTGCCCATCTGTATGTAGGCATAGTTCACTTCGCATTGGTGGCTCTCCCACTTGCAACTGAAAATATGTGTTCTCTATCTGGCTTACATCCTATTTTGTGCACTAGGTTACTGTTATGACTTATGAGTGGTAGGTTCTTGTTGCTTTGCGGCCAAGTGAATAAGTGAATGAGAACTTACACTATGTAACTGCACGCAATTCGCGCATGTTCCTCTTCCATCTAATCTAAAAAAACAAACAAACAAACATGATGGAGCTTGTAGGGCTAATCAACATAGTTTTATCCCTTTTGTATTTGACACATTTGGATTGTTAGGCTCAAAAACAATTGTGCTCCTTAGGAAAATGCAGAAGGTAATGGATAGCGACGTGATGATTGCGGGTTCGAATGAATATGTATTTAGGAGAATCGGGTTCGCTATTCAAAAAGGGCTTGCAGTGCAGTTTGTAGTGCGTTTGTCCTCTACTATTGTGTAATTCTTTGAGCTTATCAATAAAATAATTTTTCTATTAAAAAAAAAATCAAAAATCAAAAATCAAATGATACAATATTAAGATGATGTAATCTCAAAGTATAGTATTAATGGAATTTAATACAATTTTCAAAAAAAAAAAAAAGTTGTTCTAATATTATTAAATTGGGTACTAATGACTGAAGGTGTTATTAATGAACAAAAAATTGATTAAAAATTAGACAAAAACAATGAGAAATCAACAAAACTAAACAACAACAATAACAAGAGGGAGACACAAAGATATCAATTGACAGCAAAAAACATCAACTCTACTTGTATTGCTACTTGAAATAAAACTCAACACTATCTTGTACCATTTTAACAACAAAGATTCAAACTAAAAATTCCCAAATAAAGCACTACTACTAACATAGACATGATTCAATGAACAGAGAAATCAATCAATCAATCAATACGAAATAAAGAAATAGATAATAATTTATACTTACAGAACAGAACATAATTGAATCAAAATGGTGACAAATCTATATACTATATATAAATAGTGGAGCCTAGCAAGTGCCACATGACATTAGTAGAGAAATCTCAAAGTTTAAAGAAAGCCCAATTGAAGCCCAACTAAAAGCCCAAGTAATAGATGTACTACGTGTCAATATGATTTCTACCATTCTTCTACTTCACCCTGTCTTCTGCAGTTTTTCTCCGTCTCCGACTCCTCTTTTCTCCGTGGTATTATTGGGAAAACAAGCAGAATATTTGCTTATGAAAGATTGGAAACTGAAAAAAATTTCAAAATTTTCATCTAGGATTATTATCCATGTTGTTGAAACTCCTACTATAGCTCCAGCTTTAGAGTCTGCTCATTCATCTGATTATTATGATTTAATTACCATGTGCTACTGAGATTCATCAATAGGAACCGAATCAAAATTTGAAAGGTATTGTTATGAACACCTATTTACTTATAATTCAATGCTAGGTCGATTGCATCTCCTTCATTTATACTTTGTTCTTAAGATATCTATTATGAAGTTATGAACCCCATGTGTAAAATCTTTTTTCCAAATCTTGGTGGCCACAAGAAAACTCTAATGAGTTTTTTTAATTATTGATTGTGATTGTAAAATTAGTGTTTTTATTGTCATATGCTACTGGGATTGTGATTTTATGAAGTACTATTAATCAACCTCTATGAACGCCATAGAGTGTTTTAGACTCAATGATAAACGTAAATCAAGAGTAGTGGATAATCTTAGTAGTTCTGACTTTTGAGCCATATTGGTGTAGGATAGGACTGTGGATAGTATTGTTGAAGCAAACTGTAAAGTAATTGCTACGACATATTGCATCTGAGAAGGAAATGAAGATAGTAATAAAAACTAAAAAGAGGTGGTAGGAGTTTTGATCGAAGTGGAAGAGTTTTGCTCCCGATAAAACGTAACCACTTTCAAAAAAATTGTTAGTTATGTAATTTTTTGCAACGGTACTCGGCATTACAAATATACTTTTGAAACGACTTAAGAAAAAAATTTATTTATTATTAGATTGTAACGCCAAATGACATTTGCAACCGTAAAAGAGCATTGTCATTTTGCAATGTTGTACAACCATTACAAAACCCCAAAAAGGTAGTTACAAAATTAGTGTTTTGGTGTAGTGGATAAAGGATCATGTGACTAGCTTTTATGAGCATCTTTTTAAAGAGGAGTTCAAGCATAGACCTAAGCTTGATGGTATGTATTTTGTCTCTCTTGATGAAACTTGAATACGGGATCTAGAAAGAGATTTTGATGTCGAGGAGGTTCTACAAGCTTTGATTGATATGGATGGGGAGAAAGCATCCGGTTCGGATGGTTTCCCGATGAAGTTCTATAAACCTTTTTGGGAAGTTTTCAAAGATGACATCATGGAAGTGGTGAAGGAGTTTCAAGAAACCGGATTCCTTGATTGGAGAAATAATACGACCCACATCACCTTGGTGCCAAAGAGGGAAGGAATTTTATCACTAAATGACTATAGGCCTATAAGTCTCATAGGTAGAGTGTACAACATCATATCAAAGATGATGCCTACAAGGTTGAAAAAGATCCTTCATTGTGTTGTCTCATGCAACCAAGGGGCTTTCATGGAGGACAAACAAATGCTCGATAGTGTACTCATTGCCAATGAGTGTATCGATGCAAGGATTAGGCAGGGTAATCCGAGTGTCATTTGCAAAGTGGATATTTTGAAGGCATACGATCATGTGAATTGGGGATTTCTAGATTACTTGCTCGGGAGGATGGGTTTGGATTGAAGTGAAGGAAATGGGTCTACAAATGCATATCTACTTATAGATTCTCTATCATGGTAGATGGTAATCCCGAAGGTAACTTCAAATCCCAACGGGGTTTGAGACAAGGAGATCCCATATCTCCTTTCCTCTTCATCTTGGTAATGGAAGCTCTCTCAAGGCTAACTCTCAAAAACATGCAAAATGGGTTGTTTGAGGGTTTTCATGTTGGGAATGGGGAAGTAAAGGTGGGGATCATCCAATTTGGGGATGATACCATTTTTCTTGTTGAAGCTACGACTCAAGCCATTAACACTATCAAATGTATTTTGTTCATTTTTGAAGGCATCTCGGGATTAAAGCTCAATTTTTCAAAATCTTCTATGTTTAAAGTGGGAGACGTGCCTAATGTGAATGTTTTGGCTAGCTTACTTGGTTGTGGTATTAGGAAGCTCCCCACTAAATACTTAGGCTTACCTCTTGGTACCTCATATAAAAGTGTGGAGGTGTGGACCCCGGTAGTGGAATTTTTCTAAAAACGACTAAATGGATGGGGAAGAAAACTCCTATCCAAAGGGGATAGACTTATTCTAGATAAGAGTACCTTGGCAAGCTTGGCCATTTTCCACCTTTCCCTTCTTACTATCCCGAAGAGCATAGCTAACAAACTTGACAAAATTGTGAGAAATTTTCTCTGGGGTACGAAGGAAGAAAAAAAAAATCCACCTTGTGGCATGGATGTAGTGTGTTCTCCGATACATAAAGGGGGGTTAGACCTCCGGAAGATCTCTTACATTAATCAAGCATTAGTTTCCAAGTGGTTATGGTGGTATGGAAATGAGAAGGACGCATTATGGAGAAAAATTATTGATGCAAAATATGGCCAATGCAACAATGGGGGCATGCCGAGGAAAATGACACAAAATTTTGGTTGTAGTCTATGGAGAAGAATCCAAGTAGCCCAAGAAGAGTTTTTTGAAGGCGTTTGGAAAGAGAGGAGACCATGGGAGCACAATGAGGGATGAAACTTTTGATAGGAAGTTCCCTAGACTCTATCGTTATGCCTCCATGAAAGAAGGCACGGTGAAAGATCATAAAGGAAAAAATGGAGATTGGGAGCTAATGGCAAAATCTCTTGATTTTTTTGAAACCCTTGTTAAACTTTATAGTCGTCTTCATGTTATGATCTTGGGTTGTGTTTGATAGGATAGTAGGCAATGGCAAAATAAATTTTAATTTGTCATGGCAAATTATAGTGGATAATAACAAACTGATAGTGGGTGTTTTAAATTTATCGTTGTTTGATAACATAGTGGGCGAATACTATTTGCCTCATTTTATTAGTATTTGTTGTTGTCTGATTCACAATATTTGCCATGACAAACATCAATTTTTGTCGTGGATTAAAACTATTGCCCATATACATAGCCCAAAACCATGTGCATATCAATGGCCTAATACAAAATACACATACATGGCCGAATACAATATACTAAACAATTCAACCAAAATAAATTTTTATTAGATAATGAGTACAGCCAAACTAAATAATCAAAAAAATCAAAAGTTAACAAAAATAAAACCAAACAAAAAAATCCAGCCAACTTCTAATCCACGTATATCTAAGAAATTAACTCATTCAATGAAATCATTGTCGTAATCATGCACAGGATAGTATACTCCATCATTAGTAATGAGTAGTAATCACCTAATAACAGAGCAAAATGAAGAATAACAAGGTTTCTATCACTACACAGTAAGTTAGATATATACTGGGCAAAACTTGGTGGCAAACAAAATTCACCTAATAGGTTGAACTTTTTATCCAGTATATAGTGGGCAAATCTTCAATACTGGGCAAAAGTTAAAATATATGCCACATCATAAAAAATGTATCAAACACTCTCAAATACTATTTTAGTGGGCAAATATATCCAATATGGCTATTTGCCATGACAAATGTTGCCTATCAAACATAGCCTTCGACATTTTTCATATTGGGTAATTTCCCTACAAACTGATTCCTCGTAGAAATCCTTCAATTTATTAGGCCGAATCACCACCACAACCACCACCATTAAAACCAAACCCCAAACCCCATTTTCGAACTTTCTTTGTAAACCCCGTTGAACTCGCTTAAACTCCATATCGTCATCATCATCACCATCAATTTCCAACTTTTCTTTACTACCTTGTATAATATTAACCATTATTTTCACCATCAATTTCCACATCAAAAGAATTGTTGCATCATTCAATCGCCCAGATATTTTAAATCAGCTTCATTAGTTTGTAAATCATGGTGAAGTATTAAAACCATTAAGAGAAGCCATATTTCTTTTTTTAATGAGGAGAAAAAATTTTAAACATGCATGATGGTGGTGGAGAAGAACTTGTTTGAAGACAACAGAAGAACTTGTTTGAAAAGAAGAGTTTCTCATGGGTAAATTCAAGTATTTTAAAAATATTTTGGGTTCATCAGGGTTAGTCTGGAAAACCGTCTCTGAACCCTAATAAAAAAAAAACCATCCGTGAACTCTAATTTATACTAAACTTTGATGACCAAAACCTAAATCACCCTAGAATTTTAACCATTGATAAACTTCAAAGAAGAGGGATGATGATGGCTAACTGATGCGCTCTTTGTAAGTGTGATAAGGAGAATGAACATTTGTTGTTCAAGTGTACTGTGGCAAAGCAAATCTGGTCAGAATTGGTCCTGGTTAACAGTACAGTGAGCGGCAGAATTACTAATTGGTCGTCACTGAAAGCGGTTATGTTCCAATGGTCTGTTATATACATGGGAAGCATTTTTGAAAGAATGTGGGCCATCCTACCATATGCAATTGTCGGGTGCATTTGGAACTTTCGAAACAATGTAATCTTCTGCGATCAGGAAGTTGTGATTGCAAAGGAAATTAGAAGCTAGAATAAAAGGCACAGTTTGGCTATGGATGAATATGGATAAAAAGGCATTGGAGCTTTGAGAAGATATAGAATTTGTTGACCTGCTTCTGAACTGGAAGGAGACCATGGGAGCACAATGAGGTAGCTTGCAGAGACTGTAGGTCAGAAGATTAATGAATATAGAGTGTCCAGTAAGAGGATATGTACCTCTGGGCTAACTGGTGATTTTCTGCATTACTGAAATACAGAATACCCAGTCTTTGTAAGCAATTGTTGAGATTCTATAAAATTATTACATTTGATCAAAAAAAATAAGAGGCTGGTGCAATCCGTTCTTCTAAGATTTAGTCGAAAATCAACAGTCCATTGCAATTTTTTTGTAAGATTAGTAATTCGGTAACGGTGGGCGGTGGCATGGAACCATCACTCAGGTTTTACCTGCAGTTGAGCTCAATTGAAAAAGTATTTTGTACTAAAATTTAGAATCCATTGGCACAGATATTAGACTGCATGGAAGAAAATGTGGCAAGGTGGTGGCCGGTGGTTTCAAATCCACCCCAAATAGAACCAAATAAATCTGTTTAAGTTTTCAGTAACACACCATTCGCTGGTCCGCCATTAAAACTTCCAGGAGAGAAGTCAGAGAGAAAGTGTGAATCCCAGCCACCAACATCGTCTCCGATGACCGATGGCTGGTTTTTTTTTTTCTAATGGTTGTTTGTGTTTTCTAGATCTTGAATTTCTTCTTCAGATCCATGCTTTTCTCTTTCTCAATTGAAGATGGGTGTTTTCTTTTCTTCTTTTCTCTTCATTTAAGAACAACTTTCAAGTCATCATCTATTCCATAGTTTGTTCTCCAGATTTGAAATTTTTTCGGATCCATGTTTTTCATTTTTCTTGGTTGAAGATGCATTTACTCTTAAATCCTTTAACTCTTCAATTGAGAAAAACTCTCATCTTTCACCGTCTTCCATGGGTTTTTTTTTTTAATAATCAGCATATATATATAATTTAGATTGCCTTATTACAGAATAAAAGGTCTGAAACCAACAGGTTTTTAAGCCAAGTAGGTGAAATCAAGAAGGAATTGGGAACCACAAGACTTCTGTCAGCAGCCTGTGCTAAGACATGAGCGCAAGAGTTCCCAGACCTATTACAGTACTTAAAGGAAACAAAATCAAAATAACTAAGTGCTAAGGATTTTGCACTGTCCAAAATGTTCACAGCAGTCCAGCTTAAGTTTGCAGGTTGTCCATTGAGGTAGTAAGCTGCTCCTTGGCTGTCTGTTTCGATCTCGACCCTCTTCAGTTGGTGGTCAATCCCTCTCCGGATTGCAGTGGTAATTCCTCTGCATTCTGCCTCATCAACAGTACCGGCACAACCTGATTCATTTCCTGCAAACAGAAGAGTACCAAATGCATCTCTGAATAAATAGCCAATACCAATATTTGTCGCTGAATTTGTAAAGGTAATATCCAAATTAATCTTCACATTTCCAGCCATTGGTGGAATCCAAATTGTACCCACAGTTCCTGTCACAGGTTGTGCAATAAGTCCCATTCTGTTTATTTCCCTCTTCACCTTATAATCAATCAATTTGGCCAGTTCAACAGGTTCCATACAAGAGTTTTGAAAGATCTTTTTACACCGACACTTCCATATTTCCCAAGTGGCAATCACACAAAAAAAGTTCCAAGTTGATTTAATTACTAACCAGTTTTGAGGAGGTTCAACGCAACCTTTAATCCAGTTTTCAGTTGTCATGTTTAGCATGTGAATGATTCTAAAGTTCAGAAAACTCGAGAACCAAACTGCTTGGGTGAAAGGGCACTCAAGTAGCATATGTCTAAGGCTTTCGAGAATGCATCCACATAGAGGGCAACATTTAGTAGGAATAATGATATGTCTACCTAGTCTTTCTCTAGTGGGGACAGCTTTGTAAATGCACTTCCAAGCAAACAGAGTCGCTCGAGGAGGTGCAGAAATTTTCCAAAGCTTTAAACTAAGCTTAGCAGGGAAGGTAGTAGTGATCTCTAAAGGAGCAATGAGCAGTTGGTACATGGATTTAACAGAAAAAGTACCATTCTTAGTTCCTAACCATTTGATTCTGTCTATACTTCCATTGCCTCTAATGTTCGTGTTTTGTATGTGGTGGACAGAAGAAGGTGTGAAAGTATTATTGAGGGTGGTAAGGTTCCATTGTTGAGTGATTGGATCAATTAACTGGTTCACCTGAGTTATGTGATGCATGTGATTATTAGACAACATTAACGGTTTATGGGATGGAATGGAAGGAATCCAGGGGTCCTCTAAGAAGTTGATAGAAGAACCAGATCCAATATCCCAACAAGTGTAAGGACTCATTTTAGTGAGGGTGGAGGAGATTGAGTGCCAAATCCAGGAAGAAGAAGGATTTGGATGATGGTGAAGGGGTGTTGAAGTGTTGAAATATTTCGCCTTAAGAACCCTCGAACACAGGTTGCTAGGGTGGGAAATGACTCTCCAGGTAATTCTAGCTAGCAATGCATCATTTTGTATGCTAAGATCCTTAATCTCGATCCCTCCATTTTTCTTATATTGGCAAATTTTCCCCCATTTTATGAGATGCATTGTTCTCTTGTTATTATCTTTTTGTCCCCACCAAAATTCTCTTTGGAGTTTATCTAAGGCATTAGTCACCGATTTTGGAATTTTGAAACAGGTCATTTGATAAGAGGGAATAGCCGAGGTTACCGAATTTATCAGAATTGTCCTCCCAGCTTGTGAGAGAACTTTGCTTTTCCAGCCAACCAATCTCTTAGCCACTCTAGTAGTGAGATTATTGAACAGGATGGACTTTTTTTGCCCAAGAAAGATAGGAGTTCCGAGATAGAGATCCTCTTTGGTGATGAGTGTCATTTGCATGATACTAAGGATTTGAGCTTGAGTGTGAGTGGAGGTATTGTTGCTAAACAGGATACCAGATTTTTTGAAGTTTATTAGTTGCCCAGAGATGGAGCAAAACAGTTGTAGTGTGTCTAGTAGCTCCAAGGCTTCATTCTCATTTGCTTTACAGAAGATGAATATATCGTCTGCAAAAAGAAGATGAGAGATAGAAGGGCTGTATTAACCTATTTCTAGATTAATGCACTGCTGGGTCAGGTCGCTAGGGAGACTTGACCAAATGGGGATGTTTGAGATCGAGGTGGCTGCACCTCGTTGAGATCGAGATTGCCTACGTACTCTAGCTCGGGGGAATTGAACTTAGAGATCAAGCCATCGTAGTTCTGTTTATATAGAAGATAGAAGGGCGTGGATCGTGGATCTTGCAGATTCTTCGCCATCATAATGAGGATTAAATGTGTAACGCGCGAGGATCATCCCTGTGAATTAATTATGTAACTGATGAGAATATTCTGTGCATTGAATAAGAACACGTGTGTATAGCAGGTAGAGAGCGTGACGACCTGATGGATGAATGACTGTGCCACGTGGCTGCTTTTGATTGGTTGAAGTATGTAGTACCCCTACATAAGCCCCCTCTTTTTAGGTCGGCTGTGAAAGTCGGGCTGAAAAGACTAAGGACTCTTATCGATGCTGATTTGTAGTTTGCTTTTTGAATTTGCTGACGTGGCAGTCATGCAACGCTGTCCGTGGTAATCATGGCGTTCTTACGGGGAAGTGGAGGAGTTTCCTCGAGTAGTTAGCCGTGTAGTTATGGCAACTGACGCACGTATTGCTTGATTTGCTATCTGCCGTCCACGTGAATTGATCCAACGGTGGAGGCAAACCGTTTTGTGAGTGGAGAATAACTGTACTGCATATGGATCTTTGGTCGATCTAAGCCGTTCACCTGTTTCGAACCGATGGCTGAGATTACTCGTGCTACAGTATTTAACCTGTAGTTACCTTGAGAAGGGTTTACCTATCTCGCCTTTATTTGAATTGCTGCCGCTTTTGCCTTGCGATCTGGAGAACTTTGAGAGCTCGTGAGGTTTGTCTTCTTCTCTCTCTTTTCTTTGATTGTTTGTTTTCTTTCGTTTTCATCTTCTGTTTTCGTCTTTACTGTGTCGAGAGTAATGTCTGACGCTAGTGATTCCCAAAATGATCACTTGAGTGGTGGGGTTGATGAGTTTGAGAGTACTCAATCTGACATTCCGTCTCCCGTTCGCGATGAGGAGGTAGATAGCCCCCAGAGTAGTGGTTCTCATGGGCCAGACTCTTCTGATGATGAAATGGTAGAGGGCGACGATGGTGCAATGTGTAGAGTGGTGAATATGAATTATGTACATAGGCATTTTGCTGTTAGGAGGTTTTATGAGTTTAGGTCGATTAGGCACTTGGAGATTAGATTTCTTGGAGATCGTTTGCTTTCTCCTGACTATCGTCCTAATAATCCTTCCTCCACTGTACTTACTTTGAACCAATTCCGTGCCGGCCTGAGGTTGCCATTGTCCTGTTTGGTAGTCGACCTTTTGAATGCCATTGGTCGAGCCCCCTGCCAGATGAATGGTAATTTCTGGCGAAATATGAGGGTAATTGACGACCTCAACAAGTTGCATAGGTGGAACATTACTGTGAAAGATGTACTGAACCACTTCAGCTTCAAACGCTCCTCGAAGGTTGAACTCTCGGGCTATAACATGCAAGTTAGGCCAGACCGTTTGCCTTTGATCTACCCAGTAAGTAGCGAGCCATGGTGGAAAGATCCCATGCTGTTTACTGGGTCGATTGTTGAAGGGGATATCCAGTTGCGTCATGTGACTAGGAATGACGCTCGTAAGTTTGTGGTCTTTAGTTGTAGGGTTGCTGACCCATATTCCTGTTTCTGGACTTGACGCTTTTGTGCTTTTGTTGCAGCGATCAGGGACGATCATTTGGTGAGGAAGAACGATCTGAAGTCCGCTCTAAACTGCTTTGGTAACTGGAGTATTTTATTCCTAAAGGTGGTCCAAAGACTGTTTGGGACGAGCTCGAAAGGAGGAAAGCTTTGAAGAAAGCCTTTATGTCTTCTGTTCACAAATCTGGAGGTGGGCGAACTGGTAGCAGTGCGCGAGCTGGTGACATCGAACGGGCTAGTGGGAGCTCGAGACAGGGGGAGAGAGAGCGTTCTGTCGGTGCTCCTCGGAGGTCAGAGAAGGATCGACCTGCTGAAAAGGACCGACCTCTGGTGCATGGACGATCTGTGGAGAGGGAGTTACCTGTGGAGAGGGAGCGGTCTGTTTGTAGCTCTCGCCAGGTTGAAGCAGTGGCGAGCCCCCCAGTCTCAGGTCCTCCCCCCTCACTTCCTAAAGTAGGTGCATTGGCTGGGAAGAAGAGGTCCTTCACAGGGAACCTTAAGCTGATGGAGTTCCCAGCTATGCTAGCTCCTGTTTCTTCATTGCCTGTGACGTCTCCTGGGATGTCTGTTTTGTCCAGGAAGACTGTTCCTTGGCCTTCGCAGAAGGGCAAAGGTATTTCTTCTGAATTCCGCCCCGGGCCGTTCGATTATTTGGATGGTCAAGGAGAGAAGCATGTCGTGTATGATAACGACAGTGCTATCGATGACCCTTGCGTTGCTCGGGCTGTGAATGAGGGTATCGTCCTGGACGCTGATGCCCCGGCAGTGAAGTCGCAGACCTTGCTGGTGACCTGCTCGAAGATTAACGCGGCGCTGTCTTTGGTGAGTGTGATCGTAAGTCACATTTGTTTTGTTTATGCTTTGACTTTTGGTCTGAATTATGTTGTTGTTTGCAGCTCAATGCCAGCTTCCAGGAGGTGCGTCTGGTTGCTGAGATTGGTGCTCAAGCTGAAATTGAGTTGAAGGCGCTCAACGAGAAGCTCGAGCAGGCCAAGAACATTGCTGTTGTTGCTGAGTGCAAGGTTAAAGACAGGGATGCCCAGGTCGCAGCTCTGAAGGAGACGGTGGAGCAGTTAAAGGAACTTGATGCTGCTTCTCAATCTTCTGCTGAGTACTGGCAGAAGGTATGTCAGGAGAATGAAGCGGCGTAAAAGGCCTACTGCGATCAACTGGTGAAAGCTATGACGAGGTCGCCCGAAGGAGAGGAGACGCGAGGTGGTGTTGAGGATAACTTGGCGCCAGCTCAGGACGCCTCGATGGGCTTTAGTGACCAGGTCGCTGTAGCCTCTATTGAAGTTGATGCTTCAGGCGACCAGTCTACGCAGTAGTAAGTTAGCCTTGGTGTCCCTTTTCTTGTATTGGGTAACCTTGTGCAAAGTTTGCTTCTTGCACTCCTTGTTCTTGCAGTATGTCTTCTTGCACTCCTTGTACTGGGCAGAGCGCATTCTTGAGAGCCCCCTTGTAATTTTGAGAGCTTGAGTGGATAATTCTTTGTCTTTTGTATTTGCTATCAGTAATCAGTTTTTACTTTGATGACTTTGTATGGATTCCTTTTGACCAGCTAGTTTCCAGGGAGTCCTGGTAGCTCGTTCAGAAGGCAGGTAGACGAGATGAATGGCTGCAAGCAGGACGTACTGAAACAGTTCCTCTTGTATGCCTTGATTCTATTTTGCTTGTACCTGTAATTGTTTAAATCTCATAAAGTAAAAAGTTAATTCAACGATTTACCTTGCATTGTTGTTCATGTCGTTTAGTCTGCTTGAATGAAATTGCAAACAATAAGTGACATTTGCTCGACCTGATGGGGTTTGAGGTCGCATTCAATATAATTGTGTTTGGGTCGTGGGAAGAGAATGACCAATGCACCAAGTTAAGTTGCTAGTGATTTAACTTAACAAACTTTTAAATTATCAAAGGGACTAGAGTTTTGATAATTTGTAGGTCGAGGGATTGGACCTTTAGTAGCCATTCATCTTTGAGCAGAGATGAAGGCAAAAGTGAATTTATACATTGAAATGCAATGAATGGATGCTTACATTTCATTGATAAAATTTCTTTAAGTGAAAAGCATTCCATGGGTTCTTAACGATCTCCCCTTCTGGTGTTTGAAGACGATAAGAACCGTTGCTCTGGACCTTTGTGATAATGTAAGGACCTTTCCAATTGGCGTTTAGTTTGCCAATCATGTCCTTTCTTTTGTTGTGGAACATTTTCCTTAGGACTAGTTCCCCTGGCTGGAAAGTTCTTGGTCGCACGCCTTTGTTATAAGCTCGCTTGAGTCTCTGTTGGTATTGCTCGAGCTTGATAGCGGCGTGGTTATGTCGTTCTGCGAGGAGGTCGACTCCAAACGACCAGGCTTGATTGTTGAGTTCAGTATCGACCAGAAGTGATTTGGTCGTTCCGAATGTTAGCTCGGTGGGAATAACTGCCTCAACTCCGTAGCATAGGCTGAAAGGTGACATCCCAGTTGACGTACGAGGGGTTGTCCTATAGGCCCACAGGATGTTTTCTAACTGCTGTGGCCATTGATCATGCTGGTCTTCGAGCTTCTTCTTCAAATTATTTAGAATCTGTCGATTTGCAGCTTCGACCTGGCCGTTGGCTTGCGGGTATCTAGGTGTTGACCTTGAATGCTCGATTTTCCATAGGTCGTAGAATGCCTTGATATTTTTTCCAACGAACTGAGTGTCATTATCTGTGACTACTCGTTTTGGTAGTCCAAACCTTGTGATGATGTTTTCCCACATGAATCTTTGGACATCTGCTTGTTTTACGTTGGTTAGTGCAACAGCTTCTACCCATTTTGTGAAATAGTCGACGGCCACTAGAACGAACCTCTTTTCAGACTTCTTTTCTTTGATTAGGGGGCCCATGATATCAAGCCCCCACATGTGGAATGGCCATGGTGCAGTGATGTTAATGAGATCGTTTGGATGCTGGTGTTGCTTATCGGCAAATCGCTTGCACTCTTTGCACTTCAAAACAAATTTCTTGGCGTCTTCCTTCATTCTTGGCCAGAAGTATCCTTGAGAGATTGCTTTATGGGCTAAGGTACGCCCCCCGGAATGGTTTCCACATTCACCTTCATGGATTTCTTGAAATATCATCTCGCCTTGTTTTGGGATCAGACATCGTAATAACAATCCAGTTGCAGACTTTCTGAAAAGTTTACCTTCATGGATTTTGTACATTGTGACTTTATGGAGCAATTGACTAGCTTCCTTTTTGTTGGATGGTAGGACACCAGTTTGAAGGTAAACCATGAAAGGTTCCATCCAAGTCCCTTGGATGTCTGCTGGAGTTGTTTGTAGTAGGTCGGATATTTGATGAACATCTTCTTCTTTGAATAGATATGCGGGCTGTGCACTGATTGCTATAGTGAGAGCCCGTGGTTTGTCTGATTCGATCTTAGATGCTAGGAATGCTAATGAATCTGCGTGCCTGTTGTCATCTCTAGGTATGTGCTCGATTGTGAAATAGCTAAGCTTGCTGATGAGTTCCTTTGCTTTGCTAGCATACCTGATTAGGTTGACCCCATTGATCTGGTAGTTGTTAGTAATCTGATTGACTACCAGTTGGGAATCTCTGTACACCTGAGACGAACTGCTTGTAGCTCGACGGCTATCTGTAGGCCCTGGATGAGTGCTTCATACTCGGCCTCGTTGTTGGAGGTCGAGAAGTCTAGACGAGCTGATCTCTCGAGCTGTGAACCTTCAGGAGAGATTAACACAGCACCTATACCACTTCCATTGGAATTGTGGGAGCCGTCTACATACAGCTGCCATGTGTCTAGTGGATTGTGTTGGATTTGCCTTGTTTCAGGTTCTGGTTCCCAATTGACATCCTCTGCTGGATAGTCTACTAAGAAGTCTGCGACGACCTGGCCCTTGACGGCCTGCCGTGACACGAACTCAAATGTGTAATCACCCAGTTCTGCTGCCCATCGAGCCATACGACCTATTTTGTTTTTCTTTTCTAGAATGTGGCGTAATGGCTGATCGGTGATTACTTTTACAATGTGGGCTTGGAAATAAGGTTTGAACTTGCATGCAGCGTAAAGTAAAGCCAATGCTAACTTCTCTAGAGGTGTGTACCTTATTTCGGCCTGCTGTAAGACTTTGCTTGTGAAGTAGATAGGTCGCTCAGCCTGGTTTTCTTCTTTAAAAAGTACTGCACTGATCGCAAAATCTGATGTTGCAAGGTAAACGCCAAGTACATCTCCATCGTTGGGCCTTGTGAGAACTAGTGGAGTAGACAAATATGCCTTGAGATCATTGAAGGCTTTCTCGCATTCTTCTGTCCACTCATATGTAGCCCCCTTCTTTAGGATATGAAGCATTGGTCTGCACTTATCTGATGCTCTTGAGATGAACCTGTTCAGAGCTGACACCATGCCGTTGAGTTTTTGGATTTGTTTCTTTGTTTTTGGGCTTGGCATGTCGATCAGGGCTCTGATCTGGTCGGGATTTGCTTCAATGCCTCGTCTGGTGACTAGGTAGCCGAGGAATTTTCCTGATGCAACCCCGAACAGACACTTTTCTGGATTAAGACGCATTCTGTATTGCCTTAATCTTTGGAATGCTTGGTCGAGATTGTACAAATGATCTCGTTCTTTGTCACTCTTTACTAGCATGTCGTTAATGTAGACTTCTATTGTTCGACCTAGGAGGTCGTCGAACATTCTGGTGACCAGGCTTTGATAGGTCGCACCTGCATTCCTTAACCCGAATGGCATAACCTTGTAGCAGAAAATACCTTGCTCTGTTGTGAAAGAGGTCTTCTCTTGGTCAGGCTCGTACATTGGGATCTGGTTATACCCTGAGTATGCGTCCATGAATGATAGTAGCTCAAAACCGCATGTCTGATCGACTAGCCTATCGATTCGTGGCAGTGGGAATGAATCTTTAGGACAAGCTTTGTTCAAACTTGTGAAGTCGATGCATACTCTTGTTTTCCCATTTTTCTTTAAGACTGGGACTATGTTGGCTAGCCAGTCTGGAGTATCGACTTCTCTGATGAAGCCGACCTGTTTGAGTCTATTGATCTCATCATTGACAGCTTCATGGAATTTGGGAGCAAGTCTCCTTGGTTTCTGCTTGACAGGTCGATAATTGGGATTGACCCGTAGCTTATGGCATGCAATTGATGGATCTATTCCGGGCATATCGATATACGACCAAGCAAAAACATCTTTATTATTTGAAAGAAAATTTACAAAGTTGACGAACTTATCTTCTTCCAATTCTGAACCTACATAGACATATCTTGGGTCCTCATCTGACCCAATGTTCACACGCACGCCTGGATCGGTGCTTCCGAGACTAAGCTTGGGGGAACCCGCTTGCTCCTTCTGTAATTGCTATTTAGCAGGTTCAGCCTTTTCCTTGGATGGGCTCTTTGACTTGTTGTTGCCCTCCTGAGCCTCTGATGTGATCGGGCTCTTTCCTTTGTTGTCAGCATCCTTGGTTCCAGAGGTGGATGGCTTTGAAGGTGGCACAGCTTCGATAATGCCGTGGCATTCCTGTGCGACGTTCTGGTTTCCACGAAGCTCCATTATCCCATGTGGGCCAGGATAGCGGAATACTTGGTGGTAAGTTGATGGCACACCTCTCATAGCATGGATCCACTTTCGACCCAGAATCGCATTGTACTTGCTTGCGATGTTTAGAATGCTGAACTTGGATGTGACAACGACCTTGTCTTCTCTTCTGCCCACAGTGACGGGTAACAAAATTTCTCCCTTAGGATCTTCTCTAGAACTGTTGAAGCCTAAGATCGGTGTGAAGTCTGGGATGAGAACTGAATCGGGCAACCTCATGTCCTTGAAGGTTCTGTACATGAGAATGTTACATGATGCTCCAGGGTCAATGAATACCCTCTTGATAGTATAATCTGCAATCCGCAGCTCAACGACAAGGGTGTCATTGTGAGGAGTAACGACCTTGTTGAGATCGTCCTCAGTAAAAGTGATATCGGACTCTTGGCGGGCAGGGATGTTAAAACGAGCTGCTCGGCCCGTAATGGAGTAGACATAATGGAGATGCTCTACTCGTCTCTTCTTATCTCGTGAGACAGGGGTGTGGTGGGATTCATCGATCATGTAGACTACATGACTGTCTGATTCGCTATCACTGTCAATCTTTTGTGCGACCTTCTTGTTGATCTGGTCGCGTAGGTCTCCTGTTGGACCTAAACGCTGGGAGAGGCTACGCCCTCTGCTGCGTGCTGGACTTGCTGAGGCCGTTCTGGCCTTGCTGTGATTTCTTTTTGTGGAACGGGGAGGCGTTCTGGACTCCTTCCTCACCCGCTTGCCTGTGGATTCCTCATTCCTTCCGAGGATCCAATTGTTGAGCCTTTTCTCATCGGCCCATGTTTGCAGTGCGCGTTTCAGAACGCGACAGTCATCAGTCTGATGACACCGTACTTTATGGACTTTGCCAGTACGGGCGACCGGATGTATCCTCCAACTGTGTGAAGGCAGGAATCTTGCACCAATGGTTGTGCTTGATCCTCTCATAGATATAACCGGCTGGTCGCGTAAACCGGTGATACTCTCGCTGCTCGGTAGGCAGCGACTTAGCTTTGAACCTCTTTCCATCTGATCGAGGTCGCTTGGTTGAGCCAGACTCAATGTTGCTGACTACGTGGTTCTTCTCCCTCCCAGTGAGGGCTTCTTCAAGTTTTATATAACGATCTACCTTCAGGTAGAGCTCGTCAAGTGATGAAGGTCTCTTCATTGCTAGAGACTTGTGGAGGTCGGATCCTTGGATAAGACCGTGAGAGAAAGCAATAGTTGCAAAGGCCTCATGCTCCTTTGCGAAATCCTGAATGGAATGCAATTCGGATTTAAATCGAGCAAAAAATGTGCTCAGAGACTCACCATCTTGCTGCTTGACTTTGAATATGGAATCGATGGTGACAGGGCGCTTCTTGTTATGGATGTAAAAGATGACAAACTGTTTCTCGAGCTCTGCAAACGAGCTGATGGATCCTGGCTTCAATCGGTGAAACCAGTCGAGAGCTGGTCCGGTGAGGCTGGACTGGAACAGCAAACACAAAAGATGATCTTCCTTGATCAGTGGGAGAGACTTCCGGAATCCCTTGACGTGGTCGGTTGGATCTCCGACTCCTGCATACTGGTCAAACTTGGGGGCATTCAGCTTGTTAGGCAAATCGTGTTCCAGGATCTCCTTAGAGAAAGGAGACTCCTGGAACTGCTGGAGTGACTGGACAGCAAGTTGCTCTGCAGTGTGACTCTTGGAACGGTGGAGAAGGGCCTGTGATGCTTTGAACTCCGCCAGTTGTTGACTGAGTTGCTCGAATTTCTGATTGGAATCGTCAGTAGGAACGACTCCATGTCCGCTATTTTCACCTTGCTGGGGGTTGGTTTGTGCAGCTTTGAGGCGTGCATTTTCTTCCTGCAAAGCAGTGATTTGAGCATGCAGATCATTGATAGTTAATTCTGTGGTAGTCATTTGAATAGATGACTTTTGATTTAGGGTGGGAGGGTTTGGGTTTTCGATTATATCGAATTCCTTGTAGTCGGCGCCAAATGTATTAACCTATTTCTAGATTAATGCACTGTTGGGTCAGGTCGCTAGGGAGACTTGACCAAATGGGGATGTTTGAGATCGGGGTGGCTGCACCTCGTTGAGATCGAGATTGCCTACGTACTCTAGCTCGGGGGAATTAACTTAGAGATCAAGCCATCGTAGTTTTGTTTATATAGAAGATAGAAGGGCGTGGATCGTGGATCTTGCAGATTCTCCGCCATCATAATGAGGATTAAATGTGTAACGCGCGAGGATCATCCCTGTGAATTAATTATGTAACTGATGAGAATATTCTGTGCATTGAATAAGAACACGTGTGTATAGCAGGTAGAGAGCGTGACGACCTGATGAATGAATGACTGTGCCACGTGGCTGCTTTTGATTGGTTGAAGTATGTAGTACCCCTACAAGGGCTATATCTAGAAGCTTTGATGCCATGGATTTTTCCCGAATGACATTTCTGATGAAGGAGTCTAGAGAGAACCTCCATGCAAATGATAAAAAGAGAGAGGGAGATTGGATCTCCTTGTCTGAGCCCAACAGTGGGTTTGAAGAAACCATGGGGAGTACCATTGATAACAACAGAAGAGTGGATGGAAGAGATGCAGTTAGAGATGAGGGAGATGATTTTCTTATCAAAGCCAAGGCACATGAGGATTTCTAATAGTGATTCCCAATTCACTCTGTCAAAGGCTTTTGACATATCAATTTTTATGGCCATTAACCCATTTAAACATTTTTTCCTTTTCAGAGAATGGATGATCTCATGAGTTAGGATGATATTATCAGAAATTTGTCTATGGGGAACGAAGGCACACTGAAGTGGGGAGATAATCGTAGGAAGAATATCTTTAATTTTCCCCACTAGTATCTTGGTGAGAATCTTGTAAGTGACATTACAAAGGCTGATGGGTCTGAAGTCAGGGGGTTGTTCAGGGGAGTCGCATTTTGGAATGAGTGCAATGTTAGTTTGGTTGATATGGTCAATGCTTGCACCATCATTCCAGAAACTATTGACAAGCTGAACTACCTCATTTTGGACAGTAGTCCAAGATTTCTGGTAGAAGAAACTAGAGAAACCAATGTTCAACCGTCTTCCATGGTTTGTTTCTAGATTTGGATTAATTTCTAAATTCTTGTTTTTTAATTTTTTAAAGGGCGAATTTGTCTAAACCCCAGGAAAGTTGGACTAAATTTGCATAAACCCCAGACTTTTTTTTTTATTTGAGTTTACCCCAGTCCATCAAATTTTCTGTTAAGTGTCCGTCTGGTGACTAGGATAACATGTCAATTTACTATAGTGCCCATCTAAGCTGATCTGATATGGAAAACAGATCTCTCCAAACCCAAATCAGATTGTGAATTGATTTGTGAAATTAACTGTAATCAAGCACAACTTTTGATTTACATTCATCAATAACTTGTTCAGAAATCTACTCAAATCCATACTTCTCAGCTGCTGGCTGTCGCTTCATCTTGAGTTCCATCAAAGGCTAAAATAGAAAACAAAATCAATTAAATCAAAACCTAGAGTTTTTCCTCAAAATCTTATAAACGGAAAAAAGAAAAAAATTGAAACTTTGAGAGGACCTGGAGAGATGTAATTAGAGGAAGTAGCAATAGCTCTAGGTGAAAGAGAACAAGATTTAAAATTTTATTAAGGATTTAATTTGAGATTGTTTTAAAGTAAAGAAAAAGATTTTCAAGAAATTATAGAAGAAGAAGATTTTCAAGAAATTATAGAAGATTTTTGAAGAAGATTTTCCATTTGCTTCTTCAAGTTCTTCCCTTCTGTATAATCTCCACTGAAAACCAAAGCATCCTCCTAGACCTGCAAATAAAGAACAAAATGAAACCTTCATCACCTCCTCCCATGGCTGAATCAATCACCAGAATAGAGAAAGATGAATTATTAAAGTTAATTTTAGGTTAGAGATCAGCCATTCATTTAGTTAGATCTAGCCATTAATCTTAAGAGGGTAGAATTGGTATATTAGAAAGTATTTTATTAAAATTTAAGCAACATAGATTATCAGTGGGGTCTATAGACATGTGCTTAACAGAATTGTTGACGGACTTGGGTAAACTCAAATAATAAAAAAAGTCTGGGGTTTGTGCAAATTCAGCCCAACTTTCCTAGTGTTTGGACAAATTCGCCCTTTTTCAATTGAAGAATTGTCTATCTTCTATTATTTATCTCTTCAATTGAAAAAAGTTTTCATCTTTCACCATCATCAAGGTTTCCTCTGAGTTTTTGTTTCAGACCTGTTTGATTTTTTTGTCTCAATTTCGACTTTTGATCATGGTGGTACTCTTTTTTGCTTTAATGGGGGTTTTGAAGCGGTGTTTTGCGCTTTGCGCGGTATTTCTCTTGATCATTAGGTTGTCTTTGGCTCATTCTATCAACCATGGTTTGGAGGTTGCGCGGTATTTCTCTTGATCATTAGGTTGTCTTTGGCTCATTCTATCAACCATGGTTTGGAGAAATTTCTTTTGAGAAATTTTTGTGTTGGGTCTCTTCTTCACCTTTCAGCCCCTCTCTGGTGCATCAAAGTTACTTCTTGGTTTAATCTCTCCTTTTTTTCGTCTGTATTTTCATCCTTGATCATTGGTGTCGCACAAGCGTTTGAGGGATGGAGGCGTAGGTGCACTGCAGCATAAAACACTTTCTCACCTCTGATCTAGGATTGTTTATGCATGCTTGGGCGGCTTGGTTTGGTTGAGCTTAGTTTTAACTTTTTGTTCTTTAGTTAGGTTGAAATTTGTTGTTAAGTGGGTTTCTGGCTATTCCTTTTTAAGGATAAACCTTCTTTCTATAATCCCTTCAACGAATATTCTCTTGGGAATCTTGTATCTGTTCTTGTTTTTATTTATATAAAATCAAAAAGTTTAACCTTAAAAAAAAAAAAATCCACCCCAAATGAAAGCCCATATTCAGCATTATCTAGTAGGAGAATTTAAGATCAGTAGAAGATAACTGGATAAAGTAGCGGGTACCCACACATGCATATATGTTGAAGGGTGGTTGATCTAGTTGAGCTTGAGACATCATTTCAATCACATTATTGCCAATTGGACTAACATGGGAATGTATAACTTAACTTCATTATTGGCACGTGTGCATGTGGATTGCTTTAAATTTTTGTTGTTACAACTTACAACTTACAACTTTTACAACCTTAACATGAGCATGAGCTTGTAGGCTGTAGCCACAGCGGGACGGATGGATCATATCATGCATCATGGACGTACTGCATGTAATAACTGATTTTAAGTCCAATGCAAATCCAGACTGGCCTGGCTGGTTTTCTTTAGTTAGGACCACCTGAGCAGTGAGCAGGATTCAGATTATCAACTCTTCTTTACAGCTTCTTCAAGCTCATCCCAAAACCCCGATACATCTCAAATTTTGAGTGGTCGATCGAGATAGGTAATCTTAATTATTCGATATACTATACTGGAATGACGATAAAACATATGTAGAGATATCAGAATGCAGAGGTAGACAGGTAGTGGTCGACTGTAAAATTATTTATGTCAGGACATGTTTTTGTACTCAAACATGTGTATACAGATCGAGGCAAATATATATGCCTGCAGATCTGCTAGCTAGGTAGGAGATCCCTGAGCTCACACAATTCACAAATGTGGTTTGTGAATCCAGATCGTCTCCTTTTCATGATGCAGGTACTGCCTATAATATGAGCGCATCTACTGCAACTAGCTAGTGTGTACTACACTACTACTGCTTCTGAAATAGAAATTTCACTTTTTGTTCAGAAAAATAATTATACATATAGATCGATCATATGATAGACCACTCTGTGAATATTGATGTATCACCAAAACCACTGTACTCAAAGAAATTTGTGTGTTGTAAACTTGACATGACACAGCAATATAATCGTGCATATGGTATATCGTGCATGAAATCCATACAACCAAACTTTCTGATTTCATGCATAATGAAAATCATCAAATCACATCAGATCTGAACAAAAACTAGTTAGAACAATTGTAGCCAAACATTCAAATGGTTTATATTTGTAAGGTTGATAATCAAATAAAATAGATCCTAGATCTAACGTACTACAGTTTGATCAACATTGGATACTTGGAGTTTCGAACATGTGAGTGGGACATCATAATCTTAACTAGGTAAAGGTACGTACCCTAGCTAGACCCCAACTTGCAGATATATATATCGAGCGGCTATAACAATTTCTTCTTGGCTAGTTTGTACCCAATCAATTCATCCATGGATATATGGAGGCTAATGAAAAAAAAAGTTGGATATTTTAGATTACAAAATGATGACTTAATACACGACTAAATAAGTTTATTATTAGAGTCGTCGCTTAATATTGTTGCGCGCTATGAGCAAATATTCTCCTCATTTAACTACATTTCAACATACCAACAAAAATCTTGGGGGTTATAGATCGAATGACTGTTCACGTTGATATCATCTTAACAGGATTTTACATTTGTGTGTATTGGTACTTAATTTAAGTGAATTTGTACTTCTTTTTCTATAACTTTGGAGCTACTCCAATTTTATGGCTAGAATTGACAGAGTGAATATGAAACTGACAGCCATTGTACTACAGTAGGCCCATTGGGTTTGTATGAGCCTCCAAATCTGCATGTTCAATTATAAGCTCCCCTGGGATGGGAAGTGCAAAAAGTGCAACAAATTCTTGGGAAAAAAAGAAAGAGAATTGGTAACTTTCATTCTTAACTCATCTTCATGGCTGTTTGAAGTTATGAATTGAACATGTTCATTTGATTTTGTAAAAACTAATGTTCATTCTTAATTATCTCATCTTCATGGTTGTTTGAAGTTGTTTGAAGTTGTAAAACTAATGAGCATTTTGGCATGGAGTGATAAGGGGGTATGCACATTGCACATGGAGCTATATAAGTATTTGGTCCCATTTGACTCGGACAAACAACTACCCTCAATGAAGCTCTAGTCACCATCTAACATCCATATCCTCCCTCCCCACTAGGAAGCATCTTTTCTTCTGGATGATGGATGGGTTGTTGTTCTTCTTGTTGATATATGATGATGATGATGGGATCATATCACAATCATTGTTGATGATCCCGATGACGACTTCAAAATTTATTTGAGGAAGTTGTTATCACCATGATAAGCATTTCATGTCATTATTGATGTGGACAATATTATTATTGCAAGAGTGCATCCAATATCGACCCTTAACATGCATTTGGACCACTGTCTCAAATTTCCAAAAATATCAATCCAAATAAAATCACCTTATGTACCACAGCTAGTACCAGTTTTTTCTCTCAACTCATCACAACAATATTCATCAAAAGACAATTACTTTACCATTTTACCCATAACTTGGATAAATTGTCGAATATACATTGCCATATAGTATGTCATTTTTTTAGGAACCCTTTTACTGTTTTACACAACAAAGGCATTAAGAGACTGATTCCAAGCTTGTATACTACTAATTATGACTCACACTGAGCCCTGCAAAAGGGATTAAAAGCAAGATCATTTCCCAGGGGGATTTGTTATTTCACTTTCAGTCAAAAGGACAGCAGACATTAAAGTTTCTGAGTACTTAGTTAGTAGAAGTGTGGCAACAAGATTTAGAGGTTATCCATGAATTCAGATACTTAGTGGTCCGGCTTTGTAGACAAATCAATAGTACTAACTTTGCTGGACTGGGCAGTTATTTTCTTTATGGACCATCAAATAATTCTTCATAACATAGATACATTACTTCTATAACTTTCTTCAATATGTAGTATTTGCACATGATGCAAAAGTGTTTTTTTTTTTTTTTTTTTGTGTGTGTCCACTAAACAAAGCCAAATACATAACTTGTATTATGGGAAGTTGTTATATAGTTTTTATCTGTAATGCAGATGGATTGCAAAGAACATTATAGATAAAAAAAACACACACAGTGCACATGCAGTTGTATATGTGTAAGTGTGCATGCAGAATTGCAGATGAACCAATGCAGGCGTGCCACATTTTGTGTGTGAATGTGTAAGACTACAATGTGGATGTAGAATGTGCATTTGTGTCTCTTGAACAACTACAGTATTAAGTCTGGAGAAGAGGGAGGGAGGGAGGGAGGGAGGGAGGGAAAGAAGAAAGAATCTCAGGCTCTCAGCTTTTGAAAAGGAGAGGAGAGTTGGTAAACGTGGTTGCATGTGGATACATTTAATCCTAGTCAACCACGCTCTATTCATCTCTCTATCCGTTGAAGTCTTGTTCAAAAACCTCTCTTTCTTTCTGTATATTACTCATCAACTTACCCAAAAAGACCTCACAAACAAAACAAATAAGTGATCAAAAAGTCATTATATTATGGTCCCATTTAACAGCTCAAGCCACTACAACTCTATCATCATCAACAATATCTGCCTTTTTGATCAATCTACTTTAAGCTTTCCATTCTTGTTTAGAGTACAACAATAGTAGCTTATAGCCAACCCTCAATCCCATTATCACACAGTAATAACAGGATATCTTCGATCTACTGTCTAGCACCATTAATTGGATTTGGACACAAAAATGTCCACCTCGACAAACTGACATTATAAGTTCTGTTTCTTTAGAATGATCTTTGCGACGTGGAGACCATCCTGACCAAGAATCAGAACTTAGATGAATCAAACAACATTTGGATGGTAGAATGGTTTAATTATTGGTACTTCTAAAGATGAAAAAGTGCCTAGTGTGTAATTGGACACCAAGAGAGAGTTTTTGTGTGTGTGTGTGTGTCATGTGTGAAAAAAAAAGGGGTGGGGGATGTTGGTGGGGTGGAGGCCCATCAGCCCATGTAGTCCCAAAAAATTCCTGTTCACGGGAGATTTGTGAAATAATGGACGTGTGCCCGGATTTGCATAGAGAGTACAGAGTGCCTGGCTGTAATGCATGTGAAAGAGTTGTGGCTCCATCTCTTCTTCAATCTACTTACTCTCTCTCTCTCTCTCTCTAACACCTTTCACTCACCTACAAAATTAATCCAACTGGCATATTTTTGATTCATTCATAGTGTGTCATAACATAAATTTAAGGTGGCAAACGAGGGGGAGAGTCAGGACAAAACTTTGTCTAAGATTTGGGTCTGATTCTATTGGTTTTTTCTTACTCCACTCCACTCTCCTTTTTCTTCTCTTCTCTTCTCTTCCTTTCTTCCACTACTTAGTCTAAGTGAGTGTGTGTGTATTGAACCAAAAGAAAATAGAGAAAAAACCAGTTCTATTTTATTGAAGTCTCATTCATATTCCACCATTTTTGTATACTGTAGTAAAATGAATGGGTTTGGTTCAGAATGTAGTAGTGGTTGTGAATCTGGGTGGACTATGTATTTAGACCACTCTAGTCAAAGAAATTGTGGGGGTTTTGTTGATGAAAATGGTTTCTTTTGTGAGGAATATAAAGCAAAAGAATACAAAGAGGAAGAGGATGAAGAAGACTTATCTATGGTTTCTGATGCATCTTCTGGACCTCCACATTGTCATGAAGATGAAGAGTTTTGCGATGAAAATGGGTGTTTCAGCAGTTCTGTATCTTCAGCTACTGCATTGGCAAAGAAGACCAACAAGAGACAGAAAATTAAATCACCAACAAAAAATCTACAACAACAACAGCAACAATATCATTCTGTTCTTGATGACACTGCTAGCTCTGCTATCTTCAGCTTCTCTAAGGCAAGTTTACAGCTACTACAGACTAATATATGAGAAAGTAGATACATATGCATTCATATAAATTCATGAAAAAACAATCATTTTGATTGAGAATTTTTTTTTCACAGAGCAACTTCACTCTCACCAAACAGCAAGCTTCAAGGGATAATGTCATAGATTTCTCACAAGGCTTCTCTGCAACTCAGTTCAATGTACATGTCCTGTTCTCATTATAAGCTTCTATCTTTGTGGCTTTCTCTAATCTTAGCACTCTTTCGCAATTACATATGCTTATCGTCAATGCAATCCCTGCTTACAGGAAAGATATACATTCCAGAGGAATCCAGATTTCTTACAGTCCTCTTTGCCTGGGAAAACAACTTCAGCCAAACCAGTTAATATGTTTAAACCCTACAGTTAGCCATTGATTTCTATCTAATTATAAAACAAAAGGTCTTATATTAAAAATGCTGATACCCTTTGTTCGTTGTTCTTTGTTTTCTCTTCACCAGGTGGGTAGCAGGAAAGGATCCGGAAATAAAATATGGTGATATCTTCCATCTCTTCCATTACTGTCATTGTTCAGAAAGAGATGGGAAAGTTGCGAAAACAAGAAGAGAATTACATCTCAAAGTGATCTTGTTCCTTTCTTTTTATTTTATTTTTTAGCTTGTCAATGCTATGGGAAACAACCTGAAAGCAAATTAAAAGGAAAATAAACCTCTTATGTTTTTCCAATTAAATTTCTTGTCATGGATGGTGGTAACAATTGAAGTCTGTGGGTCTTTTGTACAGACTGAATCCATGCACTGCCTCTGGTTCAGAGAGTGCCCATGCTACAACTTCTTTATATTAGTTTTGCTAAATATGAGATAGTGCAAAAACATATAAAACTTCAAGTATATAGATTGAAAACAGAATCATATATGAGCTCATTATTAAAGACATAACCAAGACAGTAAACACAAACAAAGGAAGAAACTTCCATTTATGGTAAATATCAAGGAAGGCCATGATAATCTCTCCAAGTGGTAGTGGTCCTTTTCAAGAACAGGGTGTCTCTGAGGCTCAAAGATCTGGGAAGTCAATTTTTGCATAGAGTAGTTGTCATGAACAGATGTTACCCTGCAGCTAAATGAGTAACTAGAGTATTCCAAGATGTGTTATGATGTACATACCTAGTTTTCTTCCAGGATAAGAATAAATTAGGGTAAATTTGGTAATCTGTCCCATTCTGCCATTGACTAATAAAATTCCTATGATGAGATATCCCTACTAAACTTTCATTTTCTACCAAAAGCAGACTAAAATGATCACAGCTTTCTGATAGGTACTCTACAAGAGGTATGATCCAAACAATAGTGAATTATTAATATTTGTTATGTTTTTTATTTTTATTTTCTGGATCTATTTTTAATTTGAAAACTTTATATCTTGGAAAAGACTTGGGGGTGCAAAAAAGACAAAAACAACCATGTCTCTGAGTGTCCAGACAAAGCTCCTTAGTCCTTCCTGGTACAGAAAGCTTATTTTCAAGACAAAAGAAAGATACATGCTTACATTAACTTTAAGAAAAAGAAAAAAAAGGATTAGAGAGAATGATTTAATAGGGTTGAGTTATGAGAGCAATCAGATCAGAGTGCAGAGAAGAGTAGGAAATGCCAAAAATAATGTTGGAATATCTCATATCTATCTATAGAAACCTTTAAGCCCCAAGATCCTGCCTGAGATCTTCCTGACCCAATATAACATGCCCAATTTAATATAATATGATCTCTCGGTCACATTTGGATGGATCCTTGATATAATATTTTATGGTTACACCTTATTTCAGATTTTGTTTTCTCCTCCTTCCTAGACTGTCTGCTTGGAAGCTGTCATGGATTGGTGTCATGCACAATTGTTTTCCTTGTTTTTTTTTTTATCAATTGTTTAATAGATTAATAATATACAGTCATTCCTTGTCTGCTGACAAACAATGGTCCCAAAGAAATAGAAAACAATACAGGTAGTTTGTAATGTTCACACTCTAGATTTAGACTTTATTTCTCCTTCATTCTTTAATAATCGAAAAATAATTATGAAAACAAACAAAAAAAGAGAGCCCAAATACATAAGGAATGGAAGCCAAAAACTTATACAAAGAAACATACAGTGGTTTTGATGGTACAGCAGCTTCCCATTCTCCACCAAGACCATTCTTCAAACCTTGGAACAAGAAGATAAGAGCATGTTATTATCATTAATATAATTTATACCCCTTTCTTCATGCACTCTTAACTTATTTTCACAAATTTCATGACACCGTAGTCACCTTGGAGATCTACAAAATAGTTTCTGGGTCCTTTTCCTTTCTTTTGACTGAGATTTTACTTGTATATAACCTGCAACTAGCATGTGCATTGCTAAGTACAAATGCACATGCACACTCGTGTGCACCCACTGCCTAATTCCTTGAGATTCACCCCTTCATCACACCAATTCCTACAAACAGAAAGAAATAAATTACTTTTAGCATAATCAAATCCTCTAGCCTTTATTTGAATAAACAAATTTCAATAAGCATGATCCACACACCAGGTAGGCATGTTTATACTTAAATCAAAGCACTGGTTAGATAGAAAAGTACGTAGTCCTCACAAACACAACTAAGAGTGGTCAGGAGCTGCAGACAGAGCCTGCAATACATATTTAGCTTCCTGTACTATTCAAAAATATATGGTTCTCATTGTAGTCAATTGCTTATCACTATCTAAGTCATCAAAATAATACAACTTACATCTTTTCTTTTCAGCAGAAAAGTGCCAGCATAAAAGCTAACCACCAAAATGATATTTGATACTGCATCCAGTGGGGGCTGTAACCTTACATACATAATGCCATAAAACACACCACACCTTGTAACAGACATTACAATACACATACGGCATACATCAACATTAGTAGGACACCAATAACTAAACACACGAGTTAATTTGACTGTGAACTCTAAAACACAAAGAATTAAGGCAAATAAACGACTAAACAAGATGATAGGATAAAGAAAGTGATGGACATAGGACCCCCAAAAGCAGGACTGGTTTGGAGGGAACTTCCTAAACAGACCTCATCACAGATAGCCATATCATAACTAGAAATACCAAGATAACTAGACGAAACTGAATGGATATTGTAAAGAAATGGGTCAGATTAAGGTTAATGAAGGGAGGTAACACTCAAAAAGGTTAATTTCCTTTTGTTCTACTGCACATGGTTATAATAGTTAACTGCAGCAGAGTTCTTACTTGGAAAATATTTCGTTAAACAACAAATATATACTATATCCACTAAAACACAAATTGGGACACTTCAGAAGCTCGACATACATTACAAAGTCAAAAGCTCAACACACAGGAATGGTAACGTGCAACTTCCTCGTACAAGACACATGTTATAAATAATGGTTTACTGCCTTTTATTACTGTCTGGAAAGTTATAATCGGTAACTGCAGCAGAGCCCTTGTTTGATGATAACTTAGTTGAACATGAAAACATATTTATTCACTCCAATAAAATGTGAAGCGTAAACCTTACAGAGATGGTGTAACTATAGATAGGAATAAGCTGTGGTGGGTATGCTCAAATTTTCATTGATTAAAATTCTCATATGCTAATTGAGCAATTTTGTATGGTCAACTTCCTTTGCTTGGCTGTGTGCCTGTGTCGACAATCAGAGTGGGACCTTCTATCTCTTTGGTCAACCTTAACGTCTCTCGAGATAAGAGGGCAGGGCAATATGGAGCACTATCCTTCTTGCTTTATTTTTATCAGTAAAACAAAATTCTATGAAGAAGTGATTAAGACACTCACCTTAAGGCAGCAATTCAGCAAATTACAAGACATAAGTTTACATTGCTCAGAATGCTCTCCTAGTTAACAATCAGCTCATCAAGCCTAATGCCCCCCCATCACTGGCCAGCAGAACATGCCTCTCCTCAAATATCCTCCTGTTCCTCTCCATCCAGTGTTCCCATACTGTTGCATGGAACTAAACTTTCCATACCAAATTTCCTTCAACTGTGGGGTTGCTACACCTTCATTGTCTCACCAGCTTAATGATGTCTCTTACCCAACCATATTGCTATCAGAATCACCAAAAAACCAACTCAGACAGCCATGGAAAAACTACATTCCATCTCCATTGTCTCAAATGTTTTACTGGAACTGTAACTGTAATAACTTTTAGTCTTAGTCGAGAAACGAGAAAATATATGTATCTAGTCTAATAGATGGATAGCAGCTTGCTCAATCCCCACACATACACACCCTTCCAGTACGAATGTGGGTCTATGAGGAAAACTTTGTCAGAATATAACAAAGTCTCATAGACAAGTTTGTCAGATTCATCGTACAGTATCTAGGATTTGAATTTTGAACCAACCACGAGACATTCTTTTCTAGATTATCTCAATTTTTTCCAATTCTGATTTATGTGGCTTATGTTCCGCACATGTTCTGAAATATATGCTTGATTGAGGAACCATTGCTTTCTGCATTTCTTCCCAATAGACACATGCACCACTTTCTAATGGTTTCCCAGTAGTAAAATCATTTTACTATTCAAATTTCAAAGTCATTCACCAACATGTATCTATTCTAAGGGACGACAACTTGTATGTCGAAAAGGCTTTATACAGTTCAATGTATCTAAACTCATACTACTTCTCTTTCAATAGTTGTTTTCGAAGATTACAAACAATTCAATTGCGACAACTATGTACTACTACTTACTAGTACTTCCACCACCTTCAGTTCAATGTTTCATTGTGATTTACATTATTATTGAATTAAATATTATAGAATTTTGTAACAAAAACATTAGAATTAAAAAGTGAAAATAATATGAGTAAAATTGAAATAATTAAAATTAGCAGAAAATTAAAGTGAGTGGAATCATTACTTGATGATAAGTTGATAATAATCCATTAATCCTCCTCAAAGCACTAGCAGGCAAGCACCAGTAACAGAAACAGTACTAGTTATTATTGGCAGTAATTAGGGTTTCGATCAGTTTTCAAGTTAACAGGCAATTATGGCGGTTAATGATGTTCATCGAAAGCATCAACGCGAGCGAGCGATTTAAATGGAAAAATTCGAACCAACTGGTGCGATATTTTCTGGGGTGGGGATAAATCCACTGTAATCTATTATACTATATTAAAGCAGAAAATACCCATAAAAAGACTGAAATTGATAGCCTCATTCAAGAGAATTTTGATTAAGTTTGGGTATATTTGTAATTAGGCAAAAGTGGACCACCATCACAGATATAATTAAGCCCAATTAGACCATGGGAATAATTAAGCCCAATAAAAAAAATTAAAAGAATACCCAATCCCAAGTATAATCAAGTCCAGCCCGTACCCAGTTGGACCAAATCACAAGCATAATTAAAATACAGTAAAACTTCGATAAATTAATAGCCTTGAGACTAGAGAAAATTATTAATTAAACGAGATATTAATTCATCGATTAATTAATAAACTATTAATTTACATAAACAATATATTTTCATGTATGTCTTTCTTTTTAGAGGGCTAACATGATGAAGCTGGATAATTATTTTATTCTAGAACCGGTTCCACGAAAAGAAACACTAAAATCGATAATGATATTGGAATAATTTCTTCTTGCAATACAAAATACAACACCAGATCAACTTATCACACCTAAGGAAGGAAGATCGACATTACGTCCTGCTGATATTCTGGTCTATAACTGGTCTGAAGGTAAACATGCGTGTGTTGATGTTACAGGGGCGTCTCCGATGGTTGGCCTGGGTGCTGGGATTTTTGAGGTGGGGCTAGCAGCTAGCAATGCAGCAGCAGCAAAAGTGGAGAAACATGACGGAGCCTGTAGGGCTAACCAACATAGTTTCATCCCCTTTGCATTTGACACATTTGGATTGCTAGGCTCAGAAGCAGTTGAGCTCCTCAGGAAAGTGCAAAAGGTAATGGATAGCAACGTGATGACTGCGGGTTCGAACGAATATGTATTTAGGAGAATCGGGTTTGCTATCCAGAAAGGACTTGTCGCGCAGTTTTGTAGCGCGTTTGTCCTCTACTTTTGTGTAATTTGTTGAGCTTATCAATAAAATTTTATATTTTGAGAAAAAAAAAACAATAATTGACTTTCATTATAAAAAAATATAAAATATATTTGTATATCAAAAAAATATTAATTTATATATTAGTTGGGCCTTCAAGGATTTTTCTAAAATGTATTAATTATCTAATAAATTTACCGAAATATTAATTTATCAACATATGCCCAAGTTGGGACCAGCCAAAAATATTATTTAAAAGAGATAATTAATTTATCGGGTATTATCTTATCGAGGTTTTACTATATCTTTTCAATTATGCTGAAATTGATAAATTAATTGAAGAGAAATTCATTCAATTTGGGGTATTTTTGTAACTACACAAAATAAATAAAAATGGGTCAATATGTAATTTCACATATTAAATACAACAACCTTCATAAGTAACCCTAACTCGAATTCTTTATAAGCAGTAAACCACATTATCACCACTAAATCTAATACCAGTAATTGACTACCATTGATAAAATGCTCTAACTCGAATTTCTTTCAATTCAACAATTTTAACTTCAATAAGTTTACCAGTAATCTTTTTTGAATAAGTAGCTAAATAATTATCTGGTGGAAGTAGTGATTTACATTGAAATCACCAGATGATTTACTACATTTGTACAACTTTTCCATCTATTATACTCTATTAAAGCTGAAAATACCCTTAAAAAAACATCTCTTCAATTAGATTGAAATTAATAGCTTAATTGAAGAGAATTTTGATTGAGTTTGGGAATCAAGTCCAGGCCGTACAAAAAATATAGTAAAACCTCGATAAATTAATAGCCTTGGAAGTAGAGAAAATTATTAATTAAATGAGATATCAATTCATCTATTAATTAATAAATTATTAATTTACATAATTAACAGTATAGTTTTATGTATATCTTTCTATTTTTTAGGGGGGGGGGGGGGGGGGGGCTAACATGATGAAACTGGACAATCGTTTTATTCTAAAACCCGTTCCACGAAAAGAAACACTAAAATCGATAATGATATTGGAATAATTTCTTCTTGCAATACAAACTACAACACCAGATCAACTTATCACACTACAAAAATTCAGAGACGAGGTTCAAACCAAAATCAATCTTGAGAAAAAACAGGCAAAAATTGACTTTTATTATAAAAAAAAATATAAAATATATTTGTATATCGAAAAAATATTAATTTATATATTAGTTGGGCATTCAAGGATTTTTCTAAAATGTATTATCTAATAAATTTAGCGAAAAATTAATTTATTAACATATGCTCAAGTTGGGACCAACTAAAAATATTATTTAAAGGAGATAATTAATTTATCGGGTATTATCTTATCGAGGTTTTACTGTATCTCTTCAATTAAGCTGAAATTGATAACTTAATCGAAGAGAAATTCAAAACTCACCAAGATTTACATTGAAATCACCAGATGATTTATTACGTTTATACAACTTCTCCATCTTCCTCTTCACTCAAAGTCTATGTCTGCTTATATGTTTATATTTAATCCATGTATATATGATTTTTGCTGAAGATCTCTCGACGACACAGAAATCAAAACTCACCAGTATTCTAAGTTAAATGGGCAGCTATGCAAGTTTATTAATAAGATCATTAATAATATTAATATGATATTATTGTGGACACACGTCAAACATGTTTGTGATAGTCATTTTCAATTACATTCTAGATTTGACAAAAAGTATATTTTGCAGGAATATGGAGAACCAGTAATCTATTTCTTTTCTTTGCACTTATTAGGCACTGACAAAAAGTAAATGAAAATTGAAAATAAACTCCAATAAAGATGATGATATAATCTTCAATACATTTCAATGGTGGGGATACGAAAAGGGACCCTATTAGCAGTAAGACTTATTTACTGCAATTTCATGAAATTTGAGTTTTCCTTAATTTGTGATCTAATGTACGTAAATGTGTTGCAGATGGGACTATATCAAAAAATGTCGCAAGATTCACACAGACATGGATTGTATGGTTGCCTTCCGAAAATGCTTAACTACAGGCCTAACGGGATCTCTCCGTCACATTACAAGTAAGTCATCTTTATTATCATAATAGTTTGTTAAAGATTTCGAATTTTCATGATGTTAACTGTTACAAGCCAATTAAGAGACGCTCGACTGCTAATGGACTACTGTGAAAAGATTGTTTCCCAAAGTGATGAAGCCTCAACAACCGAGCCAGACTAAATTCTAATTGAGACTTTGAGAATTGAGAGTACTGCAAAATCCCATTCTCCTGGATATCTTCAAATGTTTTTGGTTTAATTTTCATGTATATATAATAATCATTTAATTTCATTACTCAAAGATTTATAATAATTCTAAATGAAATCATACCAGATCATAGACTTTTGAAACGGGCAAACAAAATATTACAAGTTACAAACCAAAAGCAATATAAAACCTCCCAAAAAAAAAAACTTTAAAACAATCAGATATGCACGGGCCTAAGGACTAGTCAGACGGTATGTCACATGCGTCCGGGTTTTTTTTAAGTTTTACCTAGTGTTTTAAAACTTTTGGTCTCTCGGACGGCATGTCACATGCCGGCCACTAGGATAAATCCACCTTGTTGACTCAAGGTGAAACTCTACAAAGTGGAGAGTTCCCAAGGAAGGTGGACTCTATGTTAATAAGAAGTGGATTTTTTAAAAAAAACGTCCGAGAGACCAAAAGTTTTAAAACACTACGTAAAACTTAAAAAAAAACAACGGACGACATGTGACATACCGTTCGGTTCTACCACCTGTGGGATCCCACTTTTGAAAATCCACCTTCCCTTGAGACATTATTTTGAGTTTCAAGATGGATTTATCCACCCCACCCCCAAATCCACCTTGCATTGGGAATGCTCTTATTTGGGAGGTGGGGTGGATAAATCCACATTTTTCTTACAAATATTGTCCCAAGGGAAGGTAGATTTCAAAAAGTGGGAACCCACGGGTGGATTTCAAGGTGGGAGAATCCACTTTGAAATCCACCTTGTGGATAAGAACCGGACGGCATGTCACATGCCGTCCCATTTTTTTCTAAGTTTTACGAAGTGTTTTAAAACTTTTGGTCTCTCGGACCGCATGTGACATGCCATCCCCCTATTTTATTGCAAAAAAGAAAATAGGACGGCATGTGACATGCCGTCCGAATTTTTAAAAAAATCCACTTCCTACAACAAAGAGTCCACCTTCCCTTAGGAACTCTCCACCTTGTAGAGTTTCACTTTGAGTCAGCAAGGTGGATTTATTCTAATGGCGCATATGTGGCACCTGGAGGTGGATAAATCGACCCTGCATTGGGAATGCTGTAAGTCAGAAAATTAGTTTTCCACCCCATTTAACAGATTGATCCGGTTAAAAGAAACAGTCAACCAATATTGACCAGTCAAACCCTTAAAATAACTTAACTACCCCTAAAAATGGAAATAACATAATTACCCCTAAGAAGGCTTCAGTGTTGTCTTGAGGTCATATAGTGTAAAAAGAAGCTTCAAGGGTCTGGCCAAAAGATATGTATCATCCTCTAGAAGGTAGAGTGTGGGGGTATGCTACCATTTGCTTTAGTATAGATAGATATTATGGGTTGCAAAAAAAAAAAAAAAACAAAAACATAACACCACCATTCTCTTTGTGCAAAATGATTAAACATATATAATACAAATTTAATTGAATACACTCATATCATGTCTGCAGCAACTATTTGTTAGTCTTTAGCCATTCAAGAATACCCTTCTCCGCTTCGGTTAGCTCCTCTTCCTTTTTCCCTTCAAGAGACCCCTCCATGAACTGAAAATAATCCTTATAATTGCGCTTGTAAAAGTCATCTCGCCTCTGACATGGAAGAAGAGTAACTATGTCACACTACTTATCCATACATTAGCCATTTATAAGATATATATTAACATATTGACAACTTACTTCTCTGTCATTCTTCTCCTTGTTCTCTTCAGATTTCTTCAAATACTCTAGCAAATTCGAAATTATAAGGCATATGTGAAATATTACTGGCAAAAGAGGTAAAAACCATAACAAAAACAACATGTACTAAGAAAAAAGTAGGGGTTCTTAGACTATTTACTTTGAAGAAGAGCAGTCTTAGAGTCATTGGCTTGGGCGGTTAATGTTGCTGTTGCAGATGACGTAAACATTACCGACAAAAAGAGCCCTCTTCTTCCCAGTTCTGCTGTCCGAAGAACTGAGCAGGTCTTTCTGGTTTTCTCTCTTGTGTCACCTCCATGGGCTGCTAGTACAGATGATAAAGCTTCCAGCCTCTTGCTTACGGTAACAGATGCCATGCACAATACCACAAGCTTTGTTGTTTGTTACCAATGCTTGCTGTCATCTCTTTCTCTCCAGAGAAAAGCAGGGGCCACAGGCCTTGGAATCAAGTTATATAGATGAGGATGAGGATGAGGATGAGGTGGAATGTGTCCTGCCTCTCTTTCTGATACACTTTAAAATGGTTCAGATTACAGTTAAGGCCCTCAAATGAATTGACCAACACAAATATCATCAATCAGGTCCTGGCATCACTGACAGGTACCCAGTAAGCAGATCATGGTCATCTGCAAGGTAAGCTGCCAGCAGCTTGTACTCCAGTCTCTCAATAATAATCAATTGTAAGGCATCATTCATCCCTGCAAATTCAAACATCCCAAGGGCCAAGGTGCACCCATATCTTACCAGCAAACATCAATGCTTAAAGCTAAATGGCCTTCGTCTATGATATAAAAATTTGCTGCATTACTTCCATTCCACATTGAAACTGTAAACAACTCACTACTACTGTGAGCCTATACGAAAATGAATCATAACATGTAGCAAGTACTATCACTAATTCAACAATCAATATTTAGGTAATCCAATCAGTATAATTTTGATGTAAATATAGGAGAAACAAACCATCTGACTACCTATTGAATACATCTGAAGTACTAAGTTTGCAAGGAACATATGTTGTCTCTACAAATTTCAACAACCACTCTGTGTTGAATTATATATTATCTAGTCTGATCCAGAATGATGGCACTATTACAACACTCAACTGGATACATATGATGCACATTACCAACATGACGAATAGGTAAAACCAAAGTGTGTAAAGCAGCAACACTGCCACCATACCACAGAAAAGGGGGAAATACTAGTACATTACAGAAACAAAATTTACAGATTACATAGGTTTACTCCAGCAAGCGCTTATGCTTACACCAAGCAATAGCAATAACATAAAGGAATACGGTACCCGTGACACCACCACCAACAGTCCAAAAGAACTCGGACATCCCCTTATTCTTATTATAAAGCTCAATGTTGATGTTCATCCCAAATACACCAACCAAGACAACGAATGCACTCACCACAAGGGTCGCCGTCGTCAACATGACCCCCATCTGCAAGAGATGGTTTTGTTTATCATCCAGCATGATATTGATGTAGTCCTCTGTGTCATCAACGTATTCCCTTAGCTTTTCACCATAAAACAAATTTGTAGTTAGTAACTGCTATAAACCCTGAAATTTCAGAAAATAGTATATTGTCAAGAAATGTACATCCCAGTTTGCATTTGGGCACCTCATTCTAGTAAACATAGACAAGATAAGATCACAAAGAAATTTGATTGGATAATTTAGAAAAAGAAATGCGATTTTCACAAGTATTTCAATGTTCACTTGCCAAAAGTATCAAGAGACTGGTTGATACCAGGGATGTATGGCAGCATGGTTTTGTAAGTTCCTTCTTCAATGTACATATCAAGCCAGTCATAAAGAAAAAAGGAAAATCTAATGCTCTTGCAACTTAAAATTGTCCAAGAAACTACTTTCTTAACTTTTGTTCTTTATAAAGAAGCACCAAAGAAATGTAGAAAAGTGACATGTGGAGGTTACATGTAATGGATTCCTATTAGGAATCGGTTTCCTTATTTGGCAACAAGTGTGGTGGAATTCTATGAAGATTCAATAAGACTTTCTAATCTATTATGAATCTAAGTTGTTGTTGATTTAGGAATTGGGTTACCAATTGGATTAACCAAAGAGGTTATAAATATTGGTGTTGTGTAACCATAAGAATTTGAGCAAAGAAGAAAGTATGTGTGAGGAAACCTAAACTAAGGTTTCATTAGTTATTGTGTAGTTCACTTCTCAATTATCAATAAAGCTATCTCTCTTTGTCCCGTGGATGTAGGCATATTGCCGAACCACGTATATTATTGTGTTTTCGTATTTCTGCTTTAGTTTACATCTTTTGTGTTTGTTTCATCATTAATCATATCAAGATCCTGTGTATTTATCATAACAATTGGTATCAAGAGCCGAAGGTTATTCCTTTGGGTTGAAGATGGGATTTCGGAACGGTTTTTTGGGTTTTAGGAATCTGTCCAGATTCGATACTCTGTAGTAAAACGGCCATAACTTTGTGCTCGAATATTGAAACGTCGATCCGTTTTTTGGGTTGGAAAGTAGACTCTTCAGGCTTTCTAACAGTATATGGTACGTTCTGTGGTTCGAAGTATTCTGTTCTCAGTACTTCGTTGAAGTTGACGGTTCCGATTTTCTTAGTTTGTTGAAAATCCAATCTTGGGTTTTTTTAGTGGTATTGATTATTGAAGAGAAGATGGCTGATTCGAATTCTTCGAATTCCAGCAGTAAGTACACAAAGGTGCATGGATTTGATATTATCAAATTCAATGGGAAGAATAACTTCACATCGTGGCAAACAGATGTGAAGGATATTCTTGTTAGTATGAAGCAGATCAAAGCCCTAAAGGGGAAACCTGAAACGACAAAGTTGGCAACAGGTTGGACGAATGATGATTGGGAAGAGTTTGATCAACAGGCCTGCAGTACGATTAGGTTATGTTTGACGAGGGATATCACACACAATTTTGCCGGTGAAACCTCGGCAAAGGAGTTATGGGAGAAGTTAGAGAAGCTCTATCTTAGTAAGGACTTGACGTCAGAACTCTATCTAAGGAGACGTTTGTATTCGACAAGATTTACACCTGGTAAGTCTGTGATTGATCATATTAATGATTTTAATAAGATCTGTTCTGATTTAGCAAACATTGATGTGATACTACCTGATGGTGAGAAAACTATAATTTTATTATGTTCATTACCATCTTCGTGGGAAACAACAGTTGATTATTTTATTGCAAACAAAAAGACCACAAAGCAGTTGGTCTATGATGATGTTGTTTCGATGTTACAATCCAAAGCCATTAGAAAAAAGGAAGCTGATGATGAAGTTCAGACTGAGGGTATGTATGTTAAAGGTAGATCATCACATAGAGGTTCGTCGAGTTCTAAAAGTCGCTCTAAATCTCGGAAAAGAGATTTGAAGGATGTTGAGTGTTATTATTGTCATAACATGGGTCATTATAGTAAAGATTGTCCTAAGGTTAAGGCTAAAGAAGAGAAGAAGAAGAAATCTAATCCGAACACTGAAGTTGCTAACATTGCTCAAAGTAGTAATGAGGTAGCAAAGTCTACTGGAGACAATGAGGATGAGGTGTTAACAGTTACATCAAATAGCTATTTAGCTGAAGGATGGTGTCTTGATTCAGCTGCTTCGTATCATATGTGTCCCGATAGGGAGTCTTTCACAACTTACAGAGAAGTAAATGGTGGTAAAGTCTTTATGGGCAATTCGAATGCCTACAAGACAGTTGGTGTTGGTACAGTACGGATCAAGGCACATGATGGAGCTGTAAGAACCTTGTCAGAAGTCAGGCATGTTCCTGATTTGAGAAAGGGTTTGATTTCATTAGGTGTACTTGAAGATAGTGGCTTCAAGTTTACCATTGAGAATGGTCTCTTGAAGGTTTACTATGATGACAGGTTATATTTGATGGGCGAAAGACATGGAAACTTATATTTTCTTATTGGAGATATAGTTTCAGGTGGAGCTATGGCTATGATTTCTCAAGCGGTTGATGAGAAACAATTAACTTCTACTCAGTTATGGCATATGCGGCTAGGGCATATGAGTGAAAAAGGTTTGTCTATATTGAGTAAAAAGGGTTTGCTTGGTGGCCAGAAAACTTGCAAGCTCGATTTTTGTGAGCATTGTGTATTTGGCAAACAGTGCAGAATTCGTTTTGGTACCGCTGTTCACCGCACTACGGGTACTTTAGATTATATACATTCAGATGTATGGGGTCCCTCTAGAACAGTTGCTAAGGGAGGGGCAAGGTGGTTTGTAACATTTATCGATGATTTCTCGCGGAGAGTTTGGTTGTACACCATGAAGCACAAAAACGAAGTCACCGATTTGTTTAAGAAGTGGAAAGTTATGGTTGAAAAACAGACTGGCCGTGTTGTGAAAAGGATACGTTCTGACAATGGTGGAGAATACACTGAAGACCCATTGAAAGTTTATTGTGCAGAACAAGGTATCGTTAGACACTTCACAGTAAAAGGTACACCACAGCAGAATGGGGTAGCTGAGCGTATGAATCGCACACTACTAGAGAAATCACGGTGCATGTTATCCAATGCAGGTTTGGGTAAGGTATGGTGGGCTGAAGCAGTAAATACGGCGTGCTATCTCTTGAATCGATCACCATCTACAGCCATTGATTGTAAGACAACTATGGAAGTTTGATCTGGTACACCTCCTGATTATTCAGATTTGAAGGTGTTTGGTTGTCCTGCTTATTTTCATATCAGAGAAGATAAGTTAGGAGTCAGAGCCAAGAAAGCTATTTTCTTGGGATACCCACAAGGTATTAAGGGTTATCGTTTATGGTGCCCAGAGTCGAATAAATTCCAGATCAGTCGTGATGTGACCTCTAATGAGAAAGCAATGCTTGATTCAAAAAAGTTCACAGGTTGGAACTCTCAACATGAGAGTGATGATAATGACAGTAATAGTGACGATACCATGCAGGTGGAGCATAATGTTCCATATTCATCTACAATAGATAAAGAGGTGATTGTTGTACAGGTACCTACAAGTTCAGAGGTTACACAGGTAACTACAGACACATATCCAGACACAGAGAGTGTAGATGATGAGATTGAAGAGGAGGTTCCTCTTGAAGATACTTTACAGCAGCAACAATTAGAGCAGCGTCATGAGTGGCCATCTTTAGCATCTCAACGTGAACCACGTTTGAAAAAAGCATCAGTTCGACTTGGTTTTGAGGATAATGCATCTTTTGCATTATCAGTATTTTGTGATGATGAGCCTTCTACCTTTAAGGGGGCAATGAGGAGTTCTCATTCTCATGAATGGAAGTCAGCGATGGATGAAGAGATGAAATCTCTTCACAAGAACAATACTTGGGAACTTGTAAAGTTGCCTAAGGGTCAGAAGTCGATTGGTTGCAAGTGGGTTTTCACAGTGAAAGATGGTATTCTAGACTCCAAGGGTACAACTAGTGGTGTACGTTACAAGGCAAGATTAGTGGCTAAGGGATATGCACAAACGGAAGGTGTGGAGAAGTTTTCTCTCCGGTTGTTAAACACACTTCCATCCGAGTCCTGTTAGCTTTGGTGACGCAGTTTGATTTAGAGCTCGAGCAAGTAGATGTCAAAACTGCTTTCTTGCATGGAGATTTAGAGGAGGACATATATATGTTACAGCCCGACAGTTATAAAGTTGTTGGTAAAGAAGAGTATGTGTGCAAACTGATGAAGTCCTTATATGGATTGAGGCAAACACCACGACAGTGTTATAAGAAGTTTGACACATTTATGTTGAAGCGAGGGTTCTCTAGAAGTGAATATGATTTGTGTGTCTATTTCATAAAGCTTCGAGATGGGTCCGTTATATTTCTCTTACTCTATGTGGATGACATGCTTGTAGCTGCAAAGAGCAAGTCATGTATTGTTTCTTTGAAGAAACAATTGAGTAAAGAGTTTGAGAAGAAAGTTTTAGGAAAGTTGTTCACTGAGGTGGTTTTCGGGGTCAAGTTTAGGCATTGCCTTAACTTGATCAATCTCTCCAAATGTTGAGGCCCTTCGGGGTAGTGGCCCTTATGGGCGTGTGGGGGCAAAGATAAGATGATGCTTGTGTGGTACAGGAGAAGTACGTATGGGTTCATTATGGTCGGCTCAGTTTTTACAATCTTCGCCGAGGTGGAGAATTGTAGAAAAGTGACATGTGGAGGTTACATGTAATGGATTCCTATTAGGAATCGGTTTCCTTATTTGGCAACAAGTGTGGTGGAATTCTATTAGGATTCAATAAGACTTTCTAATCTATTAGAAATCTAAGTTGTTGTTGATTTAGGAATTGGGTTACCAATTGGATTAACCAAAGAAGTTATAAATATTGGTGTTGTGTAACCATAAGAATTTGAGCAAAGAAGAAAGTATGTGTGAGGAAACCTAAACTAAGGTTTCATTAGTTATTGTGTAGTTCACTTCTCAATTATCAATAAAGTTATCTCTCTTTGTCCCGTGGATGTAGGCATATTGCCGAACCACGTATATTATTGTGTTTTCGTATTTCTGCTTTAGTTTACATCTTTTGTGTTTGTTTCATCATTAATCATATCAAGATCCTGTGTATTTATCATAACAAGAAAAACTGAAATATCTAGCTAAAATCTTGTGCAACAATCTTGTTAGACCCTTACCCTCATGTATTTTAACATAGAAAAGCAACCTAAAACAGTAAGGTGACAGAGCCAGTGAACATGTGTTTAAAACCATATCTATTCATAATTGATAGAAAGAGGAGAGGTTTGCAATGGACCTAGTCCTGGATGAACCTTCTGCATAAGACCCAAATGCTGATAATCATGCATGCTATGGGACCACTAAAGCGCAGGCCTAAAGCTACAATAGCGAAACAACATTCCTTATGGAAATTTATTTGGCACTACTCCTCAAACCAGGTATAGATACGACCAAACCCAAAGCCATCTTTAATTTCTCCCTTTTAGAAACATCAGGTCATCTTTATAGAGAAGAATGCTTTTGGAATATAAACCTACAATATTATACAAGGCAGTACTTCATATAGATACACCAATTTCAATGTAAAAGTCAGGAGAAGTTAAGTCACATACTGTGGATAGTTTGTTCAATGTACCGTCAATCTGCACAAAGTAAGCCTCCAAGAGCATCTCCAGCTCCTCCACATCAAGGTGTTTGCTAGTGCCACTGTGTGTTGTACTGGTCAAAGTGCCATGGCTATTTCTACTGAGTCCATTAGGCACGCCCAACAAATGATCCGGGTTAAGAATATTTTGAAGTTCACCTTCATAATTATTAGGAACCCCATCTACCTCTAGGGAACATTCTGGACGAATCCTGACAAATGAGGCAAAATTTTATATAATTACTAAAGCACAATATAGATAAATATAAATATCGCTGATTGTTCTGATCATGTCATCAATAAAATTTCAATCAATAGCGTCAGATACTGAAAGCTACCCTTCCTCTACGTCTGATGAAACAGCACCATCATCCATGCCATCTCTTCCATTTATTGAAGAAAGAGATGAAGAAGACTCATCCAGCCGTTGCAGCAGCATCTTATCTGTTAAATACATCTCAGCCATATCGTCATCATCATCCAAAAGATGTTCTAGTTCATCCCTAACCTGGTAAGAAAAAAGTTTTTTGGGGATCATTATAAACAACTTAAAAAGAAGATGTGAAGCTCGAGAATTGGGTTAATCTGCCTTACATTATATCCATTAAAAAACTAGGTCATAGATTCACATTTTATATACGCATGATATATCAGATTATATAACAAGTGCGCATGAAAAAAAAAATGTTCATTTGAAACTGCCATTTTCAAAATGGAAGTTTGTATATCATTTGTATATCATGTAACCAAATTGGAAGTTTGAAATCACATCCAGATGTCGGCGTACTTATTTGCTCGAGTTGGCAAAGCATTTAGCAAAATCATTGATAAAACATACAGTGTAGTGAAACATATATAATATTTCAACTTCAAGGAAAGGAAAAACTGATTAGTTTGATAAAAATAAGATTTTGAAAGAGACTCGTATTTGAGTTACTACAAAATCTTTTTTATTCTTCTCAGAATAGTGAAGGAAGAACACGAGTGATTGTTGATATTTATCAAACTATGAATATTCTGGAGCTGGATATATTACAAAAGATGAACCTGATACTCAAAAGAAAGCTAAGCTACAATAACTGACAGAAGCCTACTCAATACATTTTCTCAAAGTTTTTCAGACATCTCATCTAGGGTGCAGAATTATATTATCACATTCGTCTAGTATGAGGAAAAAAAGCACTAATATTTTGTCTCTTTTTCAATCAAAGAATGATAAAAAAAGGTCAAAAACAGGCTGCCGGTTACTCAAATGGGGGTGAGGGATCTAGATCGCAGATCTATAGGGGTAGGGATTCCAGTACCTTCGGTCACATCTCTAGTAAGCAAAGAGAAGAGACAGAGGACAGAGCAAATGTTGCTGATTTGATCTCGGCACTTCAGAGTAGCGTGCTAGTATGCTATACTGGTTACTAGCACTGTCAATGGGAAATTATTACTAGATGGTGAATGAATGTGTGCTTCAACTGACAATCATTTACAAAATCAGTGTACTTATCAATTCAGCACTAGTCCAGGAACGATGAATCAAAGCATCGTTTTTATGGTGTTTCATGTTCATTCGACAAAATCGTCTCTTCTTTCTAGTTCCTCCCTTTGCCACTGATGATGGTTCTAGTAATCTAGATGTTCTAGCCCGATTTCACCATAGAAGGAACTAAATCAGACATGGTTCTAATAGTCTAAAGCAGAAATGGTTCTAGTGCAAGGCCTGGTACTCGTACTAGACGACCAAAGGAGAGGGTGGAGAAGCGAAGGCCTGAGCCTTGATGACTTGGTCATCAATTGAAGGACAGCCATTCTAGGGGATTAAATGGTTTATTTTTCCTGTACTTTTTTTTTTTCTCTTCCAAGTGATTTTGTTGTTCACTTTGAGAAGTGTGAAAGCTACATCCTAGATGGTCCTGTATGCCTCTTGGAGAAGCTCAAATTAAGAATTTAAGATGTATTCAGAATGACCAAATGTTATGTAACGTACTCAGTTTAGATACCCTGAAAGTAGAGATTGTAGAGTGTTGTTACTTTTGTGTATACAACGAAATCAGTTGGAAAATCCATAATATAAGAACAATTTGACTAGCCTAGTCCAACTTTACAAGAAAATCCATAATATATTGAATTCATAAACTACCAACCTTTTGAACACGCCCAGTAATTGCAACCAATCGGCTTTTAATTTGCCGAACACGTTCTAAATTGAGAGTACTAATCTTTGAAGTCAGCTTATCCAATGCTGGATGTGCTTCTTGCTCCAATGTTGTTGCCTAGTTCAAAATCAAAATTTAAAACATCCATAATGGAGAAAATCAAAGAAGCTTAAACAAAATTAAAACACTTACTTCAATCTCTAAGCAAGTACAAGCTGCCTCAAGACAAGCTTCTAAAGCAACAAACTCAAATGGAAGAACCTTTGGTCCATCACCATTCCTCCCATTTCCTTCAACATCATCATCATCATCATCATCATTCTCTCTACTTGGACTAGGCGACTTCCCCTCCTCAGAATCATACAAATCTGTCCAACCAGCTCGATCAACATCACCACTAACTCTTCTACCTACCTTCACAAATTCAAAAAAAAAAAAAAAAAAAAAAACACTACCAATTCAAACAAAATCCCCTAAAAAAAAAAATTCAAATCGAATTCAATTCAATTCAAATCAAATTCAAACCTGATTGTTGTTGATAGAAGATTGATGATGAAGACGTAATAAACGACGTTGAAGTTCATCAACAAAAGGAATAACAGAAGGATCTTTAGAATTAAGAAGTAAAACTTCTTGAGCAGTAATAATAGATTTAATATGTTCAAGATTAATAACAATAGCTTTTTCTCTACCAAGAACTGTAGATGGATAAGCTAATATTGGATCAAGAATTCTTAAATCTCTTGCTGGTAAACCTGTTCTTTTCATTATTGAATGTTTTCCTACTTCTATTACTTGTGTTTGTCCTGTTGAATCTATTAATAACCATGTTCGAACTCCGACACTTTTTTTTCGAATTCCAACACCAACACTACTATTAACACCGCCGATTATTCCGGCGGCGTTGGTGGTGGTGGTGGTGGTTCGAATTTGATCGGAAAAGGAAGAGTCTTCTTCGATTGGAGATTGACGAACTACTCCTCCTCCTCTCATTTTCTTTCTACTGCTGCAGTGCTGCCAGTGAGAGTGTAGAGTGACGTGTTAAAAATTTGTTTATTTTATTTAATTTATAGTTTGGGCCAAACGGGCTTTTACTTTTTGTTACTTGTTTTTACTTCTTTGGGTCCAGAGAGGTGATGTTTGTTTACGACATTCGTGTTCTTTATTTTATTTTTTTGAACAAATTTAGGGTTAGGCAGACCCTCACCTGTATTAATGTCTCAAAAGGACAGTGCCATTTTTGTTATCAGTTACAAGCATATTTAGCTGTCTACTCATTGGAGCAATAAAATACAATTCCCCTATTACCTCAGCCAGACTTGCTAGATAGTCAGCTACCCTATTAGATTCTCTATACACGTGTTTATACAATACTGTGCCAAGAAGACTCTGATAGTGCTTAATTTCCCCAACTAGGTTCTGGCAGTACCATGGTGGTACTAACCTGCCATCTAGGATCTGAATAGCTTGAATAGAGTCAGACGCCACAATTACTTTATTTTCCTGTAGCAATCTGCAGCCTTTGATCCCTATTAGAATAGCTTTCAATTCCTGGATCAATACAGATTTCTCTTTACCTGCACCTGCAAAAGCCAATAGGACTTCTCCCCGAGTATCTCTGATAACTCCTCATGTTCCATTCCTCTCATCATTCACTGAGCCGTCTGTGTTCAACTTCACAAACCCTTCTGGTGGTTTAAACCAAGTGCAGTACACTTTCTTCTTCTGTTTAAACTGTGCTACAATGCCCAACCTATGAAGGATACTCCTCGCAGCTTGTGTATCTTGAACTAGAGTCATAGTTTCCTGCAAATATAACTTCACTTTTGATTTAATTTTATCTCTTACTACTCCCCATGGCCTACTCTCATTCCTGAATCTTCTATAGTTTCTTTCTTGCCATATATTATAAACAGCTGCACAAGTGAACACTTTGTAGACCTCTGTAGTAATATCATTCTTTCTGCAAGTCTCAAATAACTTCAACCATTCCCAATTAACTGAGTTGACTCCCAGGTCTAGCCCAATTTCCCTCTTAACTGAATCCCGTATTGATTTTGTATAATGGCAAGAGAAAAATAGATGCTTACTATTTTCCCTTTCCCTGCCACAAAAACAGCAGCTTGAAGTCTGCAGAACCTTTCTTTGAACTAATCTGTCTTGAGTTGCCAAATGACCAGAAAACAATAACCAAGAGATAAAAGAGTGCTTAGGGATCACCCATTTACCCCATACCAAGTTATTCCACACCACCTTCTCTCTAGAAATTCTAAGCACTGAATAAGCGGATTGAGTTGAGAAGTTACCATGAGATGTAGGAACCCATATAACCTTATCACACATTCACACTCCAAGAAGCTTTCAATATTTGTGCTTAAAATATCATCCTTCAAGACTCCTTGAGGAAGTGCATGCACAGTTTGTCCCCATCTGCCATTATCTATCAGGTCTGACACTGTTGCTTCCATTGGAAAATCCAAGTTCAGCCTTGCTTCCACATTATCCCATAGAACTTTACCATTGCACCAAGGATCTTTCCATAGAAAAGTTTTTCTGTCATCTGCAATCTGGTATTTTATGAATTTCTGTGCAATTACTCTGAGCTGAAGGATATTCCTCCAGACCCATGAACATTCAGTGTTCTTTATGAAAAGCAGTAAAACACAACAAAATATTGCCATAGAAAAACTTGGGTCCAAAGCGCTATGGACTAAAATATTGTCCAAAGCATTCATTTTAATTATCTAAATCTCAAGGACTATTATGGTAATAAACCTTAAGATTTGTATAGATCTTTGTAATATGTGGTGGATTGTAACACCCCAAAATCCGACCTATATCCCAATAAGACTTGAATCGAATCTCGAGGCATTAACATCAACACCATAGGCCATTTGTCATTTCTACTCTATTAATCATAACAAAAATCCATGAAAGTCTGGTGTTGAATTCATCATTTGATTAAACAGCAATTATCACAAATCCGCAAAAACACACTTTCATATTTATATATATAGAAAACCATACTCTATACATCACAAGATTTTGATAATACATATATAAGACTATTTTCGAGTGTGATATCTACGTATATACATATAAACAGACCTATCAAAAAGTTTCAACCCTGGATTACACTCGATCTCACATCAGACAAATGTAGTGATCATCCATGTCATCGTCTGCTGCAATAGCAGGCTCCTCAACAATAGGCTCAGCTGAAAAGGGTAATAGTAGGGTGAGCATAATCCACTTGCTCAGAAGAAACCCACATTTCCAAAATCTTATCCAACCATGATGATAAATCATGCTAACAGTTTAAATATGCAAGTTAAAAGAAGAACTGTAAAATTACTATAAATATAAAGTAAAGTATTTTCTACTATAAGTAATAACTAATATACAAGCAATCATACAATAGGTCGGGTACCTGTATCCTATTAGAGTGGTGAGGGTACGACTGGAACTCAGCCCCAGTCTCAGGCAAATTTTTGGTTCAGTACTTACCAGTGTGAACCTGCACCGTTAGTCCCTGATTATCCGGTCGGGTGATTACCGTTTTGTGTCTTGAGAACACTAACCCTCTTTCAGGGCTCAGGTGGGCCCTCTGACCACGACGCTCCAGAGGGAGAATCACCTATCACGGTGGTCAACCGTTTGACGACTGCAGATTGCACAGGATCCTGACACACGTCCAGGAGTGGACTACCTTTCACTCCCCGCGTCTAACCTCCTCGAGGTAACATGTATCCCCACAACACACTAACCATCCACAACAAATACCACTAAAAACATGGCAATCCAGGAAGGTAGAAGAGAAATTCCCGGAAACATCCTACAATGTTCGCCTCTAGAAAGTGCCCATTCACCGTCTAAAGGTGAACACTGCATATGTAATCCAAGAAAGAACTGTCATCTCTAGAATATAACAACAATTCCTTCTTTGTAGGAATTCACCCTTGCCAGACCGCCTCGTATATATATATATATAATATATATAGGGTATTTTTTTATAATAATTAATTTAATCTGGCATGTGTGACGAGTCCCTGAATTTATCAACCATCAAACCAGTCCCCTATTCACGGCTACCCTACTCGGGCCAAAGCCGAAGAGACTATCCCTTATTCCATGGCTACCCTAACCGGGTCAAAGCCAAAGGGATTATAATCCGATCTGTAATAATATGTTCGTGTAAGCACCCAGATCATATTCCCAATTTAGGAACCTCACACCATACCAACATACAACTGGGATCTCACATCCCACATACAAAATCCATCTCCCTTTTCCCATCCTGAAAAAGAGATGCAATAAAAACTTCGATAGTTTTTCCGTTTATAAAACCATTTCAATATACATATGTTGTTTTAATAACTCTAGTATAAAACATGATATCTGTAACTAATCATTTTAATAAAAGCTATAAGCGTAAAACCGCGAGTACTATATATATTCCAACCAAAATCATGCATGCATTTTCTTTTCATCACTATATCGATAATATTGTAACATTTAAAACATGAAACATGAGAAGATGATATAGAGGAAATGTAAGTCCCTACCTCGGCTCGCTCTCGCGTCACCTCTAATCTCAAGCTTACTACTATGTCCAAAAACCTATAAACGGAAGCGAAATATAATTACAATCTATAAAGAGCGAAACTGTTATTGATATTCAAAACTGACATTTTATCCTGCATAAATGGCTTCAACCCATACATAAATTTTGTCGTTTTAGCTTTCTCAGTTGAAATCATTTCTTTCCCATAACGTGACAAAACGGTAAACTTCTCTTCATACTGGCTAACTGTCATACTTCCTTGTTTTAACTTCAAGAATTCCAAATTTTTTCTCTGACGATCAGCTTCACTAACATATTTCTCTAAAAAAACTTCTTCGAACTTCGCCCAAGTAATAGGCTGTACCTCAATATCTTTAACACTAATCCACCAATGCTTAGCTTGGCCTCTAAGCATAAGGACAACTAGGTTTACACGCTCCATATCAGTACACATGAAATAGTCTAGCATGCAGGAAATGTCTAACAACCATTCCTCAGGTGTTGAAGAACTCGAAGGCCCTTCAAATACAGGTGGATTCAGTCTAGCAAAATCTGTCAGTATGGACCCTCCTTGACCTTGAACTACTCGCACAACATTTTGATTTTCTACAACAGCTAACCCTCGTGCAATTGGTTGGACCACAACTTGTTGTTGAAGTATAGGTTGCACTATCTCAGGTACAATAGCAGGTTGAATAACTGGCAGTGGTGAAAGTACTTGAGCTTGATTCTGCCTAGCCCTCAATTCTGAAATTTCATCTCTGAGATCATTCTGTTTCTTACTCATATCCATCATCAAATCTAACATCTTCTGCATCGGATCAGTAGAACCCTGACCTACAGTCTCAGAACTATTAACATATCTTGTAGATTCCATAGTAACCCTTCTGCATTATGTCAAAGATCACAATTTAGCTGAGAATTGGCTCATTTCACAAGAATACAAATTTCGACAGAATTTCGGCAGAGTAACACTATACAAGTAGATGATCCATAAATTGTCGGTCTCACACAAGGCATCGGATACATATTTTAAGTTGTAAGTGTATTTTAAATTTTGTCAGCATTTCGTCAGCATGTCGGCGTTCCTAGGGACGGCTTGGAGTGCCTTGTTTGTCTAGTGTATTTTATTCCATTTCTATATTTACCCTGTGTCGCCCCAAGGTTTACTAGATGATTACTATATTTGTTAACTAAGAACTCTACTCATCCCCATTTAAGATTTGACACTTTAACCTCATTACTAAAATTTTTAACTTTTCTATTAAAGCAACATCCTTTATAAAATAAAGAGATATCACTTATCCTAAACCTGCCGTGTCTTAAATAAAGTAACACCAAAACATCCTTCCAACAAATCCCAGACGGATCTACTAGTGGCGCTCTGATACCAATCTGTAACACCCCAAAATCTGACCCATATCCCAATAAGACCTGAATCGAATCTCGAGGCATTAACATCAACACTATAAGCCATTTGTCATTTCTATTCTATTAATCATAACAAAAATCCATGAAAGTCTGGTGTTGAATCCATCATTTGATTAAATAGCAATTATCACAAATCCGCAAAAACACACTTTCATATTTATATATATAGAAAAGCATACTCTATACATCACAAGATTTTGATAATACATATATAAGACTGTTTTCGAGTGTGATATCTACGTATATACATATAAACAGACCTGTCAAAAAGTTTCAACCCTGGACTACACTCAATCTCACATCAGACAAATGTAGTGATCATCCCTGTCATCGTCTATTGCAATAACAGGCTCCTCAACAATAGGCTCAGCTAAAAAGTCTAATAGTTGGGGTGTTACATGGATAGATGCTTTGGACAGGGTTTGGTCTTAAACAATGTGGACTGAAGATTTTCTCATATTGCCACTATTTTCTAATTTTTTGTAGAACCAAGGGGTACGGTGGTTGTTTGCGTGGTAGTCCGGTAGATGGTTCCATCGTCGAATCTGAACCCAAACTGATGGTTCTGCCACTATGTATCAGTTTGTTCTGAGCAATGTGTGTGTGTGTGTGTTTTTTTTTTTTGATAAAGTAAGAATTTTAGTAATCAACTCAATCAAAGAATTACAAGCCTAAGCAGGTGCTTCATTTGCAATGTCAGTAGTTGTAAACATTCCAGTCATACATCAAAAACAAAAAAATACACCAAAAAGAGTTGTTGAAAAGCCACCATTAGCATCCCTGAGACTCGAGCATTCTTTCAGCTTGAAAACAAATGTGGTCCATACATCTTTAGCCTTGCACAACCATCAAAAACTAGTCTTTGTCCCTTTGTATTGCTGTAGTTATTCACTGCAGTATAGCAACTAATGGAAGCCCTTGAACCTGTCTTAGTTAATACCTTAGAGAACCTAGCATACAACATTGTATTCCTTACCAGTGGTTGCTAAGTATAGACATTTCAGATTTCTACAACTGCACCCTCCCAATCCAATAGCAATTGGGTTACTCTGCACTCTTTCTTCAATTCAAAACCATCTTTATCTACTTCCAACCACGCCCAAATGGTTAGTTTGATAATTCGAAGCAGATTACGAACAATGATGTCCATCCCTTTGAAGATTTTTTTCATTCATCATTCTCCAAGTACACCACATGGTAGCATGAGGGAGGATAACCCACACTGTTTTGCCCAACCTGGAACTGTTCAGACTTGGCCAACACCCCAGCATGTTTTCCACATAAGATTGGTTGAGCACAATCCTAATATTTTCAATATGACCAGCTAGTTTGAACCACATTGTATTGTATTGTGAGTGTATTGTAGTGAAAAGAAGAGGTGGGAAATAGTTTCATCAACAGAGTTGCAGAAAACACAATTTGCATCCACCACTATGTTTTGAACAATGTTAACAAAATATATACCTAACTGATGAAATAATTAATTTTTTTCTCTACTATGTGTTAATAAAGATAATCAAATGTGCTTGTGTCATGGAGAGATTATCCAGCTACAAACCAAACAATTGGAAGTATAATAAATATGGAGTCACTTCACAATGGTCCTTTAGCTTGTTAAGTAATATGGTTTCTCAGTTCTCACTAAGGATTTTAGGGGGTTCTACAAAGACATCAAGGAGTTGTTTGTCCCTCTCAAAATGGTCCACCAATGTAAATCATCGATTATATAATTTAATATACATCTGAAGTTTAATCTATGAGAGCACTCTCTAATATTATATATATAGATGATATATTTGTGAATTTATTTATGTTTAGGTGGAACTCCAAATGATCCTCCAAAAAGAATGAGGGGGAACCAAGAAAAAAAAGGGAGAATACCTAGAATTCATCCAAGAAAAAGACCAATATCTCAACCTAGAGTCAATTCAGAAGTAAATGGTGGTCTTCCAGCAGTTGACACTCCACCAAGACCAATCAAACGAGCAAGAAAAATTGTGAATCAAGAAGACAATGTTGAATCTAGGAGAGAGATAGTAATATGAATCAAGTAAAAAATGTTCCTCCTCCAGAAGAAATCACCCCACCAAGGACAAGTAAATAGGTAAGAGTGTCAAGTTCAAGGTCTAGGAGTGAAAATAATGTGCCATTGGTGATAAGATCACATGTAACCAGGTCAATGTCATTAGCTTTAACAACATTGCCAAGATAAAAAACGCTAAATGCAAACAGTCTTTAAAAAGTTTTGGTGGACCAAATGCGAAAAATAGGGGAACTGACAACATGAAAGCTACAACATTAGAAATTGAAAGCAAAAAAATCTGGAAGCAATGATACTAGTTCTAGATGCCATGGTGGAAGAAAGAGATCGATTAATACAGAAAAAATGCAACAACCTCCAACTGTTATCAAGTGGCATTCAAGAAACCAAGACAAAGTGCAGTTGTTGAGGCAATTCCACCACCTCTCCTAATACCTACAGTGCAACAAATAATTTTTTTTAAAGCTCAAAGTGTGTTCCCTTTCGAAGGTACAAACAACTCAAATATTCCTTAGTTAAGGATAGCTAAATTAATTGGAGTTTCAAAAGGTCAATCATCTACTAAACATGACAAACAAACTTCATCTTTTATGCCACCATAGAAACCATGATATTCTAGTTGTATTTGCTCTTGGAGTCTGGACTTTAAGTTGTTATTTTGTTCCATTTATGTATTTTGTTGTTGGAACACTGTTTATGTTATGGTGTTATTTTGTTCAAGTTTATATTATTGGTAATGCACAAGTTTATTTTTGTTGGTAATTTTGGAACATTGTTTATGTTATGATGTTTATTTTTGTAAGATGGAAATTAGACGAATAGGTTTATTTTTGTTACAAACATGTTAATGTTTTGCATAAAGGATAACTCAGACATCAAGTTACAAGTTCTACCATCAAATTACGGTTAATCTTTTGCAATTCTTTGATCAAATCTACCATATCTTCTGGATTCCCTTCAACTATCATGGGTACGTCCCTTCAATTCTGAGCTTTATAGTTGAACCAATACATTCATTATTTGTCACAATTTTCTCTTTTTTGTGTTAATCCTTTCTTCTGTATCCTTCATTTTTATTTTTCCTTTCTGTTTTTTATCTTCTTCTTTGCTACACTAAACCATTCAGCTGCGTTTGGCAACACCATGATAAGTAACTTTTGGACTTAAGAAAGTAAAAAATATTTGAAGTTAGTTTGTTTTCCCCCCAAAAATGGTTTTATTGGAGTTAAAATTTAACTTCAATAGAGATAATTTTTTTTTTTTTTGCTTTCGACTCCAAGTCAAACTCACGAAGTTGGAAAGAGAAAACATATTTCTTCTATAATCGCCCTACTTTTTTTGGTCTCCACTATCTTCTTTTTTTCTTCCACATATTTCCCATGAACCTAGGACTCTCAAGCTTCTACTGATTTATAACCATTAAAACATGTGATCTAACAAAAGAAATTAAAAACTTAACATCATCGATACTTATAAATTTATTAAAGTTTAGGTGTGATAATCTATTCTCCAACAATTTTTTTTTTTCCTTATAAATTTCTGCAACAGTTTATCTGTACTCTTAATTTAAATTTGTCTATCAATTAAAATCTTACCGTTTAATTTGGATCTGAAATAAGAAATATGGGTAAGTGTTGAAAGAAACATCACTTTGAAGATGATGAAATAAGATTTGTTCTCAGGTTTGTAAGGAAAATGAGATATTTTTTTTTTTTTTTTATAAGTCATTTGAAAATAATTATTGGCATCCAAACATACTTTTGTCAATGAGACTTTTGAGTGGAGTTACTTTTATATCGAATTTTTTCCCTCTTCCGTCTCCGTCTCCGTCTCCGTCTCTGATGGTGTGCTTTTGTAAAGCCTAATAAGATTTATTTTGCACTTCACACATAAGTAATATTTTCACTAACAACCATTCTTCCAATAATTGTCCTCCCAACATACAAAACAAAACATCTCTTCAAATTCACTTGAAAAATGAAAAAAAATGCATTTAATTAATTTCAGAAATTTCAACAATTAACACTCAAACATAAAATAGAATCGACTTAATAACTTAAAGCTTGAGGACGAAGCTTCGCGACCAATCATTACCTTAATTTTTTTTTTTTGGTATTACAGTTGGGGAAAAACTTAAGATTTTTGGTATTAGAGAAGAAGAAGAAGAAAATAACCTACAACTACTATAAAATGAATGAATGGGTTGGATTAAATCTATAAAAAACAAATGGATGGACAGTTTAGATTAAAGGAGGATAACTTAGGCATTTTGAAATATAAAGGCAAATATGTAACTTAAGGTTTTTAACTCGGTCAAAAAGAGTTGACTGTTTTATTTGACAGAGTCCAACTGTTAAGGGGTGGAAACCATATATTTTCAAGAAATTGGGGTGTATTGGCCAAACGTGTTACAAAAGTAGGGTGTTTAGTCAAAATCACCTTTATTACTTATTATTAGTATAATAACTCACAGAGTCGACTCGCTGATAGTTAGGATTTCGAGCGAGCTGAGTTTTCAAGTTTAGTGATTAGTGATTACTGATTAATTACTCTTCTTTCTTCTTCCCTCACGTTCTCTTCCGTATCTCTGAGAAAGAGAAAGAGAGAGTGAAACCGAAGTAAAACCTCCGCATTTAGCTGACTCACTATCAATCAAACAGTTTGAGTTTCAGATTCAGATCCATTCCCATTGTCATAATTTTTTTTCATGGAAGACGCTTATGCTCGATCCATTACAGAAGTATTGATTTCTCTCTCTAATTGCAAAAACCTAATAATGCGAGATATAATTTTGATTGAGTAGTAGTAATTGGTTTATTGATTGATTGTTTAAACTATTTATTTGATCAGGTTTTGGATTTCTTTGGAGTTGACCAAACTAAAGGCTTAAATGATTCTCAGGTAATCTTTGAATTGATTGAATTTGATTTGTTTATTGCATTTTAGTTGGCATTGTTGGGTGAAAATGCAGTTTTCCCGATATTGTTTTCAGGTTGCGAATAATGCACGAATATATGGAAGAAATGGTATGTTTTCATTGCTCACGTCTTCTTTTAGTGTCCTGTTTCCTTTTTCCATTACACATAATTTCTCAATTATAGAAATCTACCTTCTTATGGGGATCAGAGAGACCACATTGGAATAATTTAGTCCGTGCATGCTTTTTCATTAAACTCACACGAACACCAAGATGCACCTTTCGCAAGACACTCAGGAAAGCAAGGTTACCCAAATGATTAACAATTATAGATTCCCCAATATATGAAACATCTACAAAGATTACAGAGTGCTTGCAATTGACTAATTTAGCTAAGGGAGTGATACCAATTACCAATGTGGAATTGTAAACAACGGAAGGTGGTATTTGCTCATACTGCAATTTCCAGGGTGGATCCAAAAGCAGGATATACATACCTTGATATTATTAATGTTGATGTTGGGATGTCAGAATGGGTTTGCCTTACTTGTTTCTTCACTCACTGTACCTATGCTACCGACTACAGATTTAGAAGATAAAGCTGTATCAATATTGACCAATAAATCTCTGATGCTACAAGTTTTGGTGTTTAATACTTTATTCTGTATGTAATTTTCAATTATACAAAATTCTTATGTTTAATATAAATTGGTTTGCAATCTGATGTATACTGAGTTAAAATCCTAATTCTCATTTTGTGTTTTCCGTGTGCATGATTCGCGTACAATATGCAGTTCTGCCTCAGGAGGAGAGTAAGTAACTTGCGTACATCTTTTATCCTTTACACATTTATTGAGAACTTAGCATTTTATTTCTTTCGTTTGACTATATTATACATTTGCAGCACACGTATCCCCGTGCCTTTGCTTTCGACTTATCAGTATCTTTTGCTCGTTTACCAGATGAGTAGGATGTCTTAGATAAACTTAGATATTAGCTATCGTTTGGCATCTCAGTTGGTGTTAGTCTCTTTGTGACTGATATTCAACTATTCATTTTGAATTCTTTTTGATTGTTTGCAATTTTGCATCGAGTTCTTTAATTACTTTTTGGCACACTATTGCGTTGAATCTAAGAGCAAGATATAGATCAGAATGCCATTCTCGAACCTCATATATTTTTCAACGATCATTGGCATCAGTCTCTTTAGTACCCTCAATTTTTTTTCATATTTCTCAGATATCCCTATATATTCATAAGTTTCAATTTTTGATGCAGGTACTCCATTCTGGAGGCTTGTTTTGAAGCAGTTTGATGACTTGCTTGTTAAGATACTGATTGCTGCTGCCCTTGTTTCATTCATTCTGGCTCTGGTTGATGGAGAGACTGGCCTAACAGCATTTTTAGAACCTTCTGTAAGAAAGTGCTGATTCTTGAAATGACATATTTGAATCCTTCATTACTTGTTTGTTTAACAAATCTAATTTTACTGTCCACCAGTGACCTTTCTACTAGGGGAGTCTAGGGTGAGAGTCTTAATCACACTATGCTAATTGCTTTTAATATACATTTGGTTTTATTGGCGAAAGAACAACCCATACCGACGTACACATCCATCCAATTCTTCAGTTGTCTGAGCAAGCTAGGCAATATTTATGCGGCTTATGCAGGAAAAAACCCTTTGTTGATGTGTATTTGACATTGACATACTTTCTTTATGTCACTGAAAGTGGGTGTATTATCCTATCGAAGTTAGTAAGAGGGAGGATAGGAAAAGAAGACTAAGGGAAAAGTCATAGACCTTCTTAGACTCTTCAAAAAACAATGGAGATGTCTTTTTACACGATCATTTTTCTTTGATAAGTTTCTTCCTCAGATTGAAGGTCCTTAATAGGTATTAGGTCCCTTCTGCTGTGCCTCAAAGTCTTCTTCCCCATGCCTCACACACCCATAATCTTGGAGGAAAAAGCATAATGTATGATTAGGGAAAGTAGGCAACCCCAGTCATAGTAGTTTGCAACAATTACGCAACTTTTGTTTCTGAGACCCACTGGTTCTGGATCATCATTCCTTTTACGATAGGCTTCTGGTTGGAGCTTAACTACAGACACTTTGTAAACGGGCTCATCTGATCCCCTCCCAAAGCATCTGACCTTTTATGGTCTCAACTGAACTGAACAATAAAGCTTCAACTAATCCGATGTTTGATGTGGCATCTAGAAAAGTCTTCTTCTCTATTCCTCACACACTCATAATCTTGGAGGAAAAAGCATAATGTATGATTAGGGAGAGTAGGCAACCCCAGTCATAGTAGTTTGCAACAATTACGCAACTTTTGTTTCTAGACCCAAGTCTAGCTCTCTGTGTCTTCTAATTAATAGACTGGACCATTTTGTTTCAAAATGTTGTTACCTTATATTTGAATCAATGAGTTGTGGGTTCACCCAAACTGTCTTTTTCTATGATCCCAAACTGTCTTTTTCTATGATCTGTTATCTTATCTTTATTTTATAAAATGAACAGGTTATCTTGATGATCTTGGCGGCAAATGCTGCAGTAGGAGTGATTACAGAGACAAATGCAGAAAAAGCTCTTGAGGTATATGTTTTTGGTACTTTAAAATGGCACCTACAGTATTGTGGCCCAAAATATTACCACTACAATATGTAGATTCATGCTCTGGGGACCAAGATCATTGGTATGCTTGCAGGGTTATATAACAGTGTCTATTCTGTGTGACTCTGTTCTTTATGTATTTATTGATCTTTTATTTTTGTTTGAAAGAACAAATAACCATTTATTTTTTATTGGTTTTTGAGAAGAAAAAAGAAAAGGCAAGAGAATTTCCAGTTTAAGTAAAAAAAGAAAAGAAAATACACAACCAAAAGTTTTCACAGATACAAAACAACAACTGGGAAGGTATGCATTCGAGTTTCCGAGTATATGACACAAATGTTGTTGGAAATATGGAGTTGTTGAAAATATGGAGTATCCAAGTTACATAGGCATCTAGTTTTAATAATGGGTGCCTTGGCCTTCATTTCTAAAAGCCATGACCATTAATGCAATTTTCACACTTTTATTAATAATTAATTTTTAACTATGTCTGACTTTTAGTTCAATGTATCCAATTGTTGTGACTTTTTGAGGATCATGTTTTGATTTGAATGGTACATATTACTTATCATAGAGATCGACCAGTCTCCCTAAGAAAATTGCCAATTGCAGTTATTGAACTAAAAGTCAGACATAGTTAAAAATTAATTATTAATAAAAGTGTGAAAATTGCATTAATGGTCATGGCTTTTAGAAATGAAGGCCAAGGCACCCATTATTAAAACTAGATGCCTATGTAACTTGGATACTCCATATTTTCAACAACTCCATATTTCCAACAACATTTGTGTCAGTCTCCCTAAGAAAATGGCCAATTGCAGTTATTGTTAGGAAGGAAGATTTTGTGGAAAGAAATTTCAATATTTGTAGCTTATTAACGCTTTGTTTTTCTTTTAAGTATACGATCTTAGGGTCCTTTATTTTTGTAGCTTGATCTTTCTTGTATCCGTTGTAGGAGCTACGAGCTTACCAAGCTGAAGTTGCAACTGTGCTACGAAATGGTAAGTAAGCACTCATATACATAGAAATTTGGTATTTGCACTTAAGTGGGGATTAATGTATTAGGACTTAGGAGCATTAGTTAGACCTGCGAGGGTAGTATATAGGGGATTAATGTAAACCTGGCATCTTAATGTTTTATTTTGGGGTCTGGTCATTAGTGAGTTAGTGTCTAGCCAAGTCCTTTTCGATTTTTTCTATATATAAATTTCGAACATTTAAGATAAATCCCATTTCCCTATATATATATATATATATATATATATGGGTCTGTCTAGCTTGACATCTCCAAATGATATCTCATCTTGACATCTCTCATCTGCCGTTAAATCTACTTTAATCTGACGGTTTGGATAAAAGATATGAATGAACTCATTAAATTATCTAAGGGCTTTTAAGGGTAACATAGGAATTTGCACATTTAAAAGAACCATAGGAAATTTCTTGTTATTGCTTCTTTCACACGAATCTGAGAAGGGAAGGAGCACTCATTCACCATTAACCTTAATGGAACCAAGATCTGTTTGTTACAATAAGTTTAGGTTCCTCTTTTCTCGATATAAAATCCGATTTAAACGACATGATTTGCTAGTTCTTATTCTTCAATCTTTGAAAAGTTTGAAATCAAATGAAAGACAAGTGGGGTTTCTTTCTCTTCTTCTTCCTCTTCTTGATAAAATCAACCTAGATTCAAAATTTATCAAGGATCTAGTGATTAAGAGATTCACCAATACAGAAAACTCTTTGCAATCTGCAAATAGAACTGAATTTCTTCTTTTTATCTTTTTGAGTAAAGATTTTCCAGATCTAGCATCCAGCAAAGAACGAAAAAGTTTGATTTTTAAGTAAATTCCCATTCGATTTGCAGAACAGCACACTGATGCATTATTTTGTGAGCTTCCAATTAACCCAATTAATTGAATATCAATCCAATTTTGAGTCCTCGTGGCTTTGTCTTTCAATGGAATATCCTATGTAAGTTTAATAGAATTGGGGATTGATATAGTTTTGATTGAGCAATTGAAATTAGAGAAGTAGGGATTTAATAAGATGGAGCACCCATGGGTGAGCTTCCTTGTGCAAACGCAAATGAAAAAAAAAATAAAAAAAATACAGTACATATCTAGGTTCAGTACCCAACTCTCATCCTTTCCATCCCAAAATCTCAATTCAAGCAGTTTGATTTTATTTTATTTTTTTTCTACTTTTGAGAATTTACAAACAATAAAGAGTTGCACAAACGAGTTTGATATGAAGAAAGAAACCCCATAAGTCATTTTCATCTTCTGCTGGAGTTCCTAAAGATTGAATACATATAGGATGTTAGGAATCTCAATGGCTCAGTACTCTTTTTCTAGAGTAACTCTTTTTGAATGTCAGTTGCTTGAAATCGATTCTCAGTTTCTTACCAGAGAAAGAGTAAGAGAGGAAGTTCTTTTTCTTGCTGAAATTTCTAAATTATCCTTGAATAATTTAAGGTTAAGATTCGGGAAGCAAAGAGAAATCCACTGTACTTTATTGAATTGACTGGAAGATAAAATTGGATATTCCATAAGAAAACTTTCAATCTACTATTTGTTAGGGGAATGAGGAAATAGAGAAATAACTTGATTGAAAAGGAGAAAGGAAGAACATAGAATAATTAAAGCAAAGTTCAGCAAGACTTCTCTAATTTGAGAGAGAGACCAGTTGGTTTGCATTTTCCAGGTTGAATGAGCTCTCCCATCTTTTTCTTTGAATCCAATGAAATTTAGATAATCTTTTCGAAATGATAATACATCTAAAAATGGCTAGAATACCCTTTAAGTGTTTTATTTGTTTAAACTTAAACATAACATAACCGTCGGATCTAAGAGATCTAATGATGGAGAAGAGATGTCAATTGCAGATGTCATTTAGGGATGTCGACGTAATATATATATACAGTCTGTCTCTCATGCGGACCGTCGGTATACAGACTAAGGATAAAACAGTAAAATCTGTGTGATTCAATAAAATCAGCGCTAATATGGTAAAATCTACCGGGTCCAATTCAACCCAATGTGGACCTGTTTAGGAAGTTAAGTTTTGTCCGTGTTTTTCATTTTCTCACCTCTTTCACTCCTTGTGGTGATGAATACTGATGATCTCACTCTCTCAATTTTTGGTGTTCTATCTATCTTAATCATCTCGTCTTTTTATGAGTTATTAATTCCTTCTCAAAACTCTTTATTTGCATGAAAATTGTATAAAACAAAAACAAAATTGCTGATCATGGCGAACCAAGAATCTCGTCTTGAAGAAGTGTTTCTGATTGATTAATTGATATTGGGGTTCTCTGTATTAGAAAAGATTGAAGAAAAATAATGGATATTTAATCATTAAAAGACCATCACAATAAAAAAAAAAAAAATTCCCTTGTAATTGAAAAGAATGATTGAAGCTACCATGGAAGACAGGGAAAAAGAAGAGAGAGAGAAACAAGGTAATATGGTTTTTGATATCATGGATTTAGTTGCTGGGTTCTTAATTGGTTAAGCAGATAGAGAGAGAATGTTCAGAATAGTAGGTCTGTGGGGAGAAGAAGAATGAGAAGCACTGGAGAAAAGATTGATATCTGGGTCTTAATTGGTTTTCATTTAACCCGTTAGAGAACCATTTTTACATGTTTTTCATTTATTTTTTCTAACTTAGGTACGGACAGACCGTACCTGAGCCAAATATATATATTGTATGTGTGGTTATTTGGCTTTTCAAGAAGTCCTGAAGCATCAACATGCTGAGAATTCCATACTGCTTGTATAAGTGTATGACTGTCTCTAATTAGTATATAAAAAATACATAATATAAAGAATGAACTTAATCCCCCCCCCAACACACACACACACACACAATTATGTCTGCATGCAGGTGCATGTTTTTAATACGTTCAGTTATTTAGTTATATTTAAGTTGTATTATATTTGGAGGAATATATAAAAGGTGCTGTCATTCATATATATGTTGGCTATATATCGTGTATGCCAAGCAATGAAGGATTTGGTGATTTTTACTAGTCTTAAATTATATTATATATTAGTGCCTTGAAACCTCTAATAATTATAATGTGGCTAAAACCATTGTGCAGGTTGCTTCTCAATACTTCCTGCAACAGACCTTGTCCCTGGTGATATTGTCGAAGTTGGAGGTATGTCTAGTTAGTGCCTTAATAGGAGCGTATCAACATGCCTGCTTTATTATTATTTAGTGATGTATGGAAGAGACTCTTATTTGCTCTCATTTATATTGGTTCTTTGTCGAACAGTGGGATGCAAAGTTCCTGCAGACATGAGGACTGTTGAGATGTTAGGCAATCAACTCCGTGTTGATCAGGCAATACTTACAGGTATATATTGCAGTCTTCTTTTCAAATGAGTTTGTAATCGTTTCTTTCTATTTCAATTACAAGAGGTACCGTTGTGCTTTTATTTTGAGTAGAGCGATTTATATTGAGGTCTTATCCTTATAATGGTGGTCTCTAGAGTCATTAAAAGAGCTGTGAGTTTGTACTGAGGTGATGTCATTTGTCTTGATTCATGATCGAGAGATGCAGAGTTCAAATCATGGTTTGGAATAGCTTTATATAGTCTATGTTGTATTGAGAGTTTGATGAGGTTTTGATGGAAGTGGTATAAGAGAACTATTATGCATGTCTTGGTTTAAATATTGGTATGATATATGGAATTGTGAAAGAAGAAGAAAATCTAAGAACAATTGTCACTATTTTGGTATATGGAATCGTGAAAGAAGAAGAAGATCTAAGAACAATTGTCACTATTTTGTTAGGAAAGATTACATGCTCTTAGTTGTATTCTAAGCGTCTTCTCGATCAGTCAATCTCTTCATGTATATGCTGTGGCTTAGATGACATATTCTTTTTAGCTACTGCTGATAGACCAGTGTCTCTCCCGTGATCGGTTGATATCTTTTTCGTGATGGATTGATGTCTCTATCTAGTTCAGTTGATATCTTGTTCCTGATTGCTTGATATCTTGTTGCCACTATTTATCTACTTCAAATTTATTTGATCATGTTAAGAGTCTCCTCTAAGCGACTTAGAAGAAAAACAGTATCCCAGGTGGTGAAATGCCGACATTGAGGTTCCAAACCTTCCTATGCTTAGATGTTGTCATAATCTCTTGACTTTCATCTTCACTAGCACACAATGTTGTCAAATCTGACCCGGTCAGGTGGTTGACCCTGTAAAACAAGTGCCTTAACAGGGCTTAGTTGAAAGTATATATATATATATACAAGGGACGAGAAGTCCCAAAACTACTAAAGCATAACAACAAACTCTCCTACTACACAAAAGACCCTAGCAATACTAAGCTCCTAATATAACATTATCCCAAGAGAAAACAAAGGCCGGAAAAGGAATAGTCTTGAAGTCGTCCCATCTGATGCACCATCGGAACACAAGTGTTTTGATGTCAAGAATAGTATGTGCCACATCATGGATCTCATCCTGAAAATGCCTTCGATTCCGTTCTAGCTAAATACCCCAGAGGATTGCAAAGGGAAAAATACCATAAAGCCTCTTCTTAGGATGAGAGGCTGACCCTAATTTGCACGATATCAGAAGGAGATCACCCACCAACTTAGGAGTTACCCACATGACCCCTACTGACCTAATAAAAACCCCAAATATCAAAGGAAAACCGAGTGAAGCAAAACATGGTCAACTGACTCACCAGACTCGGTACACAAAGGGAAAAAGTCAATAATGACCTTCCCACGCCTGCGGAGGTTGTCTATCATGAATATCTTACCAAGAGTAGCACACTAGGTGGAACCATAGCCCCCCAACAATATTTCCACAGATATTGGGGATGAGGTAAATCCGGTGAATACCCAGGAGAGTTAGGAAGAAGAGCTGAATACAAGTGCCTTAACAGCTCATTTGTATTGCACCATAAAGTAGGTGATATTTGCCTCTCCAGAAACTAGTGGAAACTGGAAAGTGATTGACCAAAGTTTCATCTTGGGATCCTGTTAGTAGTATGTTGTGGAATTTTCTGATACGAGCGAAATTACTTTACTTAAACAAAGAGGGGGAAAGCAAATATGATAGGCGAAACAAGTTGAAGAACTAGAGGCAAGCTCAAGCTCAGTGTTGAAATGAAGATGACACAAGCTCAGGTTTAGAATGGGATTTGGATGCTTTAGATTAACTAGAAGTATAAAAGATGAATTATACTAGAAGTAGAATATTAGGGTGGAAAGCTATATGTCTCAATGTGAGACATAACTTGTATATATAATGAAAGAAGTGTGTTAGACAAGTCACTACTACTAGTAGTGTGTTAGACAAGTCACTACTATTACAATAACTTCCAACACTCCCCCTCAAGCTGAACATTCAGACTCTGAATTTCAGCTTGAAATACAAAAAAAAGTTCTCTCACATCCCCCACAAAGTATCATGAGAACGACATCAGGCAGGATGTTCAATGGCAGGGATGACCAGCTGCGAGAAGAACCGTCTGCAGGGATGTCCAGCTGCAGAGACAATAAAGGAGCAGGGATAACCAGTTTCTCAACCGAGAAAGACATCGGAGGTAGTGGTGGTGATCGTTAGGGCCATGTTCGTTTCGGTGAACAGTACTTGATGAACAATAGCCGTGAACAGTACTCGTGAACAGTACTCAGAAAAAAAAAAAAAAAAACAGCAGCACACAAGGCGCAGAAAAACAGCGGAAACAAGAACACAAATTAGACAAAAAGACTTTGTCGGAGATCCGGCCACCGGCACCTGAGTTAGTGTCGCCGGTGGCCGAAAACCATGATCTCACTTTGCTGTGATACCAACTAGAAGTATAAAAGATGAATTATACTAGAAGTAGAATATTAGGGTGGAAAGCTATATGTCTCAATGTGAGACATAACTTGTATATATAATGAAAGAAGTGTGTTAGACAAGTCACTACTAGTAGTAGTGTGTTAGACAAGTCACTACTAGTAGTGTGTTAGACAAGTCACTACTATTACAATAACTTCCAACAGATTACAATACTTTTCTTCTTAGTTATCCACTTATCCTTATTTTTTGTTTTATGGTTATTGCAAGATTCGAAATCCTTTAATCCAGTCTTACATATTTTCTGATCAAGGACATGGCTAAGTTCAATTGGAAACTGTTGTTTGATGATGGTAGGTGAGAGCTGTTCAGTTGCAAAAGAGCTTGAGTCCACCTCAGCAACAAATGCTGTGTTTCAAGATAAGACAAATATTCTTTTTTCGGTAAACATTTAAGATTTTGATCTCAATATACTAGTTTTGTTGACATATCACATGTAATCATCTTTATTCTTGCTGTAGATATGTCGGTTAAAATAGTCATTGAATAGTCCTTGTCATAGATTTTTATTGTTTTACATTTCATTTTCAACTTGTCTCTTGGTGTATATATATTCAAACATAGGCTGTATAAAGCCTTGAATCACAATTTATAAGATCCTGGGGCTGCTTGTTTAGGTTTGGAGTCGAATGCTTTCTTTAGCTCAATTTTTATTTTATTTTATTTTTCTTAATAAAGAAAAGTTATTCATTGATGATAAGCAGAGCTTAATACATCACGAAGGAAATAGCAAGGAGTAGCTAGGTGATAATTCCTACTACCCAGTACTCACAACCCACTTTCGCCCATAAAACTCCCTACACAATGAGCGTCATTGTGGCGGAATAAACCTAAATTCCCAGTTATCCATTAGCAATTCTGTTTCAAGCCTGTCCTCGTCTTGTCTGTATTAAACCGCTTAAATCAAGATCGGAACGAGAGAATGCACATTTAAACCAGTTTTGATACCTTTTCTCTGACTGGCTATGTTGTTTGGATAGAGATGCATTGTCTGCAAAACATGCAGTATTATGAAGACCAAGTGCATGAACTTATGCAATTGATTGACGTGTGAAATGTTTAGTTACTATCTGACTTATCTTTGTTAGAAATATGATTTTAGTTAGACGCCGCATATGTTTCCAGATGTTCTGTCGTTATATGCAACTTGATTTATAACAAGCAATGCATGCTATCTAACTTGTGCTGGTTGCCAGGGTACAATAGTGTCGTCTGTGAAATGTTTAGTTACTATCTGACTTATCTTTGTTAGAAATATGATTTTAGTTAGACACCGTATATGTTTCTAGATGTTCTTTTGTTAAATGCAACTTGATTTTTAACAAGCAAACATGCTATCTAACTTGTGCTGATTGCCAGGGTACAGTAGTGGTGGCTGGGAGAGCAAGAGCTGTTGTCGTAGGGGTAGGCTCCAGCACTGCAATGGGTGGTATACGTGATGCAATGTTAAGAACAACAGATGTAAGCACATTGCTTCTGTTCTTTCTCTAACTTTATTATTTTCTTTGTCAAATCTATCACACTATAATCTATTCTTTTACCTTTTTCCTGTATAGATTGGCTTTATTCTTGTGTTTACTACCTCACTCGAAATTGTACATTTTAGGAGCCTGATACCACTTTAATAACATTGCTTCCTTCATTCCCTATTCCAACTGTTGTCCTTCATTGGATGGCAATTTTTTGGTAGTTTTATTGTAGGTGTTCACTCATCTGGTACTATGCCTCGCAGTCAAGCTATATTACCTAAATGCTGACCGGAAAAAAAAAAAAGATATTACACACACATTGTTTATATCAGTCTTGTGATGATAACAGCTTATTCTGTTCATTGAATTATTACATTTTCGGTTGTAGGAGGTGACACCATTGAAGAAAAAGCTTGATGAATTTGGTACCTTTTTGGCCAAGGTGAGTGCTCATTGTCTTCTTCTTCTTCACACATCTGATCTTTTCTTCTGAAATTGTTGACTTTACGTCTTTTTCTTTTTTGGCTTCCCAATGTGAATTTATCATTGTTTATGGTTAGTCTTGTTTACAGTTTTGCTTAATCATTGAAGATTGCGAATCTGAACTTGATTGATTGAAGGGTTTCTCTATCTTTGTTAGAGTTCTTTTTATATATACTTTTGCTTAATTTTTATAAGACAGAGAGCTGCCTAATTTCATTCAAGCTCTCTCTCATACAATTTATCACTTTCTCGTTCTTCTTCTCACTATTAAATGTATAATTCAACTTTTTTCATCCTAAGTACCTGTTATGTCATTTGTGCCTCTTAATGTGCCAAGAGAAGTTGAGGGCGACTCTTTATCTCATAGTCAATATGGCATAATATATTTTTTTTCCATAGATTGATCTGTGAAGTTCATTTTTCAATTTATTGATGCATACGTTGTAATTGCTCTGTATACGTGAACATTTCCATTTTCTTTCAGGTCATTGCTGGAATCTGTGTTCTGGTGTGGATTGTGAACATTGGTCACTTTCGTGATCCCGCTCATGGAGGCTTTTTGCGAGGAGCAATCCATTACTTCAAGGTACCTTTTCGTGGATTCCGTTATTACTTATCATCAGTGGGGTAAATGGTTAATGTATATAGTGGGCTTGCACATTCATTGCAAGTGCACAAGTGTTTTTTTTATTCTATTCATTTAATGATTGAGTGGAATAATCATTTGTAGAAAACCAAATCATATATCCTAGATTAGTCAAAGTAGTTCAAGAAGTCAACTATATATAGTTTTCTTAGGTTGTAAACTGGTTTGTTTCTTGTCTTTATTAAGAGTTACTTCTATTGGAACAATTATTATAAATTCTTTGAGTTTATATCCATCATTTTTGTTTTAAAGTTGATTTCGTTATTTTTTGCCTGGTTCCCAAGGTACCGAAATTTCCTGAAGTATTAAGGTTCTTCAATTTCATACTTTTCAACTTCACTTCCAAAAATTTATGGCTGCTTAATCAGAATCATACGTTCATTTTGGCTCTAGCTAGTGGGGGAACACCATATCTGGTAGTGATATTTGTTAAGTATATGTGTTGGCCAAAACCATCTGCCAGTGAACCACATGTATAAATCTGTACTCTTAAGTATATTAACCATATTCTGTTGCCGGGTACATGTCACTCTAACTATAATTGGTGGGAATGGTGTTTCATGAGACATGAATCAGGATATGAAATGAATAACTGAGCCACACAAAATCAAAGTAAGAGCAAAGAATTAACTACACCAAGACTAGTGGCCTTTTCACTCTTTGGATTGCATTGTTCTACTTCATATTCATATGGACACTCATTGGACTGGTGTTCCATATTGTCCTAATGTTCTTAAAAGAAATTACATATAGTATGGATGTACAAATTAAATTAAAGGCTTAATTATTTATCTCTTTTCTGTGTATTTTGGCTAGTAGTTTCTTATTCATTATTATTTAGTGTTTTTGGTCTATAAACGTTAATTTCTCCAAAGGTTATCTTGCACTATTAGGCTCTGAGACAGTACTCGCTTGGGACATGTTTACATTACTGCTCTCGAAGTATTACTATGACCTCATTTCTTCTGCCTATTAGATTGCAGTTGCGCTTGCAGTTGCTGCAATTCCTGAGGGGCTTCCAGCTGTTGTTACAACGTGAGTCTTGCTTGATACATAATGTTCTCAATGTTGTAGTCACCTGTACTCAAGTACACATGCATGTTAGTGTGTTATCTGTTAAATTAAAAACCTATGTCATGATATGAAGGTTTGCATCATATATTACTAATATTAGCATGTATTCAATGCTTCGCTTGATATAGTTCATATGTATTGATTCCTAGATACAAGTTTCGAATTAAAAATGTAGATTTTTTCTGTTACCTGTTTAACTGTTTAGCGTTGGATAGAAGGGAAAAAAGGTGTAAGAAGAAGGTCAAGTAATTATCAGGGAAGACATTAGTGCAACACGTGATGGACAAAGAAGCTTCACGCTCAGAGTCCAGTGGTAATTTTTTTCTGGACCAGCAAGGAGAAAGAGGAGTAGGATGACAGTGGGTTGGAAAGCCTCATTGCTGAACGACCCTTTGATATAGGCATGGGGACTTCGGGTGGTTTTCTTAATTATCTTTTGAATGTTACAATAGGGAATTGTAATGAACTATGGGCGTAAGGGGGTGACTTAGAGTGAGGGTAATTGGGATTAGCTACTGGCTTATGAGTAATGACTGGATTAGCTCTTCTTGATGTAATAGCTTAGGGTATACATACAAGCTCTTTCAAGATTGGAGTTATAAATCTATTTTATTTATAGGTTGTGTAATATAGTTTTGTTAGAGGTGATATTGTTCTTCATTCACATTGGCATCACAATTTTTATTTAATGGACCGACTTTAGGAGGTCTCTTATGCATCAGGCATGGGAAATGACTATCTGTCAACTTTCTCTTTCTTCTTTTCTTTTCCTTCCCCTTTTCCCTCTCTCCTTCCCTTCTCCTCCCCTCCCCACTCTTTTTGCAGTACTGTATTAGTTTGATGCTTTCATTTAATGCCTTCTTTGTTTCTTCTCGTTTCTCTTAAATAGGTGCTTGGCTCTTGGGACGAAAAGAATGGCACGGTTAAATGCTATTGTAAGGTCTTTGCCTTCAGTAGAGACATTAGGCTGCACGACAGTAATCTGCAGTGACAAGACTGGTACTCTTACAACTAACATGATGTCTGTCTCAAAGGTGATTATCACTTGCCATTGCACACATGTCATATCTGTTGGCATAGCCAATTTTAACTGTCCTCTGTTAGACAAGCTACTGTAGTTGTCGAAATCTGAATCATTTTGGTCGTTCTCTGTACACTCAGTCTTGCATAGTTGTACTTTGGGGCTACTCATTAACTCATTTATGTTTTGCTTGTTAACTGTACCTTATTTTTGGTCAATAAACTATATTAATCATATAGAAAGGGTTACAATCCATTGGGTGGAGAAACACCATTGCCATTTTTTTTCCAAGCAACTCACGAAGAGATCAATCATCTGCACTTGGGAGAGGAAGCTCAGACTTTAATATCTGACTTTTCAAATGTGAGCCCAAAGTTAATCTAAGTAGTGCTGGCAGCCGACATGTTAGAGGATGCCTTATTAACTAGTTAACCTAAAAGTTCCATTCAATTGTATACCGAAATTTTCAGTCCAAAAAAGAAGCCTCTCGTATTCTATTCTTAATTTGGAACCTGGATAAAGGAAAATTGTAGAGAAAGACTTATTCCTAACCAGAAATTTATCTTGATCCTTGTGCTAGTTGTACAGCGTGGTTGCTTGGATTAAGTTGTATACGAACATCAAGATTATGTGAGGATTTAGATGGTTTATGGTCTCAACTCTCAACTTACGACCAATGCGAATACAACTTCGATATCAGAATTATGTGAATTATATACGTGTTTTTTTGGTACAAATTCAAATTTTCAATTCTTGACAAAATAAGGTTGGGTATACGCAAGTAGAGAAAAAGGTGGAAGGAGAAGAAAAAGAAGCGAACGAGAGACAGTGACTGTTTATTATCTTATCCACCTAAATTGATATTTATATTTGGTTGTGTGGGCTAATGTGCAACAATGACACTATTATATTTTTTGTAATTTCAGAAGTAAAAGTTGTATTTCATTTCAATCTGATATAAAACAAGATTATAATATCTCCCCACCACATCCATTGTTGGTGTAGTAGTCCACAGTACGCAGCTAAAAACAACGATGACCAACTAAAAAACTGCAGTACACCCTATTACAATTGTGCAATCATAAAAGTTCAGATTGCTAAACCCCGTTGACACCTAAACGCCATTTACCGTTAACATATTAAGGGTAAAAAGTAACGTTTATGTTTTGGAGAACAGAAGCAGAGGCTGATGGTAAGATTGTTTTTATTTTTTATTTTTTTGATTGGCAAGCGGGGTTGAGGGGACCCTACCCCTTTTAAATTACGTGTGGAAATGACGCCGCGATTGATTCAAAAGTTCTAGAAATAGAAGTTGTGTCTCCTCCCAGAACTACTAGAATCTGAGTAACGGGGAATAATAGTCAAGAATTTGTTTTTGAAAGCAAAGGAATTTTTTATATCCTCTGTGAGGATTGAAGTAGTTAATACTATTGTTGCCAGTGGACACTATGTAACTCTATTTTTGATAAATAAAAAGAACAAGTCTGCTAGTAGCAGAAATCCATGACATAATAAGAGAATTTCAGAAGAAGTCAAAATCTTATCACATGTTCATATTAAGTTAGCAGTGGAGTGATAAAAATCTTATCACACATGTTCTTCCCCATGTCCATCTTGTAGTAACCATTGTCACCTCAAGACGATTTTCCCGAAAAACGGCTGCACCACTCAGAGCTAATTTTCCCCATCTATGAAATGTAGTACTAGTTGCTAGATGGAGCTCATGCAATTCTGCCACTTCTTAGGTCCAGACTCCTGAGAGAATGAATAAAAGTATTTTCTGACTTCTGATATTATTTTCTTATTGTTCTGGCTATAAGCGAATCTAATTGGATACATATTCTGCATATCGATCGTAATACTATTTTCTACTTGATTGTTTTTGTGGTTTGGATTTCTTGTGTATACTCTATAACTCTGATCTAAAATTTAAATGATATTGCTGTGTTCTTTGGAACCTTGAGCAATTTTGGTATTAATTATTACCTTAAAGGCTAAAGCCTATATATGTGCGTAATAGTATTGTAGTTATTTATTTTATTTTATTTTATTTATCTTCGCTTGTATTTTTACATAAAAAATGTGAAATTAAAATCAAATATAGTGAAGATGCATGGAATTAGACCCTGGGCTCTCGTTTTGAAGCAAGCTACATCCCATATTGTAGAACTATATATGTTGGTATTGGTAGGTACATACATTATTGCTAGTACATGTAGAAGTATCTATATGAGAAAGAACATTTTAAGTGAATCATTCGAATACTCCCGATTATTCCCCGTCGGATTTATACTTTTCGCTCCTCGACCAAGAAGATACCAAGAACTGAATAAACTGCCAAGCTGTATTTTATTTTCTTCCCACTCCTTGTTTTTATATTTTGTATGTTCTACAAGCAACTCTTTTTTTGGTAAAGATATTGTCATAGTATGGTATAATCCAAAGCGCAGTTGCTTCAGGTACCTATCTAACACTCGTTAACATTTATACATCTATCCAGATATGTGTCATTAGCTCTGTGAACCATGGTGCAATTACTGCTGAGTATCGTGTTAGTGGGACAACATATGCACCAGAAGGCATTATTTTAGATGGTTCAGGGTTGCAGGTATATCTTTTCTCTTGACATGAAAATAATACTTGGTCATTTAAAAATCTTTTCTCTTGTGTGTTGGGCCATTTGTTTGAAAAGTAGTCATAGAGGAGAACCTTTTTTAGGTTACTCATAAAACGTTTTTGACGTATTGGTCTAACATCCATTTGTCATTCTTCTTTCTTTGTACTCTTATTTTCTTGAAAATTTCTATTCCTATCAAAGTTTTGAGTCTTGATACATACGCTGTGTGGGTAGATTTCGACGTATGGTCTGAGAATAAAGGCCAATGGAAGATTGACCAACATTCAGAGGTTTTTTTGGAGTGCAAAGATCTTTGTCTATGTTGTAATCATCCATTTATCACAAAGGTCGTTCTATGAAAATTAACGCATCCTAGCTTAATTTGGTACATAATATAAACTGATGAAAATAAATTTCATATTAGTGGAAATTTCAATTTTCTTGAAAAGGGAATATTGACTGTGTTTGGTTCCCTGAATTTGAATTTCAATGGAATCCTACAGGATAAGAGGGAGAGGATAAGAAAACGTGACAGCGTAATGAGAGAGAGAGAGAATTATAGATTTTGGTGGAAATTTATACAAACGGATATCAGCTAGGTTTAAGAACCGGATACAGAATGCGATTTCCTTGATATAAAACAGCGATTCTGTTTTAGCTAAATTTTAGGAAGAGATGGAATCTGTTGTCCATAATTTCTTCTCAAATTATAAAAAACACGTATTTTCCAGGAATTTACAAGCATTGGAACCAAACTCAGAACCAGTGTGTGCCAATGTTGAGAATTTTTTTGATAATGAAAGAGTTGTTGTAAAATAGTGATAAAATTGGGAGATGAAGAAAAATCTGCATTATTTCAAGTGAGGAATACTCTAATCATGAAGAATGGGAAGTGGATCTGAGAGATTGGCCTCAATCGTAGGGGGTTATGTCTTTAGGATCCTTATTTTGGGTTTTTGTTAAACATTTACCCGCATTATGCAATTCTTTCTTTGTATTGGGGTTTGGTGGGTTGTGTAGATTAGTTGCTAGCGAATCTTCATATGGGCTTCTTCTTGATGTATTAGTACCTCTTATATATCAGAAAGGACAATTTACAAGACCTTTCAATTAAAAGGTTTTAGGTCTCCTTTGCTTTGTTTTTCGAAGATTCTCTGGTTTCTTTCAATTTGTAATACAATTATACAAATATTATAATGAGTAGATCCACTATATCCTTATCCTTTTTTGGTAGAGCGTGAATATGCCTCTTGCCCAAAGCGTCATTTATTGTATCTGGCGGAGTCTAAAGTTTGTTGAAAGACAAAGAATATTTTTAAAATCTTCTTACCAAGTCGATTATTAAAGAAGACATGGTCCTTGTCTTTTACTCCATTATTGCAAGGGCTAGAGTTATTTTGAAGATCCCTTCCTCTTGAGTTTAGGTTGTCAATAGTTTATATTCTTCTAAGAATGCCATCCATGTACAAAATTCTACACTTTCTGATTATCAGTCCTTAAATATTGATGGCCATCCCGAAATTATCATACTATGAATGTATATGCACGCAGTTAAAATTGTAATCCCAACCATTGATAATCGTTCTTATGTTGGGACATGGAAGCTTGAATTAACATAAATTACTTAAACCTGTGTTTTATGATATGGTACTTTACTTGATACAGCTGGCAGCCCAGTGTATCTTCGTTTAATCCGTTCATGTTTTCATTCTTTTCTAACTATCTGATTTGTAGCGTTTTCTAAAGTTTTGGGAATCTGATTATAAAAGTTCCGCACTCTTCTAGCAACTGTTTGGGGGTGTGCACATTTTGGTTGGTGGAAAAATATTTTGGTTACCTTTTCAAAATTTTAAAGATTTTTGGAGCAAAATGTTTGTTTTGTCTATCTATAGATGTTCTGAATTTTAATTGGTGTGGTTTTGGCGATTTTATATTTTCAATATCTTTTTTTGTCAAATTTAAAAAAAAATTCAAAATTATTTTTGAGTAATTTATGGACCCCAAGGGTAATTCGATCATTTTTTAAAGAGCTTGCTATATTCTCAAGTTTAGATCTAACTTTCTCAGAAACACCCACCTTAAGCTTTCTGATTTATTTATGCTTTTCAGCTGGAGTTTCCAGCACAATGCCCTTGTCTTCTTCATATAGCTATGTGTTCTGCCCTTTGCAATGAGTCAATGCTACAATACAATCCAGACAAGGGAAACTATGAGAAAATTGGCGAGTCAACTGAAGTAGCTCTGCGGGTACTAACAGAAAAGGTAAACTGAAACTGTTGTATGTACAAATTTAAATAGCATTTTACCATAATCAAATATTGCATAATATATGCTCTTCACTAATTATTCATTCTATCAGGTTGGACTCCCTGGATATGATTCAATGCCTTCATCTCTAAACATGCTGAGCAAGCATGAACGTGCATCGTACTGTAATCGTTACTGGGAGAACCAATTTAAAAAGGTCTTTCTCTGGTTCTTTATTTCTGGTGACTTTTTTGTCCTTTATTATGTTTAATGGCTTAATACTCTACTTAACTTGAAATCTGGACTTTAGAAGGTTACACGGATATCATTTAAAACTCTTGAATTATCTTGCTAGATTTTCAGAAACAGCATTTGTAATATAAAGATCCCAATATGATAACTAGTTTAAGTTGGCCTAACCACTCTATCCTTATTCCTTGTTCAGGAATCAGATAAAATAACATGTTGGACCATATTTCATCCAGCAGATCGGATATAAAACTCGTAACTCACTTGAGAAATTTACTCGAAGTAATAACATAGTTGAAGGGTTCGAATTTATTACTGTCGTGTCGAAATTTTAGTAGAGTTGCAATTTCCATTTCAGATGAATTTTTTTGTTATTGAGCTTTGTGGTATGGATTACTTCTGGTTTGGTGGGGTTGTTGATTTGTGGACCCCACAGTACAAGTAGAAGTATGGCCCACAATTTAGGCTTAGTCTTACTCTCTCAGGACCTTGTCTGATTCAACTCAACTGATCACCAGGAATGCATTTATGTTTGCGGCCATAAAATTTGAATGGAGATATGGAGGTAGATGTGTAAGTGAAGAGATGGATGAATGGAGAGGAGGAGACATCAGATATGTAGTGCCTTGAAAATGGGGAGGTTTAAATAAGGTGAGTTGGACAAGAGAAACCAATGAGGGGAGAAAGATGACTGTTAGGTTGCATTTTTTAGATTTCTAAGGTTATATTTGCGGGAATATGATTCAAGGTGTACTCTGTACTATGTAAATCTAGTTAATAAGGGATAAAGGATTATATGAGACCAAAGTCGTTATGATTGAAATATTATATTATTATTATTTTTATGAACGAAAGGTATTTCGTTCAAAATGAAAGAGATTAGAACCCACTCTCACGAGGGGGGTTAACTTAGCAAGACACCACCCACTTACAAACTGGTGACCACGAAAACAAATACAAAGCCTCTCCCACAAGCAATAGATACAACCATAGGTGAAAATATCGAAAATATCGGGCGGATATTCACGAATTTTGCTAGTTTTTGGGAATTCGGAGCGGTACGACATACGAATAATAAACGAAACATAAACCTCCCCATGCTGACCGGATTTTTACGAATATTCGCGAAATATTCGAAAAGTACGAAAATTACGAATCTGAAATTAACACATTTATTTTTAAATATAATTCCCACATTTATTTAATACAATTTTCCGATTTTTTCGTGAATATCCGCGAATATTCGAGCAATATTTCGCGAGAACCATTTTGCCAAACCTCCCAATTCCGACACTGGGGTCCGGATATTCACGGAATAATCCGGTTTTTCAAGGGTCGGATATTCGAGTTTATTCGAAATTTTCACCTATGGATACAACCCTATGCCCTTACAGAATCATCCCACCCACACATAAAATCTTGATATCGAACCCCATAAAAAATAATCACCCTAGAACAATCGTAGAGGCAATCCTTCATTTCCATGAAAAGCTTAAAATCTTCCTTGCTTTTATTATTATTATTATATTTCCTATAAATCTAGATGATGCAGCATGAATTTAATTCTCCATCCTTGCTTAATCAATAAGTTGACCAACAGATTTTGGCTCATTATGCCAACGATGGTTTATCGTTCAGGTCCTAATATGCAGTCCTTTTGTTTGATTCTTCTTACCATCCACTGAGTATACCTCATTGTCTTTATTCTGGAACAGTGGAACTACTGTTGGAGGGCCAAGGTCCTCTACAGGATTTTTTTCTTACCTGGTGTTCCATCTTATGGAAAATACCATAGACAACCTCGACATCAGAAAGAAATCAATTTTCACTTTTTGTCCTTCTTGTCCAGCTTTTGGGACCCTGCTTGATTGTCCTCTCTTAGCCCTTTCGCGGTTCAACTTCAACTTGGTTCAGATACCTGAGTGTGGCATGAGACCCTGTGTGATCTCATAGTAATGCGGCCTCAGCTAAGATTCCCTCTAGAAACTAAGAGAAGGTTGTGGAATATCATGCCTTTGGCAATACTATGGCGTAATTTTCTTTTCTTTTTTTTTTTTTTTTTTTTTGATTGGCAGCGGGGTTGAGGGGACCCCTACCCCTTTAAATTAGGTGTGGAAACTTATATCAACAATCAGCTGTTGACGTGTTTCGAACCCACAACCTCTCCACTTTGTGAAAGGGGTGCTACCATTGAGCCACAGGCTCATTCGCAACTATGGCGTAATTTGTTGGAACCTAATCAGTAACTGTATATCGTTTGTTCCATGAGATTGCAATATGTTACATAATTAACTTGATGTCAAGGGAATGCTTCACCTTTGGTGCAAGCAGTGGTTATTGGTTCGAGTATCAGGCTGTCTTCTTGGATTCTTTGCATTTAATTAGCAGATAAAAATGGTCAGATGCCGGTTTTTGAACGTTGCGCTGTTTCCTTTGTGGCTAAATTCCTTTATTTTCACTTGTTTGGTACCTTCTTTTGTAGGGTATACTTCATTCGACCTTGTACTTTAACTGCTTTTCCTCATTATATTGAAATTGCTTGTATATGTATCCATGTACATATGTTTTTGGTTTAAGACTATGGAGATATGGCAGAGGGGACACTCATCATTTTGTGTTCCACAGTCCAGCCTTCATTTTGTAAACTTGAAGTTTCTTGTTTTTTTCATTCTTTTGTGAACTTTGTTTCGTTTCATGTCATGCTCTACAGGTTTCTCTTTTGGAATTTTCCCGTGATCGTAAAATGATGAGTGTATTATGTAGCCGAAAGCACCAGGAAATTGTATTTTCGAAAGGGGCTCCTGAGAGTATAATTTCTAGATGCACAAATATCCTTTGCAATGATGATGGTTGTACTGCTCCTCTCACAGCAGATATCCGGGCGGAGTTAATGGCTCGATTTCATAGGTTTGCTTTCATTCATACCTCTCTAATTATATGATGATTAAACTCTGTTTTCATTTTAGCATTTGTAATAATATTAAGAGTTTGAAGTTGTCATTCTTTTTCATGTTTACATCTATCTGGACTCCATTAGCATAGGTTCAATTCTTGAATCCATAGCCTAGGATTTTTAGTTGTCATTATCCGCAAAAAGCATGCTTTGAATCACATTGATGTTACATAGTGAGACATGTTCTATTTTATTTTTTATTTTGGTAGGTGCCATACTATGTAACAACTGAGCATAGTGTTTTGATATTTGAGAATGTCTTCTCGATCTTCATTTAGTAAGATCTATCTCTTTTCTTAGAGTAAAATTTGGCCAACTCTGTATCACCAATAGAAAAGAAGATGTATGAGGATGTACGTTATATAACCACTTTTAGTTTTTCTGTCCTGACTTTGCCTATTTGGTGGATGTGATCACCAACCAGCGAAACACGTGTAAAATATTGATTTTACCATATATCTTTCTGGAGACATCCTAAATTAGTATTTTCTTTTGCTGAGAATCCCAAATGAGATTTCTCTGCACCGGTACTCACATAATGCAGATTAATCTTGAGTATTGAACACTTCATATTCTTTTGTCATTTTCTGTGCTGACAGCCTGACAGTCATTTCTCTGCTTTATACTGACTTGAATTATTATTTGGTTGGGTTCCCTATTTGGTTAGTTTTGCAGGGAAAGACACCCTAAGATGTTTGGCGTTAGCATTGAAAGAAATGCCCATTGGTCAACAGACTCTTGCTTTTGAGGATGAAAAGGACCTTACTTTTATTGGATTGGTATGTGTTCTCAAAAAACAAGAAGCAAACTATGTTAAGATTTTAATACATAGTTTTAGAAGGACTGAGTTATGCCTTCCAACTTCTCTTGATTCAGTCTAGTTTGCATGCACATGGTCATACTTTCGAATCACAAAGATGGATGATATGAACTTGTACTGTGATTTAAAGGTTACTGAAGGAGAATTTCTGCAAACTCATTTAGACAATTGTGGATAAAAAGTATTGAACCCAAGATTTTGTTAAATATAGTTTTTAAAACGACTGAGTTAGGCCTTCTGACTTCTCTTGGTTCTATCTCTGTTGCGTGCAAGTGTCATACTTTTAAATTACAAACACGGCAGATATAAGCTTGTTCTGTGATGGAGATGTTTTAGAAACGATTTTAGACACTTGGGGATGGAAAATAGTGAACCTGGATGTAATGATGTTGTCACTTTCGTGGTGAATAATGATAATTAGATATTAATAGTTTAAGAGATTTGAGATTAGATATGGTGTTAGGTTAGTACTGTGTAGTACACTCTAATTTTGATCATAATTGTTGAAATTAAGGATCTTCTTTTGGCCCAATAAATAATAATCTCATGAACTTAGTGTGAGAGATTCACACTAGAATCCAACATACAAATATCAAACTAGTATGTCAATGCATGTGAAAAGTACAATTTTCCATAGTATAAAATCATCAGATCTGAAGATAGTATGCATATTATCATTACTTTATCTTCGATATGTTTCTCTAGGCTCTTTAGTAACTTCATCTGTCAGTCATGTATGTTGAATTTGTCTCAACTAAGACATTTCCTTATCAATCGAAGGTTGGAATGCTTGATCCACCTAGGGACGAAGTCAGAAGCGCCATGCTTTCTTGTATGACTGCTGGTATACGTGTTATAGTTGTTACTGGAGATAATAAGGTAAGATAGATTCAACTCCTACTTTTTTAACTCCCTGTTTTGGATGAATGTTGTTTTACGTGTTACATTCTGCTATGTAATTTGATATATGTTTCAGTCTACAGCAGAATCTTTGTGCCGGAAAATAGGTGCTTTTGATCACCTTGAGGATTTTTCTGGACGTTCTTATACTGCTTCTGAATTTGAGGAACTTCCAGCCTTGCAGAAGGGGTCGGCATTACAACACATGGTACTCTTCACTAGGTATTCAAGATGGCCGTTAATTGTCAGCATGTATTGTTTGGAATGTTTCCCTTTTTCGGAATAATGCTTGTACTTTTTTTTATTACCCCCTTGATATTAATCAAAGTTCTTAAGTTTTTGAGATAACTTTATGTGATTTGTTTATTACATCATATGTTAGGGTTGAACCATCTCATAAGAGGATGCTGGTTGAAGCCTTACAACAACAAAATGAAGTAGTATGTTTCATCCTTCTCGATTACCAATGATCTTGTTTGTAATATCTACTACATTTTGTAATCCAAAAACTGTGTTCTTTGCTATTTCTTGGACTTTTTTTTCTATTGCTCCAGTCTTATCTGTTGGAAGGATCTATTGGCCGTTACTGGCATTAATCTCGTTGTGACTGAAAGTTATGATCCATGATTCTTTCTTGTTGCAGTATAACCTTCTTTTATTTTCCCTCCTTTACTCTCTTATCTTTCACCCCTAAACAACTTAGATAAACCTTCTTGCCAATCCTTTGCAAAACAACAAACATTTGAATTTTTTATTTGAAAATGACTAAAGTTATGTTTCCCTTATATACTAGATTTGGTACATAATCAAAGTTTAGAATAGAGTTTTTTGGACATACCCCCCCATATGAAAGTCGAATTTTTGGACAATAAGATCTTGCTCATTTCTTTTTAAGGTTGCAATGACTGGTGATGGTGTCAATGACGCACCTGCACTGAAGAAAGCAGATATTGGAATTGCAATGGGATCAGGAACAGCAGTTGCAAAGGTACTTTTTGCCATTTTGGTACACTTAGTACACATTCCCTCATAGTCAAGCTCTTATTACTTGCGGCCTTGACAAGTTGGTCCATTCCCTAGATTGGGGAATGTTGTTGTTATGAGATGTTATATCACCAATGTTGTCTGGTTATATCAGCAAAGCTGTAGTTTGGATGCTTCATGCTATCTACTTGGGGCTCGAAAAATATAAGGGCTTTCGAAGATGAAGTTTTATTAGTTGATAAAATTATATTCGTGCTCTAGATGATTATCTGGACTTGGATTATAGAGGTCATTTGTGAGTTGGTCATTCATAGTGATATTATGATGTGATGGTAGAATGTAATTTTTGCAGTACATAACATACACTGGAATGGGTTAAGGTGTGACTTCTGTATAATTAAATATTTCTTGTACAAATATCGTTTATTTTCTCCAAAAAGAAGAATTATGCATTGTATATGGATACCGTAGTAATCTCTTTCTGAAAATAGAACTCATACTATCAGATCACTTTAGCAATAACTTTAATGCAGGACTCTATGTGGAGTTTACTTTTCTTTACATCTTGAAAGTATGACCATTCTATGAAAATTATGATTATTTAAAGTAATGTATTCTATAATGTTTCCAATTTTCAGAGTGCTTCAGATATGGTTTTAGCTGATGACAATTTTGCTTCAATCGTCGCGGTATCCTCCTTTGCATTCAATACACTATTTGTTTCTTGTATCTATATCATGTGTTGTTTTCCGTTTGATATGAAGTAGTGTGACCTTAATCATCATATTAAACTGTATTGTTTCTTGTATCTATATCATGTGTTGTTTTCCGTTTGATATGAAGTAGTGTGACCTAAATCATCATATTAAACTGTATTTCAATCAGGCTGTTGCGGAGGGAAGAGCTATATACAACAACACTAAGCAGTTTATCAGATACATGATCTCTTCAAACATTGGCGAAGTAGTTTGTATCTTTGTGGCAGCTGTTCTTGGAATACCAGAAACCCTTGTCCCCGTAAGTCTATTTAGTCTTTGGATCCAATATTTTATTAAGGAAAGTGACTATAATTTGTACTAGATACTAATGCTCTGGACCATGACAGAATCACATTAATCCTTTAAACAAGTAGGTTTATTGAACTGATGCACTAACCATGGCAGAGGCTTCAATAATGATGCACAAAACTAGGATTCTTCACTACAAAACGAACTACACTAGGGTTCTTCAGTTATCTTAATGGCACCCACAACTTAATGAAAGCGTCAATTCCCTTGAATAATAAACCGAATCTGAAACCTGGTATCAAATTCTAGTTTGAAAATCTAATTAAAAAAAAAGCATTTATTAGGTGTAATAGATAATTATCTGTAAAATAAGATAACCAGCTCACGACCAAAAGTTCGAGATTAAAGAGGTTGATGTCATATTGTTATCTCTTATTTCCATGGCTTAATCTTGAAGTCTCTTTAGTCTGCTCGTGAGTCCACACGCTACTGAAAAATGAGATTATTTCTTCCGTTACAGAAATCCCTTACTTTTTTTCAGAGGATTTTGATGTTTTGGTCATTAATATACTGATGTGTTACACTGACAATTCTTATTAGTAATATGATGATTGTGCTTATAGTGATAAAGTGCATCGCTTCTTTTCTTTCTAAAGTAGCAAAAAACATCCCTCACCACTGTCCCCCCCTTATCACAACGATGCAAAGAATGCTTGAGGCAGATAGCTCTGTTTTATAGGTGGCATTATACATGCCTTACTGATATACTTATCTCGTTCTTGAATCAGAAGTTTTCTCATATCTGTCATGTACGTTGTATTGTTGTCATTTTATATCGTAAATTAGGTATTTTTTTTCATGTTTATGTGTATATCATTCGATGCTGGTTGATATTCATGATGCCATTCATTTTTTCATTTTCGTAGTACCTTTTGCTCTCATTGGTTGACATTCAGGTTACTGTTCAATTTCTTTTGGGTTTATAAAAATTGGTCATGTTTGATGGTACTGCTTATCTCATGTAACCTCCAAGCCTGGTGGACTTGGTATAAGGTTGACAGTTTCGTATTACCTTGTAGGTACAATTACTATGGGTCAATTTGGTGACAGATGGTCTGCCTGCAACTGCAATTGGTTTCAATAAGCAAGACTCAGATGTAATGAAGGCTAAACCTCGTAAGGTAATGAACTTGGATAAAAGGCAATGAGTTTTGTGTGTAGGGCTATACTTCTTTTTATCGGTGAAGTGTAAATTTCATTAATAAAAAAATTAAAAAGTAGGCTGAGATAGCCTACAAGTACATAGTGAAAATAAAAAAGCAGAAACAAGTAACAACCATAACAAGGTACACCCTCAAGGTAATTAACACCACTCAATACATAACATTCTCTATCCAAATTAGAAGAAGGTCAATTAGAATATCTCGCAGCTCCTTTCATTGAGAAGACCACTGAAAGAGGAGGCTCTTGGTCCCAAATAATGAATTTTCCGTGCTACAAATGCTTTCTATCCCTTTCCAACCAAACACCCCACATCATTACTATTTTTGTGCTCTTGTAATCTTGTCTTTGATTTTGACAATTTTTCAGGAGTCGTACATTATACTTTTCTGAAATGTGCAGGTTAATGAAGCTGTCGTTAGTGGGTGGTTATTTTTCCGTTATTTGGTAATTGGAGGTACACTATAAATATTGTTGCATATTATAGGAAATATAACCTTTGGTACTTCATTGCTTTCTCAATTTCGTTTCTTTCCATGCAGTCGTTTGCTTGATGTAGAACTTTGTTCTTGAATCACAATTTGATCTCGATGTTTATACTGCGGGATGTTTTGTTGAAAAAAATGTGATTTTACTTTTGTCCAGAAATATACGATTAACTACCATTTATCAAATTTTTAAAGGAGTCAAAAATATGTTTTCGAAACTTAGTTGATATAGAAGATTAAATCACAGCCCAGGTTACAAGCAACTGCATCTATGGAATGCAAAAAAGAAGTACCCCCCCCCCCCCCCCCCCCCCAAAAAAAAAAAAAAAAAAAACAGAAAGTCCAGTTCCACACTATATATATACACTACTTAGTTTCTTCACAGTTTCCAAAACATAATGTTCTAATGCCTTGTTAGTGTTGAAGTCTGAGATCTCAATTCCCCCATGCACACAAGATGAGATGTCAAGTGGTCATTAGATACTTTCTCTCATCTCATTTGGATTTTCTGGCCTTGCTTCTGTACTACAGTGTTTGTCTGTGATTTATTCGGATAGTAAAGGGTAGTTAAGGTATATTTTTAGGCCAATTAGGGTAGCTTTCTAAGAATGGCACTGTGATTGTAGGGAGGTATCGGTGTATGTGGACTGTGGGTAGCAGGAATTAGTCTCTATCTATTTTATATTTTATTTTTTCTTCTTATTGTGCAAAGCACCTCTCTTTTGATTGTGGACATGGGAATACAATTTCTTTTTGGCACGAAGTTTGTTACTCTCAAGGAGCAATTTGATGGGGACCTAGACACCTAGTGGGGCGATGTAATATCACGATGAGAAGAAGACTTAATGATTGAGAGGTGGGTTTGTATGGCTCTCTGCTAGCACTCATCTACGAAGCCGCGAATGGCTTTCACGAGGTGGACTAGTGATGTTGGAAGTAGGGAAGTTCCGTAGATAGTTGCTTTCTTTAGTTGGTTTGCTTATTTAAAATGAATCCAAACTCATGAAAATTTGAATACGCTTGTGCTTGCGCTTCCTAATATCCATTGTATGTGTGATGAGAGGGAGGAGGAGGTGCAGCGCTTGTTATTAGTTATTTCCTTGTCGGGTTGCAAAAAAATTATAAGAGGTTTTCTTTATCATCCCTTATCAAGCCTGGGACGTTCCCGACATGTATAGAAGAAGCATTGGTAAGCTCCTGATGGGCCCTCCTCTAACTACAAAAACCAAGTGGTTAGAGGAAAATATTCCCATAGCCATAGTGTGGATTATTTGGAAGGAGCGGTATAGAAGAGTCTTTGAGCAAAAGTCCAAAGAATTACACAAGTTAGTCCTCGAGGTCAAATAATATATGAGTGGTCTGAGGCAGCTCTGCCATTCAAAGGAATGTCCTTTCACGACTTTTTGATTAGCTGAGATGTACTAGTAGCTTGAAACAAGTTTGTAACATGTAGCTATGGATCTCTGGTGTGTTGTAACTGGTTATGTATATGAGCTAGTGCTTAGTGACTTGCTAAGGACTTCTCTTTTACTGATAGAACAAACACTCTTCTTATTGTATCAAGCTTTACTTTTATTAATGTATATCTCTTATTTATCAAAATAGAAGCGGGATTTGGCTTTATTTGATTACATGCTGTGTGACTGTCACATCCATGAGGTAGCATATTCTCTATAAAGGGAAGAAAATTTTCCTTCATATGTTCATTCTTCACTTTCTTGGCGTTATTTCTTTATCCTATCATTCCCTTCTGCGGTCTATTTCATGTTCTTTGCATTTTTGTTTTTCGTTCTTCGTGTAAAGAACTACAGTATCTATAAAAAAATATGAAGAAAAATATATTCTTCTGTCTATGGGTGAACATAAATTTGCTTTCAGCTTAATGTTCAACTTTGATCTTGAAAACATTTCATTATGTATATTGAAAAGAAACAGTAACTGAGTTGTTTCTTTTATTGTTGCTTCTTGCAGCTTATGTTGGTCTTGCAACTGTTGCTGGGTTCATATGGTGGTTTGTTTACTCTGAGAATGGCCCCAAACTACCATATTATGAATTGGTGAGTTTATTTATATCTGTACTTTGACTTCATCACTGCGGAATACACTCGAGCAGAACTTACAGTCAAGTTTTTTTTTCTTAAATAACCGCAAGTTCCGTTAAGAGTATAAGAAACTTCCAAAACTCTCTACATTATTTGTACATGAACTGTCACCGTAACTTCCATCAACTCATTTTCTTTTTTTATTATACAGTATTCAGTGGTTTCAAATACAAAGCTCTCTAGGATACCTCAAATTAACGGAAATACAGTTAAACCTCTATAAATCAATAGCCTCGGGACAACCTTAATTCTATTAACTTAGGCAGATATCAATTTATCAATAAATTAATAAATATTATTTTATAGAGATAATTAAATTGTTTGGGTTTAAGACTAAGTGCATTGTACTATCTATACTCACTTATCAAGATATAATAAAATTTATTGATCAAATCAATTGACCAATTCTAAATCCAATTAACAGTTCATTAAATTTCAATGAATACGAAAAGTCATCACTTAATTCAAGTTAATATATATTGTATTGATTCAAATACAAATACTATTGATTCATATTTTAAAAAAACTTGATACGTACTCAATTTATTTTATGGTTTTTAAGTAATTTTTAATTTATATTACATTTGGAACCTATAGAATGTTAATAGAAATATTTGGAATGTATTATCTTATAATTTTGTCGAAATTCTTAATTTAGCATATAGGTCCCAAGTCGAGACCGAAAAGTTTTATTATCTAAGGGAGATTATTAATTTACAGAGTATTACAGAAATTCTACTGTAGGTTTTACCTTTTTAGTTATTATTTAATAAGTGCAAATTATATTAGGGTTTTACTGTAGTTGATCCCTTGTCCCTTGATTTCGGTCATATTGTCATTAGCAATTCCAAGTTCCAACTGCTCAGAAGTGATAATCTGAATCAAGCTAATTAACGACTCCTGTTCCTGCATTACTTTCTTGAGTATTTTTCGGCATCATGTTAATCACAACCATTGGATTAAAAGTTTTATACTTGTAGTTGAGATTTGAGAGGGAGTTTAGGTTAGGTCGTCTTCAATTCTTAGCATATTCTCTTCCAAAAACCATTCAATTTGTTGTAACCGTGACTTTTGTTTTGATTGGTAAGCCTTGTGGTACTAGTGGGTTTTGGTCCCAGGTCTGTTGACTACTCACTCACCTTATGAACCTATTTTGTCAGCAACGAAGTGCGACCCAGACTTAGAGTGCTAGGCTTTCAGTGTCACCTTTGCTGCACTTTAGACCGTCCCTATAGCAGTTTTAAAAATGTAAAGAAAAGATACGAAAAATGGTCATGGTTTTCAGCAGTTTAATACCAGTTTGGGGGGCTAATCTTGTATTTGTGAACAAGCAAACTCCTAAACAACAGAGAAGAATTGTGGTTTTGCTCTGATCTGACGTGATCATCAAATTAAGTACAGTATTTAACTAACCAAAAGTGTGCTTTGGTACTGACCTGGTGGGATGAAAGTCTGAATGATGTAGGACAAGAAGGGAAAACTTTGGAAGAGTAATGTTTGTTGGTTAAAAATGTTTGAAGGCTGAAATTAAGCGAATACAAGGAGAGAATTATATAAGAAAGATGAAACTACTAGTATCACACTAGTAGGGTTCTAGGAGTCATTTCTAGGGACCTAGGCTTCACACCAAGGCTTGGGTTGCATAACACAATCCTTAAAATAACAAAGTCGCTAGAAATTTCTGAAACTTCATTTTTATTCCACAAAAAAAGACTTACAATCCCTTTTATAGTGTCTACATTTCTACAAGAACTTTCAGGATACTTAGACTTATTATACTCCTTAAAGACAGACTTGATTATTTGAATACTATTCAAAATAAAACATTAAATGACACTAAAGTCTTCAAAGATTTCCAGATCTTCCTAGCGTTGTCTATTCATGATTTCTTGGACTTGAGCAAGTAAGCCTCGTCATCCAAGCTCCTAAGGGAGCCCAATATCATCTAAAGTACGCCAAATCAAGGCTTGGACCTTGGAACAATGTTTTTCACGCATCTGGTAGTCTTTTAAAGGCTGCTGCCATTTGTCTCCATCACTGGAAGTGTTGCTCTGTCTACTGATTGGTGTTTCTATAAATAGGATTATTCAATTAAGAAACAGAAAAGGAGGCTTTTGCTTTGCATCCAGTTTGACAGGCTGATTGTCTTGGCTTGTGTGTAGAACTTTTAGGTCATTATTACCTACGGCACCTTGGAGCCACCTGACTCAGATAAGGGGTTGCGCTTTGGCTGCAGGTCACCAGGAGAGTGTTTTGTTTCAAGGTGAAGCGAGTTATTCAAAATCCTTTGACGCTTTGGCGCCCCAGCTGCACCTTTGACATTGTTTTTATCAACTAATCTGGCTGGCATCTGGAAGTACATCACAAGAGTCCTCTTATATTTTTGAAGTCAATAACAAAAATTGAGTTGGTAAAGTTATTCTTAATCTGTCTTGCAGATCGACGCAAATGTGTGAGAGTCTTTTAGAAAATTCAGTTGATGGTAAATTGAGTTTCATTTAAAATAAGACAGAATTTTCTAAAAGATCCTCCCGCACATTTGTGCTGATCTGCCAAACAGATCAAGAATAACTTAAATCCTTAACTAAGGATTTACCAACTCAATCTTTGTTAGCAGCACCAGAAGTAGAAGAAAATGATGATGATGACGAAAACTTCGAGCAAATGGGAAAATCTACCTTCCATGCTCACATCCAAACTTTCGATTTTAGTCCTAGACGGGAAATTGTTTGTGATGGGTTGTGGTGGTCACAACTGGTCTTAGGGCATGTATAGAGCAACATGGCGCCAGAGCAGGGTGCATTACAGGGTCGTGCTAGAGTAGTTGCTTAAATAGCAGCCCACTATTTGGGCCCTATAGATAAAGCCGAGTTTGTAAAGTCAAATCTATGGCAAAGCTGAACATGTGACAGTAATGGGGTATTATGGTAAGGGCTTCGGCTTGAGTTGTGTTTGTTTGTGTACGAGCAACCTGTAACCTCCTCTTAAAGATTTGTGTAAATTGAAGAAAGGATCTTCAGCTCTCTGCTGCTTACCTGCAAAATACCACCGGTTTTGGGCCGATGGAAGACACTCCGATGCCTAAGCTATGCTGTAAGGGGTGCCGCCTAGGCGCTATATTTTAAGGGGAACGCTCCGCTTGGTAAAAACAACGCTTAAAACGCTGTGGGCCGCCTGGGCGACGCTCAAATCCAACGCTCTGTGCAAGGCGGCCCATAGAAACACGCTCAGGGGCAGCCCAACCCTAGAAGCCCATATAAAAACTTAAAAGAAAAAATAAATATCTGGTTCTCTCTGCTGCTACTTCCTTCTTCTTCTTCTTCTTCTTCTTCTTCTAATCTTCTTCTTCTTCTAATCTTCTCAAATCTTCTAATCTTCTCAATTTTTCAAATCAAATCCAATTTTTTTTTTCTTTATTTATTTTTTGGGCAAATTGGTGATTGCCCACCTGTTTAAAAAGCCAATTTGTGATTGCCCACTACTTTCAACAAAATTGAAGATTACCCATCCTTTTGAAATTTCAAAAGGTCAAACCACCATTGACCTAGTCAAATTGTGGTATTTTACTTAAGTGCCTTTACATTTCTCAAAGTAGTTGCTTCATAAATACCACATATTGACCAAGTCAACTATGGTTTGACCACCTAAAAGTGCAAAAGATTGGGCAATCTCCAATTTTGTTGAAAGTAGTAGGCAATCACAAATTGGCTTTTTAAACCAGTGGGCAATCGCGAATTCACCCTTATTTTTTTGTTTGTTTCTTTAATTTCAATTGAAGTTAAAGTTTATTGGGTTGTTTATTCAGGGGAAAGTATACTGTGCTAGGTTTTTCACGTCTGGTCGGAGCATCTCCTGATCTTAAAAAATCTGGGCGCCTAGCGCTTCGCTCCGCCCTTGACAGCATAGTGCCTAAGTTAGCGAAGAAAGTGGGAATGAAGAAGAGAGAAAGTCTAGGGAATGAATAGTTTTTTTTTTTTTTGATTGGTAAGCGGGGTTGAGGGGACCCCTATCCCTTTAAATTACGTGTGGAAACTTATATCAACAATCAACTGTTGACGTGTTTCGAACCCACAACCTCTAAACTTTGTGAGAGGGGTGCTACCATTGAGCCACATGCTCATTCGCAAGGAATGAATAGTTACCATTAGGGTTTTTGGAATTCCCCTTATATAGTGTTTCTCACTGCTATATGTGATCCCTTGGATTATCACCTTAATCCTACAGTTCTTTTCTGGTCTACGCGGCTTAGAGCATTCAATACATAGTGCTTGACAGAATGATAGCTAACTTCATGTGCCCAATCCGTGATACTCTAGAATGTTCCCATGCTCTATCCTGTGCTCCTTACTCACTTCTCCTTTCTGCTCCGCGGTCTCTACCTCCGCCACGTCAGAACACAGGTTGTGGTACTTACACAGCCCATTCTTAAATGATAGAGAAACAAAATTTGAGAAATCCATCCCATAACCTTACAAATGGGACACGCGTCAAAATCTTTCAATCAGGAGACACAGTGACATTGGTGGGTTCAGTTTACTGCAGACTTTCCCTCCTACCTTTATACTTTAACTATTATAAAGGTAGGAGGGAAAGTCTAACGTAAACTGTCCCCACACTATTATAAAGGTAGAAGAGAAAGTCTACAGTAAACTGAGCCCACCAGTGTCTCATTTGTAACATAGGTTATGGGCTAAATTTCTCAAATTTTGTTTCTCTATCATTTAAGAATGCGCTGCCCATACACAAACAAACATAACCCAAGCCCAAGCCCAAGCCCAAGCCCAAGCCCATACTATAATACCCCATTATTGTCACATGTTGGGCTTTGCCATAGATTTGACTTTACAAACTGGGTTTGATCTACATGGCCCAAATACTGGCCTGCTATTTAATACTACTCTGGCGGTACCCTGTTTTGGCGCCATGTTGTTCTGTACATGCTCTAAAAGGATGAAGATGTGTGGGAGGATCTTTTAGAAAATCCAGTTGATGGTAAATTGAGTTTCATTTGACATAAGACAGAGGTTTTTTTTTTTGGTTTTCCTTACATGGGAAGATCAACACAAATGGGTGGGAGGATCTTCAAGAGAATGCGATTATTGGAACAATAAAATTCTTTTGAAGACAGGCATAAATTTGTGTGGTCTTCCTTATCTAGGACCAACCACATATATGTCAAAAACATGAAGGATGTCATGATGAAGTAATTGTTGACAAGAGGGAGTTGTATGTTCATAAGGATTATTCTTTAATAAAAGAAATTGCATGACTGGTGAAATTGGAGTTGTCAATCTTGGTTCTGTACTCGTGTCTTTGATCATGTCTCTTAATTAAAAAAAAAATAGTCAATTGTTGTATCAGATTTTACTCTTCATTAAGAATTAATGTTGCGTATTGGTCGCTACAAATCACAAAAGCTGCACAAAACTCACTTTGCTCTTCCTTTGCCTCTTTGTTTCTTTGTATATTCAACGGCAAATAGGCCTTTAAACCTTACCTTTTAGAAAGCGGTATTCTTACACTCCCAAACATATTAAGATAAGGATGTGGGTTTCAAAAATATGGTTCATATTTTTCATCCTTTAAAAGTATAGGTATGCAGACTGTTTCCATGACGACACATCAGGATACATAAGTTTGGATGGCATCTTTTGACATAATTCTATGTAGATATGGAACATGCACCCTTTTTGCAAATGTCCCTAATCTACATCTCTAATACTCTGACTTTATGGCCCTCAATCTTAAATCTCATGGTCTAAAGGTCGTCTATTCATTGCTTATGGAGTAGATATGATATATTATCTATACTCATGTTTATGTTGTAGATTTAATTAAATAAGTTCTATTCAGCCAAAAAAAGAGAGATTTTCCGTGTATTATATAGGTATACAGTTTGTGCGTATCTTATTATACACAATAAGCTAAAGGTGGGTTTCCATATGGCCATATGTGTTATAATATATGAACTGAACTATGGGTGCATGATAACGGAAAAAATGTACTGTGGGTCGCATGAATTTTGAATGTGTTTCACGTCAATTGACCAAATCTAAGACCCTAAAATAGAGAGTAGAGACTGTCTACTAGCTTTAACAAAGTGTTAGAGACCCATAAAGAAGAAGATAGAAACCGATAGAACCTTTTATATTGTATATTCAGTGGCGACTTCATGCATGTATTCATGATGTTAGCATGCCAACACTGCTATAGCGCGAGATGAGGATATTGATTTTTTTTTTTTTTGTGTACATGCTAGCTGCATCCATGACTTCTTACTAGTTCCTTTGAGCATAATATATATTATTTACAAACAGATGGTGTATGTCAGAGTGTCAGACTATATTATTCTGTTCAACCGTGTTTGAAATACTAATTGGCGATTTGCTGATCTCAGATTAACTTTGACACTTGTCCAGCAAGGGAGACAACATATCCATGTAGTATATTTGATGACCGGCGTCCGTCAACTGTGTCAATGACGGTTCTTGTTGTTGTCGAGATGTTCAATGCACTGAATAACCTTAGTGAAAATCAATCACTTCTGTGAGTATTGTGTTCATTCTACTGGTTTCAGATCTTTTATTTGTTGTGTTCTAGACGATATTCTTTTCTCTCCGATCAAGTCACATAAGCAAAATTATGTTACTTAGAAGTGGTATCTATTGGAAATTTGAAATTTCCGTGCCAAAAGATTGTCATGTCGAAAACCCAAGTTTAAAAACACACTACGGTAGCTTTCGATGCCATTTGAGTGCAACATATTTCCTTTTCGTCTGTTACTGACGTATTTCTATCACTTTCTTTCTCTAGTGTTATTGCTCCCTGGAGTAACTTATGGCTTGTTGGATCAATTATCCTCACTATGCTTCTTCACATACTAATTCTGTATGTACAACCTCTATCCATTCTTTTTTCGGTAAGTTGTAGTTCTTAATATTCTTTTCTTATTTTTCGTCTTTGGTTTTCCCAATGATTGTTCAAAAAATATGGAACAATTAGCTATTTTGGTCCTCTAACTTTGCTCAAATTTTCAGTTGAGTCCTCAAAGTTTAAACTGGCCAATTTGGTCCCAAATCTTTCAAAACGTTTGCAAAATGGTTTGGCCGTTTCTAAGCATTTAACCGAGTTGCCCAGTGGTAGTTTACTATCATACGTGGCAGTTTATGAAATGCCAAAATATAAGGGAGGGAGGTTAATCATTTTCGATATTGTTCAATTCGAGGTTTTTCACTTCAGATATAGCTACTCGGCTATTAGGTAGACCACATATGATAATTAATTGCTACTGGGCAACTTTGTTAAATGCTTGGAAACATGAAGATAACGAGTGACCATTTTGCAAAGGTTTCAAAAGATTTGGGACCAAATTGACCAGTTTAATCTTTGAGGACTCAACTGAAAATTTGAGCAAACTTAGAGGACCAAAATAGCTAATTGTTCAAAAAATATGTGTTCTATATTCTTAAGAAGGTTATTGAATGTGTACTCCTCTGTTTCAGGTGACTCCGTTATCATGGGCTGAGTGGACTGTTGTCCTATATCTTTCTTTTCCTGTAAGTAGCTTGCTCCTTGACTCCCTAATCCTCTTCTTTTCTTTTCTTCCCTTCTAATTGATGTGATTCATGTCTATTGCTTGATCCTCATGGCTGAGTAATCCCCTAATTTGTTTATATTTGTTAATTATCTTCTTAAAATGCTAGCATCACTACCACAGTGACCTTTAGAAGTCACTGTGTCTCTTGGAATTGCAAAGGAACAGGTTTAAGGCATCAGCCAGTTTAGCGATATACGAAGAGATAAGAGTGAGAAAAGACAGAACAAAAACAAGAAACCAAATATTAGAAAGACTATTTCTCTTTTCAGAACTCCATTCAATTGAGTCTCCTTCTCTTCTTTATCAAGTTTAGACCCCAAAAATCATAGTGCCCGTGTTTTAAAGTTCGACAACTAAAATGCACCCCCTTCTTTGATGAAATGATCGTTGTGATCAGTTCAGAAGTGCCAAAAGAACTATTAACATTGTATAATGTTGTATTGTCTCTACATTGGATATCATACTTCTCCTGACTCATTGTTAGAGTTACAAGAATGAGTGAATAGCATTAAGCTAAAAATAAATCCTCGCTGGATGCAAGTAGTAGAGAGGATTGTTTTAGAAAATATTATATCCAGTTTGAATGTACAGTCTCATTTGGCTTAATATACATCTGGTTTTTGAGTGCTCTTCTTGTTCTAATGATGTTCGAAGTAAGGGTATTGTAGGCTTGGTGTGTGGTTTAGTCCCACATAGCTTAGACCTATTGTTCGATATGTGCCGGGAGGATTAACTAAGAAACAAGGTCCAATTTTTGAATTGCTAAGAGTATGTCTATCACTCTATCATTTGTTGGAAGGGTATTGTAGTCTTGGTGTGTGCGGCTATATGGCACATACAATTGAGAACAATACTGGAGTTTTTCGATACACATTTTTTTTTTCTTTTAAGGAAAGGCACACTACCAAGATTGAATGGTTGAATATGAGAAAAGAGAAAGATTCCAGAGGAGTGAGAATTTGTTCAAATATTGGGTTTCTCATTCTTTGATAAAAACGAATGCTGATATTAAATCATTTGTCATATTTCTATTATGGGGATGAAAATTGTGTATGAGTTCTGGATTTACTGTAGTTGCATGCCATGAAGGCCATTTTGGTGGCAAATGTGGCCTTCCTATCTGAGATGATATTCAATGTTGGATAGTACACGATTGTCGCTAAATGTCGCCATCCTATTTGAAATTTATCTTTTATTGGACTTCTTTGTCAGCTTCTTTAATAATGGCACCCTTGAAACATTTAAATGGTTTTGGAGTATTTATGTTGCGTCTTCACTTGTTTGATACTGAATTGTCAGTTGGGCTCAACTGGTAAAACCTCTGGGTGATGATACCAGAGGTCTAGGGTTCGAATCCCGCCAGCATTACCGAGTTACTGATCTCATTAAAAACAGGCTTACCAAACCATTTTGCAGGTGTCAGTTGCGCTCAACTGGTAAAACCTCTGGGTGATGATACCAGAGGTCTGGGGTTCGAATCCCGCCAGCATTACCGAGTTACTGATCTCATTAAAAACAGGCTTACCAAACCATTTTTTTTCGCACCAAAAAAAAAAAGATACTAAATTATCTTAGGCTCATCATATCACCATCATTATCACCTCATCTTTGTCTTACTTACTACCTTCAATAATGTCTATCTCCTTCAGGTTCTAATAATTGATGAAATACTGAAGTTCTTCTCAAGAAATTCCAGAGGTAATTTTTCTCCTGTATGTAGAGTTTCATTATGAGTATCTCTTTTCAAATTAATTAGAGCATATTTTGAGGCTTTCTTGTGGCTATAGCTATATTGATAAACATGTAAATGAAACTTTTGAAATGCTTATGTCAGGTCTGGTAGATTTTTCATCTATTGAAAATAGGATGAACAAACTGTTTGTGTCAGTATTCTATCCACGGTATTGACTGGAAATTGTTTATCTCACTCAACATTCAATCATCTGGAACACACAGATGCAAATTAACTTGTCTATATGGCTGGAGTCCATGGTTTTATAGGGAGATAGCAGGCTTAGCATTTTCATTAAGATTTCCCTACCTATTCTATTTCCTGTCCTTGTTTGAAGCCGCAACATACCCTTGTGTTATTATTGAGCCCACAAGCCTTAAGGGGACAGCCCAATGCACATGCGTAGTTGATTGTGCATCATCAAGATACCCAACCAATTTTCTATTACTTTGGTCTTTGTTGGTTGTGTATGACTATGCACAATCAACAGTCTGCATTTCAAGGGTTGGATGAAATGGAAAATATGATGTAATCCCTAGAGGGAGGGGTTCTAGGGACTCAAGAAATGTTTGACTCAATTCTATTTAAGGTACTTCTACATGTTGGATTGGCAAGATTTTTGGTAGGATGAATGTTCTCATTATGTACGACATCTTCACCAAAATTTATCATAATCTGAATTTTCTAACCCTAGAAAAATCATATTACAAGTTAATGTATCGTGGAACGTTCATTTTTACCGTTGAATTTAATATTACATTTGATGGGTCTAAATATATTCAAATGAGCTGATTTTTTATGTAGTAGATCTTTATAGTAAGGAGATCATATCTACCAAAAATCATGCCAATCCAATATGTACAAGTACCCTAAATAGGATTGAGTCAAAATTGAGTCAACATTTCCTGAGTCCCTGGAACCCCTCCCATCCCTAGAATGATATTATGAACTAATAGGTCTTCCCTGAACTAGAGGGTTGTTCGGTGCTCTGTTTTTTCGGTTGTGTATAACATGCATAGATTTTTCTTTTTATAATTGGTGTATTTGCATTGCTGTAGCTACGAGGTTCAATTTTAGATTTCTTAGAAGAACGGATTTGCTTCCACGAAGAGAATGTCGTGACAAGTAACTGTTCCAGCCTGCTTGAAGCAGAACTTTATATTCATACATTGTCCACACAAAATGCTAAACTTGTCAAGCTGAGGGTACAATATACCATCTTGAAGAAGAATGAAACGAACCAGCCATTCTACTATCCCTTGTGTTACAAAGATGTATGTCCTGCAAGGATACGAGTATCTAGATCTTATTTAATTTGTTGTAATCAAGTATTCAAGGAGAAGAGAGAAGGGCCCGGCATTTGTTGTTGTGAAAAATTGATGTATAAAATGAAGTAGAGGACTTGCATTGATTTTGAATATCGTATATGTAAACACAGGTTAGACGACTGAACAAAATATTTAATGAGATATATATTCGGCTTGGTCCTCTGTTTTCAAGGACTGGTCTTCTGTTAAACCTTTGAATTTTAAGTTACTTTGGAGCCTTGTGCTTGGCTGGTTGACATGTTTAGGGTGCATAAATAACTGCCTAAAAGTGAATCTGCCAAACTGAGGTTGAAGCTACAACATTAGCATAGGTGCATATAACCATCGTGCCAGAATTCAACACAGGTTATGTTCTTCACTAGTGGAAGCATGCATAATCCAAGTTGATACTATAGTTTGGAGTTTGGACAGTCAATGCCAAAGAAATGCATGGACATATCAAGTTGGGGTATTAATTTGGTTCTGTAATAGCCTAACGTCTATTACAGAATAAACTCAAGTTGGCAACATTGCTTGATGTTAGCTTCAGAGACGCATTAACCTTCTCTGCTTGTGGAATGAACGTACTAAGGAAAATCATCAAGCAGTTAACAAAGAGACACAGTTCTCAATGGGAACATACATCAAATTTAGAATGTATTGAACTCTTTAAACCAATTTTTCTTTATAAAATTCTTCATTAATCAGTTGGTGCTCGACAAGAAAAAAAGACTTGAAGAAAGATATCCCCAACATTGAAGACAAAAAAGATTGCTTAAAAAATCTACAGTCTATTGATCTACTACATGTTTTTCATTTCGGTCATTTGGCATGAATGAAAAAATAAACACCATCAGTACCACACACCAAAAGCATCAGAATCTGATGTTAGAAAAACAAGTACAGTATCTTCTTTGAATCTGGGAAGTGCCTGCACAGATATGAGTTTATGTTTCTTCATTTTCTAAAGCAGCACAATCGGCAACCGTTTGTTCATTTGCATTGCTGCAAGAAGAATTAACTTGGCAAAGAGCATCTACCACCTGTTGTTTACGCCTTTTGGCGTTCCTTCGATGCTTCAATTTGTTGTGGACAGATCCTGATCCTGAATGAAAACAAATAAAACACAATGACTACTACTGGGCTATTCAATCCTACTCATATATATATGAACCTAAACAAAGTACTACTCTGCAAATCTTTCTAACCTTGGTGAGAATTTCTAGCATTTGATTCTTCAACAAGGTTACTACTATTCCTTAAGGGTTCTTCAAGTTCATCATTTTGATCTTGATGAACTAGTTGAATAATGCGGCTGCTGCTGCCATTATTTGTTGAAGGTAAAAGAGGTCCAATAATATTTTGTTGCCTCGAAGCAGCTTCTTTGAGTTTCTTTCTACGAAATCTCTTCCTCTGAGCTCTTGTTAGCTTCTCAGAATTACCATTACCATTACCATTACCACCACATTCATTGCTTTCTGAGGAGAAAGATGAAGAAGAAGATTTCATCTCTTCTTCCAAATCATCAAATCCATCTGATTTTCAAACAAAATATATATATTAGAAAAGAGATACCTTAACATTACACACTATAAAAACCCAATTCACCTAATAAAATGGTACTAGTATTTGTGCATAATAAACCCTTTTGATGTGGTGGTAGTGATGATGATGATGATGATGGTGGGTTTGCTTCATGAACAACATCTTCTTGCTGTTTGTTTGCGAAGAAAATTTAATCAGAGAAGGAAATAATATTATCTACAGTAATAAAAGTGAATTGAAAAAGGGTTTATAGTTTATAGAAGAAGTTACTTACAAGTGATGGTGATGGTGATGGTGATGGTAAAGAAGAAGAAGAGGAGTTGGGTTTGGTTTGATCATGATGATGATAAAGTATATTGAGAAGAGTTTCATGGAACTTGCGTTGTTTCTCTTCTCTTTCTTTCATCTCATCACCAAAGGCAAAATACCATTACCAATAAATCTCAGCTCCTATGAATCATTTGGGCTGGATTGGTTTTCAGTTTTTACTAGGGACTGATTAGTGCTTTAGATGACTGATTGAAGCTATAAATCAGACTGGTGGACTTCTTGCACCAGGAGTCCGAATTTGTTCCACACTCTTTAATAAGTGCGGAACAATACTCTCCCCAGATCAGTCCACGTGCCCACGTGGCTGTTTAAAAAAAACAAAAAAAATTTAACCAAAACAAATTTTATTAATAAAAAATCGAGGAATTATACAAAAGTAGAGGACAAACGCACTACACCTGTGCTGCAAGCCCTTTTTGAAAAAAAAGATTTGATAATATCGCCGACTGAGGGGATTGAACCCTCGACCACGGGATTAAAAGTCACGCGCTCTACCACTGAGCTAAATCGGCCTTGTTAGACAAATAAAACACCTAGATTGGGTGTTGTTAACCCTAATAGGACCAGAAAAATTTTCTTAAATTTTTTTTAAAGCCACGTGGGCTCATCTGGTGGAGTGTTGTTCAACCAATTCAATTTCCAAGGACAAAGATGGCATGTGCTCACTCTGATTAGACGATGACCGAAAATAGTGTTAGGAGTTAGGTACATATTTTTAAATAAAAAATAAAATGTCGATTCAAGGCGAAATTCAGAACCCTTAAATCGGGATTTTATTTTTTCTGAATCGGAAGCCAAGTTTTTGTGTATATTTGTGAATTTTCTGTATATCTCGATTTCTCAAATATGGGCATAATCCGTCGTAGTCTACATTGCATTACGATTGGGAAATACTGGAATTGGCGTCCTAGCCATGCATAGTTCAAAGTATCTTAGAATTCTGTGAAAGATGATAATCTAACATTTGCTAGAAATTTTAATGTTGGCGTAAAATGTTTTTATTAACAATCGCACATTATGTGTTTGGTGTTCACCTGCACATTTCTAAACCAGTGACACTAAGATATTAGCAAAATGTATTGTCTTTCTGCAGGACAGAAGCAAATTGAAAATATCCCAAAAGGGCTTTGAAGTTAACAAATTTTGGACTAAAATACCCTCTCTAATCATAATATGATCATAGGTCAAATCATATATAACAGATATGATGCCCTGAACAAAACTATAAACTAAACCTAGGGAGTGATTAACCCTAGTGAGAAAGGATAAAATAGGAAATACACAAGAACTTAGCACTATGATTAGACCTAAAATCAGAAGTATTTGTCCTTTTCAGCAAGTCAACAAAAACTGCATATCCTGTTTAATAAGATGGTTTAATAAGATTGTCCTTATGGAGGGTTGACTATAAACAAATTCTCCTTCTCACCCAGACTGTCATTGACTCTGTCCTTCTCAAAAGTTACTTGTATTTAGCAATATAGCTCTGTTTTTTTTTTTTTTTTTTTGGCAAGCCGGGTTGAGGGGACCCTTACCATTCAAATTATGTGTGGAAACTTATATCAACAATCAGCTGTTGACGTGTTTCAAACCCACAACCTCTCATCACTTTGTCAAGGATGCAACCAACCGTTGAGCCACAGGCTCATGTGCAAAAATGTTGTGGTAAGCATGTTTTAATGAGACCAGATCTCTAGTATCATCACCCAGATCTCTGCTCACGTGCAACCGTTGAGCATCTACATTGGCTTATGACATTTTCCATGTAAAAAGTGGCCAGTAAGAGCAAAATTTATATAAGCTCAATCTCGTTGTCTATCGCAAATTACAGTAATACACCATAAGTAGCTTATAAGCATTTTGCCAGAGGCATATATGTAGAGAATGAGGAATAGCATATAGAGAGGCAGAGTACATGAGGTCATGAGCCCACCTGTCTTCATCTGATCCTATATTTGAAGGAAATGGCCTCGCAATGGGTTCTTCACTTACGGGTCCAGACAGCCAGAAAGCAATGCTTCTTGGGTTGGTTCTGTTCCCTTGGGTGGTCATATACTGGTGTCATCTGGCTAACCAGGCTCCAAGCCCCAATAAAGTTTCTATAACCCACCAAAGATGATCTCAAAAATTCATACCTTCCCCGACTCGATGGTACTCGGTATGAATGTACTTCTTGGCTTTCTCTGAACCAGGTCGCACAAGCCACTCTCATCAAATATGCTCTTTACTAGTGGATTCTCAAAAGGATCAGCAACCAGTACCTGGTACAGATAGAAATGGCAGAAAGCAGATTATAAATACTTATCGAGCTCCTAAATGGTAAATTGAAGGGTTTATATTTATTTATGTATTTATTTTGTTAAGTAGCACTTTATTTATACATCAAATATTACAACCCAGGTTGTGAAAGATTATTCACAAGTAGGACTGATGCCCCAACAAAACTCAAATTCACTTAGTAGCTAGTATTGTGTTTTTGCATGTGGCATCAATGAAACCTATGAAAATTGAAACAACGTCGAACATGGCAGTTTCAAGGATCAAAATTGAAGCTTGGGATGCTGTTCAATGCTTTGACTGACAGTCTGAGATCAATGAAGTTCAAGGATCAAAATGGTTCTCAAGGAAGTAGTCGGTTTCTTTATCTGGCCAGTGTGCCTGCATTTTCAGTTCTGTACGATGTGGAAGCTGGCCTCTTCGTTTAATTCATTGATGTTTGATTCATTAGCACCTTTGCAGTAAGGTAAGATTGATCTCTTTGCTATATGGAGCTTATAGATCTCTTTGCTATATGGGCTAGAGGGTAGAGCATATTTTCTCTTCCTTGGAGCTGCTTCTGGTAGACTGTCATGCACTACTCATGCATCTATCTTATATTGTTGAACACCTACAAAGGTATCTATGTAACTATGTTGTTAATTTTTTTTTTTTATTTATTTTATTTAAATAAAAAACAAATTTTATTGATAAAAAAAGAATTACAAAGAGCTAGAGGACAAACGCGTTACAAACTGCGCTGCAAGCCCTTTTTGAATAGCAAAACAAATCCTACGAAATACAAATTCATTGTAACCCGCCGTCATCACATTGCTATTCATCACCTTCTGTACTCTCTTGAGGGTTCAACTGCTTCTACATATTTTATTTATTTATTTATATATATTTATTTATTTTCTTGTGTATATATGTAATAGAAATTGGTTAACATGTATAAGCTAGAGCCAAACAAATGTGAGGATTATCAATGAAGTTAGATCGACATAATGGATATCCAGCCAAGTATTGAATGTTGACTGGCATGGATGTAAAATTCTCTGAATGCATCATATTATCTGAAAACATGGATGGCTCTTCACTCTTGTGATATAAAAAAACATGGAGGGCTCTTGTGATTATTAAAAAAAAAAAAACAGGAAAACAATAACGGCTAAGATTCTATCGTTCCTGCCGGATGCTGAGGCAATATTGTTCCTCTGTTGAACTTGTTTCGGCTTTCTGACTGAGATCGTTACCATAGACAGATCCAGGGGGGTGCGTGGGGGTGCGGTCAGTTTAATTTTTTTCCTAAATTCTACTATGATCCTTCTATATATATATATAGAATTTTTTGCAAAACTATAAAGAATCGCACCTCCAAAGATTTTAATATATAGGTTACATGTTACTCTGCACCCCCCAACTCAGATTCCTGGATCCATCCTGATCGTTACCACAGTTATCCTATTGGTGGTTAAATGATACAGGTGTATCCTACTTGGGAATTTAGCAGTTCTTTTTCTTGTAGGACAAGGAAAAAAAAAACCTTAAATAGGTTTCCTTGTTCTATAAGGGATAAAATTTCAAAAAAAGGGAAATCTTTGGCCTATAAATATATGTTTTGGCATAAACCAAAATATATAGATAAAAACATGTAGTCTTTATTTGTTTCAAGAGAAACCACTAAGGTACCTGTAGGGGTACTATATACAACATACATGTGGCACCATCTCTACCGTCCATCATGGTGCCACATGTCAACATCTAATGGGCTCTCTCTTGATGGCACAAGTTAAAAAGTTAAGCCTTATTATTACAAAGATATTTTCCCCATTATTACCCTATTAATTGCTAAGAATGGAGTTACATTGTAGCCTATAAATATAAAGGCAAACTACTCATCTTCTCATGGTCTCATTGTGAATCATACACAAGACCTCAACACTCTCTCATGAGACCTCACCTCTCAGGTCTCATCTCTCTCTTGAGCTCTCTCCATTATCGAGCTCCCATTTTGTATCACCACTACTATAATAAAGTTCATTCTCTCTCTCTCTGTGGATGTAGGCACAATTGCCGAACCACGTATACAATGGTGTTCACGTCTCTACTTTATTATTGTTCATATCATACACATCATCATCTTTCATTAATGTATTGACCAAGTTCAATCCCCACGAATTAGAGTACGTAGGCAATCTCAATCTCAACGAGGTGCAGCCACCCCGATCTAAACTCTCCCTATTTGGTTAAGTCCGCTAGCGACCTGACCTAGTAAATGCATTGATCTAGAAATAGGTCAATACATTTGGCGCCGACTACAGGGACTTGGGATTTTCTCAAGCGAATTCCACCCACCAACCCCACCGAACACCATTGTTCTAAGGTTCTCAGATGGTGGTTTTCAAGAAATTCATTGAATTTGAAAAGATAGAATTGCAACTCACAGTTGGGGGCTTGGAGCAAATTGTTTACACAATTACTGGACTCGACAGAAGCAAGATAAGTATCACTTTAATATTTTTTGGTGATTGAAATGAGGCACCGAGCTATCAAGGAGTGACCTCATCATCTACTGTTTATTCTACACAGTTTCACATATATTTATCTGGTGATATATTTTCATGTACAAATATCAGTTTACATTCTCGTTATATTGATATGTTTAATTATCAATTCAACATGTGGCCATGGTTCAACAACTTATTTCAGATCCATTTGCCATGCCACATCAATTCTCGTGGTTATTTACAAAAAACCATGGAATGGATTCAGTTACTGATTCACATTTTTTACCTTGGTCATATGGTCTTTCAAGTTCAGGTCTCTCATCGTGACCTCGACAGGTCTACCAACGACCTCTCAGGTCTCGTCGCGACCTCACCAGGTCCTTCATACCAGGTCCTTCATACCAGGTCTTTCATGCCAGGTCCTTCATACCAGGTCCTTCATGCCAGGTCTTTCATACCAGGTCCTTCATACCAGGTCCTTCATGCCAGGTCCTTCATACCAGGCCCTTCATCGCAACCTCACCAGGTCTATCAACGACCTCCTCAAATTACAGGTCTTTCAACGACCTCAAGAATATTTATGCCATACAGGGGGCTATTCTCACTTTATCTAATGAAATTCTTATTATTAGCACAATTAGCTATTAATGATATTTTTTGTAGCTCTCTCTATGTGCAGGTCACATGAACACGACCTCACTCCCCATGAGCTATTTTTGCACAAATGTGCCACATTGCTTTCACTGAACTCTTTACAAGTGAAATGCTTGATATACAATACGGCCACCCTCATTGACTAGTGAGTCACTCGTATGCGGGACGACCTCAAACACAATTCTCTAGCCACACGCCTGGTCGAACGCATTCACTCTCAACGCAATGCAGACCCACAAAGGCCACATGCTCGAGAATTGTCAAATAGGTCTCCACGCTGCGACCATTCACTAGATCGGGCACCAAAAGGTTCCAAGTAACTCTCAAAACACTTGGTCAACCAATGCTCTTTCTCAAACGAGCTACATGTGCACTCCAAAGTGCCACATCTATCGGAATGTCCAATCACAAGGCGACAAAGATAGTACATACAAAACTCATAAGGAAGACATACAGTTCAGTGAAAGTCTCTTACTAAATTTTATAATATTTCACATGCTAACATTATCAACAAGTATCAGGTCTATGCAACTCGACCACAAAAAGACAACCACCCATGTATGCAAGAAGACCCACTTCAGTACGACCTGCTTGCAGCTGTCCATCTCGTCTACATGCCTTCTGAACGAGCTACCAGGTCTCCCTGGAACTAACTAGCTCGCTATACACAAATTCATGATCGAGTTGCCATTACCACAAGGGACCTTCATCGCGTCCTGCAAATCTAAATGATCAAGCTCATCAAAATTTGGGGCGGATCGACTTCGTTAAAGAACCCCATATTTCATTCATCTTGGGGGCTGGATCGGTTCGATTACTTCTTTTCAGCCCGAAATCCGTTCAACCTAAAAAGAGGGGGCTTATGTAGGGGTACTATATACAACATACATGTGGCACCATCTCTACCGTTCATCATGGTGCCACATGTCAACATCTAATGGGCTCTCTCTTGATGACACAAGTTACAAAGTTAAGCCTTATTATTACAAAGATATTTTCCCCATTATTACCCTATTAATTGCTAAGAATGGAATTACATTGTAGCCTATAAATATAAAGGCAAACTACTCATCTTCTCATGGTCTCATTGTGAATCATACACAAGACCTCAACACTCTCTCATGAGACCTCACCTCTCAGGTCTCATCTCTCTCTTGAGCTCTCTCCATTATCGAGCTCCCATTTTCTATCACAACTACTATAATAAAGTTCATTCTCTCTCTCCGTGGATGTAGGCACAATTGCCGAACCACGTATACAATGATGTTCACGTCTCTACTTTATTATTGTTCATATCATACACATCATCATCTTTCATTAATGTATTGACCAACTTCACAAATATGGTTAATACAGTACCACTAAGGTTTAGTGGTTTAGTGATGTTTTGGCATGACCCAAAACATAGACCAAACATAGCTTATTTTAGCTTGTTTAGAGAAACAACTTATTTAGTTGTTTAAAGAAACTACTAAGGTTTAGTGTGTTTATAAGAGAGGCAGCTAGGGCTTAGCTTGTCTAGAGAGTATTATGAAACAGAGATTCTTGTAATCTTCACAATATTCAATAAAAAAATAATTTTCTTCGAGATCTTGTATTTTGTTCATCTTATTTACTGCTATTGTTTAATTCCGCACTCACTAATATATTTACCTAGTAACTTGTATCATCAAAGGAAATCAGTCATAGATTATTGTATGATTTGTGAGCCCCAACATGTATTATAATTAAGATGATGTCTACAAGTAAATCGTGCTTGTGTTTTTTCTTCGAGTGTCTCTCTGCTGAATTTTCTTGCTTGTATACCAATTATAGAGAACTGTTAGATAACCATCTATCTAACATGGAAAGGCACTCCTTGGGTTTGTACTCTGGAGCTGTATGTCCTGCTCCCTGTAACGTAGAAACAAAAAACCATATTAGATTATCTAGATCCTATTTACGCTCATGTATAAAATCTCAAGAACCACAGAGAAGTATGTTCTTGCCTTGACAGTCGCAAATGTCATGAACTTAGAATATGTTCTTGTGTATCTACATCAACATAATGGCATTTTAGTGATCAGATTTTGAAGAGAAGCTTGTGGAGTCATACTATATGTAGAAACTCGTCGTAAACCTACCCTGCAACCTGAGTATCAACAAACCATGGTCGCCAATCATCGGTGATGGAGAGATTCAGGGATTTCATCCATGCAAGAGTACCAATATATGGAACTACCATGTCATGGTCACCACTACATGGCAAAAACAAAGTGATTTAAAAAGGAGACAGCTTATGAAGATCTAGCACAAATATACTAAATTAAAACTCGTTCAGTTATGCCTGAAACAGCAAAAAATTTGAATTTAGCCAATTTAAATTGATTCTAACAGGTATTGGCACGTCTAGATATGAACTGAAATGTATGTAACCTTGTCGAGTTCATAAGCACGCACACAAAAAGATGGCAAGAAAAGAGTGAACCAGGATATCACCTATATATCAAAGCGTGGTAACCTCTATTGTTAAGACTCAGATGATTAATTACAACACTTTCGATATCATTTATGTAAGACAAGGTATTGCACCTCGCCCACGAGCCTACTGTTCCCTGAAAGACACAACTGAATATTAACCTCCAATCAAGTGTTTCTCATTGTGTTGAGTGAATATATGTGTGAAATAATCATACCTTTCTGACGTGGAGAGCATTACGAACAACTTCATCATTTGCCCAGTAGTATGAGGACAGATAATTGTAGTTCTGTACGTGGTGAGAATTCAGTAAAACTGCATACTTCTGAAGATGATTATAGATGCAAATATGTATTGCTACATTCATTTAAGCACGTATACAGACTGGAATGGAAATGTACCCTGCATCCAAACTCAGGGAGTTGGTCCTCCAATATGATACTGTTAAGGTCTTCTTCAAGAGATCTTCGAGTTTCTTTTACTCTAGTTGGTTTCGGTAATGCATAAGCACAACTGCGCTCCAAAATGTGTGGATAATTTACCCTTCCAGTGCACTGTAGATGAAAATGACCATTTCAACTACTTTGAGAGTTGGTGATATTTAAAAACTAAATGATCATTTCGCACTCCCACCTGCGAAACAGCTTGGAGATTCTTTGTACATTCTAAATTCCTCGAATCCACGGTCAAATAGTTTCCTTTGCAACTTCGTTTGGTTAACTGTAAAGGTAGATCAACATGCCATTCAGAAGTACAAGCAAACAAGAATGAACATGTTATACAGGAACAGTTAACATAACATTGGAAAGGGTTGTGAGGAATGAAATCACCTCAAAGAGTTCATCTGATATCAATGCCATTCGATGAGCAAACGGGATCCTTGAGTTAGAATCATAATTCACTTCTGTCATTGGGTTTCCCTCCATATACCCCTAGCAATATCTCTAAAATACATTACCAATCTATATATTCAAGCCTAAGAGTAATCAACTATTTAAGGGCGACAGAGAAATACAAGTGATTGGCATTGTGGATAAATGAACTAATTATCTCAGTGAGAAAAATGGAAACATTTGGGTTTAATCGAAGGCAAAAACTGGATTCAACACAAATATACTACAAGATTCTGTAAATTGCAGTTTAGATGATGTACCTTTAAATTGATGGGTGGTTTTCGTTGTGCTTCAATACCTGCATTTCTTCGATCATCATCACAGCCTTAAACCGCTGCATGCATATATATATATGAAGATAGTTAAATTCAGTGTTCAAAACCTCACCATTTGCTATTTCTTCGACAATGGGTGGAATAATCATGCCACTATATGAATCACCAGCAATGTAAAGTGGATTTTGTTGGAAATCCGGGTGATCATTCAACCACTGCCAAATTGGACAAATGATTAATACCAATAAAAAAAACACAATACATAAATGAAATAATATATATATGAGACCACTGTGACTGCCAAAGGAAGTACGTACTTGCATGTGAATCCCCAAAACACTACCACATACAGTTTTTCATATGTACTTGAGTTCATTGAAGGAATTCCCACCTGAAGTATAAAGGAATATGCTTGATCAACTGATTTCTTGGCACTGGTTTTCCAACCTTCCGAACTCCTTGAATATGAGAATCCAGTACCAACAGGTGATTCTAGAAAAATAATGCTGGAGACCTGGAAATTCATTGCGACCGCCCAAGGAGCAAAACAAATGAAAGTGATCATCAAACAATCAAACAGATCCTATTGAAACAAACACCAATGGTCGTGTGTCACCCATTTCATATATACCTTTGTCCATGAATATGCATTCGACACGAATGCAGGGAAGCTCCCATTGTACTGATCTACAACATCAAATGTTAACGGACCTGCACAAACAAGAGCATCATATAATCCTGGATGATTTCGTATCATTCATAAGATACTTTGTCCGTGATCACTAGGTACCATCAGCTTTTCTTGTAAGAAAATCTGTATTTTTATAGTCAAGGTTCAAGGTTGATGTCATATAATAAGTTGTTAACTTACAATATAAATGGGATTTTTAGACTTAACCCCCCGTTTATGGTCACGTTTTGAGGAAACCTCCCCATTTATCCAAGTTTGGACTTTACCTCCTCTCCGCATGTTTCTGTCAAATTTAACGTCAATTTTTTTAACTTCCCAAAATGTCCTCGATTGCTGCTTTAGACTTAACCCCCTAAAAATATGAGAGGGGTATTTTAGAAAGAAAAAATAAAAATAGATGTTAAATTTGACAGAAGTAGACGGAGAGTAGGGGTGTTATTCGAGCCGAGCGAGCCGAGCTTTGAATGCTCATACTCGGCTCGTTTTAATACGAGCCGAGCCCGAGCCGAGCCCAATTTCTGAATCGAGCCTGGTTTTATGTTCAAGCTCGGCTCGCGAGCTATTTATCAAGCTCGAGCTCGAGCTCGTTAGGCTCGTTTAGCTCGAGCCGAGCTCGAGCCCTCCAAGCTCGTTTAGCTCGAATCAAGCTCGTTTAGGCTCAACCTGTAGAAAAGAAACCAGTTATGTGGAAAGGAGATGAGAAAATGGGTGATTGTTATTGGTGAAGGACCGAATAGTAGAAGTAGAATTGGTGTTTGTTGCAAGCTTTTTCCATCTTCTAGTAAATATAATTCCTGTACTGGACAGGTTGTGGGAATTGTGATGATGATGATGAATTCAAGGAAAAAGAATGAATTATATTTGATTTGGATTAAAAGATAAGAGATTTGGATAGGGAAAGAAATGAGAGAAAGATGGAGAGATTGAGATCTGGATATAATTAAATTTTCCTGCTGTGTGTAGTGTAAAAAGAGTCGATCAGTTTCTCTGTTTATGAATTGTTATTATTCTAAGGATCGATTTGTTATTTAAAAATTGAGATTCGATCGATCGAAGGAGCGAGAGTGGTGGAGATGAGAGAGAGAGAGAGAGAGAGAGAGAGAGAGAGAGGTAAATGCGGGATATGGAGTGTAAAGAAGGAGGAGACGCCCATGTTATATGGTGGTAATTTAAATTATTTAACTCGAGCTACTCGGCTCGGCTCGAATAAAGCTCGGGCTCGGCTCGAGCTCGAGACGAGCCTTAAATCTGTTCAAGCTCGGCTCGTTTTACAAGATGAGCGAGCCCGAGCCGAGCTTTTTTCGAGCCGAACACGAGCCGAGCTCGAGCTGCTCAGCTCACATAACACCCCTAACGGAGAGGGGGTAAAATCCAAACTTGGACAAATGGGGGGTTTACTCAAAACGTGACCATAAAAGGGGGGTTAAGTCTAAAAATCCCAATATAAATTCCTTTATAACACAATTCAAATAATATCATAGACCATTAATTCTTTAATAACACTGTGTACCTATTTCATAAAAGAGTGCAGTGAGAGCAGAACAACCAGGACCTCCTGCGAGCCAAAGAATAAGAGGATCCTCTATGGGGTTTCGCTCTGACTCGATGAAATAGTAGAAGAGTTGCACATCATCTGACTCATCCACACCAATGTATCTGCATAATAAACATAATTTCATTAAAAATTAACATTGAAAATTCTTCTAGCTACTTGGACAAATAAGTAATGGATGGAACAGTGCCATGCATACTACCTTGCAAAATATGGATTTCGACTATAAAGCTATAGAAGACCCCAGACCAAGCGCCATGGATCCGATTCCCAATACTATTAACAATGTCCCATTGTCCCCAACTAAACAGGGCCTTAAGGATTTATTTTAGTCCTCATATGCCATGAAGTAGATTGAGTTTTAACTTAAAAGGGTACTACTAAGTACTAAGTATGACAAGCTATTAATCTCCTAACATTAAAATCATTCTTAGTTGTTGTATAGTACTATGAATGGAACCAAGTTACCATTATATGGATGTGTCAAATCTTTTTGGATGCTAGAGATGCTCTATTAATACAGATAAAGTTTAAGTACTATATTGTCTTGTAACCATATATGGCAATTGGCAAAAGAATAATTTCTCTCTAGTTAATTAATTACTTTGAATTTTATATCAAATTGACAGTTTTTATAACTTGGATTCTTACTTGTTTAGAATTTAGATTACCCAAGTTCTAAAATATCCAAAAAATGGACTGTATACTATACACTGTATAGTGCAAGATTTGGTGTAGTAGTTAGTAACTCACCCAGTTTCAAGTTGGAATGGGAGGGAACCTTGAAAACCTGGTAATGTCTTCACTTTGGAAGAAGAAGAAGAAGAGCTTGCTCCATAAGATAAAGAAGAAGAGAAGACAAGAAGAAGAAGAAGAAGAAGATTGCCCATTTCAAAATGCTCAACAAGCTTGAAACATTTCTCAGTGTGAGTACTGAGTACCATAAATAATCTTAATCTTAATCTATCTATCTATCTATCTATCTATGAATTGAATACTAGCACGTGTCATAATTACAAGTCTATATTTCATTTTCTCCCTTTTTGTGTACCTTAAAAGACCACAAGTTGTGCCAACTAAGAGCATCTCTAATAGGTCTCCTATTTCCTTAAATTTAGGAAATCCTCAAAAATCACGACCCTAACGCGTCTCCTATATTTTTAGCAGCCGACTATCCACGTAGGATGTGGTGGGCCGGTCTGCTAAAACTTCATCCAAAATCGAACAAGAGATAGGATTATAGCAAATTTTTTTTTTTTTTTTTATGGTTCCACGCAGGTCAAAGCGGCGTGGAACATTTTTTTTTTTTTTTGTTCCATGCAGGTCTAACTAGCGTGGAACTATTTCCAACAAATTTTTTTGTTCCACGCCAGTTTAACCAGCGTGGAACGAACGACTATATCCACAACGGCTACCAACAACGGCTATATCCAGTCCGCCATCAAAGCCCACCTGTGCGAAGGCCCAAAACTTCCACGCTGGTTCAACCAGCGTGGAATAGGAAGATAAGGGAAAAAACATTCCACGCACCAGCGTGGAAGATAAAATTTAGAAAAAAAAAAAAAGGTTTTGCGTTAGGGTTACCCCTGATATAGGTATAGGAGACGTGAAAAAAAAGTGATGGGAAAGTAGGTGGCACCTACGTGTATGCTAAATCGTCCCATGTGTCGGCAATATTTGAGAGACCCATTAGAGATGCTCTAACCTTTCTCTCTTCAATCAATCAGCTCCCTCATCATTCATCGGTACTTTTTTTTTTTTTGTTTTAAAGAAATGTTGTACTTTTGCAGTGAATAAGGGCCAAGCCAAAGGCCAAGGCAGTTGTTGTTTTGAGTTCTCAACAAATGCAGCACTGATGCCCCAACCAACAATACTCAATTCAGGACTAGTCTTAGGTATTGTTTTTTTTTTTTTACTGTGGCCTCCATAAAACCTATGAAATTATTTACAACAACATGGATGACCAACGAGCCATAAGTATGAAGGGCAGTGTTAAGCAACTAGCATAATTGTCAGTGGTATTATTCTGCGAGCTATGTGTGTTATTGTCAGAGAAATATATACTAACATGGAAATAGATCAGGGCCCTCTTAAAAGAATGCTAAAGCAATGCATGAGATAAGAGGAAACTGGACAATATCAAAGATATTGAAATGATTAGGTTTGTAGTACAGCCTTAGGACAAAACCATACAGGTGTTTTCTCATAGTTGGACAAGTTTTCAAGGGACTGAGCTTGTTAACTTCAGAGCTGCAAGACTCCACAAATTTGAGGGATTAGCAGTAAGTTTTTGAGTTAATGGCCTTCTAAATATTGCACCACACATTTACTCAATCCCAATTACAAACAAACTAACTCAAAACTCTTCTTGAAATACTCATCTAGGCATGGAATAGAAGTGGTGCTAAGTTATAGTGTCAAAGTAGAATGATCAATTTTTCTTTGATCACGAATTGAAGTGTTTTTTATTGCTTGTAGGATCTTTATATGACAGCGTCTTCGTCATCAGTAGACTTGCTGGCATGTCATCATTTATTTTAGGTGCAATGGTGCTTGCCGACGATGAAACTCAAGTGCGTATTTTCTACCGTGTCATTTTGCTGAAAGGGTTTTGTTTGATATTGGATTTCACACTTTTATAAACATGGCAGTTTACTACCTACTACATCTTTCCTGATTATATAAATGAGATTTTCCTTAAGCTTAAAGATCATCATGATGGGAAAGAATGACTGAATTAATATGCTCATATATCCTTGGAACAGCAGAAAACCCCCTTGATTTAGCAAACATAAAAAGTCCTCGAAGTGCTTCTCTGAAGCCTGCACCTGGTTGATTTAATTCCTCATTTTAACAGATTCCCCTGAAGTTCAATATACAGTAGCACTCGATTGATTTAATTCAAAACTGGTGTTGGCAGCGAGGATATCAAGTCTTTGACAGAGTCGTACCACCTATCCTGCCAGACTCCACAGGTATGAGAGCGGACTAGCCTAACTGGACAACTACAGTGATGCCAAGATATTAACGGCTGCATTACGCCTGAAGAAATGAAGATAAAATGTATAGCACCAAACAATAATAGAGATGCTAAAACTTTAATTCCTAATTTCAACAGATTCCCCTGAAGTCTCCATATATTTAAACATGTTAACCGTAACAATGCATCAACAAAAAGATAGAAGTACTACACAGGTCTACGGAATGATAACTAACTTATCTAGTAAGTCACAGCAAAAATTCCTTAACGAAACTTTAATACGAAAAAAAAATCTGCAGATTTACAATAATCATTCGTGCAGGACAAGAGGTACTTTCCGTTTTAATTTTCACTAATCTTCGTCAAACATCTTTACATACATTCATGTTTCAGTACATTCTTGCGTCCATGAAAATCGTGCCATTGAGGAATTGCAGTGCCTTGGAACTCGCTAAGTCAGCTAGTCTTCAGCCACTTATAACAATGCTATTGATACAGGATGTTTAGTGACCATTACACTTTTGCCTATCTATTCACTTCCAAAGTCAATACTTGTCAATCAAATGTGTCATGAGTCAATAACTCCATCCCCCTTTTGAAACATGACCATCCATTCTTTGCAAAGAGCATCCGCCTTCTTTAATTTTCTTGGTGTATTATTCTATTGGCTTGAAATGCATGCATAAGCCAAGCCAATTGTACATAGCTTCTTCCATTATGAAAAACTAACCTGATTATATAGTATATGAAGACTCCTTGAGTGTGAGATTTCAAGCTTTCGATAGAGAATTCCAGTGGTGAGCTAATGAAGAAGACTAAAGGGCAGTTTCTACCCCCAATCATTTCCCTTAAAGCATTGAAGGTTTTATTAACTTGACTTTCTTTGCAATATTCTTCCCCCAATCATTTCTTGAAATTGGTTACTAGTTTTGTGAGATTTCAAGGTTTCGATGGTGAGAAGTGATATTAAAGAACACTAAAAAGCAGTTGAAAGGTTTCTGCCCCCAATCATTTCCAATAAAGGATTGATAGCTTCCCTAACCTAACTTTTTTTGCAAAATTCTTCCCCCAATAATTTCTAGGAAAAGATTAAAAATCCCATTTAATCTATTTTCTTTGCAAATGATTCCTCCAATCATTTCTTGAAAAAGATTGAAAGCCTCATTTGCTTGATTTTACTTGCAAAAACTGTAGATAATTACATCAAACAATTTCACAAGAGAATTAGAGTAAATACATCACCACGCCCCTCATATTCCTGATCTTGCCGATCTAATTTTTCATACTCCATAGGTGACTTCATCCCAAGTCAAGCCAAAATCTTCGTCTACTGGAGAACAATCGGTTGTCTTTCTATTATTATTACAAAGAAAACACGGTGGAATAGTATTCAATCACATTAAATGTGCCATCTGAATTAACAGATTACATAAACTCAATACCATTTCAAACCTTAAAGTTCTAAATTGATAATATCGATAACTCACAAAATTCTGACAGATAGATTGCTTCTTTGTGGTTTTGAAACAATATATTGAAAGAGAAGAAAACATGGAAGACAACAACATACTCACCTTTCCATGATCAAAACCATCACCCTGTTCTGTTCGTATCGCCGCCATTACAGAAAAAGCTGTTAATTGCATATGCTTATCTAGAGTGCAAAACTAGGGTTTTTTAGGTGAATTTGGGTAATTGGAAATTCCGTGCATAGCCTTCTTAATGGGCTGGACTTGAGCCTGTTAAGAAGTTAAGAACTGGTCAAATTCAGGTCTATGACAAATAAATTTTTTTTTTTTCGTAATCAAAAATAAATTTTATTGATAAATGAAGACTATTTTTTTTCTATGCAACCCCCTTTTTTTTCAACAAAGACTATTTTATTGATAAGCTCAAAAAATTACACAAAAGTAGAGGACAAACGTGCTACAAACTGCGCTGCAAGTTCTTTTTAAATAGCCAACCTGATTTTCCTAAATATATATTCGTTCGAACCCGCAGTCATCATGTTGCTGTACATTACCTTCTGCACTCTCTTAAGGAGCTTAACTGGTTCTGAGTCTAACAATCCAAATGTGTCAAATGCAAAAGGGATAAAACTATGTTGGTTAGTCATACAAGCCCCATCATGTTTTTCCACTTTTGCTGTTGTTGCATTGCTAGCTGCTAGCCCCACCTCGAAAATCCGAGCACCTAGCCCGACCAAAGAAGAATTACACAAAGTTAGAGGATAAATGCGCTACAAACTGCGATATAAGCCCCTTTTTAATAGCAAAACCAATCTTACGAAATACATATTCATTAGAACCTGCCGTCGTCACATTGTTATTCATAACTTTTTGTACCCTCCTGAGAAGTTCAACTGTTTCTGTTGCTTAAAACCCAAAAAGTGTCAAAAGTAAAATGAATGAAACAATGCTGGTTTGCTGCATTGTCATGAAAATTAACTTCAGTGGGGTCGGGCTTGTGTTTTATGCATATTGATTCAAATACCAGCTCCATTGTTCTTCCGGTCCAACATGTTTAATTAGTTATATTTAGGTTGAGAATACAGTATATTAGGATTTCTTAGTACCTTTTTCTCTTTTTCTTTATTTTACATTATAGTGATTACACATGAAAAATCATAGATTCAATGATTTACTTATAGGGTTACTTCATCATGTTCTTTCATTATATTCCTTACCGCTCAAGATGTGATTCAAATATGTACGTGTTCTATCAAAGAGATGGCAAAGCTTCTGGTGTGTCCCTACTCTTGTTCTTGATCAGAGACTTGTTAAGGGTAGTTTAGTAGTTTCCATTGTTAGTTTTAAGTTAGTATCAAGGTTTAAAAAAAACGTTTTTGAGGCGCGAGTTAAGGCGAGACCGTCCAGTCCAATAACGTAGTGAGGCTTACATTTCATAGGTTGAAATTGAGGCGCATATTAAGGCGAACGAGTTGGGACGAAATTTCAGGCGCGCCTTATGTTTTTGGCAGCAAATAACAGCTGGATTATTGACTTCGCGCGTATACAGATCCCAATCAATACTTCCTCCGTCCCAAATTATAAGTACCTTTTGGAATATTCTACTTATTAAGGAAACATCATTTATTGCTTGTCTACTAACTCTATTTTCTAATTTACCCCTATTTAATACTAATTACAATGTCTAACTTTTCATTAGAATAATTACTCTAATCTCAAAGCAATGGTAATATAGACAAATGAACCATTTAACTTAATTAATATGTGTTAAAAAGTCAAAAACGACATATATTTTGGGACAATTTAAAATGGAATAAGGTACTTATAATTTGGGACAGAGGGAGTATAAAATTATATATTTTACTAAATTTACTTTTACCAATCGTTATGACTTCTTTGTTAAGTAACTAATCAAAGAAAAGATTTTGTTCCAATCTTTCTCTTCGTCTGTACGTCTTCTTCCTGTTCTTTGTTTACTTCTTCTCCTCCTCTCTATCAATCTTCAACAAAACCACCAAAGCTACAATCTTTCATCAGAAAAGAAAGTATATTTTATTTAATTTTTCTGTTTTATTTCATCTGTTTCTCAAATCTCACTCTCTTTATTTATTTATTTTTTTTTTGCTCCCAAATCAAAACTCTTAGAAAGCTGGGGATTGAACCCTGATCCCCACTTTACCGTAATTTAACTAGTATAAAACTTATTAGAGTAAGCTTATAAGGTATGTACTTCTTTTGTTATTTAAACTTTACATGATGTTTTTATTTTTAAGATTGCTTATATGATTATAATGATTTATTTACTAAGAAAATATGAGGTTTACGCCTTATTGCGCTTTAAGGCATACGCCTCGCCTTATTTCAGCGGACAGCCTTAGTTCTAAAAATAGTTTTTTTAAACCTTGGTTAGTATATAAGGTATGTTGTTTAGGTATAATATAATTTTTGTTCACAATTAATATATAGGTATAATATAATCTTTGTTCACAATATTAATAGACGTCTTTGCATTATCGTTTCTTCTATCATGGTATAAAAGTGGGTTTAATCCAAGAATGGGTCGAGTTTTGGTTTGCCATCGGTCCAGCCCTGTTGGGCTAGAGGGTGGGTGTTGGATAGTCCCACATTGCTTGGATACTTGGGTTTGGGCTAGTTAGTATACCTTTAGGCACCCTCTTCTTGATAAGCCGATTTTGATAGGATGCAGACCCTTGGGTATTTAACAAGACTATTCCAAAAAACTATAGATTTCAGTAAATTTGTATGCTCTGTACTTTTTGCTTTTCAATTTGTTTATTTGTATTTTATCTTCGTCATTATATAATTTATTATAGGCTTGTGAAGATTAGACTTCAAAGTTCAAAACAGTGTTGGTGATATTGTAGTAATTAACTGTAACACCCCCGGGCCGACAGGTGGTTTGTCGAGCAAGTGGGTCCTACGACACTTAAGAGGGGGAATGTTATGACATTGGAATATAAGTATATATCTGTCATATATTATCACCGAGGCCTTTTGGGTTTACTTGGCTCTAGATTTTGAAAGAACTCCGGAGTTAAGTGTGCTCGGGTGGGAGTAGTCTCAGGATGGGTGACCTCATGGGAAGCGGGTTGCTGCCTGTAAAACCCCACACTGTCGGATGACCATAGTGGTTAGGTGGGGATACTATCAGTGGTGTATATAGGTCGGGTCTCTACAAATGGTATTAGAGTCAATGATGGTTCACTTGTAGTGGGTAGGAGATGAGTATGTTGGAAAGGCGCCTAGCCCAAGAAGAGGTGACGGTTGCGCCAGGTACTTGTCTCACGAGGGTCAAATAACGTCGGAGATTTGGGGTTGTATATTCTCAGGGTCGACAGGTGGTTTGTCAAGGGGGAGGCCGAGTTTTACGACATTTAAGAAAAGCCATGTTATGACATTGTAATATAGGTATAAATCCGTCATATATTATCACTGAGGCCTTTTGGGTTTACTTGGCTTTAGAGTTTGAAAGAACTACGGAGTTAAACGTGCTCGGGTGGGAGTTAAGCGTGCACGAGTGGATTGTAACACTCGGGGCCGACAAGTGGTTTACCGAGGGGTGGGTCGTATGACACTTAAGAAGGGGCATGTTAGGACATTGGAATATAGGTATAGATCTGTCATATATTATTATCTAGGCCTTTTGGGTTCACTTGGCTCTAAAGTTTGAAAGAACTCCGGAGTTAAACGTGCTCGAGTGGGAGTACGTAGCCTCAGGATGGTTGACCTCTTGGGAAGCAGACCGCTGCCCGTAAAACCCCACACTGTCGGACCACTGTCGGACGACCGCAGTGGCTAAATAGGGACAATATCGGTGGTGTATATAGGTCACGTTTCTACATTAACTCTCTTTAGTTAATCGTGTTCTTATAGTGTATTTATAATTTTGGAGAACATAATGATAACAACTTAGGATGTTTAGTGAGATTGGTGTTTGTTTTACCCGAAGATTTAACATTTTGTATAATGATCATTGTGTAGGAGGAGAATAATTGTGACACTAAGGCTGAAGTGTATGTTGGAGGAGGGAAACTGACCTAATTACAAGTTCGCTTGCCTCAAGTCAATAGACATTCAAGATTTTCGCGGATCTGGGAACGAAGTGAAATTTCTAGAATTTGTCTTGGAGAACGCAGTAGTCCTGGAGAAATTACTTATCACCATTTCAATGTCTTATTATAAAAACCGCACAATATTGGCAAAAAAACTACTAACTGTTGTGGGCAGTGGAAAACTAATGCACAAATAATAGTGATTGAAGTAGTGTATGAAACAAAACGAAAAACGACAAAATAAACAAGAGCTAATTAGTGATACCCCCCGGAATTCAAGGCAACATAGCGATACCCCCCCCAACTCCAAAAAGATTTGTGTTACCCCCCCCCCAAATTATTTTCTGTTGAAAAATAGACTTGAACTGCCATAAATACCCTTATGCCACATCAGACTTTTAATTTGACCTAAACCATTGCTGACGTGGCATAAGGGTATTTATGGCAGTTCAAGTCTATTTTTCACCGGAAAATAATTTTGGGGGGGTAACACAAATCTTTTAGGAGTTGGGGGGGTATCGCTATGTTGCCTTGAATTCCGGGGGGGTATCGCTAATTACCTCAATAAACAAACAACCACACAAGACACATGATTTACGTGGTTCGACCAATATGCCTACGTCCACGGGGAAAAATGATGAATCTTTACTTGTAGAGACGATATTACAAGCCCTCACAAAGAACACAATATGATGTTCTTCCTCACGAAAGTTCTCTCAAACTCTCCAATGGCTTCTCACAATCTCTCTCTCATGGAAAGTTCTTCTCACACTCTCACACCTAGGGTTTTCCTCTCATAGGCTTTATATGATAGCCTTACATTAGAAACTAGGTATCTACAAAGTGGGTCTACGAAATAGGCCCAAACTTGGGCCTCTAGCTGCTGCTATGGTTGCTGCTCTTAGTCCGCCGCTACTTGTCAGACCGACAATCTATAATGAACCACTACGTTTGCCATTAGAGATGTCTACTTTGCAACCCAAAAGACGGATCATGATTCCGACTACCGAGCACAAGGTTATAGCCATTTTACTATAGGTTATTATATAGGCTAAATTGTCGAGTTATGCAGCAAAGTAGGGTCGAATTCCCAACTTATGCAACAAACTAAATTAGGTTTAAAATCATCAGTAAACATTTATGTTTTCCCAATTTATGCAACGCCGTTAACTGAAATTTAACAGACGTTAGTTTTTTTGCTAACTGAAATCGAACGAATATGTATTCAGGAGAATCGGGTTTGCTATCCAGAAAGGACTTGCCGTGCAGTTTGTAGCGCGTTTGTCCTCTACTTTTGTGTAATTCGTTGAGGTTATCAATAAATTTTTTTTTTTTATTAAATTAAAAAAAAAATAAAGAAAAATTGATTTATCTCAAAAGAAGGTAAGTCTTGGGTTTCTAAACCCCAATTTTCAATTTTCTAATTCTCAATCTATTGGATTTATCAAATCGAACTTAAAATCTTAATAAAAAAAATTAAAAAAAAAATAATATAGTCAACTATAAATTATTACACAGTCAACAATAAAAAAAATTAAAAATAGAATACAGTCAGCAAAACCTAACATCTGTTAAGGATTGTTAACGGCATTGCATAAATTGCAAAAACTTAAAAGTTTGCTGATTATTTTAAACCTAATTTAGTTGGTTGCATAAGTTGGGAATTCGACCCTACTTCGTTACATAACTCGATAGTTTAGCCTATCATATACGACTAGATTCCAAACAACCATAACTAAACCCAACGACGACTCTTAATTTGCTTGTAGGAAACCCAATACTAACTTATTCCCGAGTCTCTCAGACTCCCAGTGCTTTCTGTGATTGATGATATTATTCAACTTTTTCATTGTTTTTGAAGCCAGCCCAAGTTGTTGAATGAAGTGAGTTTTCTTTCGACAACAAAGATTGTAAAACAATGGAACTTTCTGACATTGTTAGATTTTATGATTGACTTTCTTTTGGTTAATATAATAGCTGGAAATAGAAATGCTATGAGGATGAATGGAGTCAGAGTTGATTACCCTTCGCACTTGTTACTATAATTCCTTGTTTAAAAAGAAAAAGAAAAAACGAAACCAACAAATGGTTTATTCAAATATACGAATCGTTGTCATCTTTATTATTTGGAGTATTTTTACGATTTTATTAGTCGGGATTCAAGCTAACGTTAGTAGTTCCAGAACATTATTCCTATAGAATGCGAGAGCGAGAACAATAGAAACATTGTTTATTACAGCTTCTAAGAATTGTGGTTCTGGAGATAAGCAAGAAATAACGACTATTGGCAAAAGACTTCGAACTTACGCTTGAGCCTCTTCTAAAAACAAAATGATACGTGAAAATGTTGGAGATGAACTTGAAACTGGCATTTGGTTTCATGGTTTGACATCATTTCGTGTTTGTGTCATCGGCTATCTCGCTCAGACTTCATTGTTAGGATGAACCTTGGTATGTGTCTCATTCCTTATTCCTTTCTCTATCATCTTGTGTCTCTAGTTTCTTAGTTTTCAATCTGTCAAGATTTGGTTCGGACGTAACACTTTGGTTCAGACGAAATTCTTCCAGATCTTTTATTCATGTAGAAGCTGGTATTTGGTTCGGACGAAACCTTTAGGTTCGAACGAAATTCTTCCAGCAAGTTGTTTCTTCCTTTGGACTTGTGTTTATTTCTAGAGTCCATATAAATAGGTTTTCTCTCATTAGAAAACCTAACTCTCTAGCCGTCTCTTCCTCCATTGAGAGTGTTTGTTTGTTAATGGAAAAATATCATCTTCTATCTTCTTCTTCTTGATTCTTCCTTCTCCCCACTATAATCCATATTTCTTTGTGAGTGCATATTGGCTTCGCGATCTCCTTGTGTGACTGTGTGACTATCAAGGGATACTAAAGGAGCAATCTATACTTTATAGACTTCGAGATCTTTGTGTGTTCATCAAGGTTCTTCGGTGAAATCCAAGGGTGTTAGAGATAGGCGGTATTGTCAAGTAGCAGGTGTATGCGGTAGTGCTTGATAGGCTTGTAATCTCTTGCAACATAGTGGATTGATTTGTTACCGATCGAGGTAACCGTTGACGTTTCCCAGTTTGGGTTTTACCACGTTAAAATCTCTGGTGTTCTTTACAATTCTTGTTGATTTATTTATTGTTTGTTGATTATATTATATTGCACTTGTTTAAGGTTTCAGAACTCTCACTAAAAACATATGTAAACGATTTTTCAATAATTTTCATGATCAATATAGCACTATTTTATAAGTGATTAACGAAACTTGACTGTTAAGCTAGATTGGCTTCATTTAAACTGAATAAAGATTATCCACTTGACAATTATACTTAAAAGAAAATTTTCATTTAGTCATTTCATCAAGCACTTAACAAATCAATTGGAAAAATGCATGCATTGGCATAATAAAACCAATCTGCACTTGTTGGTGTGTTTTTACTATTAGATAGCAAAATTTAGGGTTTCTGTTCTAGTGTGTTGAGTGTATTGTTTACCTTATAAGCGGTATAACTCCATCCAAAACCTAGGTTTAAAATGTTTGTAACTAGCTTGATGAAATTCATCTCATATCATTGATGTATTAACCTATTTCTAGATTAATGCACTGCTGGGTCAGGTCGCTGGGAAGACTTGACCAAATGGGGATGTTTGAGATCGGGGTGGCTGCACCTCGTTGAGATTGAGATTGCCTACGTACTCTAGCTCGGGGGAATTGAACTTAGAGATCAAGCCATCGTAGTTCTGTTTATATAGAAAATAGAAGGGCGTGGATCGTGGATCTTGCAGATTCTTCGCCATCATAATGAGGATTAAATGAGTAACGCGCGCGGATCATCCCTGTGAATTAATTATGTAACTGATGAGAATATTCTGTGCATTGAATGAGAGCACGTGTGTATAGCAGGTCGCTGTTCGTTGCGTGGTCGGGTCGCTTCGGTCGAGCTGCTAGCAGGTAGAGATCGTGGCGACCTGATGAGTGGATGACTGTGCCACGTGGCTGCTTTTGATTCGTCGGAGTATGTAGTACCCCTACATAAGCCCCCTCTTTTTAGGTCGGTTCTAGTAGTCGGGCTGAAAAGACTAAGAACTCTGATCAATGCTGATTTGTAGTTTGCTTTTTGAAATTTGCTGACGTGGCAGTCATGCAGTGCTGTGTATGGTAATCATGGCGCTCTTACGGGGAAGTGGAGGAGTTTCCTCGAGCAGTTAGCCGTGTAGTTATGGCAACTGAAGCACGTATTGCTTGATTAATATCTGTCTTGCACGTGGACTGATCCAACGGTGGATACAAACCGTTTTGTGAGTGGAGAATAACTGCAATGCATATTGATCCTCTGTTCGATCTCAGCCGTTCGTTTGTTTTGAACCGATGGCTGAAAATGCTTGAGCTACAGTATATAAACTGTAGTTACCTTGAGAAGGGTTTACCTATCTTGCCTTTACTTGAATTGCTGCCGCTTTTCAGTTGCGATCTGAAGAAGTTTGAGAGTTCGTGAGGTTTGTTTTCTCTCCTTGTTATTTCTTTGATCTTCTGTTTTGTTTTCTTTCACCTTCTGTTTTGTTGTATATTGGTTGAGAAAAATGTCTGACGGTAGTGACTCTCAAAACGATCACTTGAGTGGTCGTAGTGATGAGGAGACTGAGTCTGAGGGTACTCGATCTGACACTCCGTCTCCCGTTCGTGATGAAGAGGTAGATAGTCCTCAGAGTAGTGGTTCTCATGGGGCAGACTCTTCTGATGATGAATTGGTGGAGGGAGACGGCGGTGTAATGTGTAGGGTTGTAAATATGAATTATGTAAACAGGCATATCGTAGTTAGGAAAATGTATGGGTTTAGGTCGATAAGGCATTTGGAGATTAGATTTCTAGGAGACCGTTTACTTTCCCCTGATTATCGACCTAATAACCCTTTCTCAACTGTCTTTACTTTGCCCCAATTCCGTGCTGGGTTGAGGTTGCCATTGTCTCGATTGGTGGTCGACCTGTTGAATGCCATTAGGCGAGCCCCCTGTCAGATGAATGGTAATTTCTGGCGGAACATGAGGGTAATTGACGACCTCAACAAGTTGCATAGGTGGAACGTTACAGTGGAAGATGTATTGAACCACTTTAGCTTCAAACGCTCGTCGAAGGTTGAACTCTCGGGCTATAACATGCAAGTTAGGCCAGACCGTTTGCCATTAATCTATCCAGTAAGTAGCGAGCCATGGTGGAAAGATCCCATGCTGATTACTGGGTCGATTGTTGAAGGGGATATTCAGTTGCGTCATACGATTAGGCATGACGCTCGTAAGTTTGTTGTCTGTAGTACTAGGATTGTTGATTTGTCTTCCTGTTTCTGAACTTGACGTCTTTGTATTTTTTGTTGCAGCGATCCGGGACGATCATTTGATTAGAAAAAACGATCTGAAATCTGCTTTGAACTGCTTTGGTAAGTTGAGCGACGAGCGGAAGATCTCGTTTCTACCCCACCTAAAGGAGCATTTTATTCCTAAAGGTGGTCCAAAAACTGTTTGGGAGGAGCTCGAGAGGAGGAAAGCTTTGAAGAAAGCATATATGTCTGCTGTTCACAAAGCTGGGGGTGGGCGATCTGGTAGTAGCTCGCGAGCTGATGACAGTGAACGGGCTAGTGGTGGCTCGAGGCATGGAGAGAGAGAGCGTTCTGTTGGTGCTCCTCGGAGGTCGGAAAAGGGGCGACCTGTTGACAAGGATCGACCTCTGTTACAGGAACGATCTGTGGAGAGAAAGCTTCCTGTGGAAAGGGAGCGTTCTGCTGGTAGTTCTCGCCAGGTTGAAGCAATGGCCAGCCCTCCAGTCTCCGGTCCTCCCGCCTCGCTTCCTAAGGTAGGTGCCTTGGCTGGGAAGAAGAGGTCCTTAACAGGGAACCTTAAGCTGATGGAGTTCCCAGCTATGCCAGCTCCTGTTTCTTCAATGCCTTTGACGTCTCCTGGGATGTCGGCTTTGTCGAGGAAGACTGCTCCTCGGCCTTTGCAGAAAGGCAAAGGTACTTTGTCTGAATTCCGCCCCGGGCCATTTGATTATTTGGATGGTCAGGGAGAGAAGCATGTCGTTTATGATAATGACAGTGCTATTGATGACCCTTGTGTTGCCCGGGCTGTGAATGAGGGTATCGTCCTGGACGCTGATGCCCGAGCAGTGAAGTCACAGCCTTTGTTGGTGACCTGCTCGAAGATAAATGCGGCGCTGTCTTTGGTGAGTGTGAGCATAAGTCGTATTGGTCTTGTTTATGCTTTGACATTTGGTCTAAATTCTGTTGTTGGTTGCAGCTCAATGCCAGCTTCCAGGAGGTGCGTCTGGTTGCTGAGATTGGTGTTCAAGCTGAAATTGAGTTGAAGGAGCTCAACGAGAAGCTCGAGCAGGCGAAGAACATTGCTGTCGTTGTTGAGTGCAAGGTTAAGGACAGGGATGCCCAGGTCGCAGCTCCGAAGGAGACGGTAGAGCAGTTAAAGGAACGTAATGCTGCTTCTCAATCTTCTGTTGAGTACTGGCAGAGGGTATGTCAGGAGAATGAAGCGGCCTGGAAGACCTACTGCGACCAACTGGTGAAAGCTATGACGGGGTCGCCCGAAGGAGAGGAGACGCGAGGTGGTGTTGAGGGTACCTTGGCGCCAGCTCAGGACACCTCGATGGGCCCTAATGACCAGGTCGCTGTAGCCCCTGCTGAAGTTGATGCTTCTGGCGACCAGTCTACGTAGCAGTAAGCTAGCCTTGGTGTCCCTTTTCTTGTATTGGGTAACCTTGTGCAAAGTTTGCTTTTTGCACTCCTTGTTCTTGCAGTATGTCTTCTTGCACTCCTTGTACTTGGCAGAGCGCATTCTTGAGAGCCCCCTTATAATTTTGAGAGGTTGAGTGGATAATTTTGTATTTACCATCAGTAGTCAGTTTTTACTTTGATGAGCTTGTATGAAGCCCTTCTGACCAGCTAGTTTCCAGGGAGTCCTGGTAGCTCGTTCAGTAGGCAGGTAGACGAGATGAATGGCTGCAAGCAGGACGTACTGAAACAGTTCCTTTTGTATGCCTTAACTCTATTTTGCTTGTACCTGTAATTGTTAATATCTCATCAAGTAAAAAGCTAATTCAACTATTTACCTTGCATTGTTGTTCAAGTCGTTTTGTCTGCTTGAATGGGATTTGCAAACAATAAGGGACATTTGCTCGACCTGCTGGGGTTTGAGGTCGCATTCAATATAGTTGTGCTTGGGTCGTGGGAAGAGAATGACCGGTGCACCAAGTTAAGTTGCTAGTGATTTAACTTAACAAACTTTTAAATTATCAAAGGGACTAGAGTTTTGATAATTTGTAGGTCGAGGGATTGGACCTTTCGTAGCCATTCATGTTTGAGCAGAGATGAAGGCAAAAAGTGAATTTATACATTGAAATACAATGAATGGATGCTTACATTTCATTGATAAAATTTATTTAAGTGAAAAGCATTCCATGGGTTCTTAACGATCTCCCCTTCTGGTGTTTGAAGACGATAAGAACCGTTGCTCTGGACCTTTGTGATAATGTAAGGACCTTCCCAATTGGTTCAGTTTGCCAATCATGTCCTTTCTTTTATTGTGGAACATTTTCCTTAGGACTAGCTCCCCTGCCTGGAAAGTTCTTGGTCGCACACCTTTGTTATAAGCTCGCTTGAGTCTCTGTTGGTATTGCTCGAGCTTTATAGTGGCGTGGTTACGTCGTTCTTCAAGGAGGTCGACTCCAAACGACCAGGCTTGATTGTTGAGCTCAGTGTCGACTAGAAGTGATTTGGTCGTTCCAAATGTTAGTTCGGTGGGAATAACTGCTTCAACTCCGTAACATAGGCTGAAAGGTGACATCCCAGTGGACGTACGAGGAGTTGTTCTATAGGCCCACAGGATGTTTTCCAATTGCTGTGGCCATTGATCATGCTGGTCTTCGAGCTTCTTCTTCAAATTGTTTAGAATCTGTCGATTTGCAGCTTCGACCTGGCCGTTGGCTTGCGGGTATCTAGGAGTTGACCTTGAATGCTCGATTTTCCACAGGTCGTAGAATTTTTTTATATTCTTGCCAACGAACTGAGTTCCATTATCTGTGACTACTCATTTTGGTAGTCCAAACCTTGTGATGATGTTTTCCCATATGAATCTTTGGACATCTGCTTGTGTCACGTTGGTTAGTGCAACAGCTTCTACCCACTTAGTGAAATAGTCGACGGCTACTAGAACGAACCTCTTCTCAGACTTCTTTTCTTTGATCAGGGGCCCCATGATATCGAGCCCCCACATGTGGAATGGCCACGGTGCAGTGATGTTAATGAGATCATTCGGATGCTGGTGTTGCTTATCAGCGAATCGCTGGCATTCTTTGCACTTCAAAACAAATTTCTTTGCATCTTCCTTCATTCTTGGCCAGAAGTATCCCTGAGAGATCGCTTTATGGGCTAAGGTACGCCCACCGGAATGATTTCCACATTCACCTTCATGGATTTCTTGAAATATCATCTGGCCCTGCTTTGGAATCAGGCACCGTAACAACAATCCAGTTGCAGATTTTCTGAAAAGTTTGTCCTCATGGATTTTGTACATCGTGACTTTATGCAGTAATCGATTGGCTTCCTTTTTATCGGATGGCAGGACACCAGTTTGAAGGTAAACCATGAAAGGCTCCATCGAGGTCCCCTGGATGTCTGCTGGAGTTGTTTCTAGTAGGTCGGAGATTTGATGGACATCCTCTTCCTTGAAGAGATATGCGGGCTGTGAGTTGATTGCTATAGTTAGGGCCCGCGGTCTGTCTGACTCGATCTTAGATGCTAGAAATGCCAATGAATCAGCATGTCTGTTGTCGTCTCTGGGTATGTGCTCAATTGTGAAATAGCTGAGCTTGCTGATGAGCTCCTTTGCTTTGCTAGCATACCTGATTAGGTTGACCCCATTGATCTGATAGTTGTTAGTGATCTGATTGACTACCAGTTGGGAGTCGCTGTACACCTTGAGGCGAATTGCTTGTAGCTCGACGGCCATCCGTAGGCCCTGGATGAGTGCTTCATACTCGGCCTCGTTGTTGGAGGTCGAGAAGTCTAGACGAGCTGATCTCTCGAGCTGTGAACCCTCAGGAGAGATTAACACAGCACCTATACCACTTCCATTGGAATTATGGGAACCATCTACATACAGCTGCCATGTGTCTGGAGGATTGTCTTGGATTTGCCTTGTTTCAGGTTCTGGTTCCCAATTGACATCCTCTGCTGGATAGTCTACTAAGAAGTCTGCGACGACCTGGCCCTTGACGGCCAGCCGTGATACGAACTCGAATGTGTAGTCACCCAGTTCTGCTGCCCATCGAGCCATACGATCTGTTTTGTTTTTCTTTTCTAGTATGTGGCGTAATGGCTGATCGGTGATTACTTTTACTGTGTGGGCTTGGAAATAAGGTTTGAACTTGCATGCAGCGTAAAGTAAAGCTAATGCTAACTTCTCTAGAGGTGTGTACCTTATTTCGGCCTGCTGTAAGACTTTGCTTGTGAAATAGATAGGTCGCTCGACCTGGTTCTCCTCTTTAAAGAGTACTGCGCTGATCGCGAAATCTGATGTTGCGAGGTAAACGCCGAGTACATCTCCATCGTTTGGCCTTGTGAGAACTGGTGGAGTAGACAGATATGCCTTGAGATCATTGAAAGCCTTCTCGCATTCTTCTGTCCACTCATATGTAGCCCCCTTCTTTAGGATATGAAGCATTGGTCTGCACTTATCTGATGCTCTTGAGATGAACCTGTTCAGAGCTGACACCATGCCGTTGAGTTTTTGGATTTATTTTTTTGTTTTTGGGCTCGGCATGTCGATCAGGGCTCTGATCTGGTCGGGATTTGCTTCAATGCCTCGTCTGGTGACTAGGTAGCCGAGGAATTTTCCTGATGCAACCCCGAACAGACACTTTTCTGGATTAAGACGCATTCTGTATTGCCTTAATCTTTGGAATGCCTGGTCGAGATTGTACAAATGATCTCGTTCTTTGTCACTCTTTACTAGCATGTCGTCAATGTAGACTTCCATTGTTCGACCTAGGAGGTCGTCGAACATTCTGGTGACCAGTCTTTGGTAGGTCGCTCCTGCATTCCTTAGCCCGAATGGCATGACTTTGTAACAGAAAATACCTTGTTCTGTTGTGAAAGAGGTCTTTTCCTGGTCAGGCTCGTACATTGGGATTTGGTTATACCCTGAGTATGCGTCCATGAATGACAGTAGCTCGAAACCGCATATCTGATCGACTAGCCTATCGATTCGTGGTAGTGGGAATGAATCTTTAGGACAAGCTTTGTTCAAGCTTGTGAAGTCGATGCAGACCCTTGTTTTTCCATTCTTCTTTAAGACTGGTACGATGTTGGCTAGCCAGTCTAGAATATCGACCTCTCTGATGAAGTCGACCTGTTTGAGTCTATTGATCTCTTCATTGACAGCTTCATGGAATTTGGGAGCAAGTCTCCTTAGTTTCTGCTTGACAGGTCGATAATTGGGATTGACCCGTAGCTTATGGCATGCAATTGATGGATCTATTCCGGGCATATCGATATACGACCAAGCAAAAACATCTTTATTATTTGAAAGAAAATTTACAAAATTGACGAACTTATCTTCTTCCAATTCTGAACCTACATAGACATATCTTGGGTCCTCGTCTGACCCAATGTTCACACGCATGCCTGGATCGGTGCTTCCGAGACTAAGCTTGGGGAAAAGTTTGGTGGAGCTCGTTTGCTCCTTCTGTAATTGCTATTTAGCAGGTTCAGCCTTTTCTTTGGACGGGCTTTTTGACTTGTTGTTGCCCTCCTGAGCCTCTGTTGTGACTAGGCTCTTTCCTTTGTCATCAGTATCCTTGACTCCAAAGGTGGATGGTTTTGACGATGGAACAGCTTCAATGATGCCGTGGCATTCCTGTGCGGTGTTCTGATTGCCGCGGAGTTCTATTATCCCATAAGGGTCGGGATAGCGGAATACCTGATGGTAAGTTGACGGCACTCCTCTCATAGCATGGATCCACTTTCGACCTAGAATCGCATTGTATTTGCTTGCGATATTGAGGACGCTGAACTTGCTGGTTACAACGACCTTATCTTCCCTTCTGCCTACAGTGACGGGCAAAAGAATCTCACCCTTAGGGTCTTCCCTTGAACTATTGAAGCCAAGGATGGGTGTGAAATCTGGTATGAGCACTGAGTCGGGCAGCCTCATGTCCTTGAAGGTTCTATACATGAGAATGTTACATGATGCTCCAGGGTCAATGAATACCCTCTTGATAGTATAATCTGCAATCCGCAGTTCGACGACAAGGGCGTCATTGTGAGGAGTAACGACCTTGTTGAGATCGTCCTCAGTAAAAGTGATATCGGACTCTTGACGGGCAGGGATGTTAAAACGAGCTGCTCGGCCTGTAATGGAGTAGACATGATGGAGATGCTCTACTCGTCTCTTCTTATCTCGTGAGACAGGGGTGCGGTGGGATTCATCGATCATGTAGACTACATGACTATCTGATTCGCTATCGCTGTCAACTTTGTTTGCGACCTTCTTGTTGATGTGGTCGCGTAGGTCGCCTGTTGGACCTAAGTGTTTGGAGAGGCTACGCCCTCTGCTGCGTGCTGGGCTTGCGGAGGCTGCTCTGGCCTTGCTGTGGCCCCGCTTTGGTGAACGAGGAGGGGTTCTGGATCCCTTCCTCATCCTCTTGTTTGCCGAATCCTCCTGTCTGTCGAGGATCCAATTGTTGAGCCTTTTCTCATCGGCCCATGTTTGCAGTGCGCGTTTCAGAACGCGACAGTCATCAGTCTGATGACACCGTACTTTATGGACTTTGCAGTACGGGCGACCAGATGTATCCTCCAACTGTGTGAAGGCAGGAATCTTGCACCAATGGTTGTGCTTGATCCTCTCATAGATATAACCGGCTGGTCGCGTAAACCGGTGATACTCTCGCTGCTCGGTAGGCAACGACTTAGCTTTGAACCTCTTTCCTTCTGATCGAGGTCGCTTGGTTGAGCCAGACTCAATGTTGTTGACTACATGGTTCTTCTCCCTCCCAGTGAGGGCTTCTTCAAGCTTTATATAACGATATACCTTCAGATAGAGCTCGTCAAGTGATGAAGGTCTCTTCATTGCCAGAGACTTGTGGAGGTCGGACCCTTGGGTCAGACCGTGAGTGATTGCGATGGTTGCAAAGGTCTCGTGTTCCTTCGCGAAATCCTGAATGGAATGTAATTCGGATTTAAATCGAGCAAAAAATGTGCTAAGAGACTCACCATCTTGCTGCTTGACTTTGAATATGGAATCGATGGTGACAGGGCATTTCTTGTTATGGATGTAAAAGATGACAAACTGTTTTTCGAGCTCTGCGAACGAGCTGATTGATCCTGGCTTCAATCGATGAAACCAGTCGAGAGCTGGTCCGGTGAGGCTGGACTGGAACAGCAAACACAAAAGATGATCTTCCTTGATCAGTGGGAGAGACTTCCGGAATCCCTTGACGTGGTCGGTTGGATCTCCTACTCCTGCATACTGGTCAAACTTGGGGGCATTCAGCTTGTTAGGCAAATCGTGTTCCAGGATCTCCTTAGAGAAAGGAGACTCCTGAAACTGCTGGAGTGATTGGACAGCAAGTTGCTCTGCAGTGTGATTCTTGGAACGGTGGAGAAGGGCCTGTGATGCTTTGAACTCCGCCAGTTGTTGACTGAGTTGCTCGAATTTTTGATTGGAATCGTCAGTGGGAACGATTCCATGTCCGCTACTTTCACCCTGCTGGGGGTTGGTTTGTGCAGCTTTGAGGCGTGCATTTTCTTCCTGCAAAGCTGTGATTTGAGCATGCAGATCATTGATAGTTAATTCTGTGGTAGTCATTTGAACAGATGACTTTTGATTTTGGGTGGGAGGGTTTGGGTTTTCGATTATATCGAATTCCTTGCAGTCGGCGCCAAATGTATTAACCTATTTCTAGATTAATGCACTGCTGGGTCAGGTCGCTGGGAAGACTTGACCAAATGGGGATGTTTGAGATCGGGGTGGCTGCACCTCGTTGAGATTGAGATTGCCTACGTACTCTAGCTCGGGGGAATTGAACTTAGAGATCAAGCCATCGTAGTTCTGTTTATATAGAAAATAGAAGGGGGTGGATCGTGGATCTTGCAGATTCTTCGCCATCATAATGAGGATTAAATGAGTAACGCGCGCGGATCATCCCTGTGAATTAATTATGTAACTGATGAGAATATTCTGTGCATTGAATGAGAGCACGTGTGTATAACAGGTCGCTGTTCGTTGCGTGGTCGGGTCGCTTCGGTCGAGCTGCTAGCAGGTAGAGATCGTGGCGACCTGATGAGTGGATGACTGTGCCACGTGGCTGCTTTTGATTCGTCGGAGTATGTAGTACCCTACAATTGAAAGAACCAACTGGAGGGAGCTTATATTAATGGAGACGAGACAAAGCCGAGCCAAAAAACAAAACATAAACCCATGCATGCTGCAACACATACAGGGCCAAAATATCTTAACTCGGAAAGCCAAAAAATCGAAATTTGAGGCAGTGAGTCAACCCCCGGCCTTCATGTTTGGCTTATGGCTTATGGATAGGATGATAGCCTTCAGGCCTAAATATGTTCAGAAAAATTATGCCAAAAACAATGATCAAAATTCGAAACCACAATATTTTCTTGTATATAGAAATGTTACAAGCTAAACATGGCAAGAAAACATTTCCAATAATTAATGAGCGAATAAATCAAGATAATTCATAGTTTTATAGTATTTGCTTCCTTAGCTATGGCGTGAGTCAATTCTTTGTGTTTTGTTCTTCGGCCCTCAATGTTGAATTTTTTTGCTTATGGTGAACTATAGAGGACTGTCAGAAAACCACCTATCTATCATGGCAAGACACTCCTGGGGTTTGAACTCTGGAGCTGTATGTCCTGCTCCCTGTAGAAACAAAAACACTATGTTAGATTAATTAGATCCTCTTGACGCTCATTTGTAAAATCATGAGAAAGGTATGTTCTTGCCTTAACAGTTGCAAATGTCAAGAGCTTATCGTATGTTCTTGTGTATCTACATCGACATAACGGCATTTTAGTTATCTGATTTTATAAAGAATATTGTGGAATTCATATTTTGTGTGGAAAGTGTAGAAAGTATCGTCATGTATAAACCTACCCTGCAACTTGAGCATCGAGGAACCATGGTCGCCAATCATCAGTGATGGATAAGTTGAGGGATTTTATCCAAGCAAGAGTACCAATGTACGGAATATTCATGTCATGGTCACCACTGCAAGGCAAAAACAAATTGACTAATAAAGGGCTAACACAAATATATACTAGAAGCTCATGCAGTTCTGCCAGAAACGGCCAAACATATTAGGTTAGCTAATTCAAACTGAATTTAACACGTTGAATTAACTAAATTTAGCATCCACACATAAGGGATGGTGAGAAAAGATAGAACCGGGATATTACTTGTATATCAAAGCGCGATAACCTCTATTGTGTAGATTCAGATGATTAATGACAGTACTTTTGAAGTCATATATGTAAGGCGAGATAATACTGCACCTCTTCCATGAACCTACTGTCCCCTGAATGACATGACTGAATATTAGAATTCAATCAAGAGTCTCCCACTGTGGTATGTGAATATATTTGTGAAATAGTCATACCTTCCTGATATGGAGAGCATTACGAACTATTTCATTATTTGCCCAGGAGTATGCAGGCAGATAATTATAGGCCTGTACATGGTGAATGTTCAGTAAATTGAGTATGTCTGAAGATGATTACGCATAGGGGAGAGACAGAGAGATGGAAACTTACTCTGCACCCATATTCAGGGAGTTTGGCCTCCAATATTATATTTTCTAAGTCTTCTTCAAGGGATCTCCGAATTTCTTTTATTCCATTTGGCTTCGGTGATGCAAACTCGCACTTGCGGTCCAAAATGTATTCCTGATTTACCCATTCGGTGCACTGCAGAGGAAAACAGCACTTCAAGTTTTCAACTCCTTGACAGTTCAACAAGAAGTCAACAACCAAGAGAGAGAGAGAGAGATTCCTTGCTTCCCACCTTTCTGACAGCTTCAAGATTATTGGTACATTCCATGTTTCCTGAATCCACAGTCACATAGTTCCCTTTGCAACTTCGTTTGGCTAACTGTAAAGGTAGAACATCCCAAGGAGCAGATGCAAATTAAATAACAATGAGCATGTTATACAAGCACATGATTAAATAACATTAGAAAGAATTGTGATCGAGGAATGAAGTTACCTGAAAGAGTTCATCTGATACCAATGCCATTCGATGAGCGAAAGGGATCCTTGCATTAAAATCATAATTCTCATCTGTCAAAGCATTTCCCTGTATATACCCCTGGTAATATTTTTAAAGTACTTTAGCCCAAGAGAAATCAATTAATAAAAAGGGTTTCAGAGGAAATACAAGTGATTCAGTAGAAAACTGAAGTAAATTTTGTTCTTGATAAAGGAAAAATTAGGTCCAACAAAAATACAGGTACAAATCTTTGAAAATGTACCTTCAAATTGATGGCTGGTTTTTGCTGTGATTCAATACCTGCACATCATCGTCATCAAAACTCTAAACAATGGCATGCATATAGAGATAGTTGATCAAGCAAAGATATAAAATTTAATTTCAGTCTGCAAAACCTCACCATTTACTATTTCTTCGACAATGAGTGGAATAACCGCGCCACTAAATGAATCACCAGCAACATAAAACGGATTTTGTTGGAACTCCGGGTGATCATCCAACCACTGTCCATATCGAAAAACCAATTACTACTACACAAAGTAATAAAAATACATAAATGAAGTATTAACTTTTGATGATTATGCTGAGTTTTATGAAAGGTCAGTATATAGACAAACAAAAAGAATCTATATATACTGTTCACAACTTGAGATAAACTTCTACTTGTGTCTTTTCTATTCTTCTAACTACTTTTGTGAATATCCCGAATCACTAACATAGTTTTCATATGTACTACTTAATGGTCTTTGAAGGGACTCTCACCTTAAGTATAAAGGAATATGCTTGATCCACTGATTTTGTGATGCCGGTTTGCCAACCTTCGGAACTCTTTGAATATGAAAACCCAGTACCAACAGGTGAATCTAGAAAAATAATGCTGCAGACCTGGAAGTTCATTGCAACCACCAAGGAACAAAACAAATGAAAGTGTTCATCGAACAATAGTCCAAAAAATCTTAGTGAAACAAACACCAAAAGGTGTGTCACAATTTCATACCTTTGTCCAAGAATATGGATTTAACACAAGTGGAGGCATGCTCCCGTCTTTCCCTAAAGGTTTGAAAGTAATTGGACCTGCACCAACAATCCTTGATATGTATCATTCATAAGATACTTTGTCATAGACCATTTCTTGGACATGCATCTGATCGCTATAATGGTTAATTACGATGTACATTCACGGTTCAAAGTATATCATAGACCATTTCTTTTAACTATAGTTGGAGGTCCTCTAAACTTATCTATGCCAGAAGTGCAGATATATAGAGGTCATGTTCTTATTGCTTTAAAGCCTAAAAATGGAATATAAGAAAGTTTTAGAACAAGTGTGCACCTGTTTCATAAAGAAGTGCACTGAGATCAGAGCAACCAGGACCTCCAGTGAACCAAATAATAACAGGGTCCTCTTTGGGGTTTCGTTCTGACTCAATGAAGTAGTAGAATAGTTGCACATCATCTGCCTCATCCACACCAATGTATCTGCATAACCAACATAATTTCATCAAATCTAATCATTTAACAATGAAAATGATTTTATTTTGACAAGTAAGAAATGGGGAAACTTATTATCTTCCCTAAATGGGGTAATGCCGTATGCGGACTACACCAGATTTAGGACCATCATGCCATGGTGATGGGAGTTTTAATCGAAAAAGGCTATGATACTAAATATGACAAGCTATTAATCTCCTGACATCAATATGATTCACAAAAATTCCAACTATAGAATCATTCTTAAATATGATGCTAAATTCGACAAATTTATGTCACTAATAGTGCTATTGTAAACTAACTTTAGCATTTTTGAGGATAGGATGGTGGTATTATGGTATAGCACTATAAAGTATAAAATGAAACCCAAACTAGCAATATTGTCCAAAAGTCCCAAACCATAAGGTATCAATGAAAGTTAGACATATATGTTCAAAAATCAAAACTGTATGGATGCTAAAAAGGTAAAAATGTTCTGTACACATAAGGCAAGTGTTTTGCTTATAATTTGTGCCTAGCAAATTCATAAAATAGACCAAATTTAGAGCTGCAATTAATAACTTGGATGATTTTTCGATATACCCAAGTGTCGAAAAAGATAACCAAGGAGTTTATAATCAACATATTAAGAGATCGAATGAACAATGGTGGTGGAAAAATGAAAAGTGCAACTTAACTGACCCAGTTTCAAGTTGGAATGGGAGGGGACCTTGGAACCCTGGTAATGTCTTTACTTTGGAAAAAGATGAGCTTGCTAGTACTCCAAAAGATAAAGAAGAAGTGAAGACAAGTAGTACTAGTAGAAGTAGAACAAGCAGATTACCCATTTCAAATGCAAATTCTCAACAGCTTCCCATTTCAAATGCAAATTCTCAACAGCTTCAAACATTTCTCAGAATAAAGAGTAAACCAAGCTACTAGAGTGAATGGAAGTGACAGTTCTTGGTTGGTTTGGGCTACTTGCGTGCTTCAGCCTTCAGCTACCAGGTTTGTCATAGCTACCAATTTAGATGGGACCCACAGTTTTAGCTGGGTCCTACTGTAGTTTTGGATGTACTACTGTAGTTTAGTTAGATTGAAGAGAAGACAAGAAGTAGTAGTAGTAGTAGTAGTAGTAGAAGTAGAACAAGCAGACTACCTACCCAATTCAAAATGCTCAGCTGTTTGAAACATTTTTCAGTCTGAAAAGTATATGACAGTTTGTATTCAGTCTTCATGGATTCTGATTATGTAATTAATTTGATAAGATTCGAGATTTTGAAGTGATTATGTTTTTAGTACATAGACATCATTTCAACATTTAATCCAGGGCCTTAGATAGTGTGCAGAAAATGATTGGAGTAAACACTAGCTTTATAGCAGTGTGTGCCTTGGTATATTTATCTGCAGCTAAAAGCTAGGAAGAAGTTGCATGACTGTGCTAACCAGTAATCCTAAAGAGCCAAAATTTTCAGAAGATCAGGGAGCCAGATTTGCGGTTTGCTTTGGCGACTCCAGGCCAACCTGGATTACTAAATGGGAGTCTCCCTTTGCTAGATATCGTAAATTTGATTAGCTGAAGTTAGGGGCCTGTCCCAACTCAATTCCTTTTGTATTATTTGCTGATAGATGACCAGTGTTTATTTTGGTTGAACGCTCAGTTCACCGAGATCAATCCATAAGTATTTTCCTGGCGGTCTCAGCATTATAGTGTACTTCCACCAGTAGTGCATTGTGGGTGTGTATGTTTTCATTCAGCAAAAACTGTCTCATCAGCCAATCCTCATTACCAAGCTGCTACAACTACATTAATGAATTAAGATTAAACATGTAACATATGAAAGATAAAATGGTCTTGGAACACAAAATAGTTCAATATAGGTCCAAAAGAAGCTTTAGAGAATTTTTTTATATTTTTTATTAGAAAGTGAATAAGTACACTCTTACTAATTAAAAACAACCAAATAAGTGAGCTCACTCCCAATTATAAAGGATTGTGAGATAGCCACCTACTAAACATAGGAAGACATTCCTTAGGCATGTACTCAGGAGCGGTATGCCCTGCTCCCTGCAAAAAGTAAAATACATATACGCTAGATTAGATCAAATACTAATTTCTTAGGTGTTTGTACCAAAACAATCGAGCGATGTTATATTGTTACCTTCACAGTCGCAAATGTCATGCCGTTCGAATATGTCCTTGTGTATCTACATGAATGTAATTAACACTCTTAATAAGAAAATTCAAAAGAGACGATTGAGGGTTTGAGATTACATTTTCTTAAAAACGCAAAATAAAACTTATAATGAGTACCCTGCTACTTGATCTTGGACGAACCAGGGTCTCCAATCGTCAATTATGGAGTAGTTGAGTGATTTTATCCAGGCTTGAGTACCCAAGTAAGGAGTCAATAGGTCATGGTCACCACTGAAAGAAATGAGAAAAAGAAGGGAATTAAAATGGTACTTGCAAACTGAACTAATCTATACCCTGGCCGAAAAGAACATATCATCCTAGAAATGTGAGAAATCTACTATCCTGTCAAAGAACATGAAACAACCTAAGTTAACGACTTTCCCTTAGCACTCCTTTGGTAAAATAGCCTAGTGATCCATGCTTGTTAGCCTAGTGTCCTCGTAGTTTACAATTTCATTTTAATGATCATACTCTTATGGAGGTATGTGATTCTGTTCTGCTCAATACTAAGTAGGATCTCTCCTAACAGCATCAACTTCTCATTAGAAAAGAACTCGAGCAAAAAGGAAAAATCATCTCATTCCTCCCTGTCAAAGGCTAGCCTACTAGTTGTGTGTAGTTGTGTAGTTTGAGCAAGTATTTGCATACTTCATTGAAGACAGAAGCCGTTCGAAAGTGAGATAGAAAAGTTATGAAATGGCTGCAAAATGGACTACATCAATGTGCCTAAGTGGATAAACTACTATGATAACACAAGTGTCACCCTGTTTGGAATTTGAAGTTGCTAGACACCATATCAAGTACTTCATGTTCTAAATCTTGTCGAGAGTACAAACGGACTAATTCTTTATACTGTTGGATATGGTCTGTTTTAATAAAAAAAAAAAATTCATATTTGAATACTCTTTAATTTACTTGCTCTTCCAACATATGAAATTTTTCTTCAGACCAAAAAAAGGCGTTTTAGTTCAACTGCCTAGTGCCTAAGTAGCTGCTTAACCCATTCAGTTGTTGAAAAAACTACTTATTTGTGGATTAAGCACTCAAAGAAATGACTTTTTACCTATCATAATTAACCAAAGTAAGCTTTAAAGGCTAGGCAATAGGTATTATATCGAGAGATTGTTGTATGCAAGTGATCGTTCTGGCAGTTGGGCTCAACTGGTAAAACCTTTGGGTGATGATACTAGAGGTCTGGGGTTCGAATCCCGCCAGCATTACAGAGTTACTGATCTCATTAAAAACAGGCTTACCACACCATTTTAGCGAATGAGCCTGTGGCTCAATGGTAGCACCCCTCTCACAAAGTGGAGAGGTCGTGGGTTCGAAACACATCAACAGCGGATTGTTGATATAAGTTTCCACACGTAATTTAAAAGGGGTAGGGGTCCCCTCAACCTCGCTTTCCAACCAAAAAAAAAAAAAAAGTGATCGTTCTCACCAACCTCTGACTGAATTTCAAGGAAACGATCTCTGAATACTCAAAGTTTCATATCTGAAGCGAGTTTTCAAGAAAACTTCTTGGGGTTTAGCAAAAGCCGCTCTACGAGGTTGTATCGATTGGTTGAAAGGCCTGAAAGAGAATGTTGTTCTGGCCTTCTGGGTCCCACAAATGACAAACTGTGATGGGTTGAGTCACTGAAATAGTGGAGAATCAGTCATTGATTTTAACTACCAAGATTTGGCAAGAAATGACCCTTGTAAATGCTCTCTTACTTATCTTCACACTCACACAAAAAAAAAAAAAAAAACAGAGACAAGAGCTGATGATAGGTCAACAATATGGAGATATTACCTGTATATTAAAGAGCGGTAACCTCTCTTGCTGAGATTTTGATGATATATTAAAGTACTATCGACGTCCTTTTTGTAAGGCAAACCACCCTGGTTGTTGCACCTTATCCATGTCTTTGTTGTTCCCTGAGCGTCCAGAATTCCAAATCAACTAATGATATCCTATATATATATATATATATATATATATATATATATATATATATATATATATATAGTGGTACCTAAATAGCTGCGAAATGATCATATATACCTTCTTGATATGGAGAGCACTACGAACATTATCATCATTGGCCCAGTAGTATGAAAGCAGATAATTGTAGTTCTGTACATATTAAAAAGGTCAGTTGAACTAAGAATATTTCAAATTGTCTACACATGTATGAAAGTATTCTGTAACAAATTTATGTATGCATGCAGAGAATTCACGTGTTATTTGGGCCCCGGATCAGCAAAGACTTACCCTGCAACCAAACTCAGGAAGTTGAGATTCAAAGCCAAAATTTTCAAAGTTTTGTCCAAGAGATCTTCGGTTTCCTTGAATCTCACTTGGCTTATTAGCTAAGACAAATATGCAGTTGCGCTCCAAAACATGTTCAACTTTTAAGTCTTTGGTGCACTGTAAAAAGAAAATGAGTCATAATTTAGACTATCATGCCCTGAACATTAAAGGGCATAACCAAGGATGCTAAAAAGTTAAGAAATCTCCTTCTACCACCTCTGAAACAGTTTGAAGATTCTTAAGACATTTGATATTTCTAGAGTCTACCATCACATACTCCCCTTTGCAATTTCGTTTGGTTAACTGTAAAAAATAACATATCCTAATGATCAGTACATAAACATGAGAAGGTTTCCATGGATAGTATTCATTAAGTTTGGAAGGTATTGCAGAAAATAGAAATATATACCTTGTAGAGTTCATCTGATATAAGTGCCATTCTATGAGAGAACGGAATCTTTGAATTCTTATCGAATTTTGCATCTGTTACTGGGTTCCCCAATATATATCCCTGGTAATATTTCTGAAACACTTTACAATTGACCAAGAACTTCAAGCTTTTTTTAAGCAAATAAAAAATTTATCGATTCAGATCAGGATACTCAAAATTATAGCTCAAGTGTCGGTGGACAACTAGAAAAGAACAAATTATGTAGCTAGATTTCTTTTTTTTTTTTTTTCGGTACGTATAATAGAAATTCGAATCAACCGCATGGAGTCAATTAAATGTGTTTTATGTTACTTCTATCGCTAATTTTGTTGCGTAAAATGACCACCAATTGGATGAATGAGAAATAAAAAATAGAATTTAAACTTTAACAGATCCACAAAGCAAACATGTGACAGAAAAATGTACCTCCAGATTGATAACTGGTTTGTGCTGCATCATAATACCTGCAGCATCATCGATTCATCGAGAACATATTAAGCAGGGGAATGCATCTGAAGGAAGCTAATTTGGCAAAATTGATGACCAATGTTCAGTGATTTTAGCCAATAAACCTCACCAGTTGCTATTTCTTGGACGATGATTGGAACAACCATGCCAGCATATGAATCGCCACCTATGTATACTGGATGTTTGCTGAATTGTGGATGATTGTCCAACCACTGCCAATAAATCATTTTAATACGTAAGTAAGGAGATATGAAATGTGATCTCAAAAGATATGCAACCACATGACTTAGTGGGTGTACTCAAGCAAGGGGAAAACTGTGCGTGCGGAATGTAAACTTTGGGTGTTTTAGTGCACCAGTTTTAGTGAAAGAAGTTTATAATGTAAACTGGAATATGAGCAGTTACAATCCTTCGATTGACAATTACTAAATGATTGAATGAACGTCTTAGCTATGATGCCTCCATATATATACTAAAAAAAAAAAAATAAGGTAATCATCAAAGGGCGGTATCGAGACCCATACCATCAATCTCACTATCAGAAATCAACTCGTTCATTCTACTTTTGGTTTTTGTAAAAAAAATTTAAACTATCAAGCAGTACTTTACATACAATTTTTTTATACCAATATCTATCAGTTTATGAAGGGCCTTCAACCTTTTTCAAAAATTTGTATGTTTGTTTAGCTGATTTTGTGTCAGAACTGTTCCATCCATGCGAACTTGTTGAGTATGAGAATCCACTACCAACGGGTTGATCAAGAAAAACAATGTTTGAGACCTGGAATTTTATCACCAACACAAATGAGCTACGCCAAAATAACCAGCAATCAAGGTTATAATTAATACAAACTGGGATTGTTTCGAATGTTTTACACCTTTGTCCAAGCGTATAGATTCGAGTAAAATGTAGGCAAGCTCCCATTGTACTCTACTATATTGAAAAGTATCGGACCTACATGAATGAAAATCACTCAGGTTACGCTCATGAAGGTAAGGTTTGAGATTATTTCGAATTGTGATAAACAGCAGAATGATATATAGTATAACTGTTTGTCAGTAGTGTATGCCAATCAAATAAAATAAAGCATACATAGAACTCTATTTTTTTGTATTTCAGGCATAAAGTAGAGTACTATGCACAATTGACTACTTTTATTCAAATCTGCTTTAAAACTACTATTTGTATGTAAAGTGGTTTGAAGCAAAATGAAGTATCTATGTTGCGAGTGCACTTATAAAAGTGAACACATTTATTTTTCCCATTTCCAAATCTAAATATTAGAAATGGAAAGAAACAGAGCACCTATTTCATAAGCAAGTCCAGTGAAAGATGAGCAGCCAGGGCCTCCCGAGAGCCAAAATATAAGTGGGTCCTCTTTGGGGTTTCGTTCTGACTCGATAAAATAGTAAAAGAGTTGAACACCATCTGACTCATCCACACTAATGTACCTGAATAGGGAAGACATCTTCATTTAGATCTTCGGCTTGACATGCAATTGTAAATTCTACTTTCAAACAAGAATTATTTTCCAAAAACATTCATGACAACAATCTAAGGGTGTGTTTGATTGGTATAGCGCATACCAATCAGACACACCCTTAGATTTTCCACATGATTTTGATGTTTGGCTTATCAATGCTATCTAGTTCAATTAGACTGTTGCCTAATGCCCTAATGGTAATCAGCTGATGTCCTTGTGACCGGCACAACTTAGGATCAAAGAAGTTATTGGGCATTTAAGCGTGCTGAAAGGAATTTGAATATAAGTTGATTACTATGTTTGATTCTACTCATCTAATGTATAGGACCATGGAACTAAATTGGTATGTGAACATACCTGTTTGATTCCTATGAGGAAATAAGATATATATTGCAGTGGAAATGATTTTTGAGAAATGAATTTGAACTTTTTAATTTCGGTGTGGAATTGACTAGTAAATATTGAAACATAGTGTATGTATATATCAAAAATATAATCAAAAATCAAGAAAAAAAAAAAATGAAGAAGATCAGACTTGATGTTTATGAAATTAACATGAAGAATAAGAAATTACTCACCCAGTTTCAAGTTGAAATGGAAGGATACCATCAAAACCTGGCAATATCTTGACTTTGAAGGGAGAGCTTGCTATAGTGAAAAACAAATGAGGAAGAAGAAGAAGAACTAGAAGAATCAATTGCATGCAAACCAACACCATGGTTGTATTAATAAATTATTCTAGCATCGGGAGTGGGAAATTCATTAATTTCTCTACCTTAGTTCCCAATTAATCACTTATTTTACAGTACTCAAACAACTTATCTGTTCCACCTTATCAGCTTCTTTACACATCAGTTATCTAGAACTAGATTGATCTACCTTAGTTCTCAATCACTTATTTTACAGTCAAACAACCTATCTGTTCCCCACCTCATCAACTTCTTTACACATCATCTTATATACTGTAGTACTGTACAATACGAGTAATAGTTATTCTAGCACTGATGGAAAAGCTTAACAATTATGTGAAGCTTAACTCTGATGGATGGAACTGGATATGGAGGTTTAGTAAGAAATTCCCAGGGACAGATCCTTCTCGTATGTACTGTATAGTGGCAATACAGATGTGAGAAATGTTATGTGCTTAGAACTGCAGGGCATATTGGAGGGGTTGAAGGTCTGTACTCAGTTAGGGAAAGGCAAGTTTATCATCGCTCATTGACTGCAGTACATGGGCAACAAGTCGTCAAGTCCTTGGTATAGCAAAGGAATTGTGCAAGAGATCCAGGAAATATGTTGACAGTTAGAAGATTTTAAATGCATACAAGTGTTCAGAGACCATGCATACAAGTGTTCAGAGACCGTGCCGCAGACTACCTGGCAGGGTTAAATGGTCCTAAAGGATGGACAAGGTTCACTGAACCAATGGATGAAACCCTTACTACTCTTGTCCAGAGAGATAGGGATCATGTGATATTTCACAGACTATGTAGAGAGAGATCACTATGTCAGGCTATTCCCTGATATCAGGATATAATTTATTTTCTGTTTATTAATACACACACACAAAAAAAACTGCTTGCTTTTGTATTAAGACTAGCACTGCGAGTTTACTAGTCTGTATTAAGAATTCCCCATTTTTTATTTTTTTTTTCAACTCAAACAAATACTCCCAAGATTTTATGGAGATCCAGTTCAGTAGCAAAGAAGGGTAGAGGTATGGCAACCACAATGAGACTAGTTTACTCAAGAGATTCATGAAACCCTTTCTATGGACTGCTTCTTTTTTTGGTGCCACCACCTTGGTTGTGTAATAGTATGGGGTATATAGGTTTTAGTACATGTAACTTGGTCCGATTTAATAGCGTAATTAGGTTTTCGATGTAATAATACCATAATACCATCAGATGTAATAGTACTGTCAGTCTTGACAGGAAGGCGTACCAAAGCCTAAATTGAACCAAGACTTAATTCACCTGTTATTAACAGGTACCAAAACCTAAATACCCCTTAATAGTATTGTATATGATGTAAGTAGAGTGGGTACTGCTCGTTTAATACCAGATAAATCATAAAGTAAAATTTGTGGCCGATTGTCCACACAACCACCTCAGAAAGTTTAATGCAGTGTTGTAAAGGAAGATCTTCTGAATGATTTGTAAGTAATAAAGCATTCATTCTACTGTAACATATGAAAGACGAAATGGTCATTAACATTAAAATAGTTCAATATAGGTCCAAGAAATATATTTAGAGTGGGTATTCATTTTTTTTTCTTTTAAAATTAGAGAGCGAATAAGTCCCTCTTACTAACTGAAAAGAACCATTTAAGTGAGCTCGATCATTCCCAATTACAAAGGATTGTGAGATAACCACCTACTAAGCATACCAAGACATTCCTTAGGCATGTACTCAGGAGCCGTATGCCCCGCTCCCTGCAAAAAGTATCGTAAAAATACACTATATAGATCATATAATAATTTCATAGGCACTGGTGCCAAAACAAGACATCGAGCAAAGTTACCTTCACAGTGGCAAATGTCATGTGGTTCGAATATGTCCTCGTGTATCTACATGAATATAATCAACACTCTTAATAAATAATTCAAAAGAGACGACTGGGGGTTTGAGATTAACAGTTTGTTATAAAAGCAAAATAAAAGTTATAATGAGTACCCTGCAACTTGATCTTGGACGAACCATGGTCTCCAGTCGTCAATTATGGAGTAGTTGAGTGATTTTATCCAGGCTTGAGTACCCAAGTAAGGAGCCAATAGGTCATGGTCACCACTGAAAGAATTGAGAAAAAAAGAGGGAATTAAAATGGTACTTGCAAACTGAACTTAGGATACGGAAAAAAAAAACTTCTGAATGAGCATCTGGTGTCATGCGCATAGAGAAAACTAACCTATAAGTCTATAACCTTGGCCAACATATCATCCTTGACATGTGAGAAATAGACTATGGTGGGGATGTCAAAGAGGGCATCAATGAACAAGAAAGAACCTAAACAACTTTCTCTTAGCGCTCAATTGGTAAAATAGCCTAATGATCCATGTGTGGTAGGCCTATAGCCTAGTGTCGTAGGTTAAAACTTTGCTTAAAAGATCATATGCTTATGGCAGTATGTAACTCTGTTCTGTTCAATACTATAGGTAGTTTGTAATGAACCATCAACTTTTCATTCAGGAAAAAAAAATTAAAAACCCCTATCCTGCCTCCCCGTTGACAGAGGATAGCCAACTAGATGTGCAGTTTGAGCATCTATGTCAACGTGCCTAAGTGACATGGGATACGATCAGAAATACTTAAGCACTCCTAATAAGCATTTATGTTCTGAATCTTGTCGAGAGTACTAATTGACTAATTCTTTATACTGTGGGATATGGTCTACCTGCATAAAAACTTTCACATTTGAATGCTCCTTTACTTGCTTTTCCAGCGTAGGGGTTGTTTTCTTCCAGAAAAGAGACTGTTTCTTTTTCAACTACTTAGTGCCTATGTTGCTGCTTAAGCCATAAATTTGTTGATAAAACCACAAATTTGTAGCCTACCGCTCAAAGAAACTAATTTTACCTAACACAATTAACCAAAGTGAACTTAAAAGGCCTGGGCGATAGTTATTATTTCAAGAGATCCTTCTATGCAAGTGACTGTCTGGGCTTCTCACTGATCTCTGACAATTCGAGGAAATACCCCCACAAACTGTGATGGACTGAGTCACCCATATGGTTGAAAATAGGCCATTGATTTTCACTGGGTAACCGAAGATTTAGCAAGAATGGAACCTTGCAAAACCTCTCTTACTTTTTTTACACAAAAAAATAATAGAGATGGGAGCTGATAGGTCAATATGGAGATATTACCTGTATATTAAAGAGCGGTAACCTCTCATGCTGAGATTTTGATGATATATTAAAGTACTATAGACATCCTTTTTGTAAGGCAAACCACCCTGGTTGTTGCACCTTATCCATGTCTTTGTTGTTCCCTGAGTGTCCAGAATTTTAAATCAAGTTATTATTTCCTATCGTGGTACTTAAGTAGCTGTGAAATGATCATACCTTCTTGATATGGAGGGCACTACGAACGTTATCATCATTTGCCCAATAGTATGAAAGCAAATAATTGTAGTTCTGCACGCATGTTGAAGGTCAGATGAACTACGAATATATCAAACTGTCTAAGCATATGAACATATATGTACTAATAATGTACATGGATAGACTTACCCTGCACCCAAACTCAGGAAGTTGGGATTCAGGGTCAAAACTTTGGAAATTCTCTCCAAGAGATCTTCGGTCTCCCTGGATCCGATTTTGCGTATTAACTAAAATAAATATGCAGTTGCGCTCTAAAACATGTTCGACTTTTAAGTCTTTGGTGCACTGTAAAAAGAAAATATAAATCTTGAACGTTAGAGGTTATAACCAAGGATGCTACAAAGTTAAGAATCTCTTTCTCCCACCTCTGAAACAGTTTGAAGATTCTTAAGACATTTGACATTTCTAGAGTCTACCTTCACATACTCCCCTTTGCAATTTCGTTTGGTTAACTGTAAAAAAAAATAAAAAATACTAAGGATCAAATGCACATAAAAATGAGGTTGGTTTCCATGGATGGCATTTATTAAGTTTGGAATGTACTGCAAGAAATGGAAATATAAACCTTGTAGAGTTCATCTGAAATAAGTGCCATTCGATGAGAGAACGGGATCCTTGAATTCCGATCGAATTTCTCATCTGTTCCTGGGTTCCCCAGTATATATCCCTGGTCAAATTGAAACACTTTACAATTGACCAATATCTTCATGCTTTCTTTTAAAGCAGATAATCAATGTGTCGATTTAGATAAGGATGCACAAGCAATTTAAAGTGCAAGTGTCCGTGGACAACAAAAAAAAAGTTAGCTAGTATTTTTTTTTTTTTGGTACATACATAAAAGAAATTAGAATCAACAGTATGAATTGAATTAACATATTATCGTTCGTTCTAGGGCTATTTTTGTTGTGTAAAATGAGAACTAATAGGATCAATTAGAAAAGGCGAAAAAAGTCGTCTTTAACAGACAAAACAAAAACGTGACAGAAAAATTTACCTCCAGATTGACTATCGGTTTGTGCTGCATCATAATACCTGCCTCATTATCAAAAACATGTTAAGCCGAGGCATGCATCTGAAGGAAAGTTATTTGGGAAAAGTGATTATTAATGTTCAGTGATCTAAACCAACAAACCTCACCATTTGCTATTTCTTGGGCAATTATTGGAACAACAATGCCAGCATATGAATCACCACCTATGTATACTGGATTTTTGTTGAATTGTGGGTGATTGTTGAGCCACTGCCAATAAATCATTTCGATAAGGAGATATGAAATGTGACCTAGAAAAATATGCAACCACTTATCTTAATGGGTGTACTTAAGCAAGGGGAAAACAGTGCGTGTGGAAGGTATACTTTCGGTGTTTCACTGCACCAGGTTTAGTGAAAGAAGTCCATTTTGATTTAAGCATATACACCCATATAATGTAAACATCTTAGCTATGATTACTCAAAGAGCGATATGGACCAACAGGATCAATCTCACTATCAAAAATCAACTTTTTCATTCTCCTTTTAGTTGTTGTAAATCTTCTTAAAACTCTCATGGAATACATTACATACAAAAATTTTATACCAATGTCTATGAAGGGCCTTCAACCTTTCTCAAAAAACTGTAAGTTTGTTTAGCTGATTTTGTGTCAGTGATGTTCCAGCCATGCGAACTCGTCGAGTACGAGAATCCAGCACCAACTGGTTGATCAAGAAAAATAATGTTTGACACCTGGAATTTTATCACCAACCCGAATGAACAAAGTCAATGAATATAACCAGCAAGCAAGGATATAAAAGTTCATTTTTATAAAAACTGAGATGGTTTCGAATGTTTTACACCTTTGTCCAAGCATATGGATTCAAGTAAAGTGTAGGCAAGCTCCCATTGTACTCTACTATATTGAAATGTATTGGACCTAGATGAACACAAATAACTTGGGTTAAGGTTATGAAGGCAAGGTTTGAGATTGGTAAACAGCAGTATGAACATAAAAACTATAACCTGCATGTTATTGTTGATATAGCAAAATCACGCACATTTCATCTCAGTAATGTATGTCAATCAAATAAACTGACCACAGATGGAAATCCATTGTTTTGTATGTCCAGGCATGACGTAGATCGAGTACTAGGCACAGTGGAATACGTTTTTTTTTTTTTTTTTTCCGACTATTTAAGAGTTAAAACTACTATATGTAAAAGTAGTTTGAAGCAAAATGAAATCAACCATGTTGCCAGTGCATATATAAAAGACAACACATTTTCTTATTTTCCTTTTCCAAATTTAAATGTGAGAAATGGAATGAAACAGAGCAAAACAGAGCACCTATTTCATAAACAAGGCCAGTGAAACCGGAGCAGCCAGGGCCTCCCGAGAGCCAAAGAATAAGTGGGTCCTCTTTCGGATTTCGTTCTGACTCGATGAAATAGTAAAAGAGTTGAACACCATCTGACTCATCCACACTAATGTACCTGAATAGAGAAGACATCTTCATTTAAATCTCCTACTTGACATGCAATTGTTAATCCTACTTCCAAATGGGAATTATTTTAGAACAATACTATAAATAGTGCATCCCTAGTTAGTATATATTTTTTGTAAATATATTGTGGACAGTGTGTTTGATTCATTCTCGAGTTAATCTAAGCAGATGTTTACCTACCAATCAAATATACCCTTGGATTTTCTATAGGAGTTTGATGCTATCAAGTTCAATTATAGTACTGTTGCTTGCATCTGCCTAATGGTAATCATCTGATTTCCTTTTGGCTCAACTTAGGATCAAAGAAGTCATTGGGGCATTGGGCATGTTACATTATAATTAATTGAACTAGTATAAGTTGATGATCAGGTTTGATTATAATGTATAGGTGTGTGAGATTAAATTATCAAAAAAAAATATATGAAAATCAAAGGAAAAGAGAATTATTAGGGTTTGATTTGAAAACCCTATGAAGATAAGTAACTCACCCAGTTTCAAGTTGGAATGGAAGGAAACCTTCAAAACCTGGCAATGTCTTGACTTTGAAGGTAGAGCTTGCTATAGTGAAAAACAAATTAGAAAGAAGAAGAAGAAGAACTAGAAGAATCAATTGCATGCAAACAAACACCATTATTGGAAACTTCACTAATTGGAAACTTAATTCATAGTTGTCAACACACTTATAGTTCCTCTGTATCAAACATCATTGTTCGAATTCACCAAATGCAGATTGTACACTTGGTGCACATGCTTAATTTCACTTTGACAAGTATAATATGCACTATTCTGTTTTTAAAAACTTAGAAATAAAATAATAATAATAATAATAATAAAAAAATAATATTTAAAAATAAAAATTTAAATTTAAAAATAAAGATAATATATTTAAAAAAAATCGGGTTTGCTATTCAGAAAGGATTTAGTTTGTTCTCTACATTGTGTAATTCTTCATATTTATTTTATTTTTAAAATAATTTAAAAAAATTATCTTCATTGTGGTCCAATTCAAGTTCAATCCAACAGGACTATAATTCAACAAAATGGTTGATATGAAGAAGATCAATTGTCTGACATCCATTGAGTATTAAGATCAAAATGGTTGCTTTTTTGCTCAAATTCCCAAAATTTAGTCTTTCAATGGACTGGTTGGGGACCATGGAAATCTGACGAGCACCAAATATTATCCCCAACACCGGGAGAACAGTAGGTGCAGTACAGGGAAAATCTACCTAAATGAACACAAAATATTATCCCCATACAAGCAATTTCAATGTACATTGTTACATGTAGATAAGACAGTTTAATGTAAAGGAAGGTCTCCTGCCTTGCTTATTGAACAGATTACTACAAAGATCTACACATCCTGTTGATATGAATGCCATAGTCTTAGGCAACTTAGAGAGCCAAACAACAGGTTTCTGAAGTAATCCAAAACCTGCCTCTTTATTGGTATAGTGAAGATGGAGTATATATATTTTTATGATGGCTAGCGAAAAATCCGTCGTTGGATTGATTACAAAGGTTCATATGACAACCACCTCTTAAACATATTGAAGCATTCATTAGGCCTGTACTCTGGAGCAGTATGGCCACCCCCCTGCGCAAACAAACACGCTGTATATATCAGTATATCACACTAGTTCTAAGTTCTAACAGCATGCAACAATGTTATATCCCCATGTGTCTTTTTATAGAAAAGCTCAAGAGGAAGAGAAGAGAATCTTACCTTAACAGTTGCAAATGTCATTTGATTTGCATATGTCCTGGTGTACCTTCATGACGACCAACAACACCATGAAATCTTTAAATTCTAACAAGATAGTTTCATTGAAATCTCACTCTAGATTTATATGCATTACCCTCCAATTTGACCATCGACAAACCATGGTCGCCACTCATCAATGATTGAATAGTTAAGAGACCTGATCCATGTTTGTGTGTTAAAAAATGGAACATTCGCGTCATGATCACCACTGCAATGAACCAGCAATAATTGTAATAATAAGGTATACTATTGTCAAAAAGGCAGGGGAATGGTTAAGTGTCCTTAGACATGCCTGTATATCAAAGAGCGATAATGTCGTTTACTGATACTTAAATGATACCCAGTACTAGTTTTCACATTTTTCAAGTAATTTATTCCATCTAGATTGCAACGAGTCCATTCCTGCACTGTTCCCTGGACATGATATCAACATTGTTCAAGTCAGTTCTAAGACAATGCATATGTTTATCATTAAGTTTATTTTTGATGGCATTATTAATACCTTTCGAACATTAAGAGCCTTTCGAACTCCATCATTGTTTGCCCAATAGTAGGAAAGCATATGGCCATAATTCTGTTGCAAATAATTTCAGCTTGTAGACATTGTATTTAAAGATGTTTGTGTGTGCACTTGTGCTTGAAGCAATAGCGTTATATATATGAGAGTTACCCTACACTTCAACAGCGGAATGGGTGGTAACGAAATTAAATTGCTGCACAAGTTCTTCTCAAGTAAGTTTCTATCTCTGATTATTTTTTTACACTTTGGTGTCCACACTTGACCACATGATGGCTCTAGAATATGCGAAGGGTTCAGTTTCGCAGTACACTGTAAATCGAAAACATCAACTATAAGCTGATGTTATTAAGAAGTTTTCGATCCTTAAAATAGGCACTGGTGATACTGACCTGCGACACTGCTTGAAGATCCTTAATACATTGGACATTACTTGGATCTACCTTCACATACTCTCCCTTGCAATGTTTCTTCGCTGACTAGAAGAAGTACATGATGAATTAATATATTGGTAGATCAATATATTTTATCCATTTTTTTTTGCTCAAAATTCTTTATAAGTAAAAATTGCTGCTTCCAAACCCAGCCAAAGTGACAAGCTAGGTGATAAAGAAGTGAGAACAGAACTACGTGTGATGTGGGAATCGAGTTCAGACTGCCTGGAGACAGACCAGCTGGGCTGCTGAACACTTGCCTATATTAATTTTTGGAGACAGAAAAAGGGGCTGATTACCTCTAGAAGCTCATCAGAGAGAATTCCCATATGATGAAAAAAATGAATTTGTGAGTTTAATTCAGCATGTCTATCTGTTACTGGGTTGCCTAGCAAATATCCCTGGATTGAACAATAGGCAAGCACTCAATACTTGGTTAGCAACCGTAGATTTGTTGGACAATAGTAGTTCCAAATTGAGTAAGAGGAGAGTCATTAGTATGGATAAATGGATTAAATGGAACTAAATACATGTTGAGGTATTTTGAGTTAAACCCCTACACCGTGTGATCTCGCGCTGGCTAATATGTGGCAAAGTTATTAATTTAAGCACAGTTTTTTTCTTGTGCATGTATGAACTAACATGACCTAGAAGACAACTATGACTGTCAAAAGTTTCAACTAGAAGGAAACCAATAGGTGTCGATAACATTACCTTCAGATTGATGGAAGGTTTGTGCCCAATTTCAATACCTGCAACACCAATTATATTTAGTTTGTATCAGAAAACTAGAAATATGTTACAGTCGTACAAACTGCAATGATTTAATCCATCTCATAAATAACTCTGATGAGTTTCCTAGCAATGAGAGAGAAATACTCTGTATTTCAACATCACTGTGGCAAGTATATAATGCTCTAGCTGGGACTGTACATCCAGTACAGATGCAAAGTTCTTGCTCAAACCCTCAAAATTTCATGATAAAAGGATTTACCATCTGATATATCTTGAACTATAATTGGAACGACCATGCCCGCATAGGAGTCACCACAAATATAGAGAGGATTTGAGAAGAATTCTGGGTGATGCATTAACCACTGCGTTATCAAAACAAGTTAGTGACAGAGTAAACCAGACCGAAAGTGTCGAGTCAACCAATATCTAGTAGAGTTTATGTAAGTTAAATTTGGCTAGCTAACTTATACCTTTCTAATAAAGATGTAGGACTGTTTTGCTGATTTTGTATCACTTGTGAAGGAGCCTTCTAAGCTTCTTGAATAGGAGAACCCAGTGCCCACGGGCGCGTCTACATAGAGTATGTTGGATATCTGAAATTTCAGATTGTAGTATACAAACTTATAACAAAGTTGAAGATCACACATAGTATATGGAATTCAGTACTCCCATTGTTAGGATGTCTATGATGTACCTTTGTCCATGAGTTTGGATTCAACATCAATGTTGGTAAACTCCCATTGTACTTGGCATGCTTAAAATATAAAGGCCCTGCAAATCCCAAACAAATATGTATATAAATTTTTTCAATCTGCCTTAAGCCAACTATTAATCATGTACTAACCAAAATAATTTTCTTGTGGCTTATTTTGCATAAATATATAAAGGATGAGAAGAGAGAGATTATCAACCATTTTCGAACATAAGCGCAGTTAAAACAGAACAACCAGGTCCACCAGTGAACCAAACAATAAGGGGATCTTCAGTAGGGTTGTTTTCTGACTTGACGAAGTAATAGAAGAGCTGCACATCATTTGAGTCATCTACACTCACATAACTGAAATTAAATAAAATGGAAAATTCATTAACAAAGTATTAATAATCTCATTAAAATCAGCTAATATAAGTTTTAGTTGCATATATAACCCAGTTTCTAATTCAAAAGGTAGAGCTCCAACAAAGCCGGGTAAGGATTGAATGATTGATTGTGAGACTGCAACTCCTGAAAACCTCAGAAAAAGAAGTAGATGGACATAAAGAAAAACCAAATACAACATTGTTGTTGATGTAAAGAAGTGATTTGATCCTGCCATTTCTGTGTATCCTACAATGGATTTGAGATACTAAATATATAAGCAATCATCATAATGATATAATGGGTATGTGTTAAGTTAAACTTTTTGAACAACAATCTTATAGAACCACATTTAAGGCTTTTATTAGGTCACCAATGTTCTTTTATGTAACTGTATTAGGTAAGGGACCTAAGATGATGGTGTGGCAGCTCTTCTCACCTTTTGTCCCAATAACCTATTAGGGACCTAAAGATTATCTATAATGTATGGACATGAGATTTGTATAGATAAATACATTACAATTTTCTTAATAATCGATTATTGATAGTGAATGCTAGCCATAGTACAAATTATCGTGATATATCACGGTATATCGCGATATTTATCGGTTTTCAAAGAAAACGATACGATACATTTCCGAAATTTTCGCCTTAAAGTATCTGTAAAATATCGGCCGATATTTTTCGATATATTTCGATATATTCGATATTTACTGATATTTTCCGAAATTTTTTGAAAATATTATTTTTTTTCAAATTTTTTTTTTTGGAAATAATTTGTTTATTCTATTTTTAGTAGATATGATGTTTTTTAGGTAAATACTATGAAAATATACTTCCAAATTTGATTTTATATATATTTTGTATAACAAATTGATATATTAGTCATACATTCCATGTAAAATATCCACCGATAGATTCCAATATATCCCGATATATCTATTTTTTGGAGATCGATACATTAGTCGATAACGATATTTTGTACTATGATGCTAGCTACTGAAAATAATTCTCTATCATATGATGTTAGGGAAACACAGTACTCCGAAACGACGTCTGATGTAAGTGATAAGGGCAGAATAAGTATGGAGTGATGTGGAATGGTGTACATATCAAATATACTCATAGGTCTGGATCCTTGAAAAAAATCGCGTAACTAACAACAACAACAATAGAAGTGAAGTTTGTGCATGTCTTACCCATGCTCTTCTTGTCTTTGTGTACCTTCTTCTACCTGCAGCAGTTATCACGGGATGTTTCACTCACATATTTTCCACCAAGAACCATTTATAGAACTCTTGACCCCGACATTTCAAATAGTTAAACTGGAACCTGGGGTGTGCAGTTGATCGCACGTGATTTGTCGACAAAGTCACAAAACCATATCATAGCTAAATAGCTAATTATATATGTTGGTGATACTTTTATATCAGCGAAGTTGTAGTTGTTTCTAACTTCTTCTTCCTCGAATGTCAAGAAATGTTGTCTCAGTTTCGTCTTTTTAACGTGTAAAGTTTGTCTGAGGAACCAAAATGGAGATGATCTTTAGATCCACTAGAGGTTCTGGTTGCTCTGTTTTACGTGCACTCAGATTCAAATTTAAAATTACATTTGTAATGGTCTGTCATCTTCAACAATGACTAACATCCAATTAATTATTACATAATAGAATTTTCCTTTAATTGGAAAGGCTGGCATGAATTCAGTAATAAGACATTTCACTGGCATCAGTACCCTGGCCAGAAAATTAGTTTCTAGACAAGAAAAACTACAATAGCGTGTACCTTACAGGACGTCGCAACACATTTCATTATTTGTTTATAGAGTACTTGTAATCATATCCATCTTTCAAAGCTTCTAATAAGTTCCTCTACATTAACAGATTGAGTAATTACAGAGGTTCATATGACAGCCACCTCTTAACCATAGTGAAGCATTCCTTTGGCCGGTATTCTGGAGCTGTATGACCTCCTCCCTGCACAAACAAATGGCGTTTCAAACATTTTCTTTTGTCTTTTATGAAAAAACTTGCCTGTGCTCATTAGAGAATCATATAATATCTAAAGGGACATTGCGATTGTTACAAATTCTTTTGTTTATATAACAATCAACAATGACCACTTAAAGCTTAGAACAATTGAAATGAGCAGAATAAAATCTTGCCTTAATAGTTGTATATGTCCTGGTGTACCTGCATGACCAACACAAAGATGTCTAATCAACACCCTACTTAAAAGTAGTTAATTATATATTACTCTTCAAGTTAGAATTTATGTTACTACCCTCCAATAGTATGAGCATCAACTCTCCATTTGCGCCACTCATTGCTAATGGAATAATTGAGAGACCTTATCCATGCTTGTGTGCTCAGAAATGGTATACGCATATCATGATCACCACTGTGAAACAAGTAAGATTTATGTTAATAAGATGTTGTTGCATGACAAAAATGATGATTAAATGTTAGTAGCCTACCTGTATATCAAAGAGCGATAACGTCTTTTACTACTGAGATATACATGATAAGAAGTGCTACTTCTTACATCTGACAAGTAATTTAAATCATTGCTGCACCGCATCCATTCTTGTCTTGGTTCCTGGTCATATCAATAGACAATTTTCAAACTCATTTCGATATGTACTACGCCAAGGATACATCAGTATATATTCCATATTAATTGTGTTGGCCATACCTTTCTGACTTTAAGTGCATTTCGAACTCCATCATCGTTTGCCCAATAGTAGGAAAGCATGTAACCATAATTCTGTAGCAAGTAAATTAGCACTGTTGAAATTGTATATTTACATATGCTTTGTGTGTGTGTCTCTATTATATATGAGTAAAAGAGAGTTACCCTACACTCAAACCCCGGAGTGTGTGGTGGGGAACGAATAATACTGCTAAAGTTTATTTCTTTGGGCTTTGGGGTCGCAAAAACGCATAATGGCTCTAAGATATGTTCATAGTTAAGTCCAAGAATATCCTGTACAGATAAACATATATGTAAGTTTTTATATTAGTCCTCATCAAGGTTATAATCCATTTGAGAATGGTCATTCTTACCAGCGTAATAGCATCAAGATCGTTGGTACATTGTACATTACTGGGATCTACATTGACATAATCTCCTCCACAATTTTTCTTAGCAGACTGGTAGTTATACATTAATACAGATGATACACAAAAGGATATAAGTACTTCAACTGATGATCGATAAAAAAAATGAAAGAATAGGGAGTTGATTTACCTCAAAAAGCTCATTAGAAAGAATCCCCATACCATAAGCAAATGGAATCTTTGAATTCATTTCTAAGTATCCATCTGTTAAAGCGTTACCAAGCAAATATCCCTGGATTGAATTTAAGAAAAAAAAAAACATTACTTGTAACATTTAATATACAGTTTTCAACTTTTTCTGCTCTTCTCTATCTCTAGTTTGTATGTGTAAGGGAGACCTAGTGCATCCCCAGTATGAACGATCAAAAGTTTGTTTAATCTTAATGTATTATCTACCTTTAAATTGAGGAGTGGTTTGATCCCAAATTCTATACCTGCAGACATGTATACTTCATTTAGGATATACATACTTTAATTTTAAGTGTAAAAGTACTTGTATATAACATTGTTTCCTGTCAGAAAGTTGGTGAAAAATCTTAGCCCTACTTAAGTTTAGTTGGTCAAGAAATTATAAGAATAAAAGGTTTACCATCTGATATATGTTGAGTAACAATTGGAACGGTTAGGCCAGAAAAGGAATCACCGCCAACGTACAGAGGGTTTGAGAGGAATTCTGGATGATCAGCTAACCACTGCAAACAGAACAAATAGAAGTTAACAAATTTAATTGCATGAAATAATTAATGAACATCCATAGTATCCAGTAGAGTTCCGCCAGTGTTGGAAATTTAATTACTTCATTAAAACTAATTTCTTAATGTGAATTTGGTTTTTACATATACCTTTCTAATAAAACTGCAGGATTGTTGTGCTGATGTTGTAGTTGTAGAATAAGAACCCTGTGAGGTTGTTGAATATGAGAACCCAGTGCCAACAGGTGAATCTAAAAATACTATATTCGCAACCTGAAATGTCAAAAATGGTTGTTTGTAGCTTAATGAAAATGGTATAAGTTTGATCCCTTATACAGTACATGCAAAAGAGAGTTATGTACTATGGTGACAACTATGAACTATCGGTCTGTCATCAGAATGTGTTTATCAAATGGTTCCTTCTCATTTGAATGACATAAGATAACCATAGAGGGGGAAAACCACACCTTCGTCCATGAGTTTGGGTTCAACTCCAGTGCTGGTAAACTCCCATTATACTTGGCAATCTTCAACTGTAAAGGACCTAAATAAATTACACCAACATTCAGACATAACAATATCTAAATCATCAACAAAAGATCAAGCAAGATGTACTGCAGATGTGAATATAACTTGAGGAGAAAGAGATTGAGTATTACCGATTTCAAAAAGAAGCGCGCTTAAACCAGAACAACCAGGGCCTCCATTCAACCAAAGAATAAGAGGATCCTTAGTTGGATTGTTCTCAGACTTGACAAAGTAGTAGAAGAGTTGCACATCATTAGAGTCACCTACACTAACATACCTGAAAGTAGTTAAAAGAAAAAACTCATCACCAAAGATGAACTGTAGAGTTTAGTTTATTCTTGAAGTAGAATATAAATAGAACTATTTAAACTGTATGTGTTATTAAACAATATACTCATCATTACCCAGTTTCTAATTCAAAAGGAAGAGGCCCATCGAAACCGGGTAAATATTGAACAATAGATTGGGAGACTACAATTTCTGAAAGATCTAGGAGCAGAAGAAGGTGTAAGAGTATTGAAACCAAATACAACTTTGTTGATCTTGCCATTTCTCTCACCACGCCAAAATGGGACATTGTAGTGATCTATATGGTATGGTATATATATATATATATATATTATCAACCTTTTAATCTTCATCAGTTTCGAGTTAGTTGTTGGCATTCAATAATGATCAAAACGAGCGTAATAAGAACTATAAAAGATCTCTACGAGCGTAGTTTCAATGTGATGTAGAACGACTGATACGACCCTACCTAAGAGAGTCAAATATAATTGGATAACAGTGACTATGTGGAGTGATTTATTAGCTGGTGTGTTTAATTGTCTATCACTCGCGTTGATTAATTTATAATCTGTGGACAAAATCTTGAGGTAGTCCATGTGTGATAGAAATAATTACGCATTTGAAAGTAGCACAAAAATGAGAAAATGGAGTAAAAATCTTATTTAGTGTTTCATCATAAAACATCAAGATTAAAAACTGCCTTAGACAGGGTGATGATTGACTGAATGTAAGATTAGCACATTTTTGGAATGGGCTACACCAAGCAACATAGACGAATATCAGTCAGTTTCCATATATACTATCAGAGGTTGAGGGCAGTTTACTATTATTAATTACTTTCTGTTATGTAAATCGGTAATGTAAAAATAAAGTAGCAGATCTGTGGATCGATATGATCAGTAAGTTAGAGTATAATCCAAACGTATAGCTAGCTAATCAGGTGGCATTTGATCAAATAGCTTTTAAGCATATATTTGAACAAGTAATGAAATGTACGACGTACGCAAATAATTTCTAGTTTTTATCTATCAATTATTGAATGAAGTTGAAGAAAAGGTAGTAACACTACGACATACCCACATTCCAAAAGCTACTCGATCTTCATTCAAGCATTAAAAAAGTTAGCACGCAAGTGGGTTTTAATATATGTGTTTGTACATAAAAGAAAGAGAGAAAGAGAGAAAGAGAAAGAACATATACCTTGTGTCCTTGTTTCAGTATCTTTGGTAGAGATGATTGAAGAGAGCACCATGAGATTAGGTAAATGATGGTTTCAATTTCTCTAAACATTCCATATGATATGCATAATGTACGTAGTTACGTACTGTATCTGTAATTCTGTATGTGAGTGTTGTTATTAAAATGTGGGATTTTTAGACTTAATCAGGTGCCAGTGCCACCCACCGGTAAGTTGATAATAATATTTTTGGACTCAATTGGCCAATAGCACACCCACCGTTAGAATTGAGAAATGCTAGCATCACTGTACGTACAATGATGCTTAAAGAACACAGTTCAGTATAGAACCCTCTTTAAATTAAATAATCTCAAAATTCTCTGGTCCTGATGTATGTACATCGTAATATTTTTTTTACTCAAGGGTGATTAAATTAAAATAAGAATGAAATAGTTACAAAAAGAGTTAGGAATTTATATCTACATTCCTGCCTCAGAAAATTAACAAAATCTATAATAGACAGAATTGTGGTTCTCTAAAGGTAATTGAAATGGAGGTGTTTTCCATCTCAATCTTTGTCTAGCCTGTAAATGAGTCCCTTTCCTTGCACATGTGTCTGCTGCGAAATTAGCCTCCCTCTTATTTGCAGTGATCAGCAAGTTTAATTTCAAAAGTCTTACTTCTTCACATTGATGCTTTAACTTCCAGTGAGGCTTGTTGTCTCTTAGAGCTACAACTGCAGCCTCTGAATCAGCCTCCACCCAAATATTCTGCCATCCCATCTCAGCTGCCATGAGGATACCTTCTACGATGGCTGTTGTCTCTGCAATGAAGCATGTTTCAACCCCCAATCCACCGATAGAAACCCCTTCTAGTGCTCCATCATCTCTTCTTAGCACAGCCCCCCACCCAGCTACCCCAGGATTTCCTTTAGACGCACCATCCGTGTTCACCTTAAGCCATCCCTTTAGTGGTAAGCTCCAATAGCATTCTATGACTTTAGGAGGGGCCTTGATTCTTGTTTGTATCCCAAGATGTTTCATGGTTTCCAAGTCTTTGGTGTTGTTATCCATGTGTTTTTTGGTCATTGAATAGGCCCTTGCTGCTGCTCGCTTCGCTTCATGAATTATAGAGCTTGTGTATATCACCACCTCTTCATATAGCATCTTGTTTCTCTTCTTCCATAGCTGCACAATAATTGTAATGCTACAAGCCTGCCATAATTGTTTTACCAGTGGACTGTGGCTATCTTTTACTGTCAGAATGTCTTCCACCTTCTCCGGCAATACATGATGTCCAAACCATCCAGTTACAATCTTCCATACCTTTATTGCTTCCCTGCAGCTGAAAAAAATATGCTCTTTAGTCTCCATTTCTTCCTTGCATACAGAGCATCTAGGTGCCAACTTGAAACTTTTATTTTTCAAGTTGTCATCTGTGTTCACTGCATTGTGAAGTATATTCCATGCTAGGGTCATGGTTCTAGGATGCACCAATGAGCTTCTCAAGAACTTGTTCCATCTTGGTGCCGTTTGCTTATTTCTAATGGCTTCCATAGCTGATCTAGCTGTCATTCTTCCTTGATCTTCATATGGCCAGTATGCTTCATCCTCCCTATCCACGTTAGGACTACTCACTTCATTGATATTCAACCCCAATCTATTTATGATCTCCACAATCTGTGTTGGCCACGACCATTGACCATTCTCTATACAACAACTCAATGTTGCATAAAATTCATTCCACGCACCACTTCTAGGATTAATATATAGTAACATAATGGTTGTTCTCCAATCCAGTGATCCTTCCACAAATTAATAGACTTTCCGTTACCGATGAACCATGTTTGCTTCGTTCTGATCTCCTTCAATGCATATTTCATGCCACTCCAAACAATAGAGTGCTTACTTCCAGACCATTCCTGATTTTTATTAAGATATTTGCCCCTCATGAACCTTCCCCAGGCAGAGTCTTCATGTTGAAGAGCCCAAGCCATCTGCATAAGCATTGCTAGATTGATATCCTTAAGATATCTGATCCCAATTCCCCCTTCCTGTATTGGTGCACAGACTTTATGCCAAGCCACTGTTGTGAACTTCCACTTCTCAGGGTTACCTGTCCATATGAAATTTCTGAGCTGTAGCTCTAGCTCCTTCATAGTACTCCTTGGCCATTTGTAGACTGTCATTGTGTGAATGGGAATACTACAAAGCACATGTTTCACTAATAGAATTCTAAGGATAGTGCTCTACCAGCCCAACTTGATATTTTATTTCTTATCCTTTCAACAAGAGTAGAAACAAGAGTTCTAGTGACCCTCCCTTGTGCTAAGGGTACTCCCAAATACTTTTCAGGCAGTTACCCCTCTTCAATGCCAAACATTTCTGTTATCCTTGCCTTCCTTGTTGCTGTTATTTGCCCCATCAATAGCTTGCTTTTGCTCTTACTTATTTCCTGCCCTGAAGAAGTTTGATATCTGTCCAGCAGCTCTATGAGTGGTCTTAAGAACTTAGTATTCCCATTACAAAACAAGAAAATGTCGTCCGCGAAGAACAAGTGCGTAGGGCTGCTATACTTTGAGTTACTTATCATCCTTTTCATCTTCCTGTGTTGCAAGTAGCCATTCAATTCCTTTGCCAAAACATTCTTCGGCTAGTGCAAAAAGAAGAGGTGATAGAGGATCACCCTGCCGCAACCCTCTCTCAGCTTTGAACAGTCCTTGTGGTCCTCCATTAATCATAACTGAAATTAAATTGTTGGTGATAGCCCCTTGAAGCCATTTTATCCATTGCTCACTGAAGCCAAATCTCCTTAGAATCTCCCAAAGAAAGTTCCGGTTTAGGGTGTCGAAAGCTTGTGTTATGTCAAGCTTTATTGCTACATTTCCACCATGTCTTTTATGCCCAAGTTCATTGATCAATTCTGAAGCCATGCCAATGTGCTGATGTATGTTTCGTTTTTTCATGAATCCACATTGTTCTTTTGATATAAGCTTGGGTGCCACCATGGAGAGCCTAGCTGCAAGAATCTTAGTAATAACCTTATATACAAAGTTAGATAGACAAAGAGGCCTAAATTTAGATATACATGATGCATTCTTTTCCTTAGGTACTATGACTATAAAACATGAATTAAAAGTTGGCGGAAAATTAGAAGTTTTAAAGAAATGTAAAACAGCTGAGATTAAGTCCATACCAACTATGTGCCAGCAGAACCTGAAAAAGAATCCACCAAAGCCATCAGGTCCTGGCGAACTGTCAGCATTTAGAGTGAACACTGCTTTCTTTACCTCTTCATGTGATGGCATTGAGCTAAACATCATATTATCCTCATCATTTACAAGCTCAGGAATCAGTCCTGTCAAATCATTATCAATCACAACATCTCTAGATTTGAATTTTTCAACGAAGTGATTGACAATGAAGTCTCCAATCTGTTTTGGATCCCTTATAATTTCTCCACTGTAGCCTTTTATATCTTTTTATTATTGTCTTGCTCTGTCTAATTTTATTCATGAGAAAGAAATAACCTGTGCATCTTTCCCCCATGTGGTCCCATTTCAGCCTTGCTTTCTGTCTCCATATCATGTCATCTTGTTCCAAAAGTTTTTCAATTTGATCCTCCTGTTCATATGCTTGCTTCTGAATTCTTTCATCAGTAATATCAGCTTCCAATTGTTGTTGGATCGGTGCTAAGGTCTCTGTTTCCTGAGCAATCTTTGTAGTCAAGTTCCCAAAAACATTTTTATTCCATAGTTTGAGATGCTGCTTTAGTCTTCTAAGCTTTTGTGTGAGAATGAATATAGGATTTCCAGTAATTCTTTCATTCCAACTGTTCTCCACCAACTCCAAGAAACTATCATCAGTTGTCCATGCTTTAAAAAATCTAAAAGGCGCATTTTTAGGTTTAGGAATAGATACATTCCATCCTACTAAAGGAGAGTGGTCAGAACCCACTCTACTTAGTACTTTGTACGACCATCCGTCATATTTCTGCATCCATTCCTGGTTTACCAAAATTCTATCAATTTTACTCAAAATCTTCCTTATTCCTTTCTGTCGATTTGTCCAAGTGTAGCACATCCCTGTACATCTTAATAAGTAAGTAGCTAAATCAATCAATATAGTAAGTTAATAATCTCTTTAAGTTGGGGGCTTGAAGCTCAACATCAGGTGGAGATAATCCTGAACATTGGGTGGTTGGAATTCATCTCATTCAACTACTACCTTGGATGGAAGTAGACGATCATCAACCAATTGCGTTTGATAGATATTGGGTTTGGATGCAACTCTCAAACTACCCTGAGGATTTCCTTACTAGGAAAATCATTCGAGATATTCTGCTTGAATGCGGTTACTTTACCCAATCACAACTCAATTATCTTGAAATCTATCCAAAATCAATTGATTCTGAGCCTTTTGCTCGCATCAAACTCAAAATGTCAAAAAAATCATCTATTCCGCCAGGTTTCCGTCTTCCTGAATTCTGTTATCAACAAGGCCAGATGGGCCTCCCATATCAGAGGCAAACTTGTAAATTTCATCCAGTTGAAATGGCTCCATTTGGACCAAGCAGCTCAGAGTCTTTTTTACCTTTGGGTTCCTTTTCTGAAAGGGAAATTTCTCAAAAAACCACCACATTTAGGTGTTTCTTCCCAAATAGCCACTCATGAAAGGTAATCTTCCCAAACAGCCACCTTACCCTACCACTTTATACTTTTCAGATTTTTTCTTACCTAAACTACCCTTTGTACTTTTTAACTTGATTTTGACTATGTAAAAGGTGATGTGACTTGTCATGCATAAAGGTATATTAAATGTGAACCATTGATTCCTTATAATAAGATTATTAAATCGTAACCTTTGATTTGAAATTCAATTTTAAGAAAATTAATAAATAATTGTTAATAAGTAGATGATGTGTACGGGTAGGATTGAATAAAGACTTGTGCATTCCAACCAGATTATGACACGTATTTATAGTTTGGGCGGGCTTGGGAGGCGGGAAAGGTTTTAGAAAACAAAGTTCCCTAATTTACTAAAAAACTAAACCATAACTATCTTCTTCTTCTCCCCAACCGCCTCCATTTTATAACACCTTCTTCTTTCTTTAACCAAATCTTTCGAAAAATCTTGCTAAATTTTTAGATTTTCATCAGATTGTTGTTAATTTCTACAAAATGGTTTTTAAACTACCTAAAGGAAGCAAAAAGCAAACTGGTGATACCCAAATTGTGGAAACCAATATACAAGAGATTCCGATGAAGAGCAAAAAGAAGAAATTGAAGAGAAAGCAAAGAAAGCTTTTTTTTTTTTTTTTAGATCTTCAAACTGATCAAATACACATGATTACCTCACAAATTGTGAAATCCAGGGTTCAATTTCTTTTTTTTTTGTACAAGATTGGGGGAGTATGAACGCGGTTCACACCATTAGATGTGACTTTGAATTCAGGGTTGGCAATTGGTGTTATATACCACATGAGTTTATGTTCATGAAAAAATATGTCAGAAGTCCATTTAGAGAGAAATATTTTGGCATGAAATATATTAGGGAAAAGATGATCAATGATGCAATTGTAAAAACAAGAAATAATCCCATTTCTGGTTATGATATACATCATATGAATCGATTATACCATCTGACATTATTATGCTTACAACCAGATGCATCTCTGACCATTGATGTCAGATACATCCACTTTGCTAAAAGTTTCACATTTATCTTCAGTTTTGCTATATTGTATCTTCTAAATGTTAGAATTTTATCCCGAAGTTGGTGATATGGTGCATGTTTAGTTTTAATGTTTGTTATTTGCTAAATGTTGAACATTATCCTCATATTTTATGATATATTATCGGCTTATTATCAAATCCTTATCCTCTAAATGGTAAAATATTATGTGGTTAGAATAGTGTTTGATATTTGCACAATGTTAGACATTTATTCTTAATTTGGTATTATCTTATCTGCTAATTATAGACACCTTATTTTGTAAATTATATAATGGTTATGTGGTTTATGTTAGCCTGTTATATAATGGGGTGATGTTGTAAGAACTAAGACTGTACACAAAATCACTGGATAGTCATCGCTAATTGTATCGGTTAAAGCAAACATAGTCCATCCTCTAAATAATTTATTCTATATCCTCTAAATAGTCATTACTATCCGTTAATAACACAGGTCAACTGTAACCACTGGATACTTTTGATCTTTAGCTTTGGAAAGAAGAAGATAAGAGTATATAATTCTTTGGACTATACAAATCCAACACAACAACAATTAGGCCTTGAGAAGATGTTGGTGTACGTGGTCTTTGCTGCTAACCTAAAATTGCCTGATTTCGACTTAGAAATGGAATGGGATATGGAATTTGTTGAATGTGTACAACAACCTGATGACGACTGTTGTGGAGCTTTTTGATTGCTTATACTGATTGTATCATCAGGGGAAAACCCCTCAAATTCAGTCAAAATCCTATTCTTATGAGAAAATGCCTTGGTATGGAACTTATTAAGTGTGGACTGGAGCCTCCAAAAAAATGTATGCCTACAGTGTAGAAGACTTGTTATTTTCTATTTATGTTATTGTGCTTTTGTTATCATTTTATGTTCTTTAATTGGTATGGACCATAGTTGAATGTATGTGTGCAATGATGGTATTTAGATTATAATGGTATTTAGATTTTAGAGGACGTAATGCGTAGGTTTTAGACATTACAATTATGCTTTTTAGAGGATATATGTGCAATATTTAGAACACTAATATAAAAGACACTAGCAGCAACTATTTTGAATTATTAATATAGGTTCAATCTTTGAACTACATTAATATATAAGAAGAAGTTAACATGATTCAAAAAGTGTCATATGAGGGCAATCATTTTATGTATACTGATAAGAGGCTTGTTTTAACCGATATAGAAGACTATTTTAACCGATACAAATTACCATCAACCTAGTAAAAAATAAAACTACCAACAATTAAAAGAAATTAGACATTCCTTCAGGTAAAGGCTGTAAGAAGTATTCACAGTCTAATACCACTTAAACACACGTAGATTTGTTGTATCTTAGATATTTGTACTTGTGCATCTTAGAAAATTATTCTCATCACGTGGAACATTGTTGTTGCTAGAACTATTTCTATATCTATTCTCTATGCTATATCTAACATCTGCTAAACCAGTACTATTTCCTGCTAAACCGGCTGCAATATCCTCTAAGTAACTCTGGGAGATAATAAAGATCAACATAGTGGGTGAAATATCACCTCATGGTTGTCTGATATGGGTGAAATGCATGCATTCTGGCCATATGAACCCAGTGAACCAAATATTAAATAGTTATCAGCATACATCTCAGCTTCTAATTCATCTTATATGGTCCAAATAAGATCCATCGTTGTCGTCGTCTATCGAACAACCTTCATCACTTTCATCTTGTGCTTCACTTTCACCTGCACCTTGAGCTTGTAACTTTCATCACCTTCACCTGCATCTTGAGGTCAATTATGCACATCCACTAGAGATTCACATAAGATGCATCGCTATCGTCGTCTATCGAACAACCTTCATCACTTTCATCTTGTGGTTCACTTTCACCTGCACCTTGAGCTTGTAAATGCGCTTGAACTCTATAATATTTTTTAATTTCATTGAAAATTTCATCCGCAAAAGCCATCATTCTTACACATCTCAGAAAGAATTGTTGTTAAACTACTACAATAGAACTAAGTGATATTTCTGGCAGATTAGAGGATACTTTATGCAACTTAGAGGATGAGACTAGCAAATAAGAGGATATTTGTTGAGGCATATGCCCAACTTCATTATCATCTCCCGATCGCACAACATTATCGACCAAAGAGATAAATAAAAAGATGGAACTCTATAAGGAACAGCAAGGGGAGTTGTCAGAACAACTTAGCAAAAAGTCACAGGAGTGGTATCCAATATATGTAAAAGTTGTTGTTCATTCCCATTCTCATTTGATGAGATAACATGACTCTTCTATGCTTATGTAGGGTCTAGCAAATATTGGTTGAGGTGGTGGTGGGGGGGGTGGGGGGGGGGGGGATACAACCTCGTTTTAGAGGTGTATAAAAATCTGAATAATCAGATTGATTACTATAATAAGTTTTGGAGCTTGCTTCCTTGTTCCATTGATTGTATATCTCTTACTATCCAAACATTGATGATATATAAGTTACTAGCAGCAAAAATTCCTATAATCATTTGATAATAGTCAGATTCACATTGGATGTGGCGTGGACAATTATTCATAACAGCTTGACTTGAAAATTTGTTCGTTTTCACATGAGTCATAGCTTCAAGGTAAAATTGATAAAAAATACAACGTACTTTACCACTTTTTCCCATTAATACAATGTACAAAAAAACTGACCAAACAATGCTTGTACTTTTATTTTGTTTCTACGTTATACAATCTGTTAAAATGAAGCTAACAGACTGCTTATCTGTACAAGATTTTCTGACGTGGCTTTATCTAATTAAGTTAATTTGCTGAGGTGTAAAAAACATAACAAAAGTTCTAGTAATCCACGTGTTAGCAGATGTTGTTACCACATGTTTCAATCTCAGCCGTTTATAAAACCGCTCGTGATTCTCACGTGATTCTCTGTTAGAAACAAGTTACACCACTTCTTCTTCTCAAATCGATTTATCCCCGAACAATAGCATCTGCTACTTCTATTTCTGCTACTTCATCATCTTCAGAAGATTCTAAGTTATTGATTTCTTTCAAACTTGCACTACAAAATCCAAATCTACTTTCAACTTGGCAAACAAATCAAGATCCTTGTTACTTCACTGGAGTAATTTGCAAAACTTCTCGAGTTTCATCAATAGATCTTAGTTCAATTAATTTGAACTTAGATTTCAATCTTGTTTCTTCATATCTATTAAGTTTACAACAATTAGAAAGATCATCTTTAAAGAAAACTAATCTTACTGGTAATCTTACTTCAGCTGCTTGGAAATCAACTTCTTGTAGTGAAATGTTAGCTGAAATAGATCTAGCTGAAAACAACTTATCTGGTTCAATTTCAGATATTTCAAGCTTATCTGGTTGTAAATCTTTAAGATTTCTTAATTTATCAAGAAATTTGGGGTTTTCAAGTAATCAGAAAGATGATTTCAAGCTAGATTTAGAAACACTTGATCTTTCTCATAACGGAATTGTTGCACCAAATGTTGTTTCATGGATTGTTTCTAATGGTTGTTTTCGATTGAAGTGGTTGAATTTGGAGGGAAATAAGATTTCTGGAAGTATTCCTGTTTCTAATTGCAAAAGTTTGGAGTATCTTGATGTTTCTAGTAATAATTTCTCGAGAGAGATTCCTTCTTTCGGTAATTGCGACAGTTTGCAGCATCTTGATCTTTCTGATAATAAGTTTACTGGTGTTATTGGAAATGAACTTGATAAGTGTTCATACTTAAGTTACTTGAATGTGTCCAATAATCAGTTATCAGGACAAATTCCGACGTTTTCGAATAGGAGTATGAAGTCTCTATTGCTTTTCTGCCAACAAATTTCAAGGTGAGTTACCTCGTGGACTTGCTGATGTTTGTTCTACTCTTGCCGAGCTCGATGTTTCATTCAATAATTTGTATGGTATGGTGCCTGATAATTTAGCTTCTTGTTCTGTTTTGGAGACTATTAATCTTTCGAATAATAGTTTTTCTGGTGAATTTCCTACTCAAACTCTTGTTAAGATGACTAGCTTGAAGAAGTTGGTTTTGTCTTACAATAATTTTGTCGGTTTTTTGCCGGATTCCTTGTCAAGGCTTACAAATTTGGAGCTGTTAGATCTGGGTTCGAATAACTTGACTCGATTCATTCCAGCTGGATTATGTCAAGATCCTAAGAATAGTTTGAGGGAACTGTATCTTCAGAATAATCTGTTTGATGGCACTATTCCGGCGACACTCAGTAACTGCTGAGATTTATAGACGGCTGAGATTGAAACATGTGGTAACAACATCTGCTAACACGTGGATTACTAGAACCTTTGTTATGTTTTTTACACCTCAGCAAATTAACTTAATTAGATAAAACCACGTCAAAAATTTTTGTACAGATAAGCAGTCTGTTAGCTTCATTTTAACAGATTGTATAACGTAGAAACAAAATAAAAGTACAAGCATTGTTTGGTCAGTTTTTTTGTACATTGTATTAATGGGAAAAAGTGGTAAAGTACGTTGTATTTTTTATCAATTTTACCTAGCTTCAATCATCTCCATAAACTCTTCATATGGTGTTTTCAACAACAAATTGTTATTTTTGTGTCTCCGTTCTTATATCCAACTGTCTATCTGTATTTGTCTTCACCTAACCAACATAGTGAAATACAACATTGATCTTGTTACCTGAAACAAATATTTCAGGATAATATTAGGTGACTATCGGCTAAAACGAAGCAATGTAGCCTCTAAAACTTAATTTGTATCCTCCAAGATAAAATAAGCTTTAATGTAGAAACAAAGTGAAGTGGAACCTCAGATATAGAATACCAGTACACCAACAAAGAATTAAAATCGAAATAAAACAACATCAATGTTAAGATTTCATAATGTTGCCTCAATTATAATGGTGAAAGTTTGGTAAAGATATCATCTTCAATAAAAATATCATTTTTGTAATCTTTATGAGGTCAAGGTTTCATAAATATACCATTTTTATGAATTATTTCATGTTTATGAGGTTAAGAATTCATAAAAATATCATCTTTACGAAAGATCTCATTTTTAAATCACCAACACATTCACCACATTTTTGTTTAAAAACAATACATTATGTTGAATGTCTACTATCTTAATTCCTATCTTACCCAAATTGAAAAATCTATTGCATTCAAAACTTACCAAATTTAATGTTGATTTATTCTTCCTTTGCAATCATAGCTTTAAATTTACCTTTTTCTTTGACATCTTGTTTGGTAAGATGTAGAAGAAGATGAAATATAAATAATGAGGTTGTTTTTAGAACTAAGAAAAAAAGAAGTGGAAGAAGATGAAGACCAGTAACTGTGTTAGGTTGTAGAGAATAAAAAGTAGAAGAAGATAAAATTGAGTTGTTGGTATATTGTGTTGAAGAGTTATCTTAATCCAACGGTTATATATCACCATCCTAATCCAACAGTTGAAATTTGTGTTGATGTCATTATCAAAGCATTAAAAAAATTCAGATTTGGTGAAAAGTTAATTTGATGGTGATGTTTGCAATTGATGTGCAGAAGGGTAAAAGAGACCTAAAATAAAAGAAAAGTGGGGTATAGTGGCTATTGGGGAAGAATACCACTCATGAGTGGCTATTTGGGAAGAAGCACCTAAATGTGGTGGTTTTTTGAGAAATTTCCCTTTCTGAAAATCCCAGTTCTCTTGCACATGCAAGAAAATAAATTGTACCCTATTGTTGAATTCTCAAATTCAAGCTCTCTGTTTTTTGGAACAGGTTATCAGAGTGGAAAGGAAAAAAGTAATAAGGTGTATGATCTCACCTACCAGGATGGACCGTCTATCAGGACTACAGGAACTCGAAAACAACTCAATGTGGAGGAGATTGATCATGAATTTGCTGAAAGAGAAGAAAGAAGAAAAACTCCAACTTCAATGGGAGATCCCCTGATGATGCAATTGGGACAAGATTCAGTGCGAAGTTCAAATCCGTGAGCTGTTGTGCGGCTAAACAGACCGACGGTAAAGGCAGCTGGAAGAAAACAGCTCCACCTAGGGTCATGAGTATCATCACGTGGAATTGTCGAGGGGCTGGCCGGCCTCGACTCAACTATGGAGGAATTAAAAAAAAAAAAAAAGTGTTTTAGAAAAGCCTATGTTTGTATATATAGTAGAAACTAAGTGTGGAGTAAATAAGTCAAAGAAGTTGCTGAAAGCTTTTAGGGATTTTGATACTTTTGTGGTAGCTGTTATTCGGTACATTTTCGGTATGGTGTATTACGGTACATTTGCTTGTATACCACACAATCTTCCACGTGGACTCAAGTGGAAACTTGCTACCGGTTAGTCTAAAGTCAACAAAAATTTGCTCTTATTGTCTCTTGAATTTTGTCATCCATATAGCAATTTTGTCATCCATACAGCTGCCACCTGTATGTTTAACTGAAAAACTAAAAAAAAACAATAAAAATTGCATAACCGGGTTACCAAGTTGTCCTAGTCACATTGTGTGGACGAAAATGCTGCTCGCACCGTAATGTACCGAGTTAAAATGTATTGAATAAATGGCTCTTTTGTGGTGCCAAACCAAGGATTATCAGGTGGACTATGGTTGATGTGGCAAAAATGGATCAAGGTTGAGTTTTTTTTTTTTTTTGTTGAAAGTTGGATCATGCATTGTAAAATAGAGGTCACTATGCTGAATGCTACTTGTATTTTGAATGATTGTAATATCTTCATGACAGTGATAATATATTCATCTCATTTGTGTATGGCTCATCTTCTCCTTCAATACGTAAACAACAATGAACAACAATGGCTGCAATTCTTTTTCATGAAGCCAAATTATAGAATTCCTTGGTTGGCTCTAGGGGATTTTAATGAAGTAGCATCACAAGAAGAAAAAATTGGTGGCATGCTTTTTTCATATATATAGCAAAGCAAGGCATTTCCTGGAGATGATTGATGAATGTGAGTTTGCAGATATTGGGTTTATTGGTAATATCTTTACTTGGTGTAATAAACAAATTGGAAATAACAGAATTTGGGAAAGGATTGACAGGGGGTTAGCTAATATTGAATGGTTTTTGAAATTCCTAAATGTCAGATTATTTCATGATCAGGCTTACAATTCTGATCATAAGTTTCTAGTACTCAAATTCTTCAAATTCGATAAGCTTTCAAAGCCTTTCAGATTTGAGGAAATGTGGCTTCGGAATGAGTCTTATGCAGATGTGGTTATGGAATTCTTTACATGTCAGATTTGGGGCTCTCCTTCATTCAGGGTATGTAAGAAGCTTGAACTCTGTAAAAATAATTTAAAGAGATGGAACAGGCTTGTCTTTGGAAGAGTTGATCAACAATTGAGTACTATAAGTAACAAACTAAATGAGATTCATAAGATGATTGCAACAAGAGTTGTCCAACCAAAGATGGGTTAGTCATTCTCTGCATTACGAGGAAAAGATTCTAATCGATTAGTATAATGAAGTGCTCCATCAACAGGCAATTCATTGAAAACAGAAATGCACCCTTGATTGGTATAGATTTGGTGAACTTGATACTAAATTCTTTTCATAATTTAGTAAGGCAGAGAAGGGAATGAAATTTCGTCCATCAAATTCATGATACCGATGACAATATTTTGACTGACCGGAATCTGATCGGACAATTTTTGTTGAGTTCTTTCAGAAATTAATGACCTCATCCCATATTTCTGACATTGAACTCCAAGCTAGTGACCTGTTTGATATTAACGCACCTGTTTTGAGCCAAGAAGAGTGTGAGATGCTTAAAAAGATGTGTCACAGTTGGAAATTCACGAGGCCCTTAAACAAATGAAGCCACTAAAATCCCCAGGACCTGGTGGATTCCAGGCCATATTCTTCCAAAGATTTTGGAACTTACTTGTTGATCAAATTTGTTATGCAGATCAAAGTTTCTTCAGGAGTGGTACATTCTAACTTTCTCTCAATCATACATTTCTAGTTTTGATTCCCAAATGCTCTAATTCCTCGACACCTGACAAGTATAGGCCTATCAGTTTACTAAATACTGTCTACAAACTCATCTCTAAGATAATGGTTAACAAAATGAGGCCTATACTAAAAAGAATCATTAGTCCTTTCCAGGCTGCTTTCTTACCCAAGAGAAACATTCATGATAATATCTTGCTGGCTAATGAATTCATGCACAAGATAAGAGGGGAAAGTAATAGAAAATCAAAATATTTTGCACTGGAGATTGATATGCAAAAAACATATAATAAATTAGAATGGAATTTCATTCGAGCAACTTTGGGGAAATTTAGGTTTCCAAATACATGGAATTATGTTCTATTGGTATTATAATGTGTGAACTCAGGAATACAGTTTACACTAAGGGTGATTTAGGTTTTGGTTACCACTCTTTAGTATAAATTAGGTTTTGGAGCCGGTTTTTATCTTTATTAGGGTTTAGAGCTGAACCGACAATTGACCCAAGTAATTGTTTATAATGGCCAAAATACCCCTGATCAAAACTATATTAGGGTTAGTGATCACGTGCAGATCACGTGAGTTTCAGGGGTAAAATTAGGTATTTTGAAAATATTTTCGGTTCAACCGGGGTTTTTTAGTTGTTGGTTCGAAAATGAGCTCTAAACCCTAATAAAGATAAAAACCGGCTCCAAAACCTAATTTATACTAAAAAGTGGTGACCAAAACCTAAATCACCCTTACACTAATTACAGAAATGAAAATACACTAGAAGACAAGTAATATATTTATTAATTGAATTCAACAAACAGTAACACTTACTACACCGTATGAAGGATTAAGGAGATGAACAGAGGTTTCCCGAAGCAATATCCTTAAGACAATATTACGTCCCTGCTACTGGTGCACACAGGTACTGGACGATAGTCTCCCAAGATACAACTGTTCTGCACTTTGCTAGACTGCACTGTAATAGGAGAGTTTTGGCGAACAAACAAGAAGAACCTTCGAATAATTTAGAAAGAGAGAGAGAGAGAGAGAGAAGCAGACTTAGTCTGTATTGATTGTGTACTTACTGGCCAGAACAGCACGCAATTTATAGGCTAAGTCGTGCCTGTTCACAACAGACACGCACCTGTTGAAAAACGTCTTTTCTCAACAGGTGCAACTCTTGGCAGACTTATGAAACGTTTAAGGCCCAAGGGACGTAAACACATCTATTAAGGCAAAGATGTAACATGATCCTGTGAACCCGTTCACAACTTAACTAAATAAGTGGTGGACCAAAAAGATAAGATAACTTATCAACCAAGCCCAAGCCCAAGCCGGCCGGTCGGCGGCGCGCGTGTGGTGGACCACTAAGTGTATAGCCTTGCGCTATCGCGCGAAAACTTGGTAACCCAAAGGGCTACACCCTTAGTGTTATTATTTTGTATTTATACATCTTTACTCACTTCCCACAACTCATGTGGGACTAAGTGCTTTTCACACTTAGTTCATTCAATCGAGGAAATGGTCTGACAGGGTCTGTCAGACCTGTTTCTCTAACATGTTCTGCATATCTAGCCCTACCTTTTTCATTCTCTTAAATGGAGCTCCTTTTGGTAACGTCACTCCATCTCGAGTTGTTAGAGAGGGGGACCCCTTGTCCCCATATTTGTTTATTCTCTGCAATGAAATCTTATCGCTTAATTTGAGTAAGCTACAAGAGCAACAAGCCATTCATGGCATGAAACTTGGAATATGGTCAACGCCGGTGTCCCATTTAATGTATGCAGATGACTTGTTGGTGCTAGGAAAATGTGGACTGGAAGAACAAAACACAACAAATGAGATTCTACAGAAGTTTAGTTATTTTTCAAGGTAAACTATCAACAGGTCAAAATCTGCCATCATCCACCATCCTAAGCTTCATAGAAGAGTTGTGAGTTTCCTCAGAAAGACCTTCAAGATGCCGACATCTTCTTCTCTGAATAATTATTTGGGATCTCCTCCACTCATAGGTAAAGGGAAATGTCAGAAATATTCCTCTTTTATGGGAAAGCTTCATAGTAGACTAGCGAGTTGGAAAGCTAAGACTCTATCTAAACCAGGAAGGCTTACACTTGTAAACTCTGTTCTATCGCCAATTCCTTCACATCTAATGTTCTGTACTCTTCTCCCAGCGACTATTGTTGATATGATTGATTCCTTGAGAAGGTCATTTTTCTGGGGACACACTGTTAATGAAAGAAACGTTGCATTACTATCATTGGTCTTTGGTGTGTAAACCAAAAGCATTTAGGTGGATTGGGTGTGAGAGATCTCCAACTACAAAATTATGCGCTCTTTGGTAAAAAAGCTTGGGAACTCATTCAACCAACTTCATTATGGGCAATTCAAATGAAGCAACAATATTTTCATAGTTCTTCATTCTTTGATGCAAAGATTCCACATGGGGCTTCTACTATGTTGAAGCAGCTTTGCAAACTCAGGAATATTGTTAAGTTATGAATTAAATGGAAAATCACAAATGAAGAGTCAGTGAATATTTGGAAGGACAGATGGATTGAAGACTTTTCTCCAACACAGATTCTTGAGGCAAGCTTAGTTCAAGGCTCACAAGAAGCTACCGGTTTACAAAAAGTCTCAAGTTTGATCATTCAGGGTACCTCAAACTGAAATTGGAACCTTATTTACTCCGTATGGCCTGCCCAGATTGCTAACAAAGTAGTTTCTATGCACATTACAGGCCATAGTGATGTTGGGTTTTTTATGGAAAACAAGAGGACAAGAGGAAGTGTTTTGTTTGGGAACGTACGTAGTTAGGGCGTACGTACGTCCCGTATCACAGATAATTTGTTTTTTTTGCTGAACGTACGAACGTCAATTCGACGTACGAATGTTGTATTATTTGTTCAGGAACGTATGTACGTAGTTAGGGCGTACGTACGTCCCGTAGGTCAGATAACTTTTCCGTGGCTCGACGTACGAACGTGATTTCGACGTACGTACGTCCTCCTTTGTTTTTGTGCTATATGGGCCCTGTTTAAGCCCAATTCGTGGTCTATTGTAAGGCTATGGTATAAAGCCAAATAGAAGTGGAAAAACCTAATTATGTTTTTGAGAGTGAGATTGTAAGAAGCCATTAGAGAGTTGGAGAACTTTTGTGAGGAAGAAGACTTCGGTTTCTTCGTGAGGGCTTGTACAATTGTCTTGATAAGAAAAGCATCATCCTTTCTCCCCGTGGACGTAGGCATATTGTCGAACCACGTATATCTTGTGTGGTTGCTTGTTTGATTTTGTCGTTTTGTTTTACTTTCATACATTAGTTCAATCATCTTATTTGTGCATTAGTTTCCGCTGCGCACAACAAGTGATTCTGATAATTTTTATTGGGGGTGGCATGCTTCGGGAAGATACAATGTTAAGTCAGCATACAGTGGATGGTGGAAGTCCATAAATTATAGGATGTGCTTGTTCGCCAGGAATTTCACGGGAAAGCAAAGACACGTGGGATTTTTCAGGGTTTTTCCTAGGGGTGGCAATCAAACCTGGAGACCCGAAACCTGACCTGAACCCGACCTGATATGGGTCAGGTTTGGGTTTGGATTTTTGGAGTTTTCGGTTAATCGGGTCGACCTGATTTATAATCAGGTCAGGTTTAGGCTTTTATGGCAAACCCATCGGGTCAACCCGAAACCTGGAAAAAAAAAACCTAATTAAATTTTACTTTCATTCATTTCGTTCTCAGATTCTTTGCGGCTCTCTCTCTCTCTCTCTCTCTCTCTCTCTCTCTCTCTCTCTCTCTCTCTCTGTTGAATTTGAAGTTTTAGATCATCTCATACTTCACATCTTCACTCACCTGGTTCTTCTCCTTCTTCACTCGCTGTTCTCATCTGCTTCTTCTTCGTCTACTGTTGACCTGTTGTTAAAAAGGTAAAGTGGTAAACCAACAAACCAACTTTTTAATTTGATTTTTATTTAATCGCCTAGTTGTTTTGTTTGACTAAATTTGTTTAATTAATCACCTAGTTTTGTTTAATTAATAACCTAGTTTTTTGGTTTAGGTGTTGTTTTTTATGAATTATTAAACTTCAAATTATGATTTTTGTGGAAAGTTTGGGTCTTTTATTAGATATAGACAATATAATTTGTCCAATACTTTGGTTCTTGGTTTGCAGTATGTTTAGTGTTAGGCGTTTTATTGCGAAATCTCTGTTTATGCTAATTGCCTGATTGGTCGATATGGATCTTAGAGAAATCTCTCTTTCAGGCGTTTTGTTGCGAAATTAAAACTTTGAAGCAGAAAAAATAGGTGAATTTGTCCATATGCTACTTATCTATCTCCATTGCTCGATATTACTTTAGCATCTGAACTTAAAGAAGATGTCATAGTGAATTATCAATTTCTTAGATTTGTGAAACTATGGAGATGATTTTCCATATGACCGTATCATTGCTTTAAATTTTATTTAGGTCACTGATTTTCATTTGACAAACATTATTAATACATGTAATAAGTTGCATTTTTTTTATTTTTGTTTCTGAATTTTCAGATGGAGGACGTTGTGGATCTTTCGGAAAACGATCTCATAGATGTTGATATGGTAGGTAATGCCGAAGACCAAACCTCAACAGGTAAAAGTTCCACTAAACGAACTCGTACTTTTGTATCTAAAGCGTGGGATCATTATAATACTTTACCTGGAGTGAATGAGAGTGGGTATGTAATGGCGGCTTGTAAAAAATGTGGCCATAAACTTAGAGCTGATAGTAGTCAAAGAACGGGGAATGCCACACGACATACACGAAAGTGTCATAAAACCACTTATCGTGATGTAGGCCAAATATGTATAGGCACTTCTGATGTAACCTTGTGTACTACTAATCCATCCAAATTTAACCCTGACGTATTTTGTGAGCTAGTGAGTATGGCAATTGTTAGACATGATCTTCCATATCAATTTGTCGAGTATGAAGATGTTAGAGAACTCATTCAATATGCGAGTTTAGCTAATTCAGATAATCTAGTCAGGCTGAAGTCTAGAAACACAGTGAAGTCTGACATCAATAAGATATATGTTATGGAAAAAGTAAACCTGAAGAAGTTGTTGCATTCAGTTAGTGGTAAAATATGTGTGACTTCCGATTTGTGGACTTCTATTGCAAATGATGGGTATATCACTTTAACTGCTCATTTTATTGATAAAGAGTGGAATTTACGAAAGAAAATCTTAAGGTTTTCGTACATGCCTACCCCATACACTGGTGCAGCTATATGTGAGAAAATATATTCATTGTTGTGTGATTGGGGCATTGAGAAGAAGTTGTTTTCAATGACTAGATAATGCATCTTCTAATGATGTATGTGTTAATTTGCTAAGGAGTCAACTTAACCTTAGAGATGCACTTGTATCTAATGGAGAATATTTCCACATTCGTTGTTGTTGCCATATTCTTAACTTGATAGTACATGATGGTTTGAAAGATGTTGATCCAGCGGTGGTTAAAGTTCGGGAGAGTGTTAAATATTTTAGAGGTTCACAAGCTAGGAAGAAGGCTTTTTATGAGAGTGTGAAGGCAGTAGGGAGGCCTACTAGCAAAGGGTTGAGACAAGATATTTCTACTCGATGGGATTCCACTTATTATATGCTTGATAGTGCAATCTTCTACCGTTTGGCTTTTATTAATTTGTCTTTGAGCCCAGATACAAATTATACGAATGTAGAGTGCCCTTCTAAGGATGATTGGGAACAACTTGAAAAGATTTGTAAGTTCTTGGGCACATTTGCAAAAGTCACTAAGTTGTTTTCCGGGACATTGTACCCCACTTCCAACTTGTTTTTTCCTCAAGTTTGTGAGATTCAACAAGTTATTCATAATGCGGTAAATGACCCGGATACGTTTATGAGTAAGATGGGAAGGAATATGGAATTGAAGTTTAACAAGTATTGGTCCGACCATAATAAGATTCTTGCTATTTGTGTGGTTATGGATCCAAGATATAAACTTAATGTTGTCGACTTTTGTTATACACGACTCTATGGGCCTAACTCTCGACAAATGCAGTTGGTTCGTGAGTCTTTGTTTAACCTCTTCAGTTTGTATGTGAAAGCCTATTCTATCTCGGAACCTACTGTTACACAAGGAAGTGATCAACCTCAAGTCTACAACACAATACACGAGAACAGTTTTTTGCAGGTATAATTAATTTATTTGTCTTTTTTATTTTTTTTTAGTTATTATTGTTCTTGATGTAAAATATAATCATAATCCTTATGGTGTAGGGCTTTCATGAGAGTGAGGAGTATAATAGTTCTACAACCCAACAAAGTCAGTTGGACCTGTACTTAGCGGAACCAAGAATGAAGATATCGGACAAGTTGGATGTTCTTGTCTTTTGGAAAGCTAACCAGTTTCGGTATCCAGAATTTTCAAGGTTGGCTTGTGATTTGTTATCTATTCCTGTGTCTACTGTCGCTTCCGAATCTGCCTTTAGTGTTGGTGGTGGAGTTCTTGATAAATATCGTAGTGCACTTTTACCCGAAAATGTTGAAGCTTTGATTTGCACCAATGATTGGATGTGTAGAAAGAAAGGTAACTTTTTAGATATTAGTGTATGTTTTTAACACTTGTTTGTTAGTGTATGATTTGCACCAATGTTTGAATTTATTTATTCATTTTTATTTTTTGTGTTTGTCTAGACAAATTGGAACCCACGTATGAAGAGCTTACAGAGGACATACTAGAGGAGTTCAGGAAGGCGGAAGAATCAACTCAAAACTCAAATACTCTTGTTTGAAGGTAAACTCAATTAATATATTTATATTTAATTATTTTGTCTTGATTTATCATTTTTTTTTATTATGCATGATAATTTGGTGGGGGATTTTTGATTAAACAAATTATCGCTACCCGCATTGGTTGTGTATGGTGCACTTTGATTTATTTATGAACCAATACAAAAATAGAGATCTCTATAGCCCGCCTATCAAAACTGTGTTGAGGGTAGTAATTAGTTGTGTCACAGTTCACCCTTAAGTTTCCTTATCTTTGCAACAAATGAAAGTAAGTTCTATGTCAGCAAGATTGAATCATAGATTTAACTGAATAAATTCCTTTTACACCTATAGAGATTGTGCTTGCTGCAAGATAAAACATGGCAGTGTCATTGCAAATCTCTTTTTCAGCCATATAGGGGCCTCCCCATTACACTTGTAATTTCTACCTCTTTTTCTTTTGCCTTCAGAAGGGCTTGCAATCCCTTCACTATTAGATGATGGCATTTATCATGATTCAATGAGGAACATCTTTAATGCTGCACATGAGCAATACTAGGTATAAAGCCAAACATCTTTGATTACGTGTATTTATTTAATTGTGTTTGGTATTGGTGAAGGTCCAGAAGAAGGCCATGCCTATTGATGTAAGGAAAGTCACGTTGGCGCGGTCGAGGCAAACAGTTTCTCGGAAGGAAAGCATGGATATGATCTGAATTTTGGAGTTAATTTTGATGTAACAATAGTTTTGTTATTGAGACATTCCCAGAGTTGTTCCTTCTCTTTAATTACTTTTAGGAGTCGGGTTCGACTTTTGATGCTAGTTCTTGTTGTGGCAGTTAACTTGTTTTCAAATATTATCAAAGTTGTTCAATTTGTTTACTTATTTAGTAGAATGGATTATCTTTACAGTGCGTTTAATATCTGAAATCTGAAAGAAAGTATTGAAAATTATCAATATTTAGTGAAATTAACATTTTCAAGTACAACTGTATTATTGGGTTTTCAGGTTGACCTGAACCTGACTTGAAAACCTGATGGGTCAGGTTCAGGTTTTGATTTTGAGTAAAAAAGAAGTGATCGGGTCCGGTTCAGGTTTTGGGGTTTAAACCTGATAACCCGATCGACCTGACCCGAACCTGACCTGACCCGACCTGATTGTCAGCCCTAGTTTTTCCAAATACACGCTATTTGGTTGGGTTCAGGAAAAGGTGGGGCCTACAATTTATTTTTGCAAAAAAATAAACCACGTTATTTTTGCGAAATAACCGGAAAACTTTGGAAATATCGTCTCTTCTCTACTGCCTTTCTCTCTCCTCTTCGATCAGTTCTCTCTTCGTTTTTTTTTTCTCGTATTTGAACAAAGAAAAAAGCTTTTTTTGAATCAGGTAAGATTCTCTATACAGTTTTCTTCATCATAGATCTAGTGATTGTACATTAATCTGACTCAAATCAAGGGTTTCGAATATGTGTTTTGAATTTGTTGTAGTTAGTTGTGAAATTTGTTTTAATTTTGTATTCTATCACTAGAATTAAAGGTTTTTAATATTGGGTTTGATTCAATCATGGGTTTTAATGTTATCTTTGGGAGTTCCAAGGTTTATTACAAATTGGGTTTTTTTTTAAAATGATGAATTAGTTTGTATTCATTCAGAATTTACTCCATTAGCAGTTTTATTTTACGAGAATTTGTCTAAGTGGAACAATATTTTCGATCTCGCATTTTTAGAGAAAAGAAAGGTGGTCTATTACAAATTGGGTTTTTCGATCTCGCATTTTTAGAGAAAAGAAAAGAAAAGTGGCCTATTCAAATTGGGTTTTTTGATCTCGTAGTTATGCGTATATGAGAAAAGTGACAAATCCACATAAACTTAGACTACTAAGTCAAATTAATTAACACATTGTTTATTCCTTAATCATTGTCTTTAATTTTTAAGTAACTAGGATGATGATCAACGAAATTTATGTTTTCCGCCTTGTGTTATATCCATAAGTGCAAGAGAATGACTGAAAACTTAACTTTTCTATATATATTAAACACTCAGGGTAGTTTATACTAATCGAAACGTTCTTGAATTTAAGATACATTATCCTATTAAGAGCATCTCTAATGGGTCTCCTATTTTCTAAAATTTAGAAAATCCCAAAAAATCACGACCCTAACGCGTCTCCTATAATTATAGCAGCCGGCCATCTACGTAGGACGTGGTGGGCCGGTCTGCTAAAACTTCGCCCAAAATCGAACAAGGGATAGGATTATAGCAAATGGTAAAAATAAAGTTGCTTACGAACTGAACACCCTACTAGAATTGACATCTGTTAGGATTGGTGACTATCAGAAAAGTATCGCTGAGCCAAACAGTCCATACATCCATGATGTGTGCATATGTGAAAATAAGAACACGTACTTTACGTCTATAAATACCTTGTCATTTGTCAACATAGTTGAACAAGATTGGTGGTTTGGAAAGTTGCATTTCAAATGGTCGCTAAACAGCTGCATTTATCTTTTTAGCTATGCTAGTAGGAACAAATTCAGTCTTTGCTATTATATTATATCCATCAACATGAAAATGACTTCATCTCCACAACAACTCCTGGAACTTACAAGAGATATCATATTTCTTTTCTAACCTTTTTTAGTTTACATGGTATCTATAACTGTTAAGATATGATGTTATAATTATAGGACACCAGGTTACCTTTTGAGGCTACCAGTAAATGAGATTTCATATGGAAGAAAGGCATTTATATCACTATAATATATTGAGGGTCGGACTACCCATCTGGTGTTTGTGAGTTAGTAGTACTAGTACTAGTACTACTCGACTAAGAACAAGTTGCTGGTTTTGGTGGTTAAAAAAAAAAAAAAAAAAAAGCAAAGAAATGCCAGTTAAGAGTGTGTCGAGGGTCGACTTCTGGTCTGGAGTTTTTTTTTTTTTTTTTTTTTTTTGAGAGAGAGAGAGAGAGAGAGAGAGAGAGAGAGAGAGAGAGAGAGAGAGAGAGTAGCTCAACATACAGTAAGTCCTGACAGACAGACAACTAGTTATTTAGAAAATGAAAATGGATTGGATGCACAACTCTTCCTTGTCAACTTGTTTTCTTTTTTGCAGATTACTAAGTGTTGTTTGATAGTTAATCGTTTATTTGTTGCAGGAGCAGAAAATGATTGTGAATCAAGCTTCAAGATTGATGATAAAAAAGTTCAGTTAAGGTGGAACCCCACTCTAGATAATGTACTTCTTGATGTTCTTGGAGAGGCTGCAAGGGAGGGAAAAAAAACTGGAAAAGGATGGGATACTGTTGTTTGGAAAAATTTGGAGACATTTGATAGTGAGGTTCATACTAAATAGTGTATTTGGAGTTTGTAGCGACATATTATACGTTTTTATAATTTTATTTGGTTAGAAAGACATTGCAATTTTGATGTAATTTTGATTAGAAAGACATTGCAATTTTGATGTAATTTTTACTTGTGAAATGTAAAATTTCACATGAAGGCGCTTTTCGAAGGTTCTTGATTTTATTGGTGTATATGTTAATATGCCAACTGCTTCATCTTTGTGTAGTCTAACAACACTTTTAGAATGCTGCTACTGTACTTAAGTGATGGACCTTGTCAATTGTCATGAACATGTGGGGTCTATCTTTGGTTTCTATATCCAAGTGAATCTGTGATCCTAAATTAGGATAATCATCTAATTATGAATTTAATTAAGGTTGTTTACATATTTTATTAAAAAAATGGTATGGGTGTAATTTTAGATATATGTAAGGTTGTTTGTAGAAATCCGGAACTTTCCTTATTAGCAACCAAGCACGGTGCAAAGTTTTTGTAAAATAAAAAAGGAAACTATTTACATTTTTTCCACTTAGAAAGGTTTCCATTTCTGTTTCCCCAAAACTTTCGGGGAAACAAGCACAGCCATACTTTGATCATTGATGAAAAAGTTCAAAAAGTTTTAAAAAAATACTTGGAAAATGAACTTGCCATATAAAGTTCAATTTTTTATGTGGCAATGTTTACATGGTGTCGTCCCTGTATCACATCATTTCCATGTCAATCACCTGTGTTTTTTTTTTTTTTGTAATGCTGCTGCTGACTCTCAAACACATTTGTTCTTTGATTGTTGTTTTACCAGGACCATATGGTTAAGGATGGGCTGCCAACAGTTCATGACAAATATATGTAAGGAATTTCTGTTCACTCTCATCACATGCCCTTTATCAGAATTGCTAGAATTGTTTTGTGCAACTATGTGGTTAGCAAGAAATGATGTTTGCTTCAATCAAAATATTCCAAGACCTGAGGTGTGTATATATAAAGCTAATGAAATGGTTAGACTCATGAAGCTGAGTGAAGGTGACCACAAGCTTACAAGAACTGAGATTGTTATGGTTAAATGGATACCCCCACCCCCACCTTGGGTGAAGCTCAATACTGATGGATCCTCACTCGGGAATCAAGGACCAGCTGGTGCAAGGTGGGCTTACATATAAGCCCACTTTGGACTCGCACTGTTAGGTTGGGAGAGGCAGTGGCTCCTGATCTTTAGCCCCGAGTACTAGAAGTTGACCGTGTTCTTTGGCCTTTAGCTCTGTGTACCTACATGAACTCACCGGACTTGTTCCGGTGAAAGACACTCCGACGATCAAGTCAGTGTTTGAAGGTTTAAGGTGCAACAATGGGGAAGGTGTGGAGAGAATGTCTCACCTCTTTAGAGTAGTGAATGCTTTTATATTTATAGTAGTTTGTCATCTATTATAGCCGTAGGATCTCTGTTAGATCCAAGATTGTGGTAGTTCCACGTGGAGCTCTCTTGACCAAGTATTTCCCTTAGCTGTAATGATAAAGCTTCTTTAATAAGCTTCTCGGCAATTATCCCATGCACCCGGTTCTAGCCGATTTTATGCTATTCCCTCATCCTGACGGTTCCCACGTAGTGGTACGGAATGACGTACTTACATCGCCCCTTCTCTGGAGCGTTAGTTGTGAAGGTCTACCTTCATTGTGCACCATTCTCATAGAAATCATTACCAGGAGAGTCCTCTCACCAGTTAAGGCACTGGTGTCCGTGTATCTCATGTTTTTTTCTTTTTAATCTCGGATGTGACGGAGTTTACATATATGCCGAAGTTCGCGGTTGAAAACTGAATTATTGATATCATATCACTTGTGACAACCTTCACGCATCTGCCTGAGCTTACGATTTCTGAAGTAAAATATTGACTGTGCTACCCGAGTAGCTGCCTAGGTACCCAAGTTGGGATCAAGCCATTGTAGTTCTTTTTTCGTATGTCAAGAAGCCTTGAAGTATCCAATACTCTGAAATTACAAGAATGAATCTCTTTGAGATAGAGAAATGACATATCTGTCGTACTCGCCCCCAGGTCCGTTATCCACGATGTAACGGTGATGATTAAAATGAGATATTTTCCATGCTATTAAGCACATTTAATTTGAAAAGATCATTTGGCGGGTTTCCGATAATGATTCATCAGATGAGGAACACCCTCTTCCCCACAAAAATAAAAATTAAAACAAATAATCTGAAAGACCTCACGGTTGGCGGTACTGGAAAAGAAGAATAAACCTAGAGCCGTGAAGTCTTCGTCCCAAGGTGGCTTCTACTCATCTCTCTAAAGCCTGAACGATTTGTGAACCTGCTTAGAATATTCCTTGTCGCCGCAAGGCTAATAATAAGCTTTGAATATTCTGCATTTTTTTTTTTTTGCAATTTTTTGAGCTTGAGAACCGTGGAGACCTTTTCTTTATGGAGCCGTTAGGCTCATGGAGTTTGAACAATCTGCACTTTTTGTTTTGCATTTTTTTGGAGAATGACAACAGTGGACTCCTTTTCTTTATGGAATCGTTAGGCTCATGGAGTGTGAACAATCTGCACTTTTGTTTTTGCATTTTGTTTGGAGAATGAGAACCATGAACTTCTTTATGGCGCCTTTAAGTAACTTTGCATATCAAGTAACCAGACTTGTGGAATGATCTTTGTGTTATACCAGCTAGCCATGTCGTCACATTGCTAGTGGTGTAACACTATTATTCTACTAACCGTGAAGGTTCTTCCCCAGGGGCATCTCATGACATTGGCAACACAATCCCTGTGAGGAGCGAGTAGGTTCATGGGAGTTGCTACTATTATAGATGGCGGTTTGCTAAACCCAACTCCCTATCTTACTACTCACTTCCAAGTCCTTTTGTAATTTAGAACTTAAGAACCGTGGAGACTTGACTTCTTTCTGGAGCCATGAGTTCAATTACTTTGAACAATCTGCATTTTCTTTTATGCAATTTTAGAACTGGAGAACCGTGAAGACTCCTTTTCTTTATGGAGCCGTGAACAATCTGCATTTTTTTTATGCAATTTTGGAACTGGAGAACCATGGAGACTCCTTTTCTTTATGGAGCCTTGAACAATCTGCATTTTCTTTTATGCAATTTTGGAACTGGAGAACCGTGGAGACTCCTTTTCTTTATAGAGCCGTGAACAATCTGCATTTTCTTTTATGCAATTTTGGGACTGGAGAACCGTGGAGACTCCTTTTCTTTATGGAGTCGTGAACAATCTGCATTTTCTTTTATGCAATTTTGGAACTGGAGAACCGTGGAGACTCCTTTTCTTCATGGAGCCGTGAACAATCTGCATTTTCGTTTATGCAATTTTGGAACTGAAGAACCGTGGAAACTCCTTTTCTTTATGGAGCCGTGAACAATCTACATTTTGTTTTATGCAATTTTGGGACTGGAGAACCGTGGAGACTTCTTTTCTTTATGGAGCCGTGAGGTTCAATTACTTTGAACAATCTGGAGAAACGTGGACTCCTTTTCTGTATGGAGCCGTAAGGTTCAATTACTTTGAACAATCTAGAGAAACATGGAGAAACGTGGCGACTCCTTTTCTGTATTGAGCCGTGAGGGTCAATTAATTTGAACAATTTGGAGAAACGTGGACTCCTTTTTTGTATGGAGTCGTGGGGTTCAATTACTTTGAACAATCTAGAGAACAATGGACAAACTTGGCGACTCCTTTTCTTTATGGAGTCGTAAGGTTCAATTACTTTGAACAATCTGGAGAAAGGTGGACTCCTTTTCTGTATGGAGCCGTGGGGTTCAATTACTTTGAACAATCTAGAGAACCATGGAGAAACGTGGCGACTCCTTTTCTATATTGAGCCGTGAGGTTCAATTACTTTGAACAATTTGGAGAAACGTGGACTCCTTTTCTGTATGGAGTCGTGGGGTTCAATTACTTTGAACAATCTAGAGAACCATGGAGAAACGTGGCGACTCCTTTTCTGTATGGAGCCGTGAGGTTCAATTACTTTGAACAATCTGGAGAAACGTGGACTCTTTTTCTGTATGGAGCCGTGAGGTTCAATTACTTTGAACAATCTAGAGAACCATGGAGAAACGTGGAGACTCATTTTCTGTATGGAGCCGTGAGGTTAAATTACTTTGAACAATCTGGAGAAACGTGGACTCCTTTTCTGTATGGAGCCGTGAGGTTCAATTACTTTGAACAATCTAGAGAACCATGGAGAAATGTGGAGACTCCTTTTCTGTATGGAGTCGTGATGTTCAATTACTTTGAACAATTTGGAGAAACGTGGAGACTCATTTTCTGTATGGAGCCGTGAGGTTCACGTAATTGGCACATTAACACTAGACTTGTGGAATAATCTTTGTGTTATACCAACTAGTCATGTCGTCACATTGCTAGTGGTGTAACACTATTATTCCACTAACCGTTAAGGTTCTTCCCCAGGGGCATCCCACGGCATTGGCAACACAATCCCCGTGAGGAGCGAGTAGGTTCATGGAAGTTGCCACTATTACAACTGGCGGCTTGCTAAGCCAAACTCCCTACCTTACTACTCACCTCCAAGTCCTTGACTTGGCTTCCGTTAAGGGAATTCCGGCAGTACCTTTGGCATGGTCACTGCCAGAGCAAAGTGTTCAATGGAGAGGTAACCGATCTGCGATCTAGAACCGAACCCATAACTTTGAACAATCGAAAGTAACCGTGAACCATAATTGCACTGAATCATATAAAGAACATGAATATTTTCATTGAAGCTAACAGCTGAAAAGTTGAATTCTTACATTGAGTTCGCGGATCAAAAGATGCTAAAAAATGGGCCAAATGAGTGGAGATACTAAATGCAGTATTTCGTCAGGTTGATGATGTTCCCTTGTTTACCATTTCATCACTCGCCCCCAAGTCCTGGACTCGGCTTCCTTTCAGGGCATTTCGACGGTACCTTTGTATGGTAACCGCTAGAGTAATGTGTTTCATAGCGCTGTGGCGGTTTACTCAAAATAATATCTGTTAGAGCTGAAAGAATTCTAACTTTGCATGACAAAATATATTCATACTCACTTTCAAGAACTTGAAAAATAATCATAAATATTTGTAGAAATAACGATTTCAATTTGGAGAACACCTGGAGAAAAATCTGTTGAAGACTCGCATTCATGTCGAAGCCAATATTGGAGATTACACTCAATAATTGGCCCGTGACTGAAACACATGGAGGAACATGCCGCCCCCAGTATGAAGGTTTCCTTGAAACCGGAACATCACTATGGTGGCCTATGGAGATTGTGACCATCTTTCACTGCTTTGTCGTTGGCCAAGTCACCCCCAGTATGAAGGTTTCCACGAAACCATACCATCACTGTGGCGGGGTATAGAGATTGTGATTGTAACATCTATTACTACCTTGATGTCACCTCAATATGAAGTTTTTCACAAAACCATAACAACAATGTGACGTCTTATGGAAGTCATGACTATGACAATTTTCTCTGCTTTGATGTTGCCCCCAACATTAAGCTTTCCGCAATGGCAATTTTCTCTGCCTTGATGTCGCCCCTAGTGTGAAAGTTTCCGCAAAACCATAACATTATTGTGGCGACCTATGGAAATCGTGAGTATGGCAATTTTCTCTGCCTCAATGTCGCCCCCAGTGTGAGTTTCTACAAAACCATAACATTATTGTGGTGACCTATGGAAACCGTGAGTATGACAATTTTCTTTGCCTTGATGCCGCCCCCATTGTGAAGGTTTCCGCAAAACCATAACATTACTGTGGCGACCTATGGAAACCGTGACTGTGGCATCTTTCTCTGCGTTGATGTCGCCAACAATATGAAGGTTTCAACAAAACCATAACATCGTTGTGGCGACCTATGGGAACCGTGACCGTGGCATCTTTCTTTACCTTGATCCCGCCCCCAGTGTAAGAGCTCATTGACGCCTTAATTTCTCTTAAGTTCAAGCCCTGCCATACAATCTGTGAACTAGCAACAATATGTATCAAATGAACAGTTATATATTGTATATATGTATGTGTTGTGTAACGTGAAGTCTTAGTATCAAGGACTTAAACCAACCAAATATATATATATCAATTTTAAGATTATCTCACGGAAATGGAGATCAACATGTAAACCGCCAAGTGTATGTATCTCTAACATGTAAATATGCATCATGCTTGCACGTTAAGTATGACCCGAGTAATCAGTGAACCTTATAAGCTCACATACTAAATCAAAGCTTACAATGCGAGTGTGTATGATGTCAGTATAGGTGTACTCTATATCACAGTAGCAACATCCAATTCCACGTTTAAAATTCACATTGTGGCACTAGTTTACACATTACGGTTCTATAAAGAAACCACTCCATATAAAATTCATTCATTACGGTTCTCTAGAGAAGGAAAAAAACGTGTTTCACTTAACTTCAAAGTAATATGAAAATCACTAGGTGTTTAACATTCAAAGCATATATTAGAACTCGATAACGATTTATTCTCTACATAATTAAGTAATCCAACTGTAGCTAACGTAAAACCATGAACACTGGAGAATCATGGAGAACCGTGAATATTCAAAGCATATATTAGAACTCGATAACCGTTTATTCTCTACATAATTAAGTAATCCAACTGTATCTAACAAAAAACCGTGAGCATGTCTATTATCAAATATAGGCTAACAAGTTGGATGTCCACCTAGAGACACACGGATCAAAAAACCAAGTTACCGCATGAGAAATATAAGTCTTTCCATTTTTATCTAGTATCCTCATGTAAAAGTTGTTATTTAATTTGTGAAGTAACAATACATATGAATGATTATTGTAATCAGGTCCAAATACTTATGAACAAAGCAAATTTTGATAAACATGCTGACCGCTAAACATGGTAGAAGTGTTCATGGCGGTATTCGAACATAGCCATTTCATATTGCAAAGTAAATACCGTTATACTCACGGGGTTAATAAACCAATGTGTATATGGTCGCACGGGATAGTCGTTACCCCGTCAACCAATGTCTCAAAGCAATTTAAACATTGTTTAAATATTACCTGATGAGTTGCTCCAAATTTGATGGATGAGATAGAAACGAAATGAGAATAATACTTCCACCGCCACAAAGGCGGCAACTGCAAGGGAGAAAGGCAATAACCATGGACTCGGTGGGGTCCATTGCCAGAGATTACATAGAAATCACGGCATACGATATGGGATCAACGAAGATTATAGAAATTCTTCACTGCTAATGAAATCAACCAAGAATCAACGAAGAAACACGAGGTGTGTTGTATGATCAACTTGATATTGTAGATCTGATGATATTATAGATCTGATCTGTATACAGATCTACAAATCTGGTTTTTGATATGCAAAGATATTTCCGCGAGGCTTGAGTCTGTTCCTCTTAGAGAAATAATTACAGATCTCGATCTGTCGAAATGCTTCAACTCTTGTTTGCACCTTAAGAAAACCGTGATGAAGAAAAACGAAACTTTTATATTTTTTGAGATCTAGATTCTTATCTAGATGTCAGGGAAACAAACCCTCCTTTTAGCGCCCAATGTAAGCCCACTTTGGACTTGCACCGTTAGGTTGGGAGAAGGGGTGGCTCCTGATATTTATCCCCGAGTACTTGAAGGTGACCGTGTTCTTTGGCCTTTAGCTCCGTGTACCTGCATGAACTCACCGGACTTGTTCCGGTGAAAGACACTCCGACGATCAAGTCAGTGTTTGAAGGTTTAAGGTGCAACAATGGGGAAGGTGTGGAGAGAATGTCTCACCTCTTTAGAGTAGTGAATGCTCTTGTATTTATAGTAGTTTGCCATCTATTGTAGCCGTAGGATCTCTGTTAGATCCAAGATTGTGGTAGTTCCACGTGGAGCTCTCTTGACCAAGTATTTCCCTTAGTTGTAATGATGAAGCTTCTTCAATAAGCTTCTCGGCAATTATCCCATGCACCCAGTTCTAACTGATTTTATGCTATTCCCTCATCCTGACGGTTCCCACGTAGTGGTATGGAATGACGTAGTTACAGTGTATACTTAGAACTGCTGATAACTGCTTCGTCTTTGGTCTAGCTACACCTATTCCGTATGCCACAACTAATGCTGTTGAATTCTCTTCCCTTCTACTGGGTCTTCAAGTTTGTGTGGAGCTGAAGTTAACACATGTCATGGTGGAAACTGATTCTCAATTGCTATATAATACAGTGCAGAATCTGAACATGGATGTTCATTGGTTTTTAAGAGATATGACTAAAGACATTCTTCAAAAGATTGGACAGATTCATGAATTCAGAATTGCTTGGAATTATAGAGAAGCAAATGCTTTTGCTGATGCAATGGCAAACTATGTTTCTTCCAAAGCAGCGCGAGCAGACTGGTGGAATGACCAAGTTGCAGGCAATCACAATTGGCCTCAACGCTTGGACAGATTCATTAGTCCTTCCTCTGATATGTGGTGGATTACACCACCTTTCTTTCTATGTAATTATCTTAGTAAAGACAGTAGTGGTGTAAGTTGGCCTAGAGCTATTAAGAAATAAAAAGTCAGTTGTAACAAATTTTTTTTTTTCTAAAATACTATAAATTAACACAAGTGATCACATTATAAGAGGTTTTTGTTGTACGAAGTTACATCTTTTAATATAATAAACATAATAAATTGAAACAATCATAAGTAAAACAATAACATAAATAATTGAAACTATAAACTAATTAAGTTTATTGTCAAAAAATTTACGTATTTCTTCAATAAAATCATTATAAGAAGTTCCAACTTGCCACATAAGATAGTCATTGCAAGATTGATTCCACACCAAAATAAGCATTATAAGTAGGTGTAACGACCCGACCTATATCACCACCGATGTTGTCCTCACTTAGCCACTGCGGACGTCCGGCAGTGTGGAGTTTTATGGGCAGCAACCCGCTTCCCAGGAGGTCATCCATCCTGAGACTACTCCCACCCAAGCACGCTTAACTCCGGAGTTCTTTCGAACTTTAGAGCCAAGTGAGCCCAAAAGGTCTTAGTGATAATATATAAGCAAATCTATACCTATATTCCAATGTCAGGACATCCCCCTCTTAGGTGTCGTAGGACCCACCCCCTCGGTAAACCACCTGCCGACCCGGGGTGTTACAATCCCACCACCTTAGAAGAGAGCCGTCCTCAGCTCTGGAATATACAATCCCAGATCTCTGACGCTCACTGCCCCTCGTGAGACGAGTACCTGGCGCAACCGTTACCCTTTTACTGGGCTAGGCGCCTTTCCAGCATACTCTCCCACCCTCGACAGGTGAACCGTTGCCGGCTGTGATACCATTTGTAACGACCAGACCTATATCACCACCGATATTTTCCCCACTTAGCCACTGCGGACGTCCGACAGTGTGGGGTTTTATGGGCAGTAGTCTGCTTCCCAGGAGGTCACCCATCCTGAGACTACTCCCACCTAAGCACGTTTAACTCTAGAGTTCTTTCGAACTATAGACCCAAGTGAGCCCAAAAAGCCTCGGTGATAATATATAACAAATCTATACCTATATTCCAATATCAGGACATCCCCCTCTTAGGTGTCGTAGGACCCACTCCCTCGACAAACTACCTGCCACCCGGGGTGTTACAGTAGGTTGATCATATTGATTTAAGAAAAGATTCCAATCAAAAGGTATACAAGTCGCTTACGTGCCCGAAGAAGCTAAAATAAACATCGTTTATCCTGATTGAGAAACGTATTTCATTATCATTAGAAATGTGCATCCCAAAAGAATTAAAAAAAAATGAGGCATAGTTAAACAAGGGAGGGGTTCCAGGGACTCAAGAAATGTTTGACTCAATTTTGACTCAATCCTATTTAGGGTACTTGTACATGTTGGATTGGCATGATTTTTTGTAGATATGGTCTCCTTACTATAAAGATCTACAACATAAAAAATCAGATCATTTGAATATATTTAGACCCATAAAATATAATATTAAATTCAACGGTAAAAATGAACGTTCCACAATACATTAACTTGTAATATGATTTTTCTAGGGTTAGAAAATTTTGATTATGATAAATTTTGGTGAAGATATCGTACATAATGAGAACATTCATCCTACAAAAAATCATGCCAATCCAACATATAAAAGTACCTTAAATAGATTGAGTCAAAATTGAGTCAAACATTTCCTGAGTCCCTGGAACCCCTCTAGTTAAACAATCCCTCAAATTGTTCTTCTAATGATTGTGGCTGGTTGTGTGTATATATTCCACTTTACGTAGTGTCATAACCCAAGTTGGATGGCTAGAACTCTCATACAATGTGTTAGTTTACTGAAATATATTGAAAATATAGTAATATCTCACAAGATACAAGTGATATATTGTTTAGGGGTATTTAGGGTTTGGTCATCTTAAGTATATGCTATTTAGGAAAAAGACACTTATGTTCTATTAATTAGGCTTTGATCACGAACCGGTAGTTGAACCAGATAATATTTTGGAATGGCCAAAATACCCTTACTTAACAACCATGTGCCTAACACGTGACTTAGCATTGATTTGTATGTAGAGACACGTTATTACATTTGGGCAACTTGATTTGCCTTGATTCAATCTAACGAACTACAAAGATCTCGAGGCGACTCAAACACTTCCACCCTCCCACCACAAACATCTTTTTGTAAGAATGAACAAAATATAATGATGTTCTTCATACCTCGTAACAACCACCAGATCCCGTCATCTTTTTTTTTTTTTTTTTGTCTTAATTCCATCCTCATCTAATTTTCACAATTTTTATATACTATTTCTATGTGAACAAACAAACTCTGCCATGATCTTCTTCCACTCCCCTTCTCTCAAACCAACACCAAAAACTCTTTAAATATCCTCAAAATTTTCTTTTCAAACACTAAATTAACATTCCCTTCAAACCCCAATTCAAAAAACACCAAATCCATCACTAAATTGAAACTCTTTTCATTCATTCAAATATAATCAACTAGATATGTGAAATCAAAATTTAGAAACGAATTGGTTGTCGGATAAAGGTTTGTTTTTTGTAATTATTTATCAAAACTAATCTAATTGATGTTAAACAAACCAATATTGAGATTGGGTATTCTGCTGCATGTGAAATTTTATCTATGAGAGAGAGGTAGTGGACGGTGGTGTTAGAGAGAGAAGTGGTGGTGGACGGCGATGGTGAAAGAGAAAGATGGTGATGGGAGGTGGCGATTGTTGGGTTTTTTGTGAAAAACAAGACGGAGGGAAGTTTTTGGTACAAGAACGTACGTACACAGTTAAGGCATTCGTACGTTCAGCATCACAGATAACTTTGGAGGGACGAAACGTACGAACGTCAATTCGACGTACGAACGTTGTATTTGTTCAGGGAACGTACGTACGTCCCGTATCACAGATGACTTCTCCGTGGCTCGACGTACGAACGTGATTTCGACGTACGTACGTCCTCCTTTGCTTTGTGCAATATGGGCCTGTTTAAGCCCAATTCGTTGTCTATTGTAAGGCTATGTTATAAAGCCAAATAGAAGAGAACAAAACCTAATGTTTTCTAAGAGAGAGATTGTGAGAAGCCATTAGAGAGTTTGAGAACTTTTGTGAGGAAGAAGACTTCGGTTTTCTTTGTGAGGGCTTGTACAATTGTCTCAAGAAGAAAAGCATCATCCTTTCTCCCCGTGGACGTAGGCATATTGCCGAACCACGTATATCTTGTGTGGTTGCTTGTTTGATTTTGTCGTTTTGTTTTACTTTCATACATTAGTTCAATCATCTTATTTGTGCATTAGTTTCCGCTCCGCACAACAGTGATGTGGTGGACAGGTTGTTGTAGAAGAGAGAGAGAGAGAGAGAGAGAGAGAGAGAGAGAGAGAGAGAGAGAGAGAGAGAGAGAGAGAGAGAGATCTAGTGGTGGTGGGTGGTAGTGATGGTGGCGTGGCAGGAGATGAATAGCAAGATGAAATACTGTTGTAGTGTTGTATATTTCGTGTTTTGTTTAATTTTACCATCTGCAGCACATGTAGTTTTCAGGGGTATTCTAGCCATTTGAGTGAATATTCCGGTTAAACCCGGTTTTTGTTTAACTCATATCAAACCAAGTGTCCAAAACCTAATTAATAGAACATAAGTGGTTTTTCCCTAAATAGTATATACTTAAGATGACCAAACCCTAAATACCCTTATTGTTTATTATGTATAATGGTATATCGAGTAAATATCGTTTCGATATTAAAATAAATAAGATAAATCGTGAGATCTTGTGAGATGTTACACCATTCTTATAAGCGGGATGGGCCTTATTATTATTATGGGCAAGCCTATTTTTAATTAGATCGGTAACTCAAAGATGCATTATTTGGGACGAAATGTTTGAACCCTAGACCTTTGGAATCATCGCCCAGAAGTATTACCAACTGGGCTCAGTTGGCATCTGCGAGGTGGTTTGCATGACTTATTGACCTGTGTTGTCACCCCTTCTACTTTCACGTGTTCAATAATATAACTCACATATATGGGTTTGGTTTGAAGATTTATAAGACTTTAAGATTGGGTTCTAATGAAACAACAACAGACCTATAATGTAACTTTGCAATTAGGCTCAAATGGCCAAACCAATTAAAAAAAAAAAACTCTAAAAAAATGTGTTTACACATTCATTCTCGACACATTTATAAATGTAGAATTAATTAAAAAATGAAGAAATTGTTTAGATTTAAAAAATTAGATAGGAGAGAGATCGAACAAGAGAGCAATTAAAGTGAAATCGGAGAAAATTGTAGAGAGAAAGTGAGTGAGAGAAAGTTTTGTGTATTTTTTACAAGATTTGATTTGAGTATAAGGGTAGTTTTGTCATAATCACTATTATGTTGGGTTCGGACGCAGATTTAAAACAAAGGTTTCGGATAAATCCTACTGTAAATCCATCCTAAGAAAACTTCTCATCTGGGCCTTGAGCCCAAATTTCTGTTTTAGTTTTTTCTTTATATGTAGAAATACAAACCAAAGTAAAAACAAAAAGAAGAGGGTTTTGAGTTTGAGATGAAAAAACGAGGGGCATTTAGGAAAACGAGGGGCATTTAGGAAAATAAAAATATTTTTACTTCCCCAAATGGCCCTTGTTCTTTTATCAGTTAAAACCCCTGTATATTAGAAAACGAGGGGTATTTAGAGAAATAAAAATATAATTTGGATGGAAAACTTGACGGAAGCAACAGTTGGTGCAAAGTCAAACTTTTCATATATGTAGGGGTTTAATCAAAAGAGGTCCATGGGGGGGGGGGGGGGGTTGGGTTAAGTCTAAATTTCCCATAGGATTCATCCCATTGTATTATTGATGTTATTGCTCTTAAGATACCTAAAACCTCATCTGCCCCACAGTTTTAATTCAGCTCATGCTACTTCTTGACTGATCAACTACAATTATAGATTGTATAGTTTGACACAATAGAGAACTTTGAGAATTTTGTCCAGGGAACATGAATCACCACCATGTCATCTTGAATCACCACGGCAGTACAAATACATGAACATTTTAGTAATAGGACAATTCTCTGGCATTGTAACCCTGACCAGAAAAATAACTGTCTAGAACAGAAACTCTATAGACTATCTAGCTGTCTATTCCATATTTCGGACTTCAACACACTTTAATCTGTGTAGGCTATCCATCAATATATGCATCATTCACAACTTCTAATAAATTTCCTGTACCTCAATAGACCAAGTAATTACAATGCTTCATATGACAACCATCTTTTAAACATAGTGAAGCATTCCTTCGGCCGGTATTCTGGAGCTGTATGGCCTCCTCCCTGCATAAACATATGGTTTGTAAAACTTTTTTCTTTTGTCTTTATAAAAACTTTCCTGTGCTAGACACTAGACAGATGATCATATATATAATATCTTGGGGCGCATTGAAATAGTTCAAAATACATGACCACCTAAAGTTTTTGCATAATTTATTCAAAAAAGTTGGAATCTTGCCTTAACAGTTGCAAATGTCATGTTATTTGCATATGTCCTGGTGTACCTACATGATCAATATAATGAAACCTTCAAATTTTATACAGAGATGATCACAATACTATATATAGTTAATCATGATACCGTTATTATGGTGATAGAATTTTATGGTCCTACCCTCCAACTTGGCCATTGACGAACCATGGTCGCCACTCATTGCTGATGGAATAATTGAGAGACCTTATCCATTCTTGTGTGCCCAGAAATGGAACATTCATATCATGATCACCGCTGTTAAATAAACAAAACTTGTGTTAATAAGGTGTTCCTGCAGCATGAAGAAGAGGATAATTTAAAGTGAGCAGGCGACCTGTATATCAAAGAGCGATAACGTCTTTTACTACTGAGATATACATGATAGGCCATACTATTTCTTACATCTGCCAAGTAGTTTATACCAGAGTTGCATCGGATCCATTCATGTACTGTTCCCTGATGATATCAATAGACATTTTTCAAACTCATTTCGATATGTACTATCCGATGATACATCAGTATAAGTTCCTTATTAATTAGTGTTCACCATACCTTTCGAACATTAAGTGCCATTCGAACTCTTTTATCATTTGCCCAATAGTAGGAAAGCATGTAGCCATAACTCTGTAGGAAGTAAAATTAGTGGTGTTGAAAATGTATTTTTACGTGTTCTGTGTCTGCCCCTCTATATACAAGTGAGAGAGAGTTACCCTACACTCAAACCCCGGAGTGTGTGGTGGCGAATGAATGATTCTGCTCGAGTTTATCTCTTTCGGCTTTGGGGTCACTAATATGCAAGATGGCTCCAAAATATGAGGAGAGTTAATTCGTGAAGTACACTGTAAACGTAAACCACCACGAAGATATTCGTAAGTATCTATATTGTTATTTGTTAATTATCATCAAGGTAATATAATTATCCATCAATAGTCATTCTTACCTCTGAGATAGCTTGAAGATCCTTGGTACATTGTACATTACTGGGATTTACATTGACATAATTTCCTCCACAATTTTTCTTAGCAGACTACCAGAAATTCATTAATACATATTATTCATATACATAGATCACCTCATCATCGATAAATATAATGATCAAAATGTAGTGCGTGAAATTACCTCAAAAAGCTCATCAGAGAGAAGTCCCATACGATAAGCAAATGGAACCTTTGAATTTGTTTCTAGCTCTCCACCTGTTACAGGGTTACCAAGCAAATATCCCTGGAGTGGATTTCGAAAACATCATTTGGATTAAATATAGTTCCAAAGTTTTTATCCAAACTTGAATGCTTCTGTGACAGAAAAATCAATGGAAATTTTGGTGAAAATTATATACCTTAAGATTGAGGAGTGGTTTATTCCCAACTTCAACACCTGCAACCATGTATATTTCTTCATAGGATAAGTATATACCTGCTTGAATTCTATTTAAGTGTAACAGCAGTACAACAATTGTATTTAAAATAGTAGGGATCCTGTTAGAAAGATATGATTAACTTCTTGTTTTTTTTTTTTTTGGGTTGAAAAACTTATAAGAATAATAAATGACAGGATTACCATCTGATATATGCTGAGCGATAACTGGAATAATCACGCCAGAATAGGAAACACCACCAATATACAGAGGATTTGAGAGAAATTCTGGGTGATCAGTTAACCACTGCTAACACAAAATATGAAAGACATGATTAGCTTTTATATGTGAAGGTCGACAAATTTGGTTGAAAATATGTAGTCTATGTACATGAAAATACCTATATGTACCTTTCTAATAAAACTGTAGGATTGTTGTGCTGATTTTGTATCAGTAGTATAAGAACCCTGAAAGCTTCTTGAATAAGAGAATCCAGTGCCAACAGGTGAATCTAAAAATAGTATGTTTGCTACCTGAAATATCCACAAAAAGTTCATTTAAATCATCATAGAAGACATATCATTTAGTCCTTATTATGATGTCACAAACTATTGTTGTTACCTTAATTTTACTCCCTAGTACATGACGGAGATGTGATATATAATGGGAATAATGACAAAGTTATGTTGTGTTTATGTCATATAAACTGCATAGGATAACCAATGTAAAAGAGGGAAGAAGGCTAGCGCGCACCCTTGTCCATGAGTTGGGGTTCAATTTCAGTGTTGGTAAGCTCCCGTTATACTCAGCAATCTTGAAATGTAAAGGACCTAGCTAAGACAAAAATAAATATACTGAAATCACTAACAAAAAGCATCAACCAACGTACATGAACTACGTACAGTTGGGATGATGCCTTGTGGAGGAGACTGAGAGAGATCATTATTACCAAATTCAAAAGCGAGCGCTGTTAAGGCAGAGCAACCAGGACCTCCAGAGAGCCAAAGAATAAGAGGATCCTTAGTTGGATTGCTCTCAGACTTGACAAAATAGTAGAAGAGTTGCACATCATTGAACTCACTTACACTCACATATCTGAAATGGAAAACTCATTAGGCATCACCATTCACCAAGTTTAATTAATCCATCTAAACATCATAAGCTAGAGAAGCTAATTATTATTTCTTCTTAAATACAATCATTAAAACAGCAGGTAAGAAAATATATATTATTACCCAGTTTCTAAATAAAAAGGAAGAGGTCCATTGAAACCTGGTAAATATTTAACAATGGATTGTGAGACTACAAATTCTGAAAAATCCAGGAGATGAAGCATATAGAAACATAGAGAAATCAAATACAACTGTGATAATCCTGTCATTTCTTTCACCGGAAACCAAGCGTGGTGGTTCGGGGTTTCTTTTCTTGGTTGTTTTTGTGTGGTTTCCAACTTTTGTTAGATCCCCACACTTGAAATGTTGCCAACTTTCCTTTCTTGGTGTTTTTATGTAATACCACTACACCACACACAGACACACTCATCCACCAACATCCATCCCTAGGCAATAGTTAATAAGGCCGCGTGGGGGCGTCTGGCCCAATGATAATGCATCCCTCAAAATGTGAGGAGAGGTCGTGGGTATCGAAATTCTTTCTTTAACAGCTGATTGTTGATAGTGTTACTTCAAGTAATTTAAAAGGGTAGTGTCTCTTTGCCAACCAAATAAAATAAAATTCAGAGACTCATTAACTGATTCACAATCACAATTCACAGACACACACCAGACATTGTGGCACATTGTGAATGTGATTGCTATGAACTACTGGTTTCGAGTCAGTATCACTATTTATTGTAGGATCTCTTTCACACCTCGATGGCAACTTGCCAAAAATAAATGTGGTCTTTTTCAAGCAGCGCCTACCTAATTCTCTGATTTCTTATTTATTAATGCAACTACCCCGCAGAGTGATCATGTGTTCATGTTTGTTGGTGTACTATCATAATTTATGTATAAGGACCAATACTACAACCAAGCACACACACTCGTGGTGTGCCAATTTGATGTCCTGCGCAATTGGTACATTACTTTAAGGGTCAATTTGCCAATACACCCCCTTTTTGTCACCCAACTAGGCAATACAGCCCATAAGTCAAGCTGAGAGTGGAGTTGGCGTTCGGAGGAATCCCTTACCACCTCCGAGTCAAGAACGTGATTGAAGCGTTGGCTAAGAGAAGTGGTGGCTGCTTGGTAGAAGCCGACCAAGAACCTCAATATACAGAGACCCATTGTTTTGCAACTGTAAAGGATTGTGAAATTGCAAAGATTTCTCGTTTATTAGACATGGTGGATGGAAGAAATGTGTATAGGATTTGGGTTGAAGTTTTGAGTGAAGATCTAAGAACCCTGGCAAAGAAAAAGACATCGTCGAGCGCGGAGGAACTGATGGGTGGTGGTCAATCAGGAAGACGTGGCAACTGGGGACCAGTGGAGAAATACAAGTGTAGGACATACACTCATCGTGGCTCAACCCACCCCCTGGCTTTGAGCAGACCCATGTGGCTCAGATAGGGTCACATGTTGGATTTAGGTCTCCTTTTTCTAGCCTTGCTACTGTGGTTCCTGAGACTCAGTCGACCAGACAACTTATGCAGAGGCAAGGTGGCCAGTGTCAGCAGAATTTTGTCTCACCTAACAGGTTTGACCAGTTGCAGGTAGAGGTACTTGCACATGAAACCATAGTACAAAATATCGCGATATATCACGATATATCGCGATATTTATCGGTTTTCAAAGAAAACGATACGATATATTCCCGAAATTTTCGCCTTAAAGTATCTGTAAAATATCGGCCGATATTTTTCGATATACTCCGATATATTCGATATTTTCCGATATTTACTGATATTTTCCGATATTTTCTGGAAATATTATTTTTTTTCAAATTTTTTTTTTTTGAAATAATTTGTTTATTCTATTTTTAGTAGATATGATGTTTTTTAGGTAAATACTATGAAAATATACTTCCAAATTTGATTTTATATATATTTTGTATAACAAATTGATATATTAGTCGATACATTCCATGTAAAATATCCACCGATAGATTCCAATATATCCCGATATATCTATTTTTTGGAGATCGATACATTAGTCGATAACGATATTTTGTACTATGTATGAAACTGCAAGCCTAGTGCAGGAGCCTGTGTTTGCTTTAGAAAGAGGGTAGAATAGAATCGAAGAGAGACTTCCAGTTGATAACTCAGGCCCAATCCAGCCCATTTACCAGCCTTTTTACTAGCCTAACCACCACAGAAGGGCAAGGAGTCGAACACAGAGGCCCAATAGAGTTGGGGGCACAGTCAATATCCTTATGGGGCTAAACAAACATTTTTGGAAGGCTTTATAGAACAGGCGTGCAGCAAGTCGTGATCCTTCTAGGGAATTAAGGCTTGGTCGACAAACTCAAAGTGGCCCTGCTATAGAAGTGCAGGGGCCTGCAGCCCAGTTCAGAGAAGCGCGTGTTTTAAACCAAGAGGAGTTCTTCTCTTGGGCTCGCCCGATCCTGCAGGGGGCCTCATCAAGGAGGGAAGAAATGGAGGTTGGGGCCTCAGATGATAGCCATCAATTGGCGGCAATTGCAGAGAGTATCTACAATTTTAAAACTAGGGAAGATTTGGGAAACCTGATTCTCTTAAATTTTTTGTCATTCCGTTGGCAAAGGAATTGGGTATGTCAACTGCTTTGACAACGTATGTTTACTGAAATGGCAGCGCACCAAGGGGAAATGGAATCTGTGAATCAGGGTATTTGATGAAGGGGCTAATGATGGATTAGCAATGTGGGAAGAACCAGTTCTGCATGACGATTAAGTTCCTTTCGTGGAATGTAAGGGGTATGAGAAACCTAGAAACTTGCAACCGGATTAGGAAGTTAATGGAGGAAATGCAGCCGGAGATTTTACTACTGCGGGAAACTAAAGTGGAGGATGTAGCCGTTTCTGAAATGGGCGAATTGTGGCGACATCCTTGGATATTCTTGGCAAGACCATCTAATGGGTTTTCGGGAGGTCTAGCCACAGTTTGGAATGATGATCTCATTGAGGTAGATAGTAGACTAGAAGGTGTCTATGTTTTAACTGTCAAGTGCACGATGAAGGCAACTGGATTCAGATGGATGCAGTCTAATGTCTATGGGCCCTGTAAAGAAGTTGAGCGTAACTTACTTTTTGAAGAACTAGAGGCAGTTAGGAGGTGGGAACCTGACCTCCCATGGTGTATGGGGGGTGATTTCAATGTTACCAGGTTCACAAGTGAGAGAAAAGGAGACCTTTCTTTAACTCGATCCATGAGATTGTTTGAAGATTTCGTCTCAACCCATAATTTGGTGGATTACACACTCACAGGGGCAAAGTATACTTGGTCCAATTCAACTAGTGCAAGCAGAATTGATAGATTCTTAGTTTCAGATTCTTGGGACGATCATTTTCCTTCAGCTAAGGAAGTAGCACACTGTGATGCCCCCAAAATCCAATCCTAGTTGATCAGGCTAAGACTAGACTCCAGAGTCGTAATGTTCTCCATATGTCCACCATGGACCGTAGGTTCACACTACTGCCACGTGACACCAAGCTCCAAATCCAATATCCATGTAAGGACAGAATAATAAAATATCACACGAACGAAATTCGAACAAAACAACAGCGGAAGATTTATTCAAGCCGAACTCTGTATATACATATATACAAGGGTTGAACTGAAAGAAAAACACACAACTGAAAGGATAACATACTGAGTTTGCCCTAAGGGCTACACTGATAACAAAAGACTAACTACAACTTAGAGCACCTGCTTAGCTAACTATCTCCGACTAGATCCTCTTCGCACGCTCCGAGAATCGCTTTACCTGTTTCCTGGAAGGAAGGGAAAAATGAGCGATTAAACGCTAGCAAGTTACGCAACTTGATATCCTATCTTGATCCCAGGGACGGAATCAGCGCACCCAATAAAATATAGCAATACAATACATGTATCAATTATAATCATTATATCAATTCCAGCAACTCGAATCAATAAACAATTATATAAACAATCTAATCATCACACATATGGCATAAAGCCCATCCATCTGATATCAAATCATCTGGTACCGCAGTACCCCAGCCATACATCTGTATGCGACACCGAGCAATACTCTCCGCTGGCTCATAAGGTTGGTGACATAGCACCATTGAGTGTACTTCTGTATGCGACACCGAGCAATACTCTCCGTACACTCCAGGGACGTCTCCCCAAATTCAGACTGTTCAAAACAGTCTCTGGCTCGAAAGCCCTTTTCACACAAATCAATCCATTCATTCAAATTGAATGCATCTTAACTATCAATACGCATAAATTTCAAAATATGCAGCGTCAATTAGGATTTATGACAATCAATATCATGTTAGAATCAAATAAACACACTAACATACTTTCCTATCAATTTTCCAATAATAACCGAATAATGATATTAATTTTATGAAATCAAAATCAAACAAATTCAATTAATACGCATAACCGAAATTGGACTATAACTATAGTATACTCTTACACCCACTAACCTCATTTATCTCCTAAAAGCAAGAGAAGATATCAAATCATGTAACTTACCTCGCTTCGCGAAAAAAACACTATAACAACGAGCTATTAACACGAAATTCGTAAATCGGAGATTCCAAGTATCGAAATCTTTAAATTTATAAAAAGTTCTTCTTCTTTTTCTGATAAATGTTTGCAACTTTCTTTTTCAAAATTGAAGTATATAGTGTGAACAGTACCAAAAGCAGGTTATTTTCTTTCTCATTTTATGTATAGCAAATAGATCAGGACAGTTTATATTTACAAAGTGAGTCGGTCTCAACTTAAGTCGGCTAAAGAAAATCTTGCAAACTAAGATTCTGAGGTCAGTTCCCATTTCTCTAATGTGAACATATTAACGTGGTTTGGTTTATTTTTATTTTTAAACAATGGGCTGCCACCTAAGCTACCCAGGCCCACATACAAAACAATACACCTGTAGCATATAACAACATAAAAATATGCAAGGTATTACACACACCCAAAGTTCCTATCTGACCATCGGGTAATTACCTTGGAGTGTTGTATGAGACGGAGGGGTCCAAGTTCGTTCAAATTCGAGTTGATATGGTTCCAAGATCAAGACTTACTCGGAAAGATGGAACAATGGTGGGGATCTTTTGAGGCCCAAGGCTCCCCAAGCTACATCTGGTGGAGCAAGTTGAGAGATTTAAAAGCAAATCTACAAGCTTGGAATAGAGACTGCTTCGGTCAAGTTGAATTGCTCATGACTGAAAAGACAAAGGAGATCGATGAGATTGACTTTTTGGAAGAAAGTGGGACGATCACTGAAGAGGACCAAAGCTACAGAAATCTCTTGAGAGTTGAGCTGATTGAACTGGTGCGAAACGCTGAAATCAAATGGAGGCAAAAGTCATGGGCAACATGAAGGGTCGAGGGAGACGAGAACACCGAGTTTTATCACAAATTAGCTAATGCTAGAGGTAAAATCAACGCGATTGAAAGCCTAGAGATTGAAGGAATCATGGTGACTGATGTTAAAACAATCGAGGATCGCATCCTTAGTTTCTATGAAAGTCTGTACTCGGAAGATTTCTTAATTCGCCCCACTGTGGATGGTTTGGCTCTAAACTCGATAAGTTAGGAAATCTCTATGGAACTCGTACATGATTTCTCTGAAGAACAAGTGTTGGTGGCAATGAAGTCCATGAGTGGTGATAGGGCCCCTGGCCCAGATGGAATGCCAATGGAGGTTTTTAAACGTTGCTGGACTTTTCTTAAGCCGGACGTTATGGAGGTATTCAAAGAATTTTGCAATGAGGAGAGGTTCGATTGGAGAATCAATACCACTTTTGTGACTATTATTCCGAAAAAACAGGGTGCCAAATCAATTGCAGACTTTCGCCCGATCAGTCTTGTGGGAGGCTTGTACAAGTTGATTTCGAAAGTGTTAGCTAACAGACTAAAAGTTCATCTCCCTTCTCTGATCTCCCAATCTCAAAGTGCTTTTGTTTGTAACCGGCAAATCATGGATGGAATCTTAATTGCGAAAATGAGTGTATCGACGCAAGACTCAAACAGAAGAGGAATGGTCTGATTTGCAAAGTGGATCTGATGAAGGCATACAACAATGTACATTGGTCCTTCTTGGACTATGTTCTTATGAGGATGGGTTTTGCACAAAAATGGCGTAGATGGATTTTCATCTGCATATCCACAGCACACTTCTCACTCCTGGTGAATGGCTCATAACTGGGATTGTTCACAAGCCAAAAAGGTCTTCGTCAAGGAGACCCATTATCTCCTTTTCTATTCAATTTGGTAATGGAGGTACTGAGCAGATTGGTGTTGAAAGCATCTCAGCAAGGACTTATTAAAGGATTCTCTTGCTCAGATGCAGGGCCTGAAATTAGTCTTCTACAGTTTGCAGATGACACTATCTTTCTTATGGATGCTTGTGTCAACCAAATGTTAGTGGTCAGGGCGATCCTCCTCATCTTTCAAGCAGTGGCAGGTCTACAATGCAACTTGAGTAAGACTACCATTACCCCGGTGGGAACAGTTTATAATATTGATGAAATCACCAGATTATTTGAATGCAAGAAAGGGTCATTGCCAAGTAAGTATCTGGGTATGCCATTGGAAGCTAATTTCAGAAATCTTGAGGTTTGGAATCCTATAGTAGAAACTGTCAATCGACGTTTAGGAGTGTGGCAGCGGAAATACTTGTCCAAAGGAGGGAGACTAGTCCTCATCCAAAGCACTCTTTTGAATCTTCCCATCTACTAGTTGTCTCTTTTTGTTGCTCCCAAAAGAGTGATCAAACAGATTGAACGTAGAATGAAGGATTTTCTATGGGGATCAACGGAGAAAAAAAGGAAGTATCACCTTGTAAAGTGGGAAAGGGTGTGCACCCCAAAAGAGGAGGGAGGTCTGGGCATCAGAGATTTGATAACAATGAACAAGGCCTTGAGAGGTAAATGGTTATGGCGTTATGGGGAAGAAGAAGGGGCACTATGGAAAGAGGTGATCATCTCAAAATATGGCAGAGGCCTGCAAGGTTGGTGGCCCAATGAAGTCAGGCAAAGTTATGGGTATAGCTTGTGGCGCGGTATTATGCAAGCTTTTTCTGAGTTTAAGGAGTGTGTGAAGTGTAAACTGGGTGAAGGCAACCATATTCAGTTCTGGCAAGACAGGTGGCTATATGATCTTCCCCTATGTCAGGCTTTTCCGTTAATCTACAACATCTTTACTACAAAATTTGCAGTAGTCAAGGACATGGGACAAAGTGAAGGGGGGGGGGGGGGAGAGAGAGTATTTTATGGGATCTGCAGTTGAGAAGAAGAAGAAGATACGACTAGGAAGAGAGTCAGTTCACTGATCTTATACAGGCACTGCAAGGGGTCCCGTTCGTAGAGGGGGGCGACTCGTGGTTTTGGGTCTGCGACAAACAAGGCAAGTTTTCAGTAAAATCATTCTATACACAACTGATAAAGAGGCATATCGAGCAACTTCACATAGAGACGCATCCCTCCTTTTTCAAAATGGTGTGGAAACAGGAGGTGCCCTCAAAAATCAAATTCTTCGTGTGGTCTCTCTTGTTCAATAGAACTTTGACTAAAGATAACCTGCAACACCGAGGTACGCAGATTGCTCCCCTATGTTCTATGTGTTCTTGTCTGAACGAAACCATTGTTCATCTCTTCTTGCATTGCTCTGTGGCATTGGAAGTGTGACATTCTCTGCTTATTCTGTTTCCAGAGTTGTACTCTAATCTGTTTAGAGTAGACTCTGTTGAACAATGGTTAAGGGAGTGGCCAAGTGGTACTAACCATGAATTCAGAAGGAAGGTTTGGTGGTACCTCCCATATGCAGTGTTGTGGTCCATATGGAAGGCAAGGAATAATGCTATTTTCAGAGGCAAGTTGGTTTGCATAAACAGCATATGCAAAGAGGTCAAATTCATCATTTGGTACTGGTGTTCCAGCTGGAAACGTAGACAGAAATACAAATTTCAGGATATTGTCAACAACTGGAATGGTGTGATCAAGGGGAAGATTGTACCGGTTGACCCTGGTTAAATGCTCAAGAGGCGGAGGGGTCTCGTTGTTAATGTTTTAGTCTGTTCCTAACCTGACGATGATTTTGTTGGTAAAACATGCTAATCAGGAATTTGTTTTAGCTCTTTTTCTATCAATAAAATCAAACTTATCAAAAAAAAAAAAAAAAAAAGTCAAGAAATTAGGATTTTCACTCTTTTAACTGTTTGACCTAGTTAACTTAAACAATCAACTTTTGTTGACCCAGTCTAACCCTTAAAATAACTTATCTACCCTCAACTTTCAAAATATCTAAATTACCCCGACTTAATTTAAACCATCGATCTAAGCTCTTGTAATCTTAGTCTAATCCAATGGTAGAAACCTTATCTTCTACCCTTAACATTTTTTGAAATTACCTCATCTTCTACCCTTAACATTTTTTGAAAGTTCAACTAGTGCAGTTTTTTTCTCATTCAAAGACAACTTCTTTATAATCTAAGAACAAAAACACCCAAAATTGGAAGTTATTTCTTGAAGTTCTAATTCCTTTTACTCTTTTCTTTGATTGAATTACAAAATTTCTTGATGGGTATAACGAAATGAACCAAAAGAAACAAATTTCTAAAATGGAGTTTGCGAAAATCTTGTAATATTATCAAATTGCATTGTGGTATACAAGTTCAATATTGTGGATGTAAACAAACAAAATTCGGTGGACTCTCGATTTCATTCTTTGTCAACCAATTGAAGACCAATTATTGATTTGATTTATCTCTATTCTTTCCCTATCAACTGTATATCATCATTTCATGAAAACTTTGTTATTGAGAATGATCTCTTTAGGGATTCAAAAAAGTTTAATATCTAAGAAAATTATTTAATCTCTTGAACAAATAGAAGAGATTATTATAAAAATGGGTATTGAAATCTTACATTCAAATGGTTTTATTATGGTTTGTTTGTATCAATCTAAATAGTAATTTCAATTCTATTATTTTCTAAGAATTGTTTTTTTCTTTTAGTGAAGATGAAGATGAGAAGGGTATCATAGTCTATTTTCCATAAAAATAAACGGCTTAAATTAGATCTAAGAGAAAAACTTAAATTGACGGTTTAGATTAAATCGGGGTAACTTTGGTATTTCAAAATTGAGGGTAGATATGTTATTTTATTGCTGGACTGAGTCAACAAAAGTTGATTGTTTAAGTTAACTGGGTCAAGCAAATAAAGGGGTGGAAATCCGAATTTTTTGACTTATGGGCTGTATTGCCTAGTTGGGTGACAAAATGGGGGTGTATTGGCAAATTGACCCTTACTTTAAACATTGTATTAACTACTAAGAATGAAAATCAGTTGAGGATTGCAATAGCAAACTATGGTAAGAATGAAAATCCAGCTTCTTCTTCAATTCATATGGCTTCAAGTCTAATTCTTTTTCTGTTAGGTCTTTAAAAATCCATCAGCAAAACCGCTAAATAACACTAAACTTGAAATGGTTTTCATTTCATATAGACGATTACAAGGTTCCTTTAATGGTAATGAATTTACAATTCTCTGGCATTCCAAATACATGAACATTTTAGTATTAGGACAATTCTCTGGCATTCTAACCCTGACCAGAAAACTAATGTGTCTACAACAGAATATATATCATATAAAGTATCTAACGATCTATACCATATTTTCGCCTTCAACGTACTTTTAATCGGGTAGACCATCCATCAATATATGGATCATTCACAACTTCTAATAAATTTCCTGTACATGAACAGACCAAATAATTACAATGCTTCATATGACAACCACCTCTTAAACATAGCGAAGCATTCCTTCGGCCGGTATTCTGGAGCTGTATGACCTCCTCCCTACATAAACATATACAGTTATGGTTTGTCAAACTTTTTTCTTCTCTTTATAAAAAATGCATGACCACCTAAAGTTTTGTCTAATTTGCTCAAAAACATTTGCAATAATGGAAGAAGAGAATCTTGCCTTGACAGTTGCAAATGTCATGTTATTTGCATATGTCCTGGTGTACCTACATACCAATACAATGAAACCTTTAGATTTTATATAAAGATTTTTTATCAATACATTACTAAATATAGTTGATCAAGATACTACTATTCAAGATAAAATTTTATGGTTTTACCCTCCAACTTGGCCATCGACAGACCATGGTCGCCACTCATCGCTGATGGAATAATTGAGAGACCTTATCCATGCTTGTGTGCTCAGAAATGGAACAAGCATATCATGATCACCACTGTTAAACAAATAAAACTTGTGTTAGTAAAGTGTTTTTTTATGAAGAAGAGGATGGTTAATAGTGAGTAGGGTACCTGTATATCAAAGAGCGATATCGTCTCTTACTACTGAGATAGACATGATAAGCAGTACTACTTCTTACGTCTGACAAGAAGTTTATACCATGGTTGCACCGGATCCATTCCTGTACTGTTCCCTGGTCATGACAAATTGATATTCTTCAAACTCATTTCAGTATATACTAATTAAACCGATAATGCATCAGTGTATACATTTTTTAATTATGTTGGCCCATACCTTTCGGACGTTAAGAGCCTTCTGAACTCTGTCATCGTTCGCCCAATAGTAGGAAAGCATATAGCCATAACTCTGTAGCAAGTAAATTAGGATTGTTCAAAATGTGTTTTCACATGTTTTGTGTGTGTGCCTCTGTTATGGACAAGTAAGAGAGAATTACCCTACACTCAAACCCCGGAGTGCGTGGTGGGGAACGAATGATGCTGCTTGAGTTTATTTCTTTGGGCTTTGGGGTCACTAAAATGCAAGATGGCTCCAAGATATGTGCATTATTAAGTCCTGAAGTACACTGTAAACGTAAACCACCACGAACATATATATGTAAGTACTTATATTGTTAATTATCATCAAGGTAATTAGCCATCAGAGAATGGTCATTCTTACCTTCGAGATAGCTTGAAGATCGTTGGTACATTGTACATTACTGGGATTTACATTGACATAATTTCCTCCACAATTTTTCTTAGCAGACTGATAGAAATTCATTAATACAGATTACTCATTTATGTTGATCATCTGATCATTGATAAATGATCAAAATGTAGGGCGCCAAATTACCTCAAAAAGCTCATCAGAGAGAAGTCCCATACCATAAGCAAATGGAATCTTTGAATTTGCTTCTAAGTCACCATCTGTTACAGGGTTACCAAGCAAATATCCCTGGAGTAGATTTCATAAACATTAATTGAATCAATATATATAGTTCCAAGGTTTCTATCCAAACTTGCATGAATATGTGACAGTGAAAAATCAATGGGAATTTTGATGAAAATTATATACCTTAAGATTGAGGAGTGGTTTATTCCCAACTTCAACACCTGCAACCATGTATACTTCTTTATAGGATAAGTATATACCTACTAGCTAGCTTTTATATCTAAGAGTAACAGCAGTACAATATTTGTATTTAAAATAGTAGCGGTCCTGTACGTTAGAAAGATATGCATGATTAATTTTTTTTGGCTGAAAAACTTATAAGAACAATAACTGAAAGGATTACCATCTGATATATGCTGAGCGATAACTGGAACGATCATGCCAGAATAGGAATCACCACCAATATACAGAGGATTTGAGAGAAATTCTTTGTGATCAGTTAACCACTGTTAACTCAAATTCTTTGTGATCAGTTTTTATCTTTGAAGGTTGAGAAATTTGGCAGAAAATATGTAGTCTATGTATATGAAAATACCTATATGTACCTTTCTAATAAAACTGTAGGATTGTTGTGCTGATTTTGTATCAGTAGTATAAGAACCCTGAAAGCTTCTTGAATAAGAGAATCCAGTGCCAACAGGTGAATCTAAAAATAGTATGTTTGCTACCTGAAATATCCACAAAAAAGTACTTCATTTTAAATGTTGATATCGGTCTGACAAAATTAATTGTGTGTATCTCATCTAAAGTCTATACTGCATAAGATTAAGAGAGCGAAACAGCACCCTTGTCCATGAGTTTGGGTTCAACTCTAGTGTCGGTAAACTCCCATCATACTCAGCAATCTTCAAATGTAAAGGACCTATAAAAATAACATTCGGAAAAGTAAACTTACTGAAATAACTAACAAAAAACATCAAGCAAGATAGTTGGGACGACGATGCCTTGTGGAGGTCTGGAGGAGAAAGAATATTACCAATTTCAAAAGCGAGTGCAGTTAAAACAGAACAACCAGGACCTCCAGTGATCCAAAGAATAAGAGGATCCTTAGTTGGATTATTCTCAGACTTGACAAAGTAGTAGAAAAGTTGCACATCATTAGATTCACCTACACTCACATAACTGAAAGTACATAAAACACAAACTCAACCCTAATTGTTCCACTAAACTTCATAAAAATGAAGTTATAATCAAAGAGACTATAAATCAAAACTTATTAGTAGTATGTAATTAAACAATAGAATGTATATGCTTTTATCTGATGTTAATAGAATGTTAACTTTAACAAAAAAAAAATGTAATTAAACAATGATTTACCCAGTTTCTAGCTCAAAAGGAAGTGCCCCATGAAAACCCGGTAGATATCGAACAATGGATTGTGAGACTACAGTTCCTGAAAAATCCAGGAGAAGAAACAGATGCAAGAATATAGAAATCAAATATAACTTTGCTGATGATTCTGCCATTTCTTTCAACTACCTACTTTGCTGATGTAAATGTGTGTTTATGAACTACTGTATAAAAGAGATCAACAGTTTCTATGTGAAGATTTTGGATAAGAGTGACTTAGTTGGCATGTTCAGTTGTCTATCACAAATCCCTCTGATTAATTCAATTATTTCTAACTCATGAAAGCAAAGTTGATAATAATCTAGACATATTTGGTCACCAAGAAGTTTATTTAATTATATAAAATATTTAATCAAACAGCATCGTTTTGAAATTTTTTTACAAAATCTTGAGGTGTAGCATGTTGAATTGAAATTACGTGTTTGAAACTACCATAAATATAAAACAATGGAGCAAATATATATTTTGTAGTGTTCCACTAAAACAAGGATAAAGGTTATAGTGTTTCTATCAATCCTAGTCAATTTGGAAATGGATAGTTTGTCAAATGCATGCATGCATATGCATGATAACCATTCCTTGGTTTGAAAAGGAAATTCATTGTAGTTCAGTGGCACAGCAGAATTGAGACAAAAAAAAAAAAAGGTCATTCTAAACTTCTCCACAACCTACCTATGTAAAATTGATTTGTTGCAACATTTTCAATGGTGGTACATCGTGTAACGTTGTATGCCTGAAACGAAATGGCAACAACGACTCCTCTGCTCATGAAAGTCTATCCAGAAGAACAGAAACAGGTCATTATGAATCACTTTCATTCCTAGCCTAATTGGCCTGGGACCATCACCTAGTTTGATCTTTTACGTTTTTGTTTTTGGAAGTAGTTTGATCTTTTACATACGCATGCATGTTTGGGAACATAGGTGAGTCTAAACTATGCTTTCAAGTTTCAAGTCAGTATCATTCTGATTAAATGTATGTTTAGCAACATATAGCATATTACAATCATATATTTCACCCAACTGTTTGGTTGCAACACTTTTTTTCTTTTCACACCAAGATGGCAACTTGCCAAAACAAATGTGGTTTTGGCTTTTTCTTGTTGGTGTTTTTGGCTGTGCTTGTTTCACGGGAAACTCTGCGGAAAACAACGACACGTCAGAACTTTAGAAAGTTTACTTATTTGCAGCGTGCTTGGTGGTACACCAAATTGTGTAGGGTCCACAGAAAACTTTTTAAAACAGATAAAACACCTCATCATATATTCCGGGTTAATTTGGAAAACGGCTTCTCTCTCACTTTCTCTCTCTTCTCTGACTTTCTCTCTCTTATTTTTATTTATTTTAGTCTCTTCTCTCTCCTCTCTCTACAGTTTTCCGGATTTCTTGCAACTGATTAACAAGCACACATCGGTCGTTTTCTTACAAAACAAAAGTAAAACAGAACTCAAAATATCTGTGTAAATCTTTGTTTTCTTACAATCATCTAACCAAGAAAAATAAGCACCAACATCCTGCGCAATAGTTTATAAAACCTATTGAAATTTAGAGACTAATAATTGATTCACAGCGACTGCTGGTGTACAAAGAAAATGTTTTAAAATTTTGTCCGTACACTATGGGTCTTGGCAACATAACCAATCTTAAGTAGTGTTTGTTTCAACAAGTGTTCAGCAATAAGTGATTTTTAGTGGTGGACCAGGCTAATAATAAGTGAAAAGTGATTTTTATGTTATTTGTTTAGAACCAGTCATAATGGACTTTTTCAGCCATTTTGAACCAGCACAAATCTCATGCTTAATTTATCTTCTTAATGTTTATTATAATTTTATGACAATTATACCCATGTATAATACCTTTTATTATACGTATGTCCAAAGTCCACATAGGATTCTTTCTTCTCTAATCTCATGAGGAATCGACTTGCACTCTTGACTCTTCCAAGCTAACTGATTAATACATATTATATTTTATTATATAATCATAAATACATAATCTACTTATTGATCTTTATAAAATAAGGCCCTATCTGTTTGTAGATTGTAGATGAATGTGCAGTATATAAATCAATAATAGTCATTAGTCATGAAAAATCCATTCAATGTGTTCTTTCTATAATTCATTAGTTATATCATATGCATTGGGTTTAATTATTATAAAAATGAAAATGATGTATATAAATACAATTAATTGTCTCGATTTTTTAATATGTTTTTATTTTGTTTGATTTTTTTAACCAAGTTTTCTATAAGTATTTCTTAAATATTCAATTATTATTTCGTGATGTCATTTTTTCGCAAAGAACTTCAGATTCATGTTTTTCAAATTTAAAATTTCAGTTTCATTAAGATACATCCAAAGACTAGAATAAAAGAGGATAAATTTGTCAAATTTAAAATAATCAATTGTAAAACAGAAATTTTGAAAAATGATAAACAAACAACTTTTTCTGCATTCAGTCTTCAGCATCCAGCATTCAGTATCCAGCATTCAGCAACCAGTATTCGGCATTTCAAACAAACACACCCTTACTCATATTATTTGCCCTTTCCTATATTTAAAGATCTTTAAACTCTAACAGTGATGTATACAACCCATTACTTTGATGTCTAAATATTGGAACTTCACTAGTGAGCACATTTTTCTATACTGGTACCTTCTGCAAACAACAACAGTTGAAAATACAGCCTTTTCTGTTAGATTGGTGTGAGCTCTTTTGAATACAGCCTTTGACCTTCTCACCCACTGAAAGTTCCTCTAAACTTTGTAAATTTCATCTTTCCAGGCCCACAAATTTCAATGCAGTCCCCATATTTTCTAATGTATGGCATAGATTTCTGAACAGTTGTCTCTTTTCCTAGATTACTCCCTCTTGTCACATGATGAAATCCTAAATGATGAACATGAAGAAGGATTCAACAGTAACTTTTTTTAGGTCGGAGTGTACTCAGACCAACATCCTCCATTTCAGTTGGCAAAGCAATCTGAGCCCTCTTCATTCGCTGACTTCTCAACCTTAGGTCTCTGCCAAAAACCTCGAATCAGTTGAGGGTTGCAAAAGCAAACAATAATGTACCACAAACAAAAACAAACCTCTTCTTCAATTCATATGGCCCCACTGACCCTCTACAGTAAAATTATTTAAATACTTCAACAGATATAGGCAGTCTTCTAGCATCGTTGTTTATAGTCGTGCAGGGTGTTCAAACAGATATTAGGTAAATGCGCAAGGTGTAGTCATTTTTCAAAGTACCACTACAACAAATATGTGGGCGTTTTTTATCAGATTTTAAACATAGATCAAAATGTCAATTTTATAACGTTCACAGCCTATATATAGGGAATCCTTACACTGCCATCCCAATCATGTATATTTTTTTCTATGTACGATAAGTAAAGCTTGTACATTTAAAAATTATAATATTAAGTTACTAACTCCCAGAAGAAGAAGGATGTTACCTTTGTTACCACAGATGAAAAGTTTCTCCTTGGCGCAAACATGTTTACATAAACTTTAGCATCTCTTTTGTTGTTCTTAAGCTGAACTTGTTTCAGTGTGTTTTGTAAAGATATCACCTCTCTGTCAGCAGATAATACTCACTTTTGATTGTACTGAAGGCAACTCAAAGTCTCAAATCGATAAAGCAGCTGCAAATCAATTACCTGTTGTGAGGATCCACCCCAAGGGCTTTCTTGATGTCCAATTCAGAGAGGCACAATTCTTCAGTTTCAATAAAAGCTTGTGCACGCCTATACAATGCCTTAACGTTATGGCCATCAATCTCCAACACCTGATTAAGATCTAGTAAGATTTCACATAAGAAACTGGTATGTTTGAAATTCATAAAAACCAACAGAATCGAATGAGACGGCCAAACATCTACTTCAATAATATTAATAACTACACTAACATGATGTAATAACCCACAGACCTGAGTGTTTAACTCTTTATAAATAAGAAAAAGACAAGAATTCATGTAATGACCAAACTTTCATTCCTAAACTTTACAGCATGGTGAAAACGGTAAACAAGAACCCATCATTGACGGACGACTGAGATCCCTTATACAGAAACGTCAGTCAGTGAAGAATCATAATCGTAACTACAGACAATGAAATGTGCAGAGAAGCGTTTTAGGCTTTATATCTTTCATACAGATCTGGGACATCTCATTAATTTAGATACATTACTTACAGAAGGAAATGTAAAGAGTAGCATACATGTGGCACCAGGTATAGTGCAAATTTTCTCTCAAATACATAAGCACTTCTGAAGCACACTTTTCTTATGGTATAATGTCTATCTATGATATATATAATTATAGTTTCTACTTTTTCTACTTCCATATTATTAGGCTTTGGCTAACCCGATGAATCACTCTGTATGTTGTGGTTGTACTTATTTAACTATAAAAGCAAAGCAAGAGGCTATGCGAGGGATGAGAATTTTTCAGGACCCTAAGTACTTTTATTCAAAGAGCCGAGAATCAAAAGTAGATTGAAACTTTGTTATATCAAACAAGTTCACAAATAAGAGTTGTTTCAAAAGAACTTACTTAAAACAATAAGTATAGGACTCGCAAAAGAGAAAAACTGAATGACCATGCAAATGTAGTCAAGATCGGATCCACTCGTTAAAGCTTGACTCGAGATAAAGGCAGCGTTAAGCAACATTGTCATGACTCATCAGCCAGAAAATTAAGACTCGTAATGGTTATTTCCTTTTTAGAAAGGTAGTATGAAAATTAGTGATTCTTAAACGGTAAAATATTAAGAATACCATTATTATATTCCCATCCATTGAAAAAACCCTGATCTTCAGATGTAATCAATATATAGATTACCTTTCAGAAATTAATATTAAACTCTTGATTAAGTTAATTGAATTGATGTCTCAAATAAAATCAAAATCAAAGTTTAGTTGGTGACTTCATGACCAGGATGGCTGACGAATGATTGTTGCTTACACTAACAACACATGATAAATATACCTCAAATTATAGGTTATAAATGCAGTCTGTGCTGTTACCTTTGAACATAACCTGACCGCTTCCTCGTAATTATTTAGTTTGAGGCTACATGCAGCATGATTCAACCAACATGACACTCTTAAAGCTTTAGCCAGCCTTTGCTCATCATCCCAAAAGGATCCATCTTCCACAACATAGTCTACAGCCTGGGAGTAAGATCATACTAATAAACATACAGACGCAGTTCATTTTGGGTCCAAAACGATTTCACTTTCATCCAATTATTTTGCACTACCTTGGCATATCTTTTTGCAGCTTGTTGATACTTCCCACACTTAAATAATAGGTTCCCTTCTTCTTTCTTCTTCACTGCTGCCTCAATCTTCTCCTTACTATTCATCTCCCAAGGTGATTTCTCCTGTGATAGCGAAGATAAGAGCACTACTACTAAAGAGCAAAACCAAAACTACATTTGCATTATTCAAATTTTAAAACTTATGCGAAAATCATTTAACATATTTATTTCATAACAAAGCATGCTTGATCTGTTTTAGAGTACGAGTTACCTTCTTAAAGTCAACCATTTCTATTTCATAGACTAGAATGGAAGATGGAGGAATGGCAGCAAGCTCTCGTTTAACCTCCGTGCTCCCATATCCATAGCCTGGTTGTACTGTCACACTGGCTAGCTCACCCTTTTTCATTGTTGCTACCGCTCGGTCTAAGCCGGCAACTACTTGTTCTAAGAATAGCAAAGAGGGGGAAAAAATGAGAATAAAGGATGATTAGTCTGATTGAAGAATTTAATTTTCAGCAAGTGGTCTTAAACTTGTACATATAAGCCTTGGACATGATATTTCTATTCTCAATTCCACATACACACTAGTATACAGCAGAGTAGATTGAATGAACTGAGCGGTACCAACCTTCATCAACAACAAATTTCAAAGGCTCATTCTCATCGGAACCTATTTTCTCAAATATCGTGCCATCTTCCAGCCTTGCAGTGTATTTAACTGGATACATGTGCAAGCAAATGAAAGAGTCAGCAATTATTTTATTTAATTTCTTTTTCTTCTTTGAGCAGCATAAAAATTTAGAAAGCAAATTTAGAAAGCCTACCCTGAAGTCTTAAAAGAAATGCCTTAAGCTATTCTAACATTTAGTCCTTTCGACAATATGCTCAATCATGTACTTATATTTGAAATCTTGGCCTCATCATGATGAGGTTTTCGACATAAAGCTGTGATTCCTTGAGCCGAGTGCTTTAATTGTAAACTTTTTTGGCTTGTGATCTGAAGAAGCGTTGGTTAGAGCCCTTGATGGGTTTCCCTGTTGTTACTATTTGTTACAATGTAGCTTATAGTTTCTTGGGCAATTTCCCAAAAAAGCACCAAAAATGGTGCATGTTACCATATAGCCACAGATTTCAGGAAATGCGTCCCTCGTACACTTTTAGCCGTCAACATAAGAAAATAAACTTTTTTCTTTTCGAACCAGAAGCTCTCTTCATTTATGATTGCGACAGTGACCCTGATGAAACTAACGCCTACATTCTACTGCATGTCCTCTTTATTACATACGAATGTACTCTATTCGATAATTCATAAAAGAAAAAGAAACAGTTGTTATCCACTCCCACCATACCTGGTTTCAGGCTTTTCCTTGTCCTTTGTTCTTCTTATTCTACAAGAAACCTTAAACTCATGCAAGGTCTGTAAAAGATCCAATTCCAAGCAATCATCTTAATGTCATTGATTCTGTCTCAGGTCTCGATTAGCTCCATCAAAGATTCTTCTGTTCCTTTCACTCCAGACCTCTATTGTATTCTCTAAAAACATGTAAAACAGAAAAACTTACTAGTTTGTCTAGCTTATCTCCAATGCTAAGCGCGAGACCTACATAATACCAGGGGAGTGTTTTCTTTGTGATTCAGGATCTGCAATGCTCTAAGCGAGTCAGATTGCATCTGCACTTTGGTCACCTGCAGCTTCATACAGCCCACTACTTCGGCTTCAATGGTTCTGAGTCCTTGATAAAGCACGGAATTGTTTTTGTGGCAACCTTCGTAAGCGAGTAGCACATGTCCATGCTGGCTACAAATTAGTCCTCCATGTCCACTCTTGCTGCTTCTCACTGAACCATAAGCGTTGGCAGTTACTGTAACACACCCCCCCCCCCCCCCCCCCTTAGTGGTTAACACATGCTTCACATGTAATATCTTTAGGTTTGATATCGTTTTGTGTGTATACACACACCTCTGGAATGAGAAGAATACATTGAAGCATGTGTTAAACACTAACTTCTCCCCCCCCCCCCCCCCCCCCCCCCCCCCCCCATTTTAGTGGTTAACACATGCTTCACATGTAATATCTTTAGGTTTGATATCATTTTGTGTGTATACACACACCTCTAGAATGAGAAGAATACATTGAAGCATGTGTTAAACACTAACTTGGTGGCTTTACAGTTACCTACCCTCCAATAGGTCTGGTCCATTGCAATGGAGTATATCTTTGTCCTTGTCGTAAGTTGATACACCTATAGTATTAATGAGTACTCTTGCTGAAAAGTTGGCAGCTACTTCTAGGACTATCATTTTGATCATTTATTCGGTAATTTCAAATTTCATTAGAATTGCAGACCTTGATATCACTTAATGAGAGAAGTCTAGGACTATCATTTGACATATGAATCAAGAATTCAAAGTTAAATTATCATTATATGATCATGATCAGTGGGCCCACCTTTGCATGCCATGTGGCACCCAGGAAGTGAGCACAGTTTTCAGGGGGGATGTTTGACAACATATTTTAGGTACCCTAGCTGAAATCTTTGTTTTGTTTGGATCTTTGAGCTATTATATATTAGAAAAATACATGTTTCTGGTATTTTTGTTAGTTTTACAGCTTTAGCCCATCTAAGGAAGTGTGCCCAACCCTAGCCTCCTCAGTAAGCACGAAAATTCTCCTACTTTAAAACAACAAAGATCATATCCAAGGGTTTTGACTTTTGAGTTAAGTCATTTAACAATGACATTTTAGGGCCCGTTCGGCAAAGGCCCAGGAATGCATTACTTGTCTTCCTAAAAGTAGGAAAGAGATAAGTTAGTTCGGCTAATCACAAAACTAGATTCTGAAAGTAATTTTCATAAGTCAGGAAATGCCTTATTCCTCAAGTCTCGGGGATTGGCTTTCTCCTTACATCTTTCTTCTTTCTCAGAAAACTCCTCTCCCAAAAATTCCTTCCCGGTATCTTAAAGGTTGTCGAACGGGCCCTTAGCCTTCCCCTTTCAAAACCCTAATGAAGCCTTATCTAAAAAGAATATTATATAAACCAAATCTACACCATCCATTGAGGAGGTGCAATCTCAGCCCTAGAATTCCCTCGGGCCTTACAATAAATAGAGGTCCAATTCTCATTTTTTTTCATGGTCAGCTTGGTGAGATTTCCTGAGCATTGGAGAGTCTAACATATGTGATTAGTTTTTTTAGTGTTCTTTATTTTATTTTATTTTTCTAGTTTTTGAAGTTTTTTCAATTCTTGCTTCAAGTCTTCATCATTTCTTCATGATCATCGCAATGTTCTTGAAAAATAGCCATTGAAGCTTCAAGTTCAAGATTGTCTCTTTCTTTCAAGATAATATCAATGTAATTTTTTTTTTTTTTTGATTGGCAAGCAAGGTTGAGAAACCCCTACCCCTTTTAAATTACGTGAGGAAACTTTTTATCAAACAATCAGTTGCTGATAGTTGTTGACGTGTTTCGAACCCACAACCTTACTTTGGGAGAGGGATGCAACCATTGAGGCATAGGCTCATTTGCATTTTATTAACGTTATTATCATCAATCAATCATCAATCAAGCTTAAGGCAACATAAATTCCAGGTGATATCTTTTTTTTTATAACTCTATTCTTGCATTACCATCTTCATACATACCATGGTAATATTATAAGGTGAGGATTACAATTGATCAAAGTGACCACCATATTAGTATAGAATAGAATATGTTTGTCATAATAATTAGCATTTAGTCCCCAAATCATTTGCATTTAGGAACTTAATCTATGTTATCGATTAATATCGTTTCTCATTCCTATTCTTACTCCTACACACACAAGAAAGTAAGGCCCACTTTTTGTCAACCGATTGTGGGATGTCTAACACCTTTCCACATCGTACTACAGCTCTTGAACACTAATCTCTATTCATTTTATTATCCACGGCTTAAGCTTCCGATAATAAATTAAAATGGTGACTCATAAGTGTTCATTTCAATCCGTTTGACCTGTTTTGGTGATAAAGAGAGCAAGTAAGAAAGAGAGATTCCGGTTGAGTCCGGCTAAGATTCAGGTAGTTCCATTGTATTACAGCCAAATTAATTTGTAAACAACCTTGAAACTTATAGATCAACTAAAAAAATATTGAAACTTATAGCTTAGCTAGATTCCGAACAAATTAACTCGATTTTGGCAAAAATTCCGACCAAACTTTAGCTAAATTTTGAGAAAGAGAGAGAGAGATCTCAGCTATTGATGGAATAATACTTGGTAAACCATTGATAGTTGATTACTTGATTTTTATAGATTCAAATAAAACAAAGGAGTGGATGAGCTTGAAATCAACGAATCAGTTACTTTTAGGGTTGAAGATGTGATTTCGAAAGAAATCTGTAAAATCGGTTGTTTCTAAGGATATTCACGAAATATCTAAATTCCGGGTCGAAATGGGAAATCCGACATCGGGTAAGATCTGATCCGATTCTCAGAAAATTGGATATATGCGCCAGATATCAACTAATTTTTGAACTATGGTTTGAACAAATTTCCCAAAATCAGTGCCTATATACACCACAGTTTGTTTTTCTTTGGAGGAGGGAAATTTACCCTAGCTTCTTTCTAATGATGACCTCCCTCTAATGATACCCTTAAGAGATACCTAATATGTCTTCGGTTAATGCTACAGATGTGGGTCTGCCTAAACCCCAACAATTATTTCACCCTGACAAAAGAACTACGCTTGACAGGTTCATTTCTTCTCTAACTCATTTATGGGTTGCTAAAAAACTAACTTTTGTTTTTGGTAAGCTAAAAAAAAACTAACTTTATTCCAGTCTCAACGGATAAAAATCAACTTGAGCAAACACTTACACTTCCTTGGGCTGCAATAGGATGCGCACACACAAAAAACTTGAAGCTGCCAACGACCAATTCCTAATCTGATGCCTGGCCAGGCCTATTTTGAAGAGAATGAATACAAAAGCATAGATAATAAACCAAAAAATGGCCTAATGATCTATGCTTTTACCCAATTTCGCTTCTTTGGGAAAGTCATAAATTATATCCATTGACAATTTATGACAGTTCTAACAAAATTCCTTTAGAAATGCATCAAATACAAGAAGTTAAAGATGCCAAATTTGAAAGAGTTTTGTCACTTTTCAAGCAACAGGTATACACAAATTGATAGTTATGGAGTGTGGATAACTGCATAGAAATACAACTGTGTTTAAAGGTTTTTCTTTTCCTGAAGTGGTTGTCTCATAACCGTTTTTGTATTCCTGAAGGTTCTTCACATGAAAAGAATATATATTTTTTGTTTACAGTTATTCTTAGTCAAAGAATTTAAATTTCTTTTATTTTCTTTGTTATTTCTATGTTTCCGTTTCTCTTTCCTTTTGCTATTTTATTTATTTATAAATTCATTTTAGATTAGTAACTTTTAGGGTGAGTCTGATCAAAAGCTGTTAAATTTTCCAGAAAAACAAATGTTCTAACTTAACAGAGATCTGAGGAGTAGAGAGACAAATCTCAGTGAGAGTTTCTGACAATGATATTTTACATACATCACACAGGCCATTAGTTAAAGTAGTGATCAAATATCTACATTAAGTACTTACTGAAAACAGTTGATCCTTCCTCCGCAACATGTGATCCCTCTCCCTCCTTCAGAATCTTTTTCAAAACTTTGGTATCGCCAGTAACATCGATAACTGGTTTGAAAGATACCAGTTCAAGATCGAAGCTTAACACAGAATTCACAGGGATTATCGAAAATCTATTATCTGCAGTTAACTTATGTTCGCCAAATGCATCTGCAGGGAGAGATTAGAAAAGGTGAGATATGACAAATGATATGAGGAGCCTTCTCGCTCCAATTTGTTTTCTAAATGTCTCTTCAATAACCTTTCTAAACTAAATGCAAACAACAAATCTTCACCATACATCAAAATTCACTAAATCGCACAAATAAAAATATAGTCAAATCCATGTTTCATTGTGCACAAGATGGAAATGTTAATATGAACTATAACGTCTATGGGTGTCTAAGGCTTTGATGGAATAATGTTTCTGAAAGTAGGGGAAAAACGCCTCGAAAATTACTATCATGTGTTAGCACCAGCTAATACCAATCTCCATTGCGAATGAGCCTGTGGCTCAATGGTAGCACCCCTCTCACAAAGTGGAGAGGTCGTGGGTTCGAAACACGTCAACAGCTGATTGTTGATATAAGTTTCCACACGTAATTTAAAAGGGGTAGGGGTCCCCTCAACCCCACTTGCCAATCAAAAAAAAAAAAAATACCAATCTCCATGAGGATCAGAGTGGAGGGCTCTACTTTTGCGAAAAAGAACACTCTGAAGGAGTGTTTATATTGTTGCCATTGTCATCATTATTGTCTATTTACTCATTTCTAAGAGACTTACACAAAGCTCAAACTATGTATGTAAGATTAAATCTCAGAAGGGAGTTCCTGCCCAGAGGTAGACGTCTGACACGAGCTTTGATTGCAAAATGAAACATAAAAGTAATTCTTGAAGAGAAAAAACGCTTGAGAGAATTGAGTTCGTTCCAATATCATCTAAGGAGACCTATTGCAATCGACAAGGTCAGTTTGGAAAAGATAATTTATTTTAGGATGTTCAAATTTAAAGCAGCAGAAACTGAGCAATGGGTAGTCTTTCTCTAGTAGATCGAAGCCAAAACTTACACATTTCTCTAATATCATACTCTCCCAAGATGATGAACTCAGTATCTGTTTCTTTTTGAATGGCGTCCCAGCAATGAGAACCTCATTTTCCCCTAGGCGTCAAAAGGTATTTGGCCTAGGCCAATGTGAGTTGTCTGAAGTGTCCCCCATAAGTAATCGACCGACTTTAGGAGGTCCATTTAGAGTCAGGTTGGAGAAAAAGAGGTGTGTGTCTGTCCCCTTTTCCTTTCACTTCCTTCTTCTTTTCTCAACTCATCTCTCTAGTCTCTCCAGCCCCTTTTCTTCCTGGTCCTTCCCCAGCTCCCCTCCCTCTCTCCTAAAGTCGTTCACTCGGTCCCCACCGTCTCACGGTTCTACTTTTGTTACACCAACCTTATCGTTGCTAGACCCCTACAACCGGATATCTAAGTGGAATTTCACTGGAGATGGATGCCCCACCTTTCATTTAGAAAAGCATTTTTCGTCTGAAGAAAATTCAGTTTAATATGCACAAGATCCTTTGGATGCTCTATGTGATAAACAAAGAGGTAGCCATTGGTGGTGATACTGGACATCATTACAGTCAAGTCGCCAATGCAGGCATAGTTGTTGTTTAAGGGTATATTTTTTGTAAACCCTGAGAAGGTTATATCTCATCAGTTACCAGAAACCTAATGGCTCAAAGCGATGATGCATTGCAAAAGTGGATAAAAAAATATATAGATTTATTTAACTTCTCTTTAGTTTCCCTCACTGTTGGTGGAGGTCTCGCGAAATGTTGATTGGATACAGTGCGATGAGCACATAAAACTAGGACCTTTACCCCTTAGATAGTACGTTTTTGAGAAGCAAAATATGGTGACAGCTTACCTATCAGGGTCTTGTCGTGCTTTTATACATATTGGATAGCATGTATCTAAATAAGAAGGTGCAAAATAACCTCGACCAACCTTAATGGACATCAAAGATACAAACGATTGATCTAAAGATGTGTTGCAAGAATCAAAACTTGCACCCACCATGACATTAGTCTGATTTATCATTAATGTCAGTTTGAAGACTGTTTTTGCACCCAGTCAACACCTTAAGAAAAGCTTGGCAGCTCCACAGGGACCAATAAAAAGACCAATAACTACGAAGAATGGTGAGAGGATTAAGGCTGAAAGTAATTTTGTAAATTACTTTCAGTGGTTTTGCAACCTGTTGAGATTTTTGGATCTCATAACTCTGTGTAAGGATTCAATTAACATAACCACTGAGAAGACATAGCTTCAAATAAGATAATTAAGTAAGTTGTCTTCATTTGATAATTACATTTAGAGGGTTCTGCTCGTATGGATGATGAAAGTGTGCTTCCATTATAATATTACTACAATACGTAAAAAGGTTAATATATGAATTTTAACTAAATTGAGTGCATTACTAGCGAAAATGTCATGGCCTTTTGTTCTAATTTGGTTTTATGTTTTCACGCGTTAGGATTTGTGTTCAGTATTTGGGAGCGTGATAAAGCACATTATGCCTGACATGTACAAAGTACAAAAAACTTTGATATGTCTGGTTTTCGCATATTTCGAAACTTCAACACACAAGCAAATGAGCAATGCCTGGTTGGTTGGAAGTTTGACAACTTGGCAGGAACTATAATTAAACGCTGTTTAAACACATCTGTATGGCTGGGATAAGTTCTTCACTTAAAGCTTTGATTTTTTGCATATAGCTACTATGATATTTATGTACACTAATGGCGATGAAATGAAGTTTTTCTGTCGGTATTAGAAAGAAAAATATTAATAAAATTACATGAAGATTGTTGTTAAATAAAATTTTGACTTGGCTTTACACTCTCCTTGATAAGAATTTTGGAACATTCTTAACATTATAGGCTGTAGCTGATCCAAAACAAATTGAATATCATTCTAACCCATTAATAGCAAGTATGTTTGCGTCAATTCAAGATTTTCTGAGTTCAGTTAATTGATTGGGCAAATTTTATAAACTCCAAAGACACAAAGCATGGGAATATATAGCAAAGAAAACATGTACTGGTCTTTAGAAAAAAATGAATAGTAAAACACAAACTCTTCAAAATGTCAGGTTAATAGAATGAACACATACACTGAGGCTGAATGATTAACTTGACTTGATCTCCTCTTTTCATGGTCTTAAGTGCCTTTGGCAATCCAGGACAGAAATGACCTGAAAAAGAAAATGAATCTCTGCTTAAGGGATGAAGATAGCATACATTTTATCATCATTATAGATATGTCATTACTCATTGATATGAGATGTGAAAAAACAAAGATGCCGGTAAACTACCATCCTTAACATAAAACTCCACTCCTTCCTCAGGTGTTTTCGCAATAACTGTACCATCATCAAGCATTACTTGGTACTTCACTACATAAACAATGCAAACCCTGATGTTAATTCAATCACCCTCTTTTTTTCTGCTCAGAACATTTAACAGCACAAAGAAGTCAATTCAAAAAAACAGTACCGGAAACTTCATCCAAATCACCCGGCTGCTCATTCCTCTCTCCTCTCGACAGAACTTTTTTTATTATTCCACCATCTTTGCATATATCAACTACAACAATCCAAGACAACAGTTCCACCTCAAACTGAATATTAAAATCTGGAGAAACATCGTCAGCACCAACAGTCCCAGAAGGTAATGTAAACAATGCCACTTCCCCTCTTTTCATTGTAACAATCCCATAATCTAATCCATACATAACTTGACCTGAAAAAAAAAAAAAAAAAAAAACCTCAACAAAATCGAAAACCAAAAGAAACTAAATAGTACCCAATTGAAAAAGAAAAAAAAAAAAAAACATGAGGTCTCAGTTTCTCACCATCACCAAGCGTAAAACTAATGGGAATCCCTTTATCTCTGGTAGAATAATCCAACTTATTTCCATCCATTCTTCTACTAACATAATGAACTGAACTCAATAACAACAAAAAAAATTTAGAAAATAAAACAAATATCAATAATTATACTTCAAATTCAAAACCCATTTCTTAAAATAAATTTTAACATTTGGGTTTGTGGAATTGAGAGATATTAGTTGGGATTACCAGTGACTTCGTCGCCAAACTGGGGTGTTTCAAAGCCATGGCCTTGTTTAACAAGTTTTTTCTTGAGACCCAAACTAGTGTTAATTTCTCTCTCTTCTCCAACCTTAAGAGGTGGTGCAGATTCAATAACTTCACCTGGTTCTTCTTCTTCTTCTACTACTTCGTCTGAAAGATTGCAGTCTTTGATTACTGCCATGCTTCTCTGGCTCTCTGTGAGTTGTGAGGAGTGATCATGGTCATGGAGAGAAAAATGGATTTGGTTTTGGGCACTTGTTGGGTTCATGGCTTTTTTTAATTCATGGAAGACTGATGGGCTTTAACTGATTGGATATAGCAAAGGTCTAAAATTTGATCTCTTTAGAGCATCTCCAATGCTAACCTAAATTCTTAAGTTTAGACAAAAACAACTAAACTATTTTCAATGCTAGGCTAAATTTTAGAAAAGTTTAAATTCGGACTAAAATTTTGCCTAAATTTAGTCCAGCTCTTTGGTCTAAATTTCACAATGTGGCGAATTAGCAACATCGCGCGAAATTGGCAACATTGCGCAGAATTAACATGTCGCTCCAACTGCGCACTAATTCCGACTATAAATTTTGGTTCATTCTTTCTCTCATCTTCACACTATCATCTCTACCACATAATTCTTTCTTTTACACACTATCAAATATGGATTATACACCAAGTGAAATGGCCGATCTAATGGAGCAAACTCAACTTGAAAGTCAAACTCAAAACCAGAAAAGGGAAGGGAAAAAAAGATAGAGTAGCAATTGGAGTGTTTTAGAAGATTATAGGTGTAAAACTTGGTTAGCAATTTCGGGAAGGCGGTATTTTTGGAACCGAACAACAAATGTCGGTTTTTTGGCAACGCGTTTATCAATTTTTTGTTGATGATTTTGGAGCATCAACATGTCGTGATGGTAAAAAACTCCAAACTCGTTGGTCAAAACATCTTCTACCAATGCTCAACAAGTTTGGTGTGATTCTTCAACAACTTGAAAATAATAAGCCTAGTGGAATGAGTGACAAAATGTGGTAAGTTAATTCTTTTTCAATTTCGTTATTTACAAAAGATGTTAATATTTTTTTTTTTTTTTTGAAGTAATTTTTTTTTTTTTTTTTTATTTGTAGTATGATGAAGCTTGCGGTGCTTTCCTAAAAGCTTTAGGAATGAGTGGAAATAGAGTTCTTGTTATAATCTTGTTAAAGATAATCCAAAGTGGAGAAGAACTGTTGCAATCAATGATATTGCTCCAAAAGTAAATAGGAGCACTCATGATGGGAAACCCAAAATATCAAGTTCATCCTCAACTCCGACATCTTCTGTGAATTTCTCACAAAACTCCGAGGTCGTCCCCAAAGTCGTCGTCCCCGAAAGACCAATGGGAAAGAAAGAGCTGAAAGATAGGAGGAGGAAAGAAAAAGAATCTGCTAGCCAAAATTTAACTTCATCCAATGTTGCCATCAAAGATTTGCTGAATACATTTGAAAAGGGGTTGTTCAAAGAGAAGATATTGAGCTCAAGAAGTTAGAAATGAAGCGTGAGCTCGAAATGCAGAAGATGCAAATGAAACATGAATTTCTTCAACGTGCACAAGAATCGAAGATCATTTTCACTCCTCTTGATACAATCCCAGTAGAGTATCGGGCTGTGTTTAAGGTGCAATAAGAAGCAATAGCAACAAAATGGTAGCAGACACAATCCCTTGGGATGCCCCAACACCCGCATGGGATGCCCTAACCCCCGTATGGGATGCCCCAACCCTCTTATCCCAAACCTTATGTAGTTCCACATCCTAGCCATGCTAGTCATGTTGGTACTTCTGGAAGTGCAGTTGGTTCAAACGTTGGTAATGAACGAAGCACTAGTGACGAGGGTGACGAGGATAATGCTAAAGTGTAGTTGTTTTTAATTAATTTTTGTTTATCTGTTAGTTTTAATTAATCTATGTTGTAATGTTTGTTTTAATTAATTCTATGGTGTAAGGTTTGTTTTAATTAATCTATATTTTATTAAATTAATCAAAATATTTAATCTATACTAAGTGCCCACTAATTCTCATCAGAGAAAGATCAGAAGAGTATTCAATTCAGAAGAAAGGTAGACTTAATACTAGTAGAAATACAAAAAAAAAAAAAAAATACAAACATTAATCAAACAAACATAAAGAAAAACATCAAGTAAAATACTAAGCATCTTCATCATCGTCTGCAAGCTCTCCTCTTGTATTCCACAAATGTTGGAGGAGATATTTCTTCAAGTTACTATGACCAACTGAAGATTCCAATAAATTCAGTCGAGTGTTCATACGTGCAATCAACGCTTGTACATTACCCCTAATTGCAAGTTTGCAACATCGTGATCAGTAAGCTCGTAATTAGGAATGTATTGTGGAACGTTATCCCCACGCTCATCCTCCACAATCATATTGTATAACACAATGCAAGCTCTCATCACAATTCCCATTGTTTCCTCGTACCATAGCAAACAAGGTCTTGCAAGAATATGCCATCGAGCCTTCAAAACTCCAAAAGCCCGTTCTATATCCTTTCGTGTCGATTCCTATTTTGTGACGAAGTACTTCTGTGTCGCCCCATTAGGTACTGAAATAGTTTTGACCTTCGTGCTGACCTTTGAAATCTAAACACCAGATGTATTCGTTCACATTTCTGATATGAGTTTGAAGAACTGGTATCATCGCAACAGTCATTTCTTCAAGTTCTTCATCGCTTTGATCCATTCCAGATGAAGATGAAGATGACGATGACGAAGAATCATATTAACAGTTTATTCAAAAGAATCCTTGAAGAAGAATGTAAAAGAAGAGAAAATGGAGAAGAAAGAAACAGATGGGTGAAGAACGAAGATGAGATGAAGAGGAAGGATCTTTATATATATATGTTGCAAATAATAGCCGTTGGATGAAGCTAGATTGCAAATATCGCGCGAAGTTAACAATGGCGCATGAAGTTGGCAATGGCGTGCGAAGTTGACAATGGCGCGCGAAATTAGCAACATCGCTCAGTATGTATTTTTTTTAGGCCAACATTGAAGATGCGTATAAAAACCTTGGTTTAAATTCTGAAAAACTGCTTACGTGGCAGCTTAACTTTAGGCTAGCATTGGAGATGCTCTTAAACAATAATCAGGGCATCTCCAATGGTTGGACTAAAATAGAAGCTCCAGCTCAGCTTTTACACTTCAAACAATACATTTTACAAGCCTAACAAGCTCAAACAGACCTCAATAGTATGGTGTAAAAATAAAATAAATTAATGCATCCTACAACATGTAAGTTGTGGTTTCGTGAAGCCCATACCCAAACCATAAGTAAGTTACGGTCCGGTTAAAATTTAAAAATAAAATTGCAAGAGAGTTGCGATCCGCAAGAGAGTTCGGTCCAGTAAATTGGGTTTGGGCTTCTGTCGTATCGTAAGAAAGTTGTGGTCCGGTTAAAATTTAAATTGAAACCGCAATAGAATTGCGATCTGAAGCATTTATTCATGATATCGCAATAGAGTTGCGGTACAGTGGGTAACTTTGCCTTAACCTCATTCTGCTAGGTGAACGTGTATCTTTACCCGTTGACCTAGCAGAATGAGACCAATGTTAAAAATCTGTTATTATACAAACTACCATTGGGGAGCCAAAAGTGTCAACCAAAAATGTTATTATACATTTTGCCCAACCATTGGAGATGCCCCCGCATAGGTTTATCTTTTAATTTTTGGGATTTTTGGACTTAACCCCCCCCCCCCCCCCCCCCCTCTTAATTATAACCGACAACTTGTGTCTACTTTTGTTCTATTTAATTTTACATTTTATACCCAAAATAAATACCCCTGACTATTATTTTTTCTTAATTGGCAATTAATAGTTTATAGATAACACCCCTATTTTTTCTCAAATGAAGTAGAACACCAAGTTGTCAGGTGTCACGACCCTAATTTTCAAAAATTGGCAAAAAGAGAGAATTTACAAAATTACCCTCAAGATGCCAATAAAAGGAAAAAGGATCAAGACAGTAATCTAAATAAACATTTGCACAAGGTAAAAATCCATAACCATTAAAGATAAATACTTCCATAGAAAAATTGAACTCCAATAAGTTTCCATAAATAATCTGAAAACTCCAAATACTGAATTAAACAACTCCAACTGAGGTACTATATGCCCCAGTCAACAATAATCCAATTAATGAAATAAACTAGAATAATCCATTGACCAACAAATCAAAGAACTAAACCTACTATGAACTATAACTTCTACGATCTCAAACTCCTTCCCGAACAACTGGATCTACACGAGCCTCCTGGTGTTGCTCCCGATTGTACTCAACTTGCTGCTCACCTCCGCCTACGCTCCATAAGGATACGTACCCACGTGCAAAACAAGCAACATGGGTCAGCAAATTATGCTGGTATGAGTAGACAAGGGTAGGGAACTCCATTCCCAAAAACAATAAAAATAACAGACTCCGCGGTCTTTATACATTTATCTCGTTTACTAAGTAAATACTATATATTATATTAATACCTTACCTGAGTTGCACCTCCTATTAGGATAGGTCGAGCCCTGCAAGAAATGTTAATTGACCTATCCTCCTGCAAAACTGTGTTAGTACAATAATATATAATTCATGGCAATCTCAAGTCTCGACATCATATCTCAATCACTACAAATCAATCATTACACCCAAACAACACTTCACAACCTATACCCAATCACTAGTACATCTCCCACAGGATGCACTCCACACATTTGCCATACCCACACTGCACCAGTGTGCCTTGACCATGGTTAAGACCCTCTACGCGAAAACCAAAACCCAAGTGGGTGCTCACTTGCAAGCTTTGGCTAGCCTCGACGTATGCCCAACTCATGGCCTCTACTAGCTCCCTTGAGCTTTCTAAAGTGGCGCCCAGACCAACCCCGAAGGCTATGAAGGTCTGTAGGGTCAGTTCCGCAGGCTAAGCCATCTAGGAAATACCCAAATATTTTCCAAGTGTCAACCCGCAGGCTAAGCCGTCTAGGGTGATATCTAATTTTCTTAATCCTAATTCCACAGGTGCAGCAAATGTACTAATGCTTGGGTGACTACTAAAACAACTAGATAAATCAAGCAACCACACAACATTTGCCAAACAATCACATTCCAAGTCCATTCAATTTTTTCTTTCCAATTAACCCAGTCATTCCAAGGCATTAAACAGTATTCCCACATTTTCTAATATTGTATCTCAGATATACCTTTTCTCTACTAACAATTTCTACCAACTGACAAAACGTATATACCATGAGATAGTGTTTGTGACCGACAAGGTGCCAAAAAGCCTGATCCAGATGAGAATCTCATTATCATATTCTAACATAACTTAATAACTTAAATATAGTAGCCAATAACATTTAGTGTACTTTACGAATTTATAACAAGATGAAATTTACAGAAAACGTAATAACTCGGCAAAGCAGTTTACTGTACATCCATGTCAGCAGAATTTTATTTTCCCCCCATATATCATATATCCCCCGACCAATCGGCAACAATGAACATTACATATCGTTACTACTTTTTTATCCAGCATCTTTTATAATTCCCAGGTGCTCAACAGTATATTCCAACCATACAAGTCGATTTAATATCAATAAATGCTAATGAACCCCACCTAACCAGTAGATGCATTCCAAATTCATCTTTTTTTTCATATTAAACAAAAGAGCACAGAACCTATAACTTATATAAACAGATTACTGCATTAGCCATTACTTTCACCAAACATAACTATATATGTATATATATATATATATTATACAAACAGATTACTGCATTAGTCATTACTTTCACCAAACATAACTATATATATATAGGCCCACTCACCTGCTACTGCTGCTCTTCTTCTTCCTCTACTGGTCTGCAACTCCCACAAAACAAAACACCGACACCAAACACTGCTTCTAACTCTGAAAACTCCAGTCACTGCAACTTCCTCTTCTTCAATTGATCGCAGCGCCGCCACTCTTTCTCTCCCTCTTTTCTTTTTATCGCAAATCTTTCTCTACTTCGATCACAGCGCTGCTTTCTCTCTCTCTTCGCAACTTTTTTTTTTCTTAGTGTGCGAACAAAACCCTTGATAGTTGCTACCCATCTCTATATAATAGTGATTAAGTCAGCTGATCTAACGGTTCACAATTAATTCACATCTGATCGTGTTTCCGGAGAAATCTGATCGTGGATTGTTTTCTCCAAGTTTGGGTTATTTAAACCATAGTCCACTACTTTATAGTAATTATGCTTAAACCCTTGGTCCAGGGACTTGTACCCAATAACCCTTCATTCCAAATTAAAATTAACATAAAATATAAAAGAGGGGGTTTACATCAGGGGCCAATCCTTCGCACACTCCTACTCAAAGATCAACTATACTATCTGGTTTTGTAAGTTTTTTATCCTCTGGTTGTGTTGTTGTTTTTGTGGATGCAACATTGACATTCTTATGGTTGTTTTTCTGTAGTTGAACACTTTATTCCAGCAGGTGAGAGGTATAGCTGAATCTGGAGCTCAGACTGAACTTGATTTGAAACGAGCTAGAGACGAGTTGCACACTGGACACAATGAAGTTGTTCTTCGTGATTTGAGGATTAAGGAGAATGAAAAGGATGTTGTTGCTTACGAGTTGGAGATTCGCGACTTAAAAATTTCTTTGGCCAAAGCTCAGAAGCCATGTGAGGACAACGGGCTGGCATGGCAGGAACATTGTGCAAAGCTCGCAAGGCAGCGTAAGGAGTTGGAATCACCCATGGAAGAGGAGATTCAAGACTCTTGTAAATGTGGTATAAATTTGATACCGGAAAGTTGGGGAAGATGATCGGAAAAAGGGAAGGTTTTAGTGAAGAAGAGTGGCTGAACTATCTGAGCGATGATAGCTGCCTACGTATTTGGAAGGGGTCGATCCAGAATCAAGCCAAACGTAGTTCCTTTTATAGGTGGCTTAGGTTGTGGATCAAATAATGACTCAACGTTCGAATCATAAAGTATGCGGATATTCAGGGATTCAATGAGATAGATTCGTAACTGTCGTATGATTTGGAGTTTGAATGTGTCGAACTCGGTGTTCAGAGTGAGTTTGCCCCAAGTCGGATGTGCTCGGATATTTTATGAGATCATGATTTGAACAAAAGTGAAGGAAATGTGGTTTTATACGAAGTCGGATGAAATAAGCATTAAGTCGGTGTTTTGTATACCGAGTTAGTGGGATTATGATTGAGTGGAGATGAGTGAAGTGTGACTAGATATGAGGTCGGGTGAAACAAGTGTGAAGTCGGTGTTTGGCATTCCGAGTAGCAGAACTCGGTAATGGGTATATACATAGCCCCTTTTCATTTGGGATGAAGACAGGTGACTGGTTTTAGGGTAAATGAAAATGAAGTCGGTCGTTTAGATATGTTCCATGTCACGCCAAGAGGCAAAGATTCCGTTGTGTGTCGCTCTGATTGCTAGCTTATATTTTCGAGGCTTAGGGCATGATTGTTCCTTGAGATACGTGTGTTGTCTGCACACGTGGAAGTCATTTGCGGTTTTTGAATTTTAAAAGATCGGACGTGGTTTGGTGGGAGAGTGAAGGGTTGGGCGGTTAGATTTAGGGATTAACATCTGACCGTCAATGGTTGAGAAGATGTGCGGTTGAGATCGTGCACATGTTTTTATAAAACACTTTGCGTGTAACTGCTGGAAAAACCAAGGGTTTTCGTACTGGTTTTAAAGCTGCTGCTAAGTCTTTTCGAAGGTAAGTCTTTCTTTTCTTCTCCGTTTTCTGTCTTTCTCCTTATGCCTGATTTTCTTTGAAGTTGTTGTTGTTTTTCCGTTCACGTTGCCGGATTTTGTTGCTTGAGCCTATCTTTGGTGTTTGCATTTGCGTTTTCGTTCTTGTTTATCAGTTTTTCTTTGGTTTTCTGTTCCATTTTCTGCTTTCCGCCATTGTTGCTCTGTATCTTTTCTTCATTTCGTTTGGTGAAGATGAGTAGTGTTAGTGAGCGAGCTAGCGAGAATACTGGTGGTGGTGAGGCAAGTACTAGCCGAGCTGTAGATGATGAAGAGATATTTAGCCGACATGAGATAGATGTCGAGAGAGCTCGGAAAGCCTTTCCGAAGGTGAGAGAAGCATACGACATTAGGATCCGAGATCTCGAGATGTATAGGGTAGATAGTAGGCTTTTCGATCTTGGTGGGGATGACACATCCACTTTGATCTGTGAGGGTCAACTGCGAGCTGGGATGCGACTTCCCTTCTCCAAATTTGTCTGTGACGTCCTGAATCATTATGATAAAGCCCCCATAATGATGAACAGCAGCTTCTGGCGGGTTATGTTAATATTCGAGGAGCTGAACAAGCTCGGATATGACATATGCAAGGCTGACATCGTAGCGTATTTCACCTGTGTGGAGGGTCGGTCTGGTGATTTTTTCTTTTCGCTTAATAGGAGGGCTGAGCATGGTCCTCACGACCTTTACAATGCACCGAGTTCCAATGATAATTGGAAGAAGTCGGCCTGCTATAGGATTAGAGGCTCATTCATCAAGCCTAGTGCTTATCTGAACCACTTGCGCATTCCCCGTATAGGTATCTAGGTCGTTTGCTTTGTATTTTGCACTTGATTTATTTCCGTGTTCCTCCATGGTCTCTGACTCGTTTTTGTTAGGTACTGTAGATCATACTCGGGATTATAATCAAAAGATTGACAGGCGCCTCCTTCTGGGTAACATTCTCGAGTTTGCAGAAGAGTCTTGGGAACGCAAGCGTGAGATCCTGCCTCATCTTGCACATCTGTTTAAGGATCCCCGTCCAAAAATAGGTTCTGGTGGTGCACATACCGAGCCAGCGGTCTCGAAGGTAAAGAGAGTCAGAAAGAAAAAGGACTTACCTACCGCTGTGGCAATTGCCACAATTGCTTGTCCTCGACCCGGTGATCCACCTATAGTGATCCGAGCCGCTCTACCGATGGCCCCAAAGCCCATTCCTGGTCTACCAGGTAGCCAATTCGGTAGGGGGGAGATCGAGCTGGAGTCCTTGAAGAAGAGGAAGAGCTCCAAGTCGGCGGGTGTAACCGTCGCTGCTCCTGGCATAACAATCTTGAACGACGCTGAGAGAGCTGGGAAAGAGAGGGAGGCTCAGCGAGTTCGTGCCCAGCAAGAAAAGCAGCAGAAAGGCAAGTCGGTCCAGCGAGATGATGAGGTTCCTCCGACTCGCCCTGCTGATGGCCATTTCGCTCCTGTCTTTCCTTACAAGGATACTTATGTGAGATTCAGTGATGCTGCTTGGGAGGATGAAGACATGTGTATCACCCTGATGGAACACATGGCTTTAGATGCTGATGGGGCTCGGGTATGCGAGCGTTCGATCATGGACGACTTGAGGGATCTGAGCTCGTCTATGTACAAGGTAGATTCTATTCGATTTTCCTATTCCTTCCCCAATACTTGCATTGACTAATCTCGGGTGATCCCTCATTTCAGATGAACGTTATTCATTGCAAGTAGATGGCTCTGCTCGAGAGAGCTAATGAGAAGGAACGGGAGGCCAGGAAGGCTAAGGAGGCACTTGCTGTCGAACGTGCCGAGTTGAAGAAGCTGCGCGATCAGCTAGACAAGGAGGAGAAGAAAGTGAGGGCCCTCAACAATGAAGTGTTGGAGGTCAACAAGAAGAATGTCGCACTTGATACTGAGCTCAAAGCTACAAATGAGAGGTATGAGGCTGACAATGCCAGGTCGGTTGAGAGCATCACCGCTTGGCAGAAGATGGCTTATTATTGGCAGCGACGTGGAATTTGTCGTGAGATGAAGCTTAAGGGAGTCATCCCCGACTTTGATCCCTTAGCCGATAATGAGCAGATCAATGCCGAAGCCCAAGCCCAATTCGAATCAGATCAACAAGTGGAGAGGGGGAGAGTTGCTAACCTGGCTAGTGAACTCGAGCGTGATGATGAAGTGGCCGAGGCTAGTGCGCAGGTTGATGAGGTCGGCGTGCAGGAGGGTCAAGGAGCTGAGGCCATGGATCATGAGGCTGTTGCCTAGCTTTTTTCTTTGTTTGAGAGATGTGAGGTTTTTGTTTTTGTTCATCTCTGAAACAAGTATTTTGTTGTATGAAACTAAAGTGGTATACTCTCGACTCTTGTCGGTTCTTCGAATGTGAATGGTTTAAATATATACCTCGTTTTAGAAGAAGTTGTTTTATCCATGTAGGTATTCTTTTGCATGCCTTAAATATTCTAAGTATAGAATTGATGCCTTAGCTTGAAGTGTGTATTCTATGGAATGTACGTCTTAAGATATTTTCCATTCCATGGTCTATCGACTCGGTTTCCTTCATGATCAATTAATCTGTATGCTCCATTACCCAAGTCGGATTGAATAATGTAGGGTCCTTCCCAATTGGGGTTGAATTTTCCATCGCCCGCGACCTTGGTGTTCTGAAAGGTTTGTCTTAAGACCAAGTCTCCTAGTCAGAAAGTCCTTGGCCTTACTCTTTGATTGTAGCTCCTCCTTAGTATTTGCTGGTAACGAGCTGTTTGTATGATAGCCTTATCTCGCCTTTCTTCCAACATGTCTACCTCATGTGCTAGGAGATTCTCGTTTTCCTCTGATTCTACCAATTCCGACCTAGTTGTTAAGTATGTTAACTCGGTGGGTATAACAGCTTCAGTACCATAGCATAATGCGAACGGTGAGATGCCTGTTGAGGTGCGTGGAGTCGTTCTGTAGGCCCATAGAACTCTATCTAGCTCCTGTATCCACTTATCTTTTTCCGCCTCTAACTTTTTCTTGAGCGTATTCATTATTGTCTTGTTAGTGGCTTCAGCCTGGCCATTACTTTGTGCGTATCGTGGTGTAGATAGTGAGTGATTGATTTGCCAATCCGAGTAAAACTCCTTAATCGTGTTACCACAAAATTGTTGGCCATTATCAGTGACCAATGTGTGTGGTAGGCCAAATCGAGTGATTATGTATTTCCAAATGAAATTCTTGACTTCTTGTTGTCTAATTTTCTGAAGTGGAATTGCCTCTACCCATTTAGTAAAGTAATCGGTGGCAACTAAGAGATATCGCTTTTTATTCCTATCCCTCGAAAGCGGTCCTACTATATCGAGCCCCCACATGGCAAATGGCCATGGGCTAGATATCGTCTTGAGATCTCTCGGGGGTTGATTTTATAGAGGTGAGAATCGTTGACATTTGTCGCAATGTTGCACAAAGATCTCCTAGTCGGCCTGCATGTAGGGCCAGAAGTATCCTTGATTTCTTGCTTTCTATGCTAGAGAACGAGCCCCGGCATGGTTTCCACACTCTCCTTGGTGAATTTCTGCTAGGATCATCTGAGCTTGACTAGGTGGTAAGCATCTGAGGTAAGGTCCTCGGACCGATTTTCTGTATAGCCTTCCATCTAAGATCAAGTAACTCTTAGTTTTTCGTTCTAGCTTTCTGATTTCCGACTCGTCGTCTGGATAGACTCCCTTGATATAGTTCATTATTGGACCCATCCACGAGTCTTGGATTTCTTGTTCAGATATGTCAATGAAGTCTGAGATTGTATTGACGTGATGGGATTTATCTTCGTATGCTGGAGTGTTTCTTATTTCGACCTGTATTTCCCTGGCTGTTTCCGTGTCGACTTGGGATGCCAGGTAGGCGAGACTATCTGCGTGGCGGTTTTCGTCCCGGGGAATATGTTGGATTTCCCATTTCTTAAAACTGCTTAGCAAGCACTTCGTGTATTGGAGATATAACTTAAGTGTTTCTTCTCTTGTTTCATAATCCCCAAGTAAATTGACTTACCACTAATTGAGAATCACTGTAAATCTTGATTTTTTGCAAGTTAATGTCCTTTGTCATACGTAAGCCCATTACCAGGGCCTCGTATTCCGCATCGTTATTCGAAGAGGTGAAGTTCAGCCGTATTGACTTCTCGATTGTTACATTCTCGGGGGATATGAGTGTCACACCTATCCCGACTCCGTTATTATTTTTGGATCCGTCTACATATAACTTCCAGATAGGTTCTCCTTGTGGGAAATCGTCACGCGGTTCTTCCTCGGGTATCCAGGTGATATCTTCGACTGGGTAGTCAACAAGCAGGTCGGCCATGACCTGGCCTTTCTTACTATTCCGAGGCGCGAAAATGAGTTCGTGGTCCCCCAGTTCCTGGGCCCATTTAGCCATTCGACTTGATTTGTTCTTATATTCCAATACTTGCCTCAACGGGGCATCAGTTATAACTCTAATTTTGTGCGACTGAAAATATGGTTTCAGCTTCCTTGAGGCGAATAATAGGGCCAACCCTACCTTCTCGAGGCTAGAGTACCTGAGTTCAGATTGGAGTAGAGTTTTACTAATGAAGTAAATGGGTCGTTCGTTACCTTGTTCATCTCTGAAGAGGACAGCACTGATTGCATGTTCGGAGCTGCCGAGGTATAACCCGAGTACGTCCCCTGGCTGGGGTACTGTTATGACTGGTGGAGTTGCCAAGTAAAGTTTCAGCTCGTCGAACGCCTGTTGGCATTCTGTCGTCCACTCGTATTTGGAGCCTTTTTTGAGTAGTTGTAACAATGGTCTCTGTTTGTCGGATGCACGAGCAATGAACTTGTTTAGTGCGGCTAACATTCCGTTTAACTTTTGGACTTGCTTCTTCGTTGAAGGACTCGGCATGTCCAATATTGCCCTGATTTTTTTGGGGTTAGCCTCTATTCCTCGTTGCGTAATGAGATAACCCAAAAATTTGCCTGATGCTACTCCAAATAGGCATTTTTGTGGGTTTAGCTTCATGTTGAAGTTATGAAGCCTTTTGAAGGTCTTCTCCAGGTCGGATATGTGAGATGATTTGAGTTTACTTTTAACTATCATATCATCTACGTATACCTCCATGGTGTCACCTATCATATCCTCGAACATTCGTGTCGCAAGTCGTTGATATGTAGCCCCGGCATTGCGTAGACCAAAGGGCATGACCGTATAGCAATAGGTACCTCTTTCCGTGATGAATGCTGTTTTTTCCTGATCTTCTTTTGCGAGCTTAATTTGATTATACCCTGAGTAGTCGTCCATCATCGAGAGGAGCTCGTGGCCAGCAGTAGCGTCCACTAGTTGGTCTATCCTTGGTAGTGGAAAGTTGTCCTTTGGGCATGCCTTATTTAGATCTGTGAAGTCTATGCATACTCGAATTTTGCCGTTTGGTTTCACGACGGCTACTATGTTCGAGAGCCAGTCAGGATACTTGACTTCTCGTATGAATTTAGCGTCAATTAGTTTCTGGACCTCGGTATTGACCGCCTTAGCTAAGTGGGGGGCCAATTTCCGTGCCTTTTGTTTTACTGGTTTTTTTGTTGGATCGACATGAAGTTTATGGCATGCAATATTAACATCTATTCCAGGCATGTCAATATACGACCAAGCAAAAATATTCTTATTCATTTTCAAAGTTGCAACGAGTTGCTTTTTTACAATAGGATCTAGATTAGCTCCTACATATACAACTCTAGGTTCGGCTTCCGTGCCTATGTTGACTGGCTCACCCTTCTCGATGGTTGGGGAGTCGGTGACAATCTTGCCTTCAGTGGCATCTGTGAGTGGCTCAGAAATGGCCTTGCCATCAGAGGCTTCAGAAATTGGCTCAGTACCGACCTTGCCGTCAGGGGCTTCAGAGATCGGCTCAGTAGTGGCCATGCCGTCAGGGGCTTCAGAATTTGGCTCAGTAATGGCCTTGCCATCAGGGGCTTCAGAGGTCGGCCCAGTAGTGGCCATGCCGTCAGTGGCCTCAGAAATCTGGTTGACAGTGAGCTTTTCAGAGCTAGCGACTGTCACCTTCTTTGCTTCCTTGTTGGGAGGGGTATGACCTCCGGAATGGCATGGCAGCCATGTGCCTCAATTTGGTCACCCCGGAGTTCCATTATACCATTAGGTCTAGGGAATTTGATGACCTGGTGGTATGTAGATGGAACAGCTCTCATTTTGTGAATCCATTTCCGACCCAGGATAGCGTTGAACTGCGTCGGGACATCGAGGACATAAAAGAGGCATTCAACTGTAACCTCATCCTCATTCTCTCCTGTAGCGACAGGGAGGGTAAGCTGACCTTTTGTCGTTGTCTCTGTCGAGTTGAAAGCGAAGAGAGTGACATTGGGGTCTGCAGGACCGAGTCGGGCATAAGCATCTGAGCGAAAGCTTTGTTAAACAATACGTCACAAGAGCTTCCTGGGTCTATCAACACTCTCTTAGTGGTCCATCCACCAAGTCGGATATGGACAACTAGTGCATCATTGTGTGGCAAGCATACCTTCTTCAAGTCGTGGTCAGAAAAGATTAGTGCATTCTTTCCTTGCACCTGCTTGGCTATTATTGCCTGATGAGTGAGCTGAAATATGTGGTGAATATGATTCACCTTCTGTCGTTTAGCTCAGGATGTCCATTCAGGTGGACGAGTATCCATGATCATATTTATTGTTCCTTTTGCCTTAGAGGCGTTGTCTGTTCTCTTGCGCTTATAATTAATCTTCTGGCGGAGGTCATCAGACTCCTCTGCCAAGAAATCATTCAAGTGTCCATCCATCCTGAGCTTGTGGCAATAAGTTCGGAGATACCGACAGTCTTCTGTTGCATGATGTCGACAATTATGCAACTTGCAATACGGGTTTTCCTCAATGGGTTCAAGCTCATGAATTGTTGGCTTGAAGTAATCTTCTTCTTTGATTAGTTCATATAGTTGCGTGTTCATGGGTTAGGAAACCTGTGTTTCACCGAGCTGTTAGATTGCTTTCCTCGGGAGGTACCTTTTGTTGTTTTCGGCTCAGGATTTTTGGACTTGACTGTCTGTACGGCAGAGACATGTTCTCTTGTTTTTGCCAATGCCTCTTCAAGTTTAATGTACTTATCAGCACGGACATACAGGTCCTCCAGCGTCTGTGGTGCGTCTAAGATGATATTTTTCCCCAAAGCGGTTTCGGGGTGAACGGCCGAGATAAACGCTAACAGGCATGCGTTCTCATCTGGGCTATCTGCCTTGAGGCACTCCTTTTTAAAGTGAGCCATGCACTTTTTGGTTGTTTCGGTGTCACCCTACTTAAGTCGAAATAATGCAGTTACCTCAATTTTTCGCCGCTTGTTGTGGATATATTGGGTGACAAAGAGTGCCTCGAGCTGGTCGTACGACGTGATTGAGCGTTCTGGAAGTCGGTGGTACCAATCGATAGCACTACCTCGGAGTGAGGCAGAAAAGAGTCTGCAGAAGATGTCCTTGTACTTGGGCCACGGTGCCATGCTGGTTTTGAATTGTAGGACGTGGTCCATGGGGTCACCACTTCCATCATAGGTTGTGAACTTAGGGGGGATGAAGTGTGGGGGTTATTCCTGATGAAGGAGGTCATCGTGTAAGGGCTCTGTCCTATATTTTTCTAAAGTGGTGTTGGCCACCTTTTGGGCAGTGTTGGCCTTACCAGACTCCTGGTTGTTCTTATGGAGTTGGGCTGAAAGTTGCAGGAGGCGGTTATGAGTTTCTTGCATTTCAGCCATTGTGGGGGCGGTGGTGTTGCTGGAAGTGGGTATGACGATGGGGTTGTTGGTGTTAATTTCATCAGTTGCTTGGCCAGCTGCCGGAGGGATGGTGGAGCTTTTCAATTGAGCGTTTTCATATAGTAATTTGTTGATCTGCTCCTGTTGTTCATTGAGTTGTCGTTGGAATGTCTCAAATTGCTCTTGTGTGATTCCGGCCATGGTCTTCGTCAGGTTATGATTCGTTCACAGTCAGTCGGCGCCAATGTAAATGTGGTGTAAATTTGATACCGGAAAGTTGGGGAAGATGATCGAAAAAAGGGAAGGTTTTAGTGAAGAAGAGTGGCTGAACTATCTGAGCGATGATAGCTGCCTACGTATCTAGAAGGGGTCGATCCAGAATCAAGCCAAACGTAGTTCCTTTTATAGGTGGCTTAGGTTGTGGATCAAATAATGACTCAACGTTCGAATCATAAAGTATAGGATATTCAGGGATTCAATGAGATAGATTCGTAACTGTCGTATGATTTGGAGTTTGAATGTGTCGAACTCGGTGTTCAGAGTGAGTTAACCCCAAGTCGGATGTGCTCGGATATTTTATGAGATTATGATTTAAACAGAAGTGAAGGAAATGTGGTTTTATACGAAGTCGGATGAAATAAGCATTAAGTCGGTGTTTTGTATACCGAGTTAGTGGGATTATGATTGAGTGGAGATGAGTGAAGTGTGACTAGATACGAGGTCGGGTGAAACAAGTGTGAAGTCGGTGTTTGGCATTCCGAGTAGCAGAACTCGGTAATGGGTATATACAACTCTAAAGCATGGTTTTAAGAACCATTGATGCAACATTGATTCAACAGTTCTAAAATCAATTTTATGATGATCCGGGTCAAAAATGAATTTTTGAGTCGGATAGCACCGATCCTGATTCCAACCGGCCGATTCAAACTTGACTCGGCCGATTCTTAAAACCATGCTCTAAAGATCAAGACTCTACAGAAAGCTTTGGGTGGGATCAAGACTCTGAAGAGTGCTCCTTGGGCTCATGAGTATAATGTTGCAGAGACCGCCGACTAGGTGGACTCTGACACCCCATCCGAACCCGACGTTGTGACTAGTAGAAGTTTTTGACTCTTGTTCTTGTAGTAATGCACTGTGAGGAGTAGTGCCCTTAGTTTGATTTTTCCATCAAATAAATATTCCTTGATTCCCATAGTTTCCTCTTTCCTCTCATGTACTTAGAGCTCTCATGTACTTAGACTTTGGTGTCAGGGATGGGATTGGCCTTCATGTCCGCCCATAGGGAACAATTAATATTTTCCTTGACTAAACTTCACCTGCCAACCTGGTTCCTTTGCCTTGGTAACCTGTAGTGATGAGTATAAAGCAGGGTTAAGTTCTTCCTTTTTTCCATCAACTACCTTCCTCTTTCTAGCCATGGCAGATCCCGCAAAGAGGTGTGCACTGCTTCCCAAAGAGAATAGTGAAATTTTGGATTCAATTCCAGCGAAAGTAACCAATCTCGAGCGGATGATGGGGGTTATTAAGACTAGGAGGAAGATGGAGGAACTGCAAACTGTGAGAGTGGCGCTTGCATCCTTCCAACCTGTCAGCGATTATCCTGATCCGACGGCGCTGCGAAGAGCTTGAATGGGGCCTAGATGCCACCGTCCTTGGTCTCACTCCGTCCGACGAAGGGTTCAGAGCTACGGCTGTGAATGGTCCCGGAGCGGCAAGACAAGTCAAGAGTATTTAGTTCGTGAGTTTCCTAATAGCTGCGTTATTCTGTAATAAAGAGTGAGAATATCCGATACCACCTTTTATAGATTTTGGCCCTGCTTGGTAGCCCGAGAAAACTTTACATATGCAAAGTTTTGTCTCCGAAGATTTTTGCATAAGCAAAGCTTTGCTAAATAAATATTTACCAAAAGTTTCCATGTGCTTGGTGATATACTGCAAAAATTTGCAAACTTTACATGCGCTTGGTAAATGGCAACTACACAATTTTTTACCAAAAATTAAAAACAATACCAAGTACATTAATTATACATTTTCGGAACAAATTCTAATAAAAGTTTAACAAAACAACGTAACGAACAATAATCATCTTCAGTACATCAATTATCATTTTTTCGGAACAAACTATAACAAAAGTATCGAATTATGTTTTTAACAACAAAACAAGTAACAATATGATTGACTCACAATATTAATTACACCACAAGCTCTTCTTCTCTCATTAGTTCCTTATCCTCATGCACAAATCATTTAAAATGTCCCTCTTTCCTTCCTCATTGGTTAAGACAAAAATTTCCGCCTCAGTACGATCTTTCATAAGATATCTAAAAGCCGCATTCAAAAACCTTTCATTAAAACCTTGAACTTCCATCACACTTTGACTCAATTGCTTTCCAAAGCTAAAAGGGTGTACCGTATCTGTAAGTTTATCAAGGCGTTCATAAACTCCTTCAAATATACCATTCATCATATCTTCCATAAACCGAGTCTTCTTCCCATGTTGTCTTTTCACAGATGAACCATGTCTTTTTTTTGTGCTGGCAGAAGACATGTTTTCTTCGACTTCATCTACTTGTATCACAGGTTGTCCCCCCTTTTGAACATCCCCCTTTTCATCATCCAAGCCATTGAGTGAGTATGATCCTGCATTATTCAAATCTAACTTAGGAAGAACATACATCAAAAACGTGTTTGCCAAAATACAAGCTTATAAGTTGTCTGACTTGCTCTTGTAAGTCTTCTTTCGATATCATGATATGTTTTCTGGGAACAGTAAATGAAAAACTAAAACTAAATATTTTCAAGTGTCATGTGTAGTCATGCGTAGTCATGTGTAGTCATGTGTAGTCCTCAGACCTCAATAAACAAGCATGTAATGGAAAAAGAAATATTCTAGTACTAACACAAACCCATTCTTCACAACAACAAACTGAATGGGGTTCCGGCCAAGCCAGCCATGATTAAGGCCCTTAACTAAACACAAACCCAACTACCCAAGTTTGTCATAGTCAAACTTGCTAAACTCATAGTCAAACTTGTTAAACTCATATTGAGTGCATATCAAAAAGCTAACAAGAACTCGACCAATGGTTTTTACATGACCAAAATATATTAAGATCTGCGCCCAAGAGCAGGAGCAGATGACTCAGTAATGGTTTTTACAAGACTTAATATCCTAAAATAAGAACTCGACCTATGATTTTCTCTCTCCATATTATATAACCATTTATGAGCTCCAAGAATGAAACACAAAAAACACGACATTGTCATAATCCTCTTAACATTAATATTGTCAGAAAAGAATCAGCAATCCATTTACAGAAGTAGAGTGTTGTATGGGCAGGAAGGAGAGTGTTTACAGAAGTAGTCCCTATCTACAACGGATAATCAGCCTTCATGAACCATATATAGATTTATTTTGTTCAGTCCCTTTCTTTTTGTCTGTCTTAGGCCATTGCTAACCCAAATGATAATAATGATTTCGATAAATTATAGAAATAGCCCAAAAAGGTGAGTCAAAACATATATTCTAAATGAGTTCATATTCAATATGAAGATATAAAGAACGACAACAAAATATTGACTAAAGATGAAGATATGAAGATAAACTCACCTGTTGCATGAGAATTGCCTATGATGATGGCCAACTTATCCAAATCCCATTTTATTCCTCTCTCGGAATGCCTTGAACTTTTCTTTGCCTTTCTGTATTTAAAAGTGAACAATCAATGAAAATTCTTCACCAAGTCAAACATGTTAAAAGTGAACAAATTAATGCAAAACTACTTACAGGGAGCTTAAGCAAGTCGTCCCAATACTCATCTGACATATCAACTGATTGTTTTACTGAATCATAAGCTACACCACTCTTTTCTTTCAACTCAATGAAGTTCCTATATTCTATCTTCATTTGACGCATTCGATTTTCTATGTGACTTGATTGGACCACCTCGTTCGTTTTATTTGAAAGAGTCGCTATCAAGTTAGTCCATACAGAACTATGCCATTTGTTTCCTGTTTTTTTCCCCTCTTTTGCAGCATCAACCAACATATCTATAAGAACATTATCCATAGCCTTAGTCCATCTTAACTGAGCCACCTTCTTACCTTCGTTTTCCATTCCTACAGAGAAATTCGTAGAAATGTTAGTAAACATTATATAAAATTGATAACAGTCAGCGATATATTGTAATTGCTTTAAAGTTCAGTCACATACATAAAGCTAGATTTATCTTCCTAATTCCTTTTAGTTGATGAGGCTCAACATTAGACCAGGTGACGTATACAGCTCAATTAGTTCTTTGTTTATTTACTAATCTTAAACTAAGCAAGTTGACTGTGGCAGTATGACCCTGGCAGTATGACCCTTTCATGGTCTCTATGTCTAAATTGTCCAAGGAAAATGGAATCTTTTCAGTGACCTACATGTATAAATCATATATCTGTCTAAGGAAAATGGAACCTTTTCAGTGACCTACATGTATTTATTTTTATGCAACTAAATGGTACACCAAATATGGAGTATTGAATAGATATATTATTGGCCTGCCATAATATGGAGTATTGAATAGATAGTGAAGGTAATAAAGACATCACTGTACCTCCCCTAAGTCGAAGAACCAAGTGCAGAGTAGATTCCTTTTGGATGTTGTAATCTGCTAGGGTTCGCCCATCCTCAAGCTGCTTACCGGCAAAGATCAATCTCTGCTGGTCTAGGGGAATTCCTTCCTTATCCTGGATTTTAGCTTTTACATTATCAATTGTGTTAGAACTCTTGACCTCAAGAGTAATTGTTTTCCCTGTAACAGTCTTGACAAATATATGCATCTGCAAAATAAAACAAAGATATTTAAAAGACTGAACCTTCAGATAAACTATTCAATTTTAATTTGGTGCTATTCAGTCTTGACAAAACAGAGACACAATGCACTTCCACATGCAGCTAATAATGGATGACAAGTTTACAACCGATATCCGTACCCAACTTATATTCTTTTACTCTCAACAGGCTGAAATTTATAATTTGAGTATCTACTTGAAAAATATACTGGACATCCAGTAAACAATATACTACACAAGTTTACTGTCAAAACTTCAACACCTAAAGGAAATTATATAAGCTATAGTACTAGCTGATAACCCCAACATTATGATGGACATACCTGTAGGTCTGGTGGAAAATATCCGCAAACATCATATATCTGGTCCTTGAAACCTCTCCTCATCATCTCATCGGATTTGTGCTGTCTCAGTATTGATCATATGTATTTACAGTCAATGCATCACATAAATACAACTTCACCCATACTTTTGCCTTCAACACATGCATGAGCTTGTAAGTTAATGTAGTAGTTACCAATCACCAAGCTTACTTTCTCAGTCTGTGATGCAATTTCCCTTGTAGGTGATATCAATGCTTGAACCCTGAACATAAACATGACTTGATATTAATACGCAGAGTCTAAAAGCAGACATGTACATACATTTACGACTATATATACCAAATTATAGAGGTGTACGTCTAATAAAACAACAATCCAAGAACAAGTTATTACAGTATAGTGTGGCACCTAAAACATACGTAATAATAACTTAAATCGATCAAAAGCAAATTTATAAATCCCTTTGTAAATTAACATCAACATCTAAGCAGCTAATCTACAGCACATCTACATAGATAATAAACACTTAAGTAAATTAATTTCATAGAACTCAAACATACGTTTGTTTACTCTCTAAACAATGTTTTTGTAACCTAATTAGCCCAAAACCCCCATTACAGAAAAACCCCAAATAAACCCCAGATATAATTGAAAAGGGAGAAACATCAAACTTACTCTGAATCAGCAACAACATCACTCATTGAACTCTTTCCAGTACCACCACTTGCTTGTACACGCTCTACCCATCCATCTACTATTGCAAAGGTGACTGTTGTCCCTGAAGTTTGTGCTGAAAAAGTATCCAAGGTACACAGGTGTCAAACCCCAAATTGTTTTGGAAAAAAAGTTCAAGCTCCTAAAAGAATTTCTAACAAAGTAGAGAAAGCACTGACATATAGCATCAGTTCTAGACTGTTAGAAGATGCATATATTTAAAAGACTTACTGAACCTTCAGATAAACTATTAATGATATACATATTGAAAGAAAAATGAATAAAGGGTGTACCTGCAATGAGAGCTTCCAAGGAAGTTGGTTTGGTAATTTGGTAAAAAAGGGGGAGAGGATGAGGCCTCACCAGATGCAGTTGCAATTAGTTTATCTAAATCTATTGCTCTTGAAACCTGCATATCAGATAATTCACTTCATTTATAACTAAAATAAATTATTATTCCAAACCCCCCCCCCCAAAAAAAATCAACAATTCTACAACAACATGATTTTGATTAAAATTTAATTTTTTTCCTAAATTGATTCATATGTAACCTAAATGGTACCAATTTTAACCATTACCTCTATGAGAGATAATAATAGCAACCAAACATGTAACTAATTAATTGAACAATATAATGTCCCTACCTCGGTTTCCATATCATCCGTAAAATTGTAGTCTGTCGCTTCAGAAAAATGGTGGGAGAGAAAAGTTGAAACCTGAATAACACAAGACATTATGAAGAAAAAGGATGACGAGAGAAATTGAAAAACTTCAAAACAAAATAACCACACTTTTCATTTAATTATACTTTTAACCATTCATCTCTAAGTTGGGAAAATCAACTAATTACATCACTACCATAAACATAAAGATTCTTTCAACATCAAACTAGAATAGCAACAAACACTTTGAAATACGAAAAAAATCCTAGATTTGTCCCATAACTGGTGAACTTAGTTACAACTTTGGTGCCTTCAGAGACCACATAATCTCAAGCCAATTTCTCGAAGATGTCATTGATGTCACCCAAAATGTCTACTGCAATGAGATATTTCTACGATTTTTGAAGTCATCATGTATCTTTCGCGCAATTTCATCCCTACGTCAAATCCATTCTTTTTTACGAGTCGATTGGGACGTACTAGATGTACTCGGTGCATCATCAAGACTATCAATAATGTGTGTTGTTTTCTTTTGTTTGTCATAATCTTTCACAAATGAATCATTAGGATCAACCTCCGTAATGTGATTATGTAGAATGAAGCATGCCATTGCTATTTTAACTTGTGTCTCATATGAATAATGGGATTTCGTAGACAAAATTGGCCACCGTTGCTTCAACACCGCAAATGCCCTTTCAATTGTTCCTAAGATGGGCATGTCGTAAGTTGAATAATTCCTTCTCATCTCGTGGTGTTCGGCCTTCATGCTCTTGAAGATGGTAGATAGTAGCACGATATGGTCCAAAAAAACCAGGTTGATGAGTGTAGTCGGCATCCACAAGGTAGTATCTCCCTATAATTAAAATACTAATCAATATATGTTATGGACTCTATCAACTTAAGTTCCTAAGTACAAACTTGAGATATTTAAACTAACCTGGAGGGACAACAAGTGGGTTAGATCGCTCAAGAGCATTATCTAATACTCTTTGATCATGTGCAGTTCCTTCCCAACCAGTAAGAACATAGGTAAATTTTAAATCAAACGAACAAGCAGCTAAAACATTTTGAGTGGTTATTAATTTTCTCCCTCGAAATTTATCTTGTTATTCTATAGGTACTGAAGCAACAATGTGTGTCCCATCCAATGCTCCAACACAATCCTTAAAATAATTTGCAAATAGTGGATCATTAGCAATTTCAGGGGGTGTTCCTCCATCGTGCACAGCTTGTAAATGATCGGCTACTAAACATCTATATAACTTCATAACACAATCTAATGTCTCATTAAATTGTGGGCTAACTGTTTCTCGAGATCGCCAAAATTGGCTTTCCATCACCCTATGTCTCACATTATGACCAAGTAAATGTAAAAATCGCATCATCACCTCCTCCAACGTACAATTTTGCGACTCTCTTAAAATATTTTGTCGTCTGATTAACTCACACAATTGCTGAAAAGCATTACTCCCATCCGAAGATTAGCACGACACTTATCCTCATTTGTCAATATTGACTTCATATAAGATTCTCTCACTACATCTCTGTTGATGTGTGGCTCTCTCGGGATATTTAACAACACATAACCTACTGCCATAACATTTGCTACAACTACTTGAGCTGCAGCAACTACAGCAAGCTTTCTTTTTCGTGAATTCTCATCATCTTCCATCTATAAGAAAAGTAAATGAAAAAAATATATATATATAACTAAACTCTCATATATATAAGATTCAGAATGATAGATTATTAATAATAAGAGTCCATGAATAGTTGTACTCGCCATACGGGTTCATATAATATTGTAGAGATATTATATGTTGTATTATCCCTATGGCTTATTTATTAGGTTCACAATGCAATATGGAACATTAGTATACCAACATAACTATTATAAAATCATAACATTTCTGACGAGGATAAACAGTACAATACTACGGCAAGGCAAGGTAGACGAGAGTGAACACTCATTTCGAAAAAAAACTTAAGAAAACTACCCAAGTTCGTCTCCATCTTTACAATCAAAATCCCTTTATTAAGGTCTAATATAAATACTCATTTTAAAAAAAAAAAAGTCTAATGTAAGTCATCTTAGTTAATACGACAACTCAAATCCTTCTATAAGAAACTCAAAAATTTTGTGTCAACTTGCAAACATCTTATAACTCACAAAACAACTAAAACCCCTTTATCACAACTACCTATTTCAAATCACTAAATCCAAATCAACCTAATCATGTGATTTAACAAATTGGGTTTATTTAAAACTAAGAAAATTGATAAAATGAAGAATATTATAGCAATTAAACAAATAAAAAAACAATTAATAGAATATTAACAACAATTAATCAATCAAAATCTATTCAAATAAATATTTGTAGATCTAAAACTATTAACCTAGAGTTTTTAGATTCAAATAAAAAAAAATCAACTCAAAACAAGCTTGAAATCAAATCTAATTAGATTGATTTTAAATCAAAAGAGCATACCTTCGAGATTAGAAAAACAACAGATCTGGTTGCAGAATGAGTGGAGAGAGATCGAGCAATCGATTAAGTGAAGAACTTGAAAAGTGAGAGTGAGAGAAGAGATTGAAAGCTTGCAGTGATAGAAAGTAGATTAGAGATGGAGGGAAGTGAGATGATAGAGAGGGAAGATAAAATCGATAAGAGAAAGCATCGAAGCGAGATGAAGCGATTTGTGAAAATTTTCTCGTCACTTTCAACCAGCAAACTTATTTGGCCTCTTTGAGCTCTTTTGCAAAATATTTACACTGGGCCCCACCGATAGAAAATCCTCCAAGCACCTGTAAAGTTATTTGGGCTACAATAAATTTTCAAAACAAATTTTTCTGGCCCAAACAAGCAGGGCCATTATTGTAAAACACTTGAAAGAATACAACAAGATCTCATGTCAGTACTTTTGAACGTACAAATGATTTAGAGTTTTCTTGCATGTGTATAAATTATTAAGTGAAATGAGCATTACCATGAAGATAGTCATTCGATCTCTCTCTCTCTCAGTAGAAATCCCTTCTTTTACAACCTTCCCTACCATGGATAAGAAATCAATAACATACAAAAATAAATTTGTATGTTATTGATTTTTATCAATAAAATTTGTTTTTGATTGATTAAAAAAAAAATGCATGATAAATTCTTCTTTGGGAAAAATGCACTAGCAGCATGCAGATACAATCTATAATCTTATTGTTTCTTATTCCATTTCGATATGAACAACTATCATGTTTGAATTTGGGATTGCCCATTTAATTGCCAATTTGAGATTGCCCACTAGTTTCAACAAAATTTAAGATTGCCCACTACTTTCAACTTTCAGGTGGTCAAACCACCATTGACCCGATCATTTATTGAATATTCCAAGAATACCCTTCTCGAACCACGTCGGATTAACACGTTAGAGAGAGAATTAAACACTTGTGATTAATTGTGGCTATATGATATTAGTTCGATCTAACCGTTAGATATAAACTCATTTGTAGACAAAACTTTTTTTATTAGAAAACAAAGTTTAGGTTTCTCTACTTACCCACTTCATTCATCTTCTTCAACCCACCATTTCTTTTGCAAATCTATGGAAAAAATCAACAAGATGAAAGAACCTGTGAAAAAACTCCCTTTTTTTTTTTTTGCTAAAGGGTAATTTTATAAATAAAAGAATGGTTACAAGGGGGTGCATCAAAAATATGACTACACCAAACATCAATGAAAGCGAAAATACACTGAAAAAGGATTCTCTAGAGGAACTCTAGGCATAGAAGATTTGGAGAACCATTCCTTTAGCTAAGTGAACTCCTTTTGCAGCACAAGCATCTGCTGCAAAATTTGCTTCTCTCTTTGTACTGGTTATAAGTAACCATTTGAACCAGTTTTTTAAATGCACAAATCTCTGTTGCACAGTCCAGTGAGGCTTACCACTGTTGAATGCTCTAGCAGCTGCAACTGAATTAGTTTTCACCCATAGTTGGTCCCAACCTTTTTCCTTAGCTTTGTCCATTGCTTCAATGATACCGGCGCACTCTGCCTCTTAATTTGTTACCTTACCAAGACTACCAAAATACACCCCCTTCACTGCACTGCCATGGTTTCGGAAAATAACTCCCCATCCTGCCTGTCCTGGATTACCATGAGATGCCCCATCACTATTTGCCTTTATCATTCCATGAGGCGGAGGTAACCAGTAACATTCAATGATGTGAAACTCCCTAAAGGTTGGAGTAGGAGGAAATGCAAAGTTAGAATGAATTTCTATCAATATCAATTGTCGAGAGTTAGAACTTAGAACAGTAGAAGAAATTAAGAAGAAAACAAAAACCTACGCTAGAGAACATTTACCTTCATTTTTGGTGGCTGCCTTCAAATATTGTGTATAGATTTGGGGATTTAGGGTTTTGCTTTAAGCTTGAAATTTAGGGAAGACAAAGTCTAATAGTCAAATGCTTGTGTCCCTTAGATTTTTCTCGATTCAACCATATCTTAATCTTAAAACAATCAAATCTTAAACTTGTTGTTATGATTACGTGTAATTGACCTACCAACGTGATATCTAACTGCCAGCTAGTTAGAGAAAGAAAATAACAATTTAGTAAAACACAAGGTTTGACCAAGTCAATGGTGGTTTGACCACCTGAAAGTTGAAAATAGTAGGCAATCTTAAATTTTGTTGAAACCAATGGGCAATTGCGAATTGGCAATTAAAATCAGTGGGGAATCTCAAATTCGCCCTTTTAACTATTGACCGGAATGGAAACTTATAACAGATTGAGCAGACCGAATGCTGTATATAGCTTCAGGTATCCAGTGTGGATCATATATGTCCATAGAGATGTCTTGATTGTCAGTGTTTATTGGTTTCTACTACCCACTTAAGATATCAGAGGTACATTGTGTGAGGTTACAGCCACTTATCATTATCATGAAATGCATTAACAAACAAAAAAAGTAAAATAAAGAACCATGTAGACAGGCCTGACGATGAGAACTAATACAAGAAATACAGATAGCTAAAACTTACAGAGAAAAAAAATGTCTAAAATGTTACAAGTAATTATCATGTTTGTAGCATAAAATCAAACCATATTACAAACTAACAAAGGTCTGGTCAGAGCACATGGAGCTTTCCACTAAGAGCTTTGCGATTCCAGACGAAACAGCAACACAAGCATCCGAAGTCACTGAGGGTTTCTTATTTACAAGAAGACAGTTAGTGATGAGTACCGGTATCCTGCCTACATTTGAACCTTATCTGGTTACGGACAGATCTCCTTGTCAGCGTAATGAATAAGCCTTTTAAGTCTCAGGATCATATCGCAATGGAAGGGCAAAGCAATTTGCCTTTCCAGGTATGCTGGGCTTGCAGTCATCCATGACAGAGCATGAAGCTCTGCAGCCACAGACTCAAGAATCAGATGAGTTTCTATCTCATGGTCTCTGGCATCCGAAATTATACTCCTAACATTCTTGATACTTCCCCTACCAATCTTTTGAGGAATATTGCTACTTCCATAGTAATCAACCAAACTGAAAGAGAGAATTGATGGCCATTCTTCTTTCATGCTGCTCCTGGTGTCCTTCTGGGTAGAAGGAATTGCTTCTGACACCACAAATCCAGTTGATAATGGAATAGTGGAGCCTTTGCTGTGTAAGAGATGAGCAAGTGGTGGCGAATCGGATGTCAGGCATGTTGGAAGCTGCAAAGGTTTTGGAGGCAGGAAATGCATACTAGGAGAAGGGATTAAAATGTAAGACGTGGATGTCGAACCAAGAGATTTTACAGGGTTGAAACCTTCCAAATATCCTAATGGACCCGTGGCAGCAGCACTTTGAGTTCCTCCACTTGCAGAATGTTTTCTAATTTTATCAAAACAGAAAATTCATAACCTCCCTTCTCATCAAAGACTCAAGTGTTTCAGTTCAACAAATATTATTCTTTTGTACATCAAATGAACTTGATAGGGTTAGATTGACAAATCAGTTGCACATCTTGGTGGGTGAAACTAAAATCATAATACCTTAGAAGGTTTGAATTGGTACTCCTTTGAAGATGTTGGCATGGTACACTGTTCAAAAAAAGTGTGAAGCTGAAAATGTTTTCTGTCATCACTTGCCTGCTATAATATTATACCCGCTTCAAGCCCGCACGAGGCATGGGTTTTTCACGAATGTCATTGCTTATATAATAGCTAATCTAGTTTTGAATAAAGTAATTCCTTTCGACAGAACTTGACACTTTCGAGATAATCAATGCATACATTAAAATTAAAACTTGGTCTATCTTTTTATTTTTATTTCGAATATGCCTGTAAGCCCTCTCCTTGATGAGCTTAGCTGAGTTCCTTACTGCTTCACCGCTACTACCTGCAATGACCACCGGACAATGACCGGTGGATAAAGCTCCAACGATCAAGTCAGTAAGCGGCTAGGTTTAGAAAATAGGTTTTAGCAAGGAATGAACAGTTACCTTTAGCGAACCCTAACGCGATCCTTTTATAGCGATATTCACCGCCTTCCTTTAACCGTAGGATCCCCCTATGCATCCTATGGTTCTCTCATCTCCTACGTGTTTCATTCTCCATCACATACTATAAGGTGAATGCTTGACAGCCAGACATCACGTGCTCTATCCGTGATACTCTAGAATGTTCTGTATTCTGATTGGGTACCTCCCGGTTTGCTCTCCTTATCTGGCTCCTGTATTCTCAATGTTCCACCTAGCATGACTTGGTACTTACATCGCCCCTCCTTTGACCGTTATCAATATACCTTTGATGGCGGCTCAAAGGCTTTTTCTCTAAACGTAGACTCCTTATGGCGACGGGAGACCGTTATGATTCCTTTCCATCACTTAATTTATCACCTGCTTCTCACGTGCCCTTAGTCTTATCTTATCCTTATCTTTCCAGCTGTTCATTAATTACGCATGCCCTCGTGTCCCGTGCTTCCGACGCATGCCTCTTTGACTTCCCCTAGGCGTAATCATAATTCGGACGGCTACCCTTCCACTTCCCAACACAGTTGTCTTGTCATCACTGATCTTCCTTTATTTTCTTCTCATATTACCCCTTCATCTACATTTGTATAAAAACCAAATCTTTAACCTACTTCCCCCATTTGCTTTCATCCTCTTCCATTCTTCTCTTCTTGTTTATTTTTCTCTTCCGCCTCCGACTTGTTTACAGGATCTCACACCGTCCGGAATCCTGAAAAGCTCGATTTTCTTCTCTATTTCTCCCTTCGTCGAGTATCTCAGGTTATTCTTTCTTCCTTACTTGCTTGATTTTAATTTAACCACTACTAGATTTAGATTTTCCGTTTTTCATTTTTCTTCTCCTTGCTATATATTCCAAATTACATTTGCTGTAAGTTCCTAATTTATTCTACTCCTCTCTTTTCCTCCTCTAGGAGTCACCCTGTACACGCCCCTAATCTTTCTTTCCTTACGATTTTGGTGAGCCTTTCTTTATATAAATGGCTTCTCATCAAAACCAGAAGAAGAAAGATTCTTCGAAGAAGTCGGTTGAAAGAGGTCAAGGTGATGGCGGTGTTCATCCCTCTCCTTCCGGTTACTACCTTGATTCGTATGAGCCCAGCACTTATCCATATAGGCCTGATTTAGACTTATTCTGTGAGTTGTACGACATCCCCGAAGACATAAAAAATTTCAACTACCGACATGCCCTACGTTTTGCACATCACGAATTTCGCCGCCAATATGCTATTATGGTGACAGCCCACCAAATAGCTTTTGGTTGCCGGTTTCCTTTCTCTGATTTAGTCCGTGATGTGCTCAACTTTTACCAAGTCGCCCCTGGACAATGTATTGGTAACTTCTGGCGTATCTTGCGGGCCATAGACCAATTTAATAACGAAGGAACCACCGTTTCCCTAGCTGACATACGTCAATGTTATTATCTTCGGGTCTACGAAGAAAAATGTGGTCAACCTTACTATTATTTCGTCAAACGCCCCGGTAGGCGGTCCATTATTGAAAAATTGCCGGAAAGTGACAAGGAATGGCCTGACTTTCCTATGATTGTCTTCGGCAACTTCGGGGGAGAAGGACCCGGCATTTCCAACCCCTTAAAATACTGGCGATTTAATTTAGGAGGTTTTTTCTTTCCTTTTTCTATTAACATTTCTAGGATGAAATTCCTTTTGATTGTGTCTTTCTAATTCTTACCATATTTTCTTTTTTCTGCCATCCCAGAAGTTCGCGGTGACGGTAAGGCCATAAAACCCCGCAAAGACGCCCCTTGGGAGCCCTTGATAGGGTCTGGAACTGACGGTTACTTCGCCCTTCGTGAGCTTACTCTATCAAGGAAAGACGGTACCCCGCTTGCTAAGGATCTTGACCTAGGGGAATACGTCTTGCCCGTCTGCTGCCACAAAGATTATCTAAAGGATAAGAAAGGCAGGTCTTCTACTATTCCTCCTACTTCCCGATCAACACAAAGGAAGGGTAAGGCTTTTGCTGCTGCCGCTACTGAGTTGGAGAGAGAATCTGGTGATGGCGGAGATAATATCCCACTTCAGAAGATCTTAGCTAAAAAGAGAACTCGTGAACCTCCTTCCGGAATTCCAGCGCCATCCGAGAAAAAGAAGCAAAAAAGAGTAACAGCCCAACTTCCTCCTTTCTTATCTGCTCTTCGAGTTCAAAAGATTGTCAGCCATTGTAGTCGTGATCTATCTTCTTCTTCAACTGAGAATTCTGATTTTCAGGCAGTTCAAGGTGAACCAGAGACATTGCCGGAATCTCCTGAATTTCCCCTGGCGGGTCCAAAGCATCCTGGTCCAAGCATTCCTAGAGTGAAAAGGTCCACAATGGCTGAAGCTTCTGCTTCATTTTCGGCATCTCCTTCTACTCCTTCCAGCAATTCCATGGAACTACCTGGTCCACCAGATTTTAGTGGTATGAAGATTTCCGTGAACCTTGATGAACTCGGGTTTGGAGACATCGGCCCGGATGACGTTGCACAACCAGGTTCAACTTCTCATCCTTCATTTTCTCGTCTTCAAGAATTTTCCATGGCTCTCATTGACCCTAACGAGCCCCCTACTGTTGGTGTGATGCCCCCACCACTCCCTGTTGATCATGAAATTTTTGATGTTGCTACATTTGTTACACCCATTCGTGAAGCGCCTAAGTACACCTTTCATCGTTCTTCTAATTACTCTTCGTCTGGACCAGGTGACCAAGTCGGGGATGACCAGCAATTCTCTCCAATCCCTGATGCTGAGACTAATCCGGCACCAGCTGTTGGCGATGCTTCTACACTTCCTGCCGGTGTTACTTCTCAAACTCCTTTTTCATTCTCGGAGTCCATGTCGGTCCCAGACCCTGACAAGGTTGGCTCCTCTTCTCGTGGTAATGTATTTGCTGATCCTCTGTCTCCCCAGTCTCCAAGCCAGACTCCTGCTGCTCCTCCTCCTCACGGTCCCTCCGATTCAGTTTTTGATAATGGAGCAGCCGCTTTCTCTGCTATTCATAATTCTATTTTTCCCTCTGATCAAGCTAACATTGACCAGATGAACTTTGAGGAAAGCCGGGACACGTTTTTCCGGGGTTTAGCTCTCGTAAGTTTCTCTGCTATTCACACGTTTTTTTTTTTTTTTTTTTTTTTTTTACACTAACTCTTTTATTGAATTGTAGGTTAACGGTCTTTCCGTGAAGTCTTTTTCGTATACTTCTAGCCTGAAAACTGAGCGAGAAAGAATTTTAAAAGAGAAGCATAACCTTACAGTGGAAAAGAATCGTTTAATCCGCGAGAAATGGGCCCTTCAAGCCGAGATTGAGCAACTTAAGATTGAACGAAAGGAAGCAGCCGCGTCTCGTGAGGCCGAAATCGAGAAGAATCGGAAAAGGCTGGTGGGCGAGCACCGTGAGCGCATTGCTGCATTGGAAGAGGAGCACCGTGAGCGCATTGTTGCACTTGAGGCTACTCAAGCCACGGAGATAGCGAAGTGGGAAGGGAAATATCATGATCAGATAATCAAGATAGATGAACTCAAAGCCCATCATGAAATTGACTATGAACAGTACCGGCTCGAAATAAAGGAGCAAAAGGAAACTCTTCTGGCAGAGTATAAAACTAAATACGACGAGCTGGTGGCGAAATCTAAAGAGCAGCTCGCCATACAAGTGAAAGCTCAGGTGAAAGAGAACTTGTCCTCCATTCCTACTTCCAAGAGAATGCGGATAACTCCTTCATCTCCAAGTGCTTCCACCCGTGACCCCCTTCCTTGAGGTGTAATTTGATTAATTTTCCGGCAATACTCTTATGTAATTGCAAACTCCTATCATTTTGAACTGAAACTTTGTAATTGTTACCAATTAATGCTATTTTCTGATATTAGTTTCTCATGTGTTAACATTAGGTTATACTTCTACTGATCCCGTCGTCACGGTTCAGCAAGTGCAACTCCGTTAACACATTAGCACTATTGCTCTTCTCTCTTTGAGGCACCCCATTGTATTGTCTAAATCAAACTCAATGGGGAAGAAATAATCATATAGAGACTTTAACATTTAGTTAACGACTTGCCTTGCCGAGTCTACACTTATGTTATTTCCCACCAACCTTAGTTGGATTTCTTCTATGCCTGACCTTTGGCCTGGTCTCAGACAATACTGATATATATAACTGGATAAATCAACAAAAACAAACTTATATTTTCATTGAAACTCAAACGCAGTTACATACTTTCTACTCTTTTCAGCGAATCAACGCCTATTATCTTGTTGATTTAATACATCTCTGCCCTCTAGGCATAGTATTTCTTTAAATTGCTAATACTCCATGGCTTGTCGAGAGGGGTACCGTCTTGGTAGGTCAAGTAGTATGCTCCATTCACTCCCACCTTGTCTATCACAAAAGGCCCTTCCCAGTTTGGCTCTAGCTTGGCTGGAGGCGGATTCTGTTTTCTTAGCACAAGATCCCCTGGAACAAGGCTTCTTGGCTTGACTTTTTTGTTGTAAGTCCTTTCTAGCTGTCGGTGATAACTCTCCAATCTAAGCTTGGCACGCTCCCGTACCTCCTCTGCTAAGACCAGCTCTCTCTCTATTATCTCATTATTCTTCCCCAGGTCGACTACCGTCCTTCTAGCCGTATGTACCAACATTTCTTGAGGGATCACAGCTTCCATGCCGTAGGTGAGAGAAAATGGAGTCGCCCCTGTAGATCTTCTTGGTGTCGTCCGGTAAGCCCATAGCACTTCCCAAAGATTTTCGTACCACTTTTCTTTCTTGTCCTCCAGCTTCTTTTTTAATACCTCCAGTATGGCTTTGTTTGATGCTTCCGCCTGCCCATTTCCTTACGGGTGAAAGGGTGTTGCAAAGAGTTGCTTTATGTTATAACTTGCCAAAAACTGTTTTAATTCATCTCCACGGAATTGAGCACCGTTATCTGCCACTATAGCCCTTGGTAATCCAAACCTGCAGATGATGTTGGTCCAGATAAAAATTTTGACATCATCCTCCCTGATCCTTCGTAACGGTTCTGCCTCAATCCATTTCGTAAAGTAATCTGTGGCCACTATTAGATATTCTCTTCCTTGTGACTTCTCCAGCTTTCCTACAATATCAATTCCCCACATCGAAAAGGGCCACGGGTTACTAATAAAATGAAGGTTTTCAGCTGGTGTATGTATCAGTCTCCCATGAATCTGACAACCATGACACTTCTTAGCATAGTCGCAGCAATCTTTGTACATGCTTGGCCAGTAATGCCCATGTATCATTATCCTGTGTGCCATGGCCCGTCCCGGTGAATGACTTCCGCAACTTCCATTGTGACATTCCGCCATGACTCCTTTTGTTTGGGATGGATGTACACATTTCAGTAACGGTCCAGTTGGTGAACGCCTATATAGGTCTTCCCCTACCATTGCATATCTTTTGGATTGCTCCACAATAGATCTAGCTTCTGCTTTCTCTTCCGGAAGAAAACCACTTCTTAAGTAGGTTACTATTGGGTCCATCCAGCTTGCTCCCAAGCTCTGAATGAGGTTGACAGTCACTTCCTTCACCTCTATCATTGGCTGAGATCTCTGCATGAACGTTATAGTTTTGGTTGAACTTTCTTCTGTTGCCGTTTCCAGGTAAGCCAATGCATCAGCATGCCGGTTCTCTCCCCTAAACAGATGTACAATCTCCACCTTCGAGAATTTTGCTACACTTTTCTTCAATGCATCCAAGTACTGCATCATCTTCCCAGTTTGAGCTCTATATGTTCCGTAGAACTGTTCTACCACCAATTTCGAGTCCGTGAAAACCGTTACCTCCTTTGCCTCCAATTTCATCAATACTTCCAATGCTTTCAGTACTGCCTCGTATTCTGTCTCATTGTTGGTAGCCGGAAAAGCTAAGTTTTCTGCGATCTCAATCTTAGTGTCCTCTGGAGTTACCACTACTATCCCAATTGCCGATCTTCTTTTATTTACTGATCCATCTGTGAACACCTTCCATCCCTTTACATTTTTCCAGCCGGTATCCTGAGTTTCTAGAGACTCTAGCTGTTCTTCCTCTTGCATTTCAGCATCCTCGGTTACATCCTCCACTGGGAAATCTGCCAAGAAATCTGCCAGCACTTGTGACTTTTCCGCCTTCTTGGACTCATACTGAATGTGATATTTACTTAATGAAACTGCCCATTTTTCCATTCTCCCAGAACGCTCGATTTTTGGCATCACTTGATTGAGAGGGAGGTTTGAAACCACTGTCAGACTATAAGCTTCAAAATAAGGTCTTAACCTTTGAGCTGCAAAGAGTAAGGCGAGAGCATACTTTTCAACTCTTGAATACCTTGTCTCTGGTGAGTCATCTTTTTGCTGAGGAAATAGACCGGGCTCTCCTTTGAGGCTTCTCTTCTAGTTAGGACTGCACTTACTGCAACGTCCGATACTGCCAGATAAACATAGAGTGTCTCCCCTGGTAACGGCTTTGATAGAACTGGTGGCTTACTCAGGTATTCTTTCAATTTCTGGAAAGCTTCTTCGCATTCATCATTCCAAGTAAAGGATAAATTCTTTCTCAAGAGTCTCAGAATTGGCTTGCATTTATCTGTGGATCTTGATATGAATCTTCCCAATGCTGTAATTCGGCCAGCTAGAACCTGTACTTCTTTCTGTGTTCTTGGTGATGTCATATCTGTGAGTGCCCTGATCTGCTCCTAACTAACCTCTATCCCTCTCTTTGTCATGATGTAACCAAGGAACTTACCCGACTGTACCCCAAACGTGCACTTCTCTGGATTGAGTTTCATGTTAAACTGCCGCAATGTTTGAAAGGTTTTTTCCAGGTCTCTTAGATGATCATCCGACTCCTTGGACTTGACCAACATATCATCAATGTAAACTTCTACTGTCTTCCTTAGCTGATTTTCGAACATCATCTCTACTAGCCTCTGGTAAGTAGCACCTGCATTCTTCAAACCAAATGGCATTTTGGTATAACATAACGTTTTCTTACCAGCATAGAAGGCGGTTTTCTCTTGATCTGGACCATATAGAGGAATCTGGTTGTAACCGGAATAACCATCCATGAATGACAGTAACCCAAAGCCTGCTGTTCTGTCCACTAGCTCGTCTACCCTCGGCATGACGTATCTATCTTTGGGGCATGCTTTGTTTAAGTTTGTGAAGTCTATACAGATCTGAACCTTTCCGTTTTTCTTAGGTACCGCCACTATGTTAGATACCGATTCTGGATACTGAACTTCTCTTGTTATTCCAGCTAACTCCATCTTTTCGATCTCTTGTTGTACTGCTTCTGCTAATGTAGGTTTCATAGTTCTTACTTTCTGTGCAACTAGTTTGAAATTTGGACTGACATTTAACTTGTGACATGCTATATCTGGATCGATTCCTGTCATATCATTCATATACCAAGCAAATACATCTATATTAGCTTTTAAGAATTGTAAAAGGTCATGCCTCACCTTCGAATCCAAGCTTGTTCCCATATAGGTGATCTGTTGACCCCCTACTTCACTGAGGTTGACGGGTTCCGTTTGTTCTTCTGTCTTTAAAGCTTCGCGTGGGAACCCGTCATCCTCCTTCTGTCGTTGCTATGCAGGGATAGATGACGGCCCAGCACCTGCTGTGCCATGCCTCATACTTTTTACTGTTGCTATCTTCAAATTCTTGGCCATGGCTTGATTACTCCTTATCTCATATTGCCCGTCTTCAGTCGGGAAACGGATTTTCTGGTAGTAACTTGACGGAATTGCCTTCATGAGATGAATCCACTCTCTCCCCAAGATTGCATTGTACTCTGTTGGTGCATCTATAACCACAAATCTTGACATGACGGTTCTGGTGTGTGCTGTAACCGGTAAGACTATCTCTCCAACTGGCTGTACTGCTCCCCCATTGAATCCATAAATGTCTCCAGACGAATTTGTCAAGCTGCCTCTTTCTAATTTCATTTGATCCAAGCCCCTGGTGAACAGAACATCTACCTCACTTCCACAATCTACTAACACTTTCGTGACATTCCAATTTCCAATGAGTATGGAAATGACCAATGGGTCATTGTGTGGTGTAACTACTCCTTTGAGATCTTCCTCAGAAAACCCGATCGGATCACTCTGATGCACTGGCTTGCCGTTTCGCATGACTGGTACGGCTCCTACCGTTCGCGGATCTTCTCTTATCTGCATCACTCTTCGTATCTTCCTCCTGACCTCGTTCATGGATTCTCTCGCTCCTTCTAAGATCATGTTAACGGTCCCTCTGACCTGAATTTCTGTTCTGTCTTCCTCCCTGTTCTTTTCCACTATAAACTCTCTTAAATGGCCCTCCTCCATCCATTTCCATATCAAGGATTTGAACTCATAACAATCTCCAGTAGGGTGGTTGTAAGTCTGATGATACTCACAGAATCGCTTTCCCCTGACTGTTCTACATCTTACCGACGGCTCCTGGAAGTACTTTCTTCCTCTTATTCTCTTCAAGATTTGATCCAGTGACATTGTGAGTTGCGGTAGCGGTTTTGGTGGTGTTAGCTTTCTTGGCGAAGTATCTCTATCTTCTCTCCTTCCTCTTTTGTCCTGACCTCTCGATCCATCTCTGTTTCCCCTTCTGCCAGAATCTCTTGGTGGTGTATTACTTCGTGAGCCAACTTCTCCTTTCTTTCTTTTTTTCGCCACTGTGTTTACGGAAGCCAACAACACCTTTTAATCTCTCCGCAACGCTATGTCCTCTAGTCTGATGTATTTCTCTGTCTTTTGAAAAAGTTCATCTAGAGTCGCCATCCGTGATGACACAATTGAGTCATATGCTGGAGATTTCTTACTTATGCCTTTCTGAAATGCTACCACTGTTGTTCTTTCATCTACTCCGCCATCTGTTCTCAAAATCTCATTTTTGAAATTAGTAACATATTTTCTAAGAGACTCACCTGGAGCTTGTTCCAAATCAAACAATGATGCTATATCTGCAGCCTACCTCTTCTGATGAATATAGTGCTTCAGAAACATCTCACTTAGCTGAGCGAAGCTTGACACACTCCCTAGTGATAAACTGAGATACCAATCTGTAGCGTTGTCCTTCAAACTGCTAGGGAATAATCGACACCACATCCCGTCATACTGACTTCCTTCCCAAGCCGCCATCTTTTGCTTGAAATTGTTTAAGTGCTGCACAGGGTCAGTTGTTCCATCATACTCATTAAACTTAGGAGGTTGAAACTTACTTGGGAACCCATGACGGTAGCACACTTCAGCTAATGGCCTCTTGCCCAATCTCTCCAGGTCTTGAGTCACTTCTATGTTCTTTCCCTTAGTCCGCGCCCTCATGTCCTCTTGGACCTTGCATATCATATCGAAAAGTCTGGTATACGGATCAGCCGCCGGAATCTCTTCATCGTTCACTCCTTCCTTTCGATTCCCTTCGCGAACTCTTACCCTTGATTTATCTGACCCTTCTTCTTCATTCATTCTTAGATCTGGAATCCGACGCCTTACTCCTCCTTCCCCTTCTCCTAGTGTTATTCCCTCCATAGGTCTCTGACGGTTTTCATTTCTGACCGCCTCGTTCTCTCCCTCCTGAAGATTCTGACGTTCCATATCTTCCATCCTTCTTAGTTGCTCCCTCAATCGGGAGTTCTCTTCCCTCAGCCTGTTCGTCTCTTCTCTTCCTTCTTGGAGAGTTTGAGGATGATCAACTTGAGGAGCTTCTCCCCCAGCTGCACCTCCAAGATATGTTGATGATCTGGTTTGTGTCACCATCACTCTCTATTTGCTTCTTTCCACCTTCTTCTCAAAACCCTAGATTTGGAAGCAGTCTGCCCTCCTTCTAGCGCCAAATGTAAGCCCTCTCCTTGATGAGCTTAGCTGAGTTCCTTACTGCTTCACCGCTACTACCTGCAATGACCACCGGACAATGACCGGTGGATAAAGCTCCAACGATCAAGTCAGTAAGCGGCTAGGTTTAGAAAATAGGTTTTAGCAAGGAATGAACAGTTACCTTTAGCGAACCCTAACGCGATCTTTTTATAGCGATATTCACCGCCTTCCTTTAACCGTAGGATCCCCCTATGCATCCTATGGTTCTCTCATCTCCTACGTGTTTCATTCTCCATCACATACTATAAGGTGAATGCTTGACAGCCAGACATCAGGTGCTCTATCCGTGATACTCTAGAATGTTCTGTATTCTGATTGGGTACCTCCCGGTTTGCTCTTCTTATCTGGCTCATGTATTCTCAATGTTCCACCTAGCATGACTTGGTACTTACAATGCCCAAAATTAAGGAAAACAAAAGTGATAAGTAATTAGCCAAAAATTTAAAGAGGAAATTCAAATGCTTTTGCAGTTTTGCCTGCAACAAACAAAATTCACATCAAGCATATATAAGTTCTTTGACCTAAACCATTTTGGGTACCATGCATAACAACATGCAATTTACTCCATAACAAAAACAATAACATGGTCCAAACATATTATCAAAGCCAAGGCATTTATTGTTGCTGGGCAAATCGATAATAATCAATAAACCCTAAATGTGGAATAACCTAAGATCTAAAAGAAACAAGTAATTATAATAAGACGAAACCAATACACAAGATATATGTGGTGGAACCCTCACAGGGAATAAACCACCACACGTAAAACAAAGAACTTTATTATCTTCCACCAAAAAGATTACAAGATGAGATCTCACACAACTCAACCTCACACCCTTTACAAGAAGAACACAAACCTAGAAATCCCCAACAAAGATGGCTCCCAAGTAATGTTTAAAGTAAATAGAGGCAGATATTCATCAGGTATACATATCGTCGTAGTTGTAAAGGCGACTTCTATACTTCATTTCCACCAACCAAGTAAATAGCTTTCTGCCATTCTGCTTACACCACAGAAAGTAAACAAAAATATAACATATATAGATGAGAAAAGGCATTGGAAAACACATTATAGTTACTAATTTTCAATACCTTTTCTCTCGAGCTCATAGAAGCTTCCTATGCGTGTTATTATGATATCTCTAGGCTTGATAGGACCAACATCTGGAGAAGAACAAGATAATATCTGGCATCCTTGGTGCAAAACTTGAACAAAAAGACACTGGAGACCTTTTGTGTCTTGCCTGCTACCTATGCCACCAAAAAGGAAGGTCTGATTGTCCAGAAATTCACCCCTAGAATCAGTCCAGACACGAATAAGCCAGCACCAATCCTCAGTTCAGCCATAGCAACAGGCTTGCGGTCTTTGGATGACTATGTCCACATCCATCAGACTCTGATCCCTCATGCAGAGAACTTGGTCCAATATCCGCACCTACTGAAGTTGAGCACTGCACAAAACCCCCACCACTACCGTCATCAACAGCTGGCCTATGTGAATCCACCATTGCATTACTAACCATCATGGGAGAAACTCCCTGCTCCATAGAGCCAGGCTCTGCCAGTACAAAGAGTGGTTCAAACAAGTAGCGAACGTCATCTTGACAAATTTTATCACCTAATCTGTTTTGGTCACAACTCAATCCTCCAGTTCTTGCTGCCTGCTAAACATTTTCCCAAGTTCCTCCTCTCAAACTAGTATCAAGCTCACTCTCTTTTGGGAGGGATCCCATAATTCGAGGTGCAATATAGTCCTTCCACATTCCTGAAATGGGTGAAGTCATATGCATCATTGTGGACTATGGTATAACTGAGACACCAGGTGATTGAACGACATCATTATTAGATACTCGAGCAAGGCGCCAGGACTTGTTATAAACGGTAAATGCAATTTCCTTCAGAAGGACAAGCTCATTAAAAGCTGGACTAGTTACCCGAAGAATGGCTTCCTCAGTTACAATTTGCAGGATCAATTTAGGAATACTGAACCCCGATATTGTAAGAATATTTGATAGTGATGCTTCATCCACAGCCACAGAGCATCGCAACTTGATTGTGTAATAAAAATCTCCTCTCTTTATCTAATGAAAGAATGGTTGATCCAGACTCAATCACAGTTTGCAGAACTGCAACAGGTTCAGGAAATGGGCACACCACATAGATTACCTACTCCAGCCACCAAACATGGAGAAATTAAGAGTGGCAAGTCTATCTTGTACAATTACGAAAGTCGTTTATCCATCATAATCTTAAACTTCATTTCCGTATTTAATAACTCACTCAAAATCTCCAACAATCAGTCTTAAACTTTGCAGCATTTCACTTGATCAGATTCTTGTAATTTCCGTAAAACCAAATTAAAATTGATTGATGGCCCTTTTATGTGTTAGGGCACATCAAAATTAATTACTCTCATTATATATTAATTATATTATATGCTTTTTTTTTTAATTTATGTGAAAAACACAAATCAGTATATAAAAATATGATAGAAGGAGTATATGTGATATACAGATGTATCCTATTAGTCGCTTAGTGATCTTTAAAATTGGTGTCTTAAAGATAGATATTTTGCAACTCTACAATTTGATCATTGTTTAATTTTATATTTAATAATATATTTACCTAATAATTTTTATCAACAATAAACCTCGGAATCCTCGGAATCGAAATTTGTTGTAGATACTGCTGATATTTGTTCTCAAACTAATATAACTTGAGGAGAATGTGAAGGTACTTGTATAATAGCATCCCCAATAGTATTAGTAAGTACATATACAATTTTTTATTTGATGCATGGTCCTCACTACTTCACTTTGTATTCTTTTAATCTCAGTGCATTGTTTTGATAATTTTGTTTATGTCATTTACTTTAAAGTTAGTGGACATGTCCTGTTAAGTTGGATTATGTTGCAAATACGAATGCACAAAATTAATTCTTAGTTACACCTAGTACTTACAATATAATTGGTATTATTGCATGGTGATACTAAGAACATTTTTTTTATTTTTTGATACTTCGAACATCAAAAGTAATAATAAAGGCAGGTCACATTGTAGTATATGGGGACTATGGGGTTCATGGCCTAGTTCTAGAAGATCACTTTCTCTCTCATGAGAGAGACACTTGTAGAGTTGTAGATACTACATACACATTTCTTGAACCAATCTCAACCAAACTTCATAGGTATATATATATATATATACTGATTTTGAAAACTAATCTCAATCAATCAGCTAAGTAAGGCAGGCATGCGCAGTACTACTACTCTCCTTGTGATGATAGTGATATACAGCAGTTTTGATGAAGATAAATGTACAATTGAAACAGTGCACCAGGCATATTAGGGACCATTTGTTGTGCGCAGCGGAAGCTTATGCACCAATACCCAAGATTGATATAGTGTATGAATCAAACAAAACAAAAACAAAACAAACACAAAACACAAGATTTACGTGGTTCGGCTAATATTGCCTACGTCCACGACCAAAACAACAATCTTCCAAATAGAGATGATTATACAAGCCCTCTCGAAGAAACCAAAGTGTTCTTCCTCACAAGAGTTCTCTCAAACTCACCAATGGCTTCTCACAATCTCTCTCTCACATGAAGATTAGGTTTTCCAACCTTCTCAATTGGCTTTATAACATAGCCATACAAAACACACACGAAATGGGCTTAAACAGGCCCATATACACAAAACCAAGATAGGACGTACGTACGTCGAATTGACGTTCGTACGTTCAGCCACAAAACCAACATCTGTTGAATGGAACGTACGAACGTCCTAAAAGCGTACGTACGTTCCTGAACAAAAAAGTTTCATTCATCCAAAAATTCCAACAATTCTCCACCTCGGCGAAGATTCAATAAATCTAAGCCGACACCAAGTCCCAAACTCCCATACTTGTCCCGAAAGACCAAAGCGGTTGCACCACCTCATGGTTGCCTACGTACCCTTCTTCTAAGGGATCAAACCACCGTAGTTCACTCCAATGACATCTATACGATGCCCACCATACCCCGAAGGGTCAAATTCCCACAAGGGGCCAAACCAAAACCAAATGCCCACCAATACCGGGGCCAAATCAAAACCAAATGCCCACCAATGCCGGGGCCAAATCAAAACCAAATGCCCACCAATGCTGGGGCCAAATCAAAGACAAATGCCCACCAATGCCCATAGAGGGCCAACAAACAACTTCAACACAATGGGGTCCAAGCTACCAAATACCATCTCCACCTCAACAAAGTTCTCCATCGAAGATGATCCAATGCCCCGAAAAACTAACCTCTCAAGAGTTTTTCCTATGAAGTTCAACCAAGTGGGGTACAAATTCAAATCACTATGCATAGATTTACCAAATACGTCTTCCTTACTAAGCGCCAAACAAACATCACATGAGAGATTACCAACAATAGGAAGTACGTACACAAAACCCCCAAACAAAAGTTTCACGGCTTCAATAAGGTTCTTGGGCGATAACCTCGCTACTAACAATGGTGGCTTCAACTTTCTTCTTTGCCGTGTCACCTAACAAACCAATCAAATGTGGAGCGACATCAATCTCCACCCGAACAAATGACGCTTCAACAAAATGCCTACCAACTATGCATGCCTTGCCACCCGCAAACAAATCTGTCTTCACTTGCATAGTACCATCAATGGCATGCCCCATATTACTATGCAATTCCTTGGTAGAATCGACAGACAAATCAACAACTGAACTATGCAAACCACATGTAATTGCACTTCCTTTCAAGTAGTACAACTTACCCTTTCTAATGCCTTTCATAACAACTCGTGCACCTACAACAACTTTTAGAGCTCCACCAATACATGTAATTTTCATACCATCGGACTCTAAAACACCCAATGAGATTTGATTCATAGTCAACTCTGGTACATACCAAACATTTTCCAACTTTCGAGTGCATCCATCTTCCAACTTCAATCGAACTGTACCTATCCCAAAAGTTTTGCAAGTATGATCATTACCAAGCAAAACACAAGCATCTAGCTCCTGAAAGCTATCAAACAACTCCCTATTGGGACACATATGATAGGAACAACCCGAATCCAAAATCCACTCATTAGTAGAACGACTAACTGAAGATGAAGCCAACAACGAAACACCAACACATGAATCCTCATCTCTTCGATGTACACGAACAATCTTCTTCTGCAACTTTGGACAATTAATTTTCCAATGTCCCCAACAATGACAATAGGCACATTCATTCTTTGCAAGAGTTCTTCGACTTCTCAATTTACATTGAGAACCAACCAATCTACCAATACTATCATCAACCACATAGAGCCGGTCCTCTGTATTTTTCAAAGCGTACTTGTCTTCCAACTTGGACAACATAACTATTACAATGGTTTCCAATTTGACAATGTACCACAAATCTTCTACCAAACAATACCGGACAAATTCACAAGCCTTTAAATTTAGAGTTAACCATTCATCATCATTCATATTTCTCGATTTATCATCAAGAACATCCACATAGCCATTAATGGCTAACCAATCTTGTACCTCCATCTTCCACATAGCAAAGTCGAGGTTACCATCAAATTTATGAATGTCAACATCTAACAACAAGGTTTGATCAAACAAACTATCAATCTCCTTTCCAAATTCACTCGAATCCGAAATATGATCCGACATGATACCAATCAATTTCATACACCAAACAATCACCAAACGAAGGTAAACAAATTTGAAAATTCACACAGGAATTTCAACAAACACCTTCTTGACAACCCACAGATAAAAGATAAAACTTTTGGCTTGAAACACAAATAAGAAACTCACTACGGAATTTCTTCAAACACCTTCAAGACGCTCAAGATTTAGCCTGCAGCTCTGATGCCACTTGTTGTGCGCAGCGGAAGCTTATGCACCAATACCCAAGATTGATATAGTGTATGAATCAAACAAAACAAAAACAAAACAAACACAAAACACAAGATTTACGTGGTTCGGCTAATATTGCCTACGTCCACGACCAAAACAACAATCTTCCAAATAGAGATGATTATACAAGCCCTCTCGAAGAAACCAAAGTGTTCTTCCTCACAAGAGTTCTCTCAAACTCACCAATGGCTTCTCACAATCTCTCTCTCACATGAAGATTAGGTTTTCCAACCTTCTCAATTGGCTTTATAACATAGCCATACAAAACACACACGAAATGGGCTTAAACAGGCCCATATACACAAAACCAAGATAGGACGTACGTACGTCGAATTGACGTTCGTACGTTCAGCCACAAAACCAACATCTGTCGAATGGAACGTACGAACGTCCTAAAAGCGTACGTACGTTCCTGAACAAAAAAGTTTCATTCATCCAAAAATTCCAACACCATTGTGGGTCAAAACATTTATGTGTGTGTCCATTAACTTCAACTCAACCCACCATAATTTCATCAAGCACCAACTCCGACCAAATCATAACTAATGTGGTCTTAAGGATTAACTGCTAGCCTTTCGATATTTTTTGGTTATTAAAACTCAACCAATAATCTTTTATACAGTGTTGTCGATAAAAGGCCAGGGCATCAATGCACAATTGCACAGTTGAAGTATATGTGTTGGATGGATCAAAATAGTCCCTTTGTTCATAATAGAAATGCATGCGATTTTTGAGTTGAAAGCCAACCATTGTCTTTTTACGGTGATTAATTGGGGACAATATTGACATCAGATATATGACTCGTTTAGCCCTACAATATACAATTAACTGAATTTCCAATCATTTTTATGGTTAATAAACTGAGCATTTTCAATTATCCAAGACATTTTGTAAATAAATTTTCTACAAATCAAACAAACCTGATTAAAGTGGATGATTTGTATGATCTTTGAAATGCAATACTCTAAAAGTTGTCAAACTAATAAAAAAAAATTCATCTTCTATTGTTTATATGGAAATGGAATGAAGGAATATTATAGGTGGTGATAGACTTGGTCCTCTACTCTTCTGCAGGCACCCAATACAGAAGCCAAACAACAATTGCTCTAAAGTTTAATTGTAGGTTCAATAGATTGCCATTTCAAACATATTTACAAGCCAAAAGGATAAAGACATAACTAGTGGGGAAAAAAATATATAAGTAGAACAAAAAGACAACTGGCAGAAAAGGCTAAAAGGAAATTAACAAAGAGAATTTTCCTTGTTAATTAGATCTCTTACCTTTGTAAACATGTAATTATTATAACAACTCAAGTAAAAAAACCAGGCTTCTTTGCAACAGCATAACTTTTGCTTCTTGGGTACAATAAATCAGACTTTATTTTCAAATCATCCTCAAACTGATCACAAGCCTTATCTTCATCAATTCTCCCAATACCAACCGTAAAACTTCTCGGTAGCTTCTTTGATCCTCGTTGTTGTCGAATTTCCAATTCAATCTTCTCCTTTAAACCTCTTTGGGACGCAGCACGAACCAACTCTCTAAAATCTTCGTCATCATTTGATCTTGATGAACTAGTACTAAAGCTCCTAGGCATCATATTAACAGGACCGCTCGGGTAACCTACTGCATTCATTCTCCCAGTGCAATCTGTTAAGCTATTCACATATAAATCTCTAGCTTTGGTTAGAAATCTAATTGGTGCTTTTATACACTTGATAAACTTGCCTTCATGTTTAACTACTGCCTTTTTGCTCATGTTGCACCACCTTTGTTAGTTGTTTTTTCTTTATCAACACAAAGAAAGATCAAGAAAAAACAAGATTGAGAGCTATAAGAAATGAAGAGAATTTTTTTTTTTCTTTTAGAAAGTGTGGAAGTTGTGGTGGAGTATAAAAGGGGGTATGTGTAGACAAGTTTCTTGTGGAGGACTTGGCAGGCAAAGCTGAAAGAGATAGGTATAGTGAGAAGGGGAGCTTAGTATTTGTTTTGTTGTATTAAGAATTTAAGACTACTGGTGTTTTGATTTATCTTTCAACTACTTCTAATAACACCTGCACTTTTCTTCTTCATGTGATGCAGACTTATTCAATATTTGGACTTTATAGAAAATAGAATACATATATATTAAGATAAGATCAAAGAAAAAACTATAGCACCCCAATCATGACTTTTTATATGTTCCCATGTCCTGGTTATTTCCTTGCTTTATATATTTACTTTGGATAAACCTTTTCTTCTATAATATTTTTAGAACATTAAGTCATAAAGTTTAAGGTAAACTTCTAATAATTGCTATTATATATTGGGAAAACTATGGCTTTACAGTAGATTGTTGTTACTTTATGTTGTCAAGTAGGTCTTAATCATTTGAGTTGGTGGAATTTTGAGTTGGGTTTTATCCTGAGTTGGGTTTTGGTGGACCAAGTATGAGTAATACTGACAACTCCATTTCTGTTGTTTTGGTGAATGGAATAGGCATGGAATGTGACTAAAAAAACCATTCATATCCAGATACCTGCAGAGTCTATCTAGCAAACCAGTGTTCTGCTTACAGTACCAAACCCAAACTATCCCTAGATGATTTGCTATCGATAGAACCGCCCCCCGCAAATTGAAATGTCTGCCCATAGTTTAGAACTTTAGATGCTGGGAGGTGGTGTTGTACTACTTCATTGGATGTCGGCTACTAGTTGATACCATGTCAAATGTACCTATGGTTCACCTTTAAACAAAAAAGAAGAGTGTTAAGAGTATATTAACTAGTCCAAACTCAAGTTTTCGAGCAATTTTAATTTATGCAGTTGAATGCCAAAAAATATCAGCTCTTCACATCAAATATGTTATTACTGCCACAGCTCCAGAGAACTGTGACAAAATTTGGATGGAAGTTCTTGAACACATTTTTTTTCTGGTCAGTGAAAATTAATTTCTTTGTTCACCAACAAATTAATAAAGAAATTTTAAAAATAATTAACTTTGGTGGCCTACATTAATATATAGAAATATATAAGAGTCACGACTATGTGAAAGACATCATAATACAGTACCAAATATATATCAACCACATTCTCTGTATTGCATTGATAAATTTGCACAAGAAAATGATGGTCTGAGTTGTTGAATCATCTAATCACAAACAAGAATAATCAAATCAATTGAATGGAAACAAAAGACTTAATTGTATGAAATCAAAATGTTAATTATTAAATATTAAAATTATTTTCAATGAAAATGTTAGTGGAAACACAACATCAAGTACAGACCAAGGGGTGACTGTGTGACTAATAATATTTCTTTTATAGTCCACAAGTAGTACATGGTTTTAAATCAATTCAGTAATTCACACACTAAATTTGAATAATTATTCATTTCATAAGATTCTAGTGATGAAGAAATATATAACATATCTATGTCATTAAACCCAATAATTGAACTATATATGGTATCCAATAATCCAAATATCAACTACCTAGAGCTTTCCCTATTTTTGGTTTTATTTGCTTAATGAGTTTAATTTTGGTATTTTCCGATAGGCGAATGCTGATAGCTAGTTTTATAATGTAATCATCTCTTAATACCAATAAACTATTTATGATTTTCTCAATTTGAAGGAGGGCGCGCCACCGCCCCTCTCCCTCCTCTTGATATCCTGGTCCCTTTTGATGATTTCTGCCAATGCGGTGATTTAATAATAAAATCTATATATCAATAATCTTTAGAGGTTGAAACTAATGTTGTAGACCATGCATAGTACAGGTGATGGTACATGGTCAAGGAAGTAATGAGCCGGCTATTAATAATAGAGCAAGAATACAATCTGCTAACCGCAACTAAACCATCAATGATTGAGTACAAACAAAGAGATGAAAAGGCAGCAGACAGTTCGCATCAGTTTCTGGTTTAAGAAACAACAAAAACATGACACTAGCTAACAAGTCGAAGAAGTCCATTTTAGTGTTCATCATACTGCTGAGCCAGCCAGCCAGCCAACAGTTTTAGATCACATTTTTGTTTTAATGACTGTATGAGGAGAGAGTTTGTTTGTCTTCTGGGTAACCTAACAAAGAATAAAGGGACCTAAACAAATTGGGTTTTACATATGTCACATACATATCATATGCAATCCAAAAGAAAAAGCTAGAAGAATCATGCTGTGAACCATTTTTTGCGCAAGCGGTCGGCCACCTATGAATATACATATATATGTCTTTCAATATATAGGAAAGCTGAAATACCCCTTCGATGAAGTTACCTCTCTCTATCAAGTATCAATTATTGATAGCCTAATTAACAAGAACCTCACATAATTCCAACAAAAAAAAAAAAAAACTTCAAAACAATCGTAACATTGCATTGCATGGGGTTAAGAACTATATATCTTGAACATGAACAATCTATAAATTTATTTTGAAAAATGACTAGCATAATACACTTGTACACTGTCAAGAAGAAATATTACTAGATTATAGGACACCATTCGATATACATACGACATTTCTCAATTGTTAGAGATATTTCATTTAAAACTTCCAATGTATGAAGTTTAAAGTGACTAGCTAAGTGAGAAGTTGGCAGTTCGGTACAATACCAAGTAAAAAGTTCAGTCTTCTTCCCTGGACCAGGTGCATTCCTCATCAACGCGTCCGAGTCATGAGCTATAATATGGGTCAGCACAACAGATACTACTAGGTGGACAGTGAGTGGCAGACATGAACAGATGAGCTCAGAGAGATCCTCAAAGGCTAAGCAATACTGGATTAAGCTTAAGCCCAAACTAACAAGCCCATCAGGATAGAGAATTCGGCATCTGCAAAACCCACCCAGCAATTGACTACACTGCTAATCTGGTGGGCCATGGCCCAATAAACATGGTCCATAAGTTCGATGCTAGTGTTTGGCGGTTTGGCCTCTAGCAATTTCTGATTTCATGATCTCAAGTCTCAACTCTCAAGCATATATGCTATAGATAGAGTCATAGTTTAAAATTTCGATTTCGAGAGAAATATCATCTCCCATAGATAGAGTCATAGTTTAAAATTTTAATTTCAAGTGAAATATCGTTTCCTAAAATAATGGCATATACCGAGATTTCTATACTGGAAATCACAGTGCAAATTTTAAACTATGAATTGAGTAACACCATATTTATGAAAGTCATCTTTTAGATTTGGGATTGTATACTCTTAGTTCCTATATGAAATCATGATCTAGGTCCACTTTCCTCTGTTTGTAACTTCCCTTATATTAAATAAAATCCAAAAATTTTAACTAAAAAAAAAAAACAAGATAATGAAATCATGATCTAGGTCTTGATGAAGTGCATCCATGATCGATGGTGCTTTTTGTGAGAATGTGAGGTTTGTGGTGAAAACAAATGAACATACCATATTTCATATGAAATGTAGTGTCATGTTTTGTTAATAACTTCTTATTCCATATGAAAAATGGAATGCCCGATGAAAAGACAAGTTACTAATATATGGAGCATATTTTTTTGTTAATGAAACATTTTTTTATTAATTAAACCTGTGATTTTCTTGAATGTTTAATTAATGTAAGAGCCTAACTACTTATTTGAACTAGCCAGTTAGCCCAAGCAATGCATCGGCCTTGAGGTTGCGGCTTATTGAAATTATTTTAAGTTGTGGTCCACTTAAGAATATCGTAAGAATACAAATTTGACCTTCAAAAAATAAAAATTAAACTCAATTCTCTTCAATTAGACTATCAAAATGTCTTGCTTTAAAATCCTTAGATCCATAACCAAAAAGTTAAATAAAATTTAAAGGGATTTCTGATGGGGTCTTAAGACAAACAACAATAGAACGATGCATTTTAAAAACTAGAACTTCATTTGTCAACCTAAGAGGTTTGGTGGTATTGGTATATAAAATATCTCAACCTCCAGAATGATGCTCTTATTGCTAAAATTGTGTGTGAAACCGGCATTTGGTTTCATGGTATGACATCATTTCGTGTTTCTGTCATCGACTATCTCGCCCGGACTTCATTGTTAGGTTGAACCTTGGTATGTGTCTCATTCCTTATTCCTTTCTCTATTATCTTGTGTCTCTAGTTTCTTAGTGTTTTCAATCTGTCAATATTTGGTTCGGACGTAAAACTTTGGTTCAGACGAAATTCTTTCAGATCTTTTATTCATGCAGAAACTGGTATTTGGTTCGGACGAAACCTTTAGGTTCGAACGAAATTCTTCCAGCAAGTTGTTTCGTCATTTGGACTTGTGTTTATTTCTAGAGTCCATATAAATAGGTTTTCTCTCGTTAGAAAACCTAACTCTCCAGCCGTCTCTTCCTCTCTTGAGAGTGTTTGTTTGTTAATGGAAAACATCATCTTCATCTTCTATCTTCTTGATTCATTCTTCTACCCATTATAATCCATATTTCTTTGTGAGTGCATATTGGCTTCGCGATCTCCTTGTGTGATTGTGTGACTATCAAGGGATAGTAAGGGAGCAATCTATACTTTGTAGACTTTGAGATCTTTGTGTGTTCATCAAGGTTCTTCGGTGAAATCCAAGGGTGTTAGAGATAGTCGGTATTGTCAAGTTGCATACAGTGCTTGATAGGCTTGTAATCTCTTACAATGTTGTAATGGATTGATTTGTTACCGATCGAGGTAACCGTGGACGTTTCTCAGTTTAGGTTTTACCACATTAAAACTTTTTGTGTTCTTTATTATTCTTCTTGTTTTATTTCTTGTTTGTTTATTCCAGTATATTGGCCCTTAATGTTGGTCAAATATATAATTTTTAAATTCTACTAATTAATTAAGTAGCTAGGATGTGAACCATGTTTTGATATGATCCCCACTACTCTGAACCCAATTTTTCGTGTTTTGTCAAAAATATACATATATTGGTGAGGGAGTTGTTAATGGAGTCCCTACCCCTAATACCTTTGAGGAATGCGTGTTTTAAATGAGATTAGTAGACTAGTAATGTTGGAGAATATATCCATGCGCGGTGTGTTATGCGCAACGGAAACTAATGCACAAATAAGATGATTAAACTAATGTATGAAAATAAAACAAAACGACAAAATCTAACAAGCAACCACACAAGACACAAGATATACGTGGTTCGGCAATATGCCTACGTCCACAGGGAGAAAGGATGATGTTTTTCTTATTGAGACAATTGTACAAGCCTTCACAAAGAAAACCGAAGTCTTCTTCCACACAAAAGTTCTTAAACTCTCTAATGGCTTCTCTCAATCTCTCTCTTAGAAAACTTAATTCGGTTTTTCCACTTTTATTTGGCTTTATAACATAGCCTTACAATAGACCACGAATTGGGCTTAAACAGGCCCAAATAGCACAAAAGCACAGGAGGACGTACGTACGTCGAAATCACGTTCGTACGTCGAGCCACGGAAAAGTTATCTGACGGGGGGGACGTACGTACGCCCTAACTACGTACGTACGCTCCTGACCAAGTGATACAACGTTTGTACGTCGAATTGACGTTCGTACGTTTCTTCCCTCCAAAGTTATCTGTGATGCTGAACGTACGAACGCCCTAACTGCGTACGTACGTTCCTGAACAGAAAACTTCCCTTCGTCCTTTTCTCTTCACAAAAAAACCCAACAATTCTCCACCTCGGTGAAGATTCAATAAATCTAAGCCGACACCAAGAATAACACAAGTCACAAACTCCCACACATGTCTCGAAAGACCACCTCGACTGCACCACCTCATGGTTGCCTACGTACCCTTCTGCTAAGGGATCAAGCCATCGTAGTTCACTTCAAGATATACTATCAACTCGAAGGAAGAATATGGACCAAATCTAGGCAATGATAGAACTAGGCCTGTTAAAACGGCCCTTAGGCCCTTGGCCCGACCCTGTTCGGCCCGGCCTTTTCGCTGAAAAAGCCCTCTAAGTCAAGCCCTCCCAATTTTAAGGGCCGGGCCGGCCCGGCCCTGATGTATATAAGGGTAGGGCTAGGGCCAATATTTAAAATGTGTAACCCGGCCCTAAGCCCGGCCCTAATTAAGCCCTTTCATATTTTATAGTTAAATTCATTTATATTTAATAAAATATATAGTTAAAAATTGTCGGGCTTTAAGGCCCGACCTATGAGCCCGGCCCTCAACCCTTTAGAAAAGGGTAAGGGTAGGGTAAGGGCTTAAGTATTTTGATGTCAACCCGGCCCCATCCCGGCCCTCATGAATAGTAAGGGTAGGGCTGACCCGGCCCTTAAGACTATAGGGCTTAAGTGTTGAAGGGCCGGGCTAGCCCTAGCCCGGCCCATTTCACAGCCCTAGATAGAACTTAGTCCCTGAAACCACTTTAGTCAACATGTCAGCCGGATTATTGCTAGTATGAATCTTCTTCAATAAAATCTCACCATCTTCAATAATCTCTGACAAAGTGATGTCGCACATCAATGTGCTTTATACGAGCATGATAAACTGAGTTCTTTGCTAGATTTATGGCACTTTGATTATCACAATAAACCATAAGCTGATCCTGCACAATACCCAAGTTCTTCAACATACCTCGTAACCAAATGGCTTCCTTAAAGGCTTCAGTCACAGCCATATATTCAGCTTCTGTCGAAGACAAAGCAACAAGAGATTGTAATGTAGACCGCCAACTAATAGGACCACCTGCCAATGTAAAAACATATCCAGTAGTAGACCGACATCTCTCTATTTGACCATCATAATCAGCGTCCACATAACCAACACAAAACTGATTCAAATCCCTTCCCTTCTGAAATAGTAAACCAACCTCCACACTACCTTGAATATAGCGTAAGATCCATTTCACAGCTTCCCAATGTTTCTCACCAGGATTATGCATGTACCTACTGACAGTGCCAACTGCATGCCCAATGTCGGGCCTTGTACATACCACCGCATACATCAAGCTACCAACCACACTTGCATATGGATAACGTGTCATGTAAGCACGTTCCCTATCAGAATTAGGAGACATAGAAGCATTTAAGTTAAAATCTTTTGAGAGAGGTATACTCACAACTGTACCAATCTCATATTGGTTAAATCTCTGTAGCACCTTCTGTAGATAGGCCTTTTAAGATAACCACAATCTTCCATTATCTCGTTCCCTCTGAATTTTCATGCCAAGTATCTTTCTCGCATCACCAAGATCTTTCATCTCAAACTCCATAGACATAGTCTTTTTCAACTTATTTATCTCCACATTGCTTTTAGAGGCTATGAGCATGTCATCAACATATAAAAGCAAATAGATAAAAGAACCATCACATACCTTGCGAAAATATACACAAGGATCATATGGACTTCTTGTGTACCCTTGCCCAAGCATAAACCGAGTAAACCGCTTGTACCATTGTCTTGGAGATTGCTTCAACCCATACAATGATTTCTTCAATTTACACACCAACTTGTCATTACTCGCATATTTATACCCACTCGGCTGAGTCATATAGATCTCCCCATCTAGCTCACCATGTAGAAAAACAGTTTTCACATCAAGTTGAACTAACTCCAAATCAAATTATGCTACCAAGGCCATAGGATGCGAATGGAGGAATGTTTCACAACCGGAGAAAAAATTTCATTATAATCAATTCCCTCCTTCTGAGCATACCCTTTTGCCACCAATCTTGCTTTGAAGCGTACATTTTCACCAGGAGATCCATCCTTCTTAGTGTAAACCCATTTGCACCCAATTGCTTTCTTTCCCTTAGGCAACTCCATGAGTTCCCAAGTTTCATTCTTATGAAGAGATTTCATCTCCTCATCCATGGCTTTCTTCCACCTTTCATAATCACAACCTTGCAGTGCTTCACGAAAAGTTTCTAGAATACCCTCATCAACAACCGAAAGTGCATAAGTTACCATATCATCAGTAAGCCGTTTAGGAACACCGACATTTCTCTTGGATAATCTGGATGCTATTGGACCCTCATCATTAGAGTCCACATGTACTGTATCATCAACCGTCTCATCATCAACCTCATTATCTGTCATGTCATCAGAATCTGTAACACTAGGAACTTCAATACTTGGAACCATCATATTAGACGTCTTCAAAGATACAGAACGACCTGAGACACGTGGAGATATCTCAGTCTCAACCCACTGCGAAACCTCTTTGGCCTTGCTCTCCACCTGCTGAGAGCTCTTAGACTTCAACATAGAAGCCTCATCAAACGTCACATCTCTGCTTAGAATAATTTTCTTCAATTCTGGATCCCATAACTTATAACATTTTACTCCACTTTGTAGACCCATAAATAAAGACTTCTTTGCACGAGGATCCAACGTACTCTCTCGGACATGATAGTAAGCTGGACATCCAAACACATGAAGAAAACAATAGTCTGAAGCAGGTTTACCAGACCAAACCTCCATATGAGTTTTGCCATCAATCGCAGTCGAAGACAACCTGTTAATAAGGTGACAGGCATACACAATAGCCTCAGCCTAAAACACTTTGCCTAACCCAGTATTAGACAACATACACCGAACTCTCTCCAGTAAAGTTCAATTCATCCGTTCTGTCACCCCATTTTGCTGCGGTGTCTCTCTTACAGTGAAATGGCGTTGAATACCCTCATCCTGACATACTTGCAAGAAGGGATCATTTTTGTACTCTCCACCATTATCTGAGCGAAGTACCTTGATCTTTCTGCCAATTCGGGTTTCAACTAACTTCTTCCATTTCATGAAAATTTCTAGGACTTCATCCTTGCTCTTCATGGTGTACACCCACACACGTCTAGAAAAATCATCAACAAAAGAAACAAAATAATGCTTACCTCCCCAAGATGCATTCTTGGTAGGGCCCCAGACATCCGTGTGAACATAATCAAGAGCTCCACTAGTATTGTGGATAGCCGTGCCAAACTTTACTCTTGTCTGCTTTCCCAAAATACAATGCTCACAGAATTCTAATTTACAGGCGATAACACCCTGTAACAACCCTTGCTTTATCAGTCTTTGCAAGGATTTTTCACCAGTATGCGCCAACCGCATATGCCACAATCGCGTAGTCTCTCTAGCAATCTTTGATGTAACCTCAGACACGGCCACATCACCAGTAATGTACTACCTTGAAGGAAGTACAAGTTCCTTTGTCGAATACCCTTGAGTAAAATTATTGCACCAGCCACAACCTTTAGAACGCCATGTTCAAGTACCACCTTGTAATCATTGGCTTCTAAAATACCAACCGAGATGAGATTCTTCTTCATGTTAGGAACATATCTAACATTCTGCAGGTTCCTTATAATTCCATCAAACATCTTCAGACGAATGGTACCTATACCCATTATGTGACAGGGTTGATCATTCCCCATCACCGCTACACCACTCTCCTGCTCCTTAAAATTAGTGAACCATTTCCTTATAGGACATATATGATAGAAGCAGCACAATCTAAGATCCATTCATTACCACTAGTATAACAACTCATTGATGAAACGTATAAAGAATAATCAGAACCTTCATCATCATCTTTAGTATCACATGCAACATTTACCTCAGAGTTTTTCTTCTTGTCCTTTGCCTTGGCTTTAGGACAATCTTTCTTCCCTTTCTCATGGTAAAAGGAGCATTCGTCCTTTGCTAGAGCTCGACCTCTCGACTTTGACCGATCCTTTCCTCTACCACCTTGGCTTTTCCTGTCATTAGACCTTCCTCTTGCCACCAAGACCTCGGGTGTAGAGCCCTTGGACTCTTCTTTGTCCTTCTTCATACACGCATAAGTTAACAATGCTGCAGAAATCTCACCATACACCAATTTTTCTTTCCCATATGTGAGTGTGATAGCCAAGTGTTCATATTCGTCAGGTAACGAATTTAAGAGACACACTGCCTTGCTTTCATCACTCACATCTGCTCCTAGATTCACCAAGTCAGCAATTAGCTTGGTAAAATCATTAAGATGCTCCGCCATTGAAATACCTCTTCTCATATCTATTCGATAAAACTTTCGAAATAGATAGTTTTTATTGTGGATAGTCTTTGTCATGTACTTCTCTTCCAATTTTCGCCACATTTCCTTTGCAGAAGCATCATTCATCACAAGGTATTTAATGTCTTGAGCCAAACACGATCTTATGATTCCACAAGCTCGTTTGTTCATCTTCTTCCAATCCTTCTCTTCCACACCTTCTGGCTTATCCTCCAGAACATCTTCTAGGTCTTGTTGACATAGAGCATCCATTACCTCACACCTCCACATACCAAAGTTATTGGTGCCGGTAAACTTCTCTACATCAATCTTTGCTTGATGGAAAACCATTGTCTTGATTTCCCCCTTCGAATCCTTCGAATTCAATTCTTTTGTCATCTTTCCACCAACTTTCATGCACTAAACAATCACCAAACGAAGATAAACAAATATGAAATTCACACCGGAATTTCAACAAACACCTTCTAGACGCTCAAGGTCTAACCGAGGCTCTGATGCGACTTGTTGTGCGCAGCGGAAACTAATGCACAAATAAGATGATTAAACTAATGTATGAAAGTAAAACAAAATGACAAAATCTAACAAGCAACCACACAAGACACAAGATATACGTGGTTCGGCAATATGCCTACGTCCACGGGGAGAAAGGATGATGTTTTTCTTATCGAGACAATTGTACAAGCCCTCACAAAGAAAACCAAAGTCTTCTTCCACACAAAAGTTCTTAAACTCTCTAATGGCTTCTCTGAATCTCTCTCTTAGAAAACTTAATTCGGTTTTTCCACTTCTATTTGGCTTTATAACATAGCCTTACAATAGACCACGAATTGGGCTTAAACAGGCCCAAATAGCACAAAAACACAGGAGGACGTACGTACGTCGAAATCACGTTCGTACGTCGAGCCACGGAGAAGTTATCTGACGGGGGGAACGTACGTACGCCCTAACTACGTACATACACTCCTGACCAAGTGATACAACGTTCGTACGTCGAATTGACGTTCGTACGTTTCTTCCCTCCAAAGTTATCTGTGATGCTGAACGTACGAACGCCCTAACTGCGTACGTACGTTCCTGAACAGAAAACTTCCCTTCGTCCTTTTCTCTTCACAAAAAAACCCAACACGGTGCGCCACCAAACATCATTACTATATGAAAACTCTCACATTTGATAGGGGTTTCAGAACCGATTATATTGTAGTCGGCTGCAATCAAGTTTGAGATCAATGTGCGGTATTAATTCCAAACAAACAACTTAACAAGATCCAAATAATACATTACAGACTTACAGTACGTATTACACATCACTCGATCTCATTCTAACAACTTTCTGGGAAGGAATTACACTTGACCCTACAGGATTTTTCGAAATGATGTGAAGTTTTCTCATTGTATCCTCTATCACTCAATCTGTCAAGTGCATAGCTAGGTAACTAATATAAATACATAGCTAGTTTGTTAACGCTAGTACACCACCATATTAATTCCTCATACAGGAACCCTTGTTGGCCTGCGCTATGCAGCCATTTGGAAAACTATCTGTAACTGGTATACAGTAACGAACACTATATTACGTACTGCACACCTTTTGCTTCTTGTTATAATTAACAAACCAACCTTTGCAAGTCCCCTCGAAATCACAACTCACAAGCCTCGCCTTCATCCATTCCCTAACTTAAAACACTTTGGTAAATAATTTTGTGGATGATTGTTGGCACTGACTAATTTTGAATTCTGACTTCCCTTTTAAACTTCTCTGGTAGGCAGCACGAACTAGTTCTTTATCTTCGTTGTCATCCGAGGAATTGACTATATAGCTCCTAGGCACCATTGTAACGGGTCCAGATGGAAAGCCTATTCTTCCATGACTCATATTACCAGAACAATTGTTCAGGCTATCAACATACAAATCCCTGGCTTTGTATAAAATTCTAATTGGTGCCTTGACACACTTTTTGATCTTGCTCTCATGTTTAACTCCTTTAGTAATGCTCATGTTGCACAAGAAAATAAATGGAAAGCAATGATGGAGAAGAAGAAGAAAGCAAGTATTGATCGAAAGCTTATTGTGTGTGATTGCTTGAGGTGTTTTAAGATAGAGTGACATATATGTAGTAAAAAAACTTCAATACAATATTTGATGTGAGAGTAGACTTTCTAACAATTGAGACTTGAATGAGCAAAGTTAAACAAGTTGTGATTTTCAATTAGTATATGTAGTAAATTATACAAGTTTTCTAACAACTGCATGTTAAGCAAGTTGTTTTTCTTTTTCATTTTTTCTTGTGCATGTCGTTCATAACCCAAATACAGAAACTTAAAACTCATTATACTAGAATAGATTGGTCATAAGGAATTGTTACTTCAATCAATATTCTCATGTAACAACAACAGGACATCTCTCTGTATCACTACTTCTAAGGTCAATCATATATACATGTAAGTTAGGGTCAACCATTTTCAGGACTTGGTGCTACGTGGCATGAAGTGGTATTGGGTCTGTTGATCAGAGGGGTTGCGCGCTAGCTGCTGCTACAGACGCACTGTAACATAGTGTATTCAGAGTTGCCTTGACCTGACGATCCTTAGATATGCTGATCAGGGTGTATTCTTTGTTCTGTTTATCAATAAAATTTGGATTATCAAAATATATTATCTCCTAGTTGTGCAAGATTAATTATATGCTTATAGATTACTACTACTGAATACAGTCAATTTCTACGTTCAAACTACTACACAATCCATTTCCTCCATGCTGAAAGGCAAACAATGGAATCAATCATGTTAAAGTCAAACAAAAACATTGATTTCGATCTTGACATTTTTCCTAATTATTAAGAATTTTGACATTGCCTACCGTGTAAGTATACTAATTAATTTAATTTGGTCAGACCTTAATATGTAATTCAAGTCAATTCAGTTTTTATTTCAACTGAAATTGATCCATTTTTATAGTTTAACTGTTGAATTACTTATTAATTGATTACCTTATAAATCTATTGAAATATATGTATCCTTTGTTTGTTGGATCATGTCATTTGGGTTAAGTGCTTATCATAAAAGAAAAAAATGGTAATTATGATTTGGTGTTTGGTGTTTGGTGCATGGTGATCGATGATCATATTTATTTGATATTGTTCGGGGTACCTATTTTTTATGACAAATCTTAGTGATTAGCCCACGAGACGCCATGGTAACTGGTAAGAGTAAGATCCATAAAAGAGAATGAGTGAGGAGAGACCAAAGAGATTTAGAGAGTGAGAAACAACATAAAAAGAGTGTAATGATCGATGACTGTTCTTCCCTATTCTTGAGTTTAAATGTGTTTTTTCCTTATTCTTGTGTCTTATGCGAAAATTAAAGAGGCTACTTGCGGTTTTTCTTTTGGTAGAGAAAGAGACTACATTGTCGATATTGCATTTTCGAAAGAATTAATTATTCCCAAAGCCTAAATCAAGAGTGTATTGTAATTAACTCATGAGTACAATCAGACAGTGCTGAATTTACACATGGTGGAGGCACGTACCTCATTGAATCAAGTAACAAAACAACAGTTTTGGTTACAAACCAGCTAGTCTCGACCAAAACTGCAGGGTTATAACCAAAACTGTTGGAGTAATAGGGTGTAGGGTTTTAATGCACTTCCATCACCCAAAAGGCCTCAGCAGTAGACGACTACAATTTAAACATTCTGGGTGAATGAAATTTGTTGAACAGAAGACAACAAGCATGGGTTAGATCGACTCGCCAATCCACTCTGTCCAAAGCCTGAAGCAGTTAGTACTGTAGTCTTTGAAATGGATCATCAACAATTCAAAAGAGGGTACAACTGCTAGAAGGAAATCACAACAAAGTGGTCCATGGTAGTATTAAGTCATCTATAATTGGGCCACTTTTGATTTCTATATATCGTCGCAAAATGGCAGGTCTTGGTTGAAAACTTGAAAACAGCCGAAGATCGAAGCTAGCCGAGTTGGACTTTCTAGGCCTTACACGATTTTGATTTATGTTGATGTTGTTCAACAAAATGAAAATTATGCATTTCTGCTTAGACTTAATTTGCACTCATTTCTGTTGATGTTGATCAGTTTCTACACACTAACAAAAATATCCTGGTTCCAAAAATTTATGAGCTAATTAGCGTTACCCCCGGTTTTAAACGCAAAATGGACATACCCCCAACTCTAAAAAGTTTTGTGTTTCTCCCTCAATTTCAAATTCCGGCCAAAAATAGAGATGATATACCCGTTATACCCTTGTGCCATGTAAGTTTTTTCCGGCAATGGTTTTAACTTAAACCCACTACATCAGAGTGGTTTTAATCTTGACCATTAAATTAGATCTAAGACATCCAACAGTTAATCTTGACCATTATTAGTTAAAAATTTATTTCAACAGGTCCTACATTTTTTGCTTCTGCAGAACTGCGGAATATTGTTTTTGATCCAGATAACGACTAAAGTATCTGGGGTAGAAATAAAGCAGGTTACCAAACCAAACCAATTTTTTTTTGCTAGGATAAGAATTAATAATCAAACTAAAAATATTGTTTCCCAACGTCCATATACCACATGGAAAATACAGCACAGGATAGCGAGGGGAACATAAACAGAAGAATACTATCCTTTACCAAACCAAACCAATATATTCACTAACATCACTTTAGTTCCAACAACAAATTCTGAAAAAAAACACTCTTTAGTGTATACACATTGGATTTTGCCATTGGAATCAGATTACTCATTGTAACCAATATATATCTTAAATCTATCAATTCTGTGTGCTTAGTGTATACTTTTATAGCTAGCTTGCTCTAAAACCACCATGCATTCTTGAAGAAAACCAAATATTTACATATTTGGCGAGGTTTACATCAATATATATAACTAGTCCTCTTTGTGACAGCATGACTTTTGCTTCTTGGATACAAAAACTCAGGCTTCACTTTTAAATCCTCTTCAAACTCACAAGCTTCTTCTTCATCAATTCTTCCTATCCCAACCGTATAACTCCTCGGTAGCTTTGTTAATGATTCTTGCTGGATTTGTCGAATTTCCAATTTGAGCTTCTCCCTTTGACTTCTCTGGGAGGCAGCACGCATCAGTTCTTTAAGATCACCATCCTCGTTCGATCTTGACGAATTAACACTAAAGCTCCTAGGCATTATACTAACAGGTCCAGAAGGGAAACCTAAACTTCCATAACTCATAGTACCAGAACAATTACTCAGACTTTGTACATACAAGTCTCTTGCTCTCCCTAGGATTCTTATTGGTGCTTTGATAAACCTTGTGAACTTGCTTTCATGTTTAGCTATGTTGGTTCTCATGTTGCACCTCAGAAACACAAATTGGAAGCAAAAGGAATGAAATGTTAATGATTGATGAAGAAGAAGATGAGATATGAAAATAATGTGTGTGAAGTGTTTAAAGATTGGTGAAATATATAGTTGAAATACATGTAGGTGGTGGACTTTTTCATAAAAATGAGACTTGAATTGAATGAGCAAAGTCCAATATTTCAAATCTCCACGTTACTTCCTGCCCAATTTGGACAATAGACATGAACAAGGTGTGTGATTTCAAAAAAAAAAAAAAGTGTTCATTATAACTAGTGGACAACTATGCATGTTAAGTTGCAAGTGTTACTTAAACTAAACTTGTTTATGTAAGTTTTACAGAGATGCATTCATTTTGCCTCATTTCTTTTGTATTTTTATCGACAAGGCTGTTTTTAATAAGATCAATAACTCGGTAATGCTATCGGGTTAATTTAAATTAATCCAAATCTTTTAAAATTATAATTGAAATTTTTTACAAATTGAACTAGTTGGCACATGGCCACTAGCAAATAGATTATACTGGCGGGAATCAAACACTAAACTTGTTTTTGCTCCATACTTAATATAAATTATAGTGAAAGCAAGAATTTGAGAATAATTCCGCCATATTTGAAAATTATAGGCATTGTCAACTTATTATGAAATTTGATGATATAATTCATAACTAATACAGCTCAGGATTAGTACAAATTGCCAAAGTTTGAAGGTATGCTGACTTGGGGATGACACGGCTTAACTTAGTTTGAGTCTAAGTCGTGGTCTGGCTGTTTTATTTATTAAATCTGACTTAGACTTTGTTATGAGTTGAATTTGTAATCTGTGGGTGAGGGAGAATTATAGGTGATGATTAGTGATTACTTTGCTTTTATGTGTGTTTGTTGTGTGATGGTGAACCAATTACTAAGTCTTGCCAGCAATATGGTTACTTTGGTGAGAAACAACGTAACTCACTAAACCAAGTCTGAATTGGTTGAGAAACAGATCGACTTGATGATGATGATATCTTTAATTCTTTATACTAATCTTCTTAACATCTAACTAATTTCAAAACTCAAGTTCAAAGGCTGTTATTAATAGGTAAAATGAAAAAAGTCTAATATTAATTAATGATTACCCAAAAAACAAAAAGACCCAAGTTAGTGACCAACCCTTATGAAATTTGAATACCTAGCTAGTGTTTGAGTGCTGAGTGCTGAGTGCTGAGTGCTGACCCTGAAAATGTGTACAACATTGAGTGACAGAAATATCAAAATGGGGTTTTGACACTTCCATCTCATGCAAAAATATTCTTCAAGTCATCCCATCTTTGAACAAATCTAAAGTAGTCATTAGACATATCAACAGTATTTTGTTGAAAGTGAGCCAAAATATATGAAGCCATTGTATGGTTTTACGTCATCGATTTAGTTAGTGATAGGTTTCAGGTAGAGGTCTAAATTTCTGCCCCATTTTTTTTGATTTTTGATTCGATTTTTTCCGAATTTGGAATGAATTTTTGTAGTTTCGATTTCTAAATTTTTGATTTTCGATTTTTTTTCGAAAAAAATGGAATGAAATTGGAACTACTCCTATAAATCCGATCCGATTTTTCCGATTGTTAATCCAAATTGATTTTTGATAAATATTCTAAAAATTTTGATAATTTAAAAAGATTTAATTATTCTTATTTTTGAAAATATATGTACATATAGACATAAAAATGATATACCAAGTTTAAAATTACACGAGGACTCAATAACAAATTATACTTAGTCTCAAATCTTAATGTAATCAAATATCAATATATGATTTAACAAAAAAAAAAATATAATAATAAATTATTATATAATTTTATTACGGTGGGGTTCGGTATACACAGGATTTTTACACATGAATGTACTCAAGATCTTGAACGTCCGCAGAATTTGATCCTACGGCTGATTCTATTCAAAATCTGTTAGCACATGAAAATTTCAGCTTATTTAGCCGAGCCTATATTTATCTCTCTCTTCCACTTGTTATTCTCCTCCCTTCTTCCCTTTCTGGCTTTTCTGCGTTTCTTACTTTCTCTTACATTTCTTCCGTAGTGATTAAAAGAAAATCAACTTGCAAAAATGGAGACAACCGAGTTTCTAAATCAGAATTTTATCAAGAATGAAGAACATAGGTAATGGGGATGAATCCGTAATGATTGATTGATTCTTTTATACTCGAAGCAAACATTTTTTTGTTAGGAACCACATCACAAGATTAATCACATCTTCTAATTTTTAGATAGTAGTTTAATTGGATCTGAAATATAATGTAATAATCAACACTCAAATTTTCTTTTCCATTTGTTATTCTCTGCAATACCGACATTTAGAATTTCATTTCTAAAGCAACCTTTAATCTAAAGATTACAATAAATACAAAGAAATTAGTGTGAAATAGAAATGCAATGGATTTGGGATTTTTTTTGGGGGGGGCAATAGTACTTGTTCTTGTTAGGCAGTATGTTAGTATTGCATAAGTATAATTCTAAGTAAAATCAGAAAACCCAGAATAAATAGAGTATGCAAAGCAGAACAATAATTAAGGACAGTATGATGTGATCGAGTCGAGAAAATCTCTGTCCTTAAGACATAATTTGCCCCAACAGGTGCTGTATGGGTGTAATGCAAACTGTCTCCCAGGATACAACGATCAATACCTTCGTCGTGTAGCAGCACTTCAAACAAAACGAAGACGGCAAACCAGTTCAGTGATGTAACTCTCTCAAGGACACAGACAGACTATGAATGATAATGAATATGATGTTTTCGAATGAATGAAAAAATGCAGACACTGACAAAGTATTTAAGCAAGAAAAACTAAGTGAACAGACACTTGGGCCGAAACAGTTCATTGAACGGACACAACCATTAAGGCCGAACAGACACTTTGGGCTTTAAACAGTTTCATCAAGGGACACAACTTTAGGGCCCGAAACAGTTTCATGAAAGGTTGCACCTATCTGGGCCGAACCAGTAGCAAACCGGTTCGGAATAGGTATGCACCTATTTGGATTTATTCTAATGGACCTTTCTACTAAAAAGATTATGTTGGATCACCAAGATCCAAATCCAAATCCCAAGCCCAAGCCCGAGTCCGAGCCGAGCCGGGTCGGGTCGGTTGGTCGGACGAACAGACGGCGCGCGCGCGCGCGTGTGTGTGTTTTTCAAGCCCAAGCCCATGTAAGGTTTCGCCCAACGCGCGAAAACATTGTAACCCCAAGGGCCACACCCTTATTGTACATGAGGGGTTTTTCTAGACAAAACCTTATCTACATGGGTCAAATGTGGGACTATCACATTTTCCTTGCTTTGTCTCAAGTTGTTTGGAACTTGGGACACCAATTTCTCATTCACTATGGAACAGTTTTAGACGTATGAATATTCTGCGAGCATCTACTCGGAACGAGGATTCCATACGTACCAAGATCTAGCTCAATGGAGCTCTAGAACATATCGAAATGTCCAGCCAAAGACCTTGTCAGATTTCTGTCAGATTTCTGACAGAATCTGTTCAAACTGTTTCCAACAATCCCCCGCATGAATGGAAATTACGGATTTATGCAAATGCAATGCAACTGAGAGAGTACAAGCAGAAAGTAGCTGCATCGGTATAGGTAGCAATTTTTCAGCCTTGAACCTACCCTAGTGGATAACCATCGGATTTACTGGCTAATCAGTGAACATGATGTCTTGAACTGTTCAGCCGTTTGTGTAAACCAAGACAATGGCTACCACACAGTTTCCCTTCCTCAAAGAACTTGGTTCTATGGTTGTGTTCATTTTGGCCTTGAACTTCCTGGTATTCATGAGTGCTCTTAAAGAATGCAACCTTCAACATTCTCACAGAAAACGGCCCATTTTTCTCACTCATAAGGTGATTGCCCATGAAGAGTATCCTGCTATACTCCACTTGTTTTACAAGCTATGGGAATCATTAAAAGCAAAAGCTTATCCTAGTCCATCAATGCAGGCAGCACTGGTCTCATCATCATAGGAATGGATAAGAGATGTTTAATCTCACAGTGCTATCGTCGAGTCATGCGAGATTCGGTTGTCCCTTTGAACCTAGATCTTGGGATCTCCAGTCAGCTAGGTAGGGTTGCCATCAGGCCTACTCTTTCGTCTTAGGTTTTACACCCATTCCTCTCGATGATGCTTGAACTTGCTCTCTGGCCAAACCTTTAGTAAATGGATCCGCTAGGTTTTCAGCCGACTTAATATACTCTATAGAGATTATTCCAGTTGAGAGTAGTTTCCTAACGGTTTTGTGTCTTCGTCTGATGTGTCGAGACTTACCGTTATACATACTACTCAGTGCCCTGCCTATAGCAGATTGACTATCGCAGTTTATACGAATAGCTGGCACTGGTTGTTCCCACATAGGAATATCCTCTAAGAAATTTCGAAGCCATTCTGCTTCTTCTCCTGCTTTATCTAAAGCAATGAATTCAGCCTCCATAGTGGATCTAGCAATGCATGTTTGCTTAGAGGATTTCCAAGATATCGCTGCACCACCCAGAGTAAAAACATAACCACTCGTGGCTTTTGAGTTTTTAGTATCTGATATCCAATTAGCATCACAATATCCTTCTACTACTGGTGGATATCTAGTGTAGTGCAGATTATAACTTGAGGTATATTTCAGATAGTTCAATACCCTAGTTATTGCCTTCTAGTGATTCTTTCCTGGATTACTCGTGTAACGACTTAGGACATTTACAGCGTGAGCCATGTCTGGTCTAGTGCAATTTGTGATATACATCAAACTGCCAATGACATGAGCATATTCTATTTGTGATATGCTAGCCCCAGTATTCTTAGTTAAATGAAGATTGGGATCTTCTGGAGTTTTGGCAATTCCAGTGGAGTATTTCTTGAACTTTTCAAGAACCTTCTCAATGTAGTGGGATTGCGATAGTGCAATTCCATCTGATGTTCTAGTGATTTTAATCCCTAGTATAACATCAGCAATTCCCATATCCTTCATATCAAACTTACTGCGAAGCATGTTCTTAGTAGCATTTATGATGTCATTGTTGCTACCAAAAATCAGCATGTCATCTACATAGAGACATACAATAGCATATCCAGTTTGAGTGGACTTAGTGTAAACACATTTGTCACATTCGTTTATTTTGAAACCACTTGACAACATTACATTATCAAATTTTTCATGCCATTGCTTCGGGGCTTGTTTTAAACCATATAATGATTTTACAAGTCTACACACCTTATTCTCCTGTCCAGGTGCAACAAAACCTTCAGGTTGTTGCATATAGATTTCTTCCTCTAAATCGCCATTTAGGAAAGCCGTTTTTACATCCATTTGATGTATTTCAAGGTTGTGTATTGCAGCAATCGTAAGAAGCGTTCGAATAGACGTTATTCTCGTTACTGGAGAGTAAGTGTCAAAGAAATCCAAGCCTTGTTTCTGCCTGTAACCTTTGACTACAAGTCTGGCCTTGTATTTGTCTATTGAACCATCTGTTCTCATCTTCTTTTTGAAGATCCATTTGGAACCTAAACATTTCGTTCCAGGAGGAAGTGTGGTTAGCTCCCATGTGTGGTTTTGCATTATGGAATCAATTTCGCTTTTAATTGCTTCCTTCCACTGGGGAGCATCTTGAGTAGACATGGCCTCTTTAAAAGTTAATGGATCATTGTCCACTAAGAAAGTCATGAATTGAGGACCATATGTCTCCACAAGATATGTTAGAAAATCAGGACCATATGCCTTCGTTTTTCTAGCTCGTTTACTTCGCCTAGGTTCATCCTCATTCTGATGTTCATCCCTTGGCACAGTATTATCTGTAGTTTCTTGCTCAACTCTTGGAGCGTTTTCACGTGTTCTCTTTCGATGCTTAGCATCTTGACAAGGAAACACAGTTTCAAAGAAATATGCATTTCTTGATTCCATAATAGTATTGACCTGAACATCAGGAATATCAGATTTGTGAACTAAAAATCGATAAGCACTACTATTATGAGCGTAGCCTATAAAAATGCAATCAACAGTTTTAGGTCCAATCTTCACTTGTTTAGGAGGTGGGACCGCAACCTTGGCTAAACACCCCCACACTTTCATGAATTTATAAGAAGGTGTTTGACCTTTCCATAATTCATATGGTGTTTTGCCGGTTTTCTTATGAGGTATCTTATTGAGAATATAATTCGCAGTAAGAATGGCTTCCCCCCACATGTTCTGGGGTAACCCTGAATTTAACAACAAAGCATTCATCATCTCTTTCAATGTTCGGTTCTTGCGTTCAGCAGTACCATTAGATTCAGGAGAGTATGGAGCCGTAGTTTGGTGTATGATTCCATTTTCAGCACAAAAGTCATTAAATGGTTTATCATATTCACCTCCTCGATCGCTCCTTACAATCTTGATTTTCTTGCCAAGTTGATTTTCAACCTCAAGTTTATACTGTTGAAACTTTTCTATAGCTTCATCTTTGCTTGTTAACAAATAAACATAGCAAAACTTTGTGCAGTCGTCAATAAAAGTAACAAAATACTTTTTACCACCTCTAGTTTGCACAAACTTTAAATCACACAAGTCAGTGTGAATTAAATCTAGAGGTTCGGTACTTCTTTGGACCGAATGATGTGGGATTTTGGTAAGTTTAGCTTCCACACAAATTTCGCATTTATCATATGCTTTTGGATTGCAATGTGGAATCATATCCATGTTAATTAGTCTACGCAAAGTATTATAATTAACATGTCCTAGACGTTCATGCCAAACATTAAAAGACTTAACGATATAAGCAGAAGAATTATTCTTATTAATATTTGGAATAACAGTCATTACATTAAGCTTGAATAGCACATCGCTAACATACCCTTTACCCACATACATCCCAGCCTTAGTGAGTACAAACTTGTCAGATTCAATCACCATCTTGAAGCCATTCTTGCTTAAGAGTGATCCAGAAATCAGATTCTTGCGAATGTCTGGAACATGCAACACATTGTTGAGGCTAACTTCCTTTCCAGAAGTCATCTTCAGCACAATTTTCCCTTGACCTTCTACCTTCGATGTAGATGAGTTGCCCATGTAGAGTTGTTCATTTTGATGGTTCAAAGTATAAGTAGTGAACATCCTCTTATCTGAGCAAATGTGCTTGGTTGCACCAGTATCCAGGAACCATTCCCTTGGATTGTCAACCAAGTTCACTTCCGAAACCATAGCACAAAGGTTGATTATGCCCAAGTCAGCAATCATCTTGTCTTCTTCAGTCAGATTTGCTTGAGCGGGATTCTTTCCTTTCTTGTCATCTTTCTTCTTGCTTCGGCAGTCACTTTGGCGATGACCTGACTTGCCACAGTTGAAGCACTTTCCTTTGAATTTCTTGGTGGATTGCTTGTTATTGGAACCTTGGTCAGAAGATTTGCGCTTCTTGTTCTTCTTCCCATGTTCCACAACATTGGCTTTGGCATCTTCAGAAACAACGACAGTATTCTTTTCAGAAGTACGGTTGTCTTCTTCTATGCGAAGCCGGAGAATCAGGTCTTCCAAGCCCATCTCCTTACGTTTGTGTTTAAGATAGTTCTTAAAATCCTTCCATGAAGGGGGTAACTTCTCAATAACAGAAGCCACCTGAAAGGGTTCACACAAAGTAAGGTTTTCTGCATGAATTTCGTGCAGAATAAGTTGAAGTTCTTGGACCTGACTGATCACAGTCTTGGAGTCCACCATCTTAAAATCAAGGAACCTGCCGACCACAAACTTCTTTGAACCAGCATCCTCGGCTTTGTACTTCTTATCCAAAGATTCCCAGAGTTCTTTGGATGTTTTGAATGGACTGTACACATTGTAGAGTGTGTTGTCCAGTCCATTTAGGATATAGTTTCGGCAAAGGAAATCTCCATGTTTCCAAGCATCTATAGCAGTAATAGTTTGGCGATCAGATTCGCCTCCATCTTGCTTTGGAAGTAGTTCGTAAAGGAACTTAGCGAGATTCAGAGTTGTAAGGTAAAACAGCATCTTCTGCTGCCACCTCTTAAAGTCTGTTCCGTTGAATCTCTCGGGTTTTTCCCCAACAGTAACATGGGTAGGAACTGTTGGAACAACAGTAGGAACAGCAACAGTAGGAACAGTAGGAACAAAATTGGTAGCTGAACTTCCATTGATAGTTCCAATGTTCGCGGGGACATGAGTTTGTGACTCTTCCATTTGTCTGAAACAAAATATTCAGACAGATTAAACAACCAGAAAATTTTATTTCCTGTACTTGTGTCTGCAAATACGAAAATTATAAAAATTTTCGAAAAAAATTCAAAATTTTCGAACTGTATCGAAAAATAACCTCAATCTGCAAATAAATTTGTTAAACAGTAACAAAATTCCGAAAAATAAAATTTTCGGATATAAACAGTAAAAAAAAATATAGAACAGTAAACCAAAATACTAACATATACTTATGTCTTAAGAATGTTAGGCAGTATGTTAGTATTGCATAAGTATAATTCTAAGTAAAATCAGAAAACCCAGAATAAATAGAGTATGCAAAGCAGAACAATAATTAAGGACAGTATGATGTGATCGAGTCGAGAAAATCTCTGTCCTTAAGACATAATTTGCCCCAACAGGTGCTGTATGGGTGTAATGCAAACTGTCTCCCAGGATACAACGATCAATACCTTCGTCGTGTAGCAGCACTTCAAACAAAACGAAGACGGCAAACCAGTTCAGTGATGTAACTCTCTCAAGGACACAGACAGACTATGAATGATAATGAATATGATGTTTTCGAATGAATGAAAAAATGCAGACACTGACAAGGTATTTATAGCAAGAAAAACTAAGTGAACAGACACTTGGGCCGAAACAGTTCATTGAACGGACACAACCATTAAGGCCGAACAGACACTTTGGGCTTTAAACAGTTTCATCAAGGGACACAACTTTAGGGCCCGAAACAGTTTCATGAAAGGTTGCACCTATCTGGGCCGAACCAGTAGCAAACCGGTTCGGAATAGGTATGCACCTATTTGGATTTATTCTAATGGACCTTTCTACTAAAAAGATTATGTTGGATCACCAAGATCCAAATCCAAATCCAAATCCCAATGAGCCGGGTCGGTCGGACGGACGCGCGCGCGTGTGTGTGTTTTTCAAGCCCAAGCCCATGTAAGGTTTCGCCCAACGCGCGAAAACATTGTAACCCCAAGGGCCACACCCTTATTGTACATGAGGGGTTTTTCTAGACAAAACCTTATCTACATGGGTCAAATGTGGGAGTATCACATTTTCCTTGCTTTGTCTCAAGTTGTTTGGAACTTGGGACACCAATTTCTCATTCACTATGGAACAGTTTTAGACGTATGAATATTCTGCGAGCATCTACTCGGAACGAGGATTCCATACGTACCAAGATCTAGCTCAATGGAGCTCTAGAACATATCGAAATGTCCAGCCAAAGACCTTGTCAAATTTCTGTCAGATTTCTGACAGAATCTGTTCAAACTGTTTCCAACAGTTCTTGTGTTAGATTTTTGGGTACTAGCCTTGTTTTATACTTTTATTTTTACAAAGATGAGAAACAAAGAACGTGATCAGAGCCGGAAGAGATAAACTGAGAAGAAGATGTTTATTACTCAAGCCGAATAAGCCATATTTACGAATCCTTAATCAGAGGAGAAAAGATAGGAGCGTTATATTTTGTCCAGCTACTTTCAGCCGTGAGATCAGATAACATGTGTGGTCCAGATTTAATGTAAAAATATGTGTACAAATCTTGTGTAAACGGAATCCCACCGATTTTATTATTATATAGTGTTATACTTAAAAACTTTGATCCATTATTGGGGTGGTATGTTACTAATATGTTAGATAAAAACACCCCAACAAAAAAATATAGTATCTCAACTCATTATAAAGAGTGCAGGATTTTCAAGTTTCTAAAACGAATGAAGTCCACAATTTTCGATTTGGAATTTCAATTAATTTCGATATATTTTTAAGTTTGAATTCCGATTTTTTTTATATTGGAATTCCGATCGATCTGAATTTTTTTTTTTTCTGATATTCTGAACTTGGAATAAATTTTGTTGATTGAAAAAAAAAAATTAATTCCAATTTTCGATTTATTTTTCTGAACATGCCATTTTTGATCCGTTCAGTTCGATTTCCACCCTTAGTTTCAGGTCACATTTAATGATGAAACTCCTCAAAAAAAAAAATAATAAATAAATAAATATGTAATTAAGTTAACCTCTTACATGTTTCGGCCTGCAGCGCTTTCGGGCCTTTGTAACCTGCAATGGAGTGTTTGCCTTGTAGTCCATTTTGGATGAAATGATCAATGTCCAAATTCCAGCATAAAATACAGGCTTCATTAAAAAGTAGACCTTCTTGAGTTATTTGTTGCTTGGTTATGGGCCTTTAAATTCAAGAATCACCCAAAAACCCAATCCATTGTAAATCATTTTAGCTTAAAAAATGCAGAAAAATCATCCACCATTCATTGAACCTTTGGCATTCAAACAGCCACGTAGTACTTCCTCACATTCACATATAAACCCTGTCTCTCCCTCTCTTCACTTCACAAACAAATGGAAGAAATGAGCAATATTATCAGACTGATAGCAGTATTTATGGCTATGGTGATGTCCATGTGTCAAGTTCCCTCCAATCTCCACCCTTTGATTCTTGTTCCTGGAAGTGGTGGAAATCAACTAGAAGCCAGGTTAACAAAAATTTATGAACCACCAGGTTTGATATGTAAACTATTGTCTCATCGGAGTAGTCATTGGTTCAGGTTATGGTTTGACCCAACTGTTTTGGTTGGTCCATTAACCAAGTGTTTTGCGGATCGAATGACCCTTCATTATGACCCGGAAAAGGATGATTATAGTAATACTCCTGGTGTTGAAACTAGAGTTCCTCACTTTGGTTCTACTCAAAGCCTTCTTTACCTTAATCCTGAACTCAAGTAAGCTAAACCCTAAACCCTTAACCCTTCTTTTTAATTAATTACTGTGTACTCTCTTTCTTTCTGGTTCTGCAATATGATGGTGAATTGGTGATCCAACTTTTGGGCCTAATTGAAGTAAACTTGTCAGGCCCAATTAGGTTGGAATATAAATGTTTCAACATTAGGAATTATTATAGCCAAAGTAGTGAGAATTGAAAGTAGGTTTAGTATTTGTTGATTCATCATTTAGCTTCCTCCACACATTTATCATTTCTAAGGAAGAGTTATGAGAAATGTTTTACTACTTATATTTGTAATGAGAAAGAATAAAAAAAAAAAAAGAGTGATTTAGGTTTTGATCCCAATTTTAATGTGCTAATTACTAATTAGGTTTTGATATATACTAATTGGTTTTTTAGGAGACACTGCACTGGTACAAAAAGCAAAATCAATCTGGACAGTAAAATTGCCACAGTGATGACTGATGGAGTATAGTTTCCAGGAAAGTCACCTTTCAAACACTCCTGTAACTGTAAGAGTGCATGTTGCATGTTATTTGAGGACCATGTAATGGTATAGTTAAATCCTAGAAGAAAATTTAACCAGAAAATTATAAATGTGGTTAAACTTTCTCGAGTCAAAAAGATTAGAAATTAGTAGGACTAAGACAGAATATGGCATGTAAGTTTAAAAACAGAATCAACTTGGGAAGATTAGATATTCAATCATCACACTTGAAAACACAAGGATTAATCAAAGGGTATATATATGTAGTCTGTACTACAAAACTATGGTGAGATAGCTAGACTTCGCGCGATAAAATAGCAAGAATATAATAGATGACTGGAGAGGACTAATGTGAACAGTCTATATATTTTGAGGAAGAGATTATCAATAATACTTGAATGAATCGTCTTATCCACATTTAAGAAACTATCCACATTTTGAACAAAAACCAGTAACCGTCAACAATGTCAGGGAACCTCGATCGGGAACTCATTTTGCTTCTGCCAGATTGAGAGTAGTAGACCAGCGTATTTGAAACATTTTGAGTAGCTTCCCTACATCAGGGGTCCTTCATAAGCCATTCATTCTTGGCATCTTTAGAAACCCCTCGTGCATTTGGAGATGCCATGCAAATGCAGAATGCTCATTAAGTGTGAATATAATTAGATCATGTGATCGTATTTCACATCCATGGCATTACAGTGAGACTTTGAATCGTATATATATATGAAGTGGGTCGTACTAATATTTATGATTTTATTCTCATTATCTAAATGCAATGTAATGTGCCTTTTGTTGCAGGCACATTACTGGGTACATGGCACCTCTAGTCAAGTCTCTAGAGCTACAGGGGTATAGAGATGGTGAAAACTTGTATGGAGCACCATATGACTTTCGATATGGTCTAGCTCCTGAGGGTCACCCATCATTTGTGGGCACTGAATACCTTCAAAATCTCAAAAAATTGATCGAAAAAGCCAGTGCATCAAATGGAGGAAAGCCAGTTATTATACTGTCACACAGCTTAGGTGGCCTTTTTGCCCTACAACTCTTTAATCGCAATTCAGCAACTTGGCGTCAGAAATACATAAAGCACTTCATGGCATTATCTGCACCATGGGGTGGTACTGTCCAAGAAATGCTCACATTTGCTTCAGGGTATTCTTTAGGTGTCCCCTTAGTAGACCCTTTGCTAGTAAGAGATGAACAAAGAAGCTCAGAGAGCAATCTATGGCTTTTACCATCTCCTAAATTATTCGGTCCTACAACACCTCTTGTAATCACAGAAAACACAAATTATTCGGCATTGGACATCCCACAGTTCCTCAATGACATCGGGTTTTCCCAAGGAGTACAACCCTACAAAACACGCATTTTACCGCTAACTGGACAGTTATTTGCACCCGGAGTGCCTGTAACCTGCATGATTGGGACCGGCGTGAAGACTCCAGAGACATTGTTTTATGGAAGAGATGGATTTGACAAACCACCTGATATTATTTATGGAGATGGAGATGGCACTGTCAACTTATTGAGTTTATTAGCTCTTGAGAAAGAGTGGTCTGGGAAACCAAATCAACCTCTTAAAGTGATTAAAATCCCCCAAGTCTCTCATACATCCATACTCAAAGATGATGTTGCACTTAAACAAATTGTTACAGAATTTTCTGATATAAATTCAAATGCTCTAATCTCAGCTTCATAGAATTGAATTCTGAGTTCATTAAATATTAACCAGCTAATTACCCTTTTTATGTAATTGTATATAAATTTTTTTTTTAATACAAAAATTTGAAATTGAACTAAAGTTAAGATCCAAAAGCCATAACTTGAATCTTGTAGTCTTGTATACATAAGCCATTATTGGACAATAGACACTTTAGCTTCAAAGTTTGGAATTTTTCATTTAACAATTGGTTGGCCTGTTTAAATGTGGATATGGAAAGTGATGGACATTGTGGACAGTCATGGTCAAAGAAACAAAATTTTAAAATGTACCAAAAAAAAAAAAAAAAAGACAAGTTGGCAAAATCAAGAAATGCTCTTGTTGGCTTGATGAGCTCATCAGAACTGATCAACTGAACATGTACAACTACAACAATCGTGTGCACTCACGGAGTGTCTATTGTTTAATAATCAGAAATCAGAAATCAGAAATCAGAAATGGGTTTTCTTGGCTTGGATACTGCTGAATTGCTGATGATAGTAGTAGTACTCATAGGTGAAAATATCGTTCTTGCCGGTCGGATATTCGCGATATTTTCCGTTTTTTCAGAGATCGGCACGGTACGGATCACGGCATATATTCGGATATTAAAACACCCCATGCCGGTCGGCATTTATCGGATATTCGCGGAATAAATCGGCAAAAAACGATATTTATCGAAATTTTGGAAATTTTCGATTTTAAAATTAACACATTTATTTTTAATCCCCCCGAACTAGAATTTTCGATGAGATTATAAAAAAAATGTCCAAAAGGCACTAGACGTTTGGAAACTTTCGCGACGAACTTGATGGCCCTCCAAGAGCAATATATCAGAAAGAAACGAAAAAAAAGCACGCCCATGCCAAAGTGAAGTTCTCTCTCACTTTTGGCAAACCAGTATACTGTTTGTATCCAAGGTTTGTTTTTGTGTAATGAATAATTGGTATCGAATTGGTAACATAGGAACCTCCCAAAGTGATGATTCCAGTGTACCATCCTACCAAACCCAACCAGATGACAGTGGTTCTTGGTTTCCTAATATAGGGAGTTGGTTGGCCCAAATGACAAGTGGGTCCGACGTGCAGTCAGCCGATACATTAATGCCGGTTCAACAATACTCGAGATTTTCTATATTTGAATCATTTGCTCCGTATTGTATGGATCAAGATGCATATGATATGCATATTGACCAATTCAAGTCGTACGAGCAAACAATGTCATGGGAATATTACTGTACTGAGTTCGTCCCCACACGTATGCGACTCGAAGTTCATCGGTTTGACAAGGGGCGTCTATCATTCTGGGGTTAGCATGTCTTTTATTTTGATTATTAAAATAAAACTATGGGTTGAGTTGTAATAAGGTTGTTTGTGTTTACAAATATAAAATTTCTATGAATATCCGCCCGATATTTACGATTTTTTCACCTATGAGTAAAACTATCTTGTGTAATAGTTCCGTCTTAGCTTCCTTGTATGATTTGTCGTGTGTTTAATTTGTAATGTATGTTTTTATTTTAATTATAAGTTTATATATCGAAAAATTCAAAAAAACACGGAAAGTGCAGAAAACCTCCCAATTTGCCGAATTTTTCGCGAATATTCGCGAATATCCGCGGCATAAACCGATTTTTTCGAATTTGCCAAACCAATACAATCCGACACATGAGGTCGGATATCCGCGATATTTTCCGGTTTTTGGGGGATCGGATATCCGCCCCTAAACGATATTTTCACCTATGGTAGTACTTTTACTACTTTGTAAATGCAGATGGAGGAGCTAGCTCTATCTATCCATAATCTATCTCCTTTTGCCTTGGAAAAATGAGAGGAAAGAAACTGTGTAGTATTTTTATATTGATGACAAGAATGAGTACATAGCTAGGGTTTATTATATTGTGTAGCTCGTGCATGCTCACATGTTGAACAGATCAGAGTTATTTTCGACAGTAGAGGACTTTTGTTTATTTATTTATCATCTTATTTGGTGCTTTTTTTTCTCTTCTAGATCTGAGTTTTGGAAACAGTCCTTAGTTTGAAGGGTAGTGACCCTTATTTAGACCTTTGTGAACTTACTACAAAACGTTAAAAAGAGAGTAAAACTTTTATATGATGAGGAAGTATGGGTACATGGTAATGCAGTGTCACATCCAACAAGCAAAAGGAAGTGCTTCATGCACTTGTAGTCCAAAGTGCCCAAAGCCTTAATTTTGTTGACTTCAAATTCACATCACATGTAGTGCTGTGTTCTTCCGTTACAGAGTCTTTCTAGCTATATCTTTCTCAATGACTGTTGCTTTTCTTCCCTTGAGAGGAAAGAATGTGAAACACACTCACCTGGATTTTACGTAATTGCGAAATTGGTCACCTTTGCACGCATTTTAATGATCTCTATTTTGAGGCTTTGAGACTTTGACTGTATAATCCACATGAGAGTGTTCAACAACTAAAAGAAAATGAAATAAAACCAAATTCTCGTGTACTCCACACTCACTGGGAAGAAAGAGTTTTAGATTTTAATTGGTAGGATGTGTGGATCTAAATAGATTATTATTACTCTCATTAAGCTCATTCCAAGGTGTTTATTCTAAGAGCAATCCGAATGGGAGGAGAGTTTGGTTATTTTGGGTCGGCTAACCTGTCGAGTTATGCAGCAAAGTAAGGCCGAATTCTCAACTTATGCAACAAACTAAATTAGGTTTGAAATCATCAGCATGCAACGCCGTCAACTGAAATCTAACAAACGTTATTTTTTTGTTGACCGGATAATTTTTAATATTAAAAAATATTTTTTTCAAAAAAAAAATAATAAAAATAAAATAAAATAAAATAATATTGTTTTATCTCAAAAGAAGGCAAGTCTTGGGTTTTTAAACCCCCAATTTTTTATTTTCTACTTCTCAATATATTGGATTCATCAAATCAAACTTAAAATCTTAGTTTACGGTTGTTTTTTTATTAAATAATTTATTTTATGATGAAATTATTGTTTACTTTTGGGTTTTGCTTTTAAAAATCTCTTTTTTTTTTGCTTACTTTACATAGTCAGCATTAAAAAAAATACAGTCAGCAATAAATTATTACACAATTAGCAATAAAAAAAAAAAAAAAGAATACAGTACGTCAGCAAAATCAAACTTCTGTTAAAAATTGTTAACGACATTGCATAAATTGCAAAAACTTAAAAGTTTTCTGATGATTTTAAACCTAATTTAGTTGGTTGCGGAAGTTGGGAATTCAACCCTATTTTGTTGTATAACTCGATAGTTTAGCATTTTGGGTTACATTGGGTTTAGATTATTAGAGCATTTTTAATACCAGTAATACAGGTGTATCATGTTTGGGAACTTAGCAGTTCTTTTCTTTGTAGGATAAGGAATGGAAAACCTTAAAATAAATTTTTCTTGTTTCAAAAGAAATTAAATAAAATATTTTTTCTTGGCCAACTAGAAGTTATCCGAAGCCTATAAATATATATTTGGGTATAAACCAAAATATGTAAAGAGAGAAACATGTAGTCCTTACTTGTTTTAAGGGATGGAAACAAGCTAGTGTTTAGCTTGAGAAACAAATAGTAGTTAGATTATTTAGATTAAAGTTTTGGCATAACCCAAAACATAGACCAAATATAGTTTATTTTACCTTGTTTAGATAAACCACTAAGGTTTATTGTGTTTAGAAGTATTGCGATAATTAGGGTTTAGTTTGTCTAGAGAGTAGTGTGAGGCAAAGATTCTTATAATTAATCTTCATAATATTCAGTTAAGAAGATGGTGTTCTTCAAGATCTTGTGTTTTTGTTTATCTTTATATTCTGCTATTGTTTAATTTTGCATCCAATAGTATCTTTACCTAGTAATTTGTATGAAGTTGGTATCAAGAGTAAAGTTTTATTCCCTAGTGGAGTTTTTTGTGGTTTATGGTTCTAACTTGTTTGCAGTACCAAAAACTAAGTAAAGTTCGTGTGTCCTTGGAAGATTTTGAGAAGATAAAAACAAAGAAGACGACAAAAATAAAATCAAAGAAATCTGATGTGAGACATTTACTTCGCAGGATAAAACTAGTATCGATGAGAGTTTTGTTTCAGAAACAGATGGAGTTGATAAATTCTACTCTTTTAAAGCTAACCGATTTCATCATCAAAGAACCGCAGACCAAACCGAAGTAGAAGAGTTCAACTCATGGGAAGTTTGTCATGATTTGTCATTGGGTTGATCAAGAACCATCTAAGGAAGATTGCATATTGGAGTGCAAAATGACTAAGACACAAAGTGGGAAACAGACAGTGTTTCGTATTGGGCGTGCAGGTCAAGTTCCGGGCAAAGTAAAATAGTTCAGCAAAGTCTAGGGAGCTCTCGAGTTCCCTAATCTTCGTTTCTATCTTAAACGGGAGTTAGAGTTTCTAAAATAAGGAGCCATGATACAAGTGTATCCTATTTGGGAACTTAGCAGTTGTTGTTCCAAAAGGAATAGAAATTAAGGGAAAAGGAAAACCTTAAAATAAGTTTCCTTGTTCTAAAAGGAATAGAAATTAAGGGAAAGGGAAAAACTTTTCGTTGGCCAACTAGAAGTGTCCAAAACCTATAAATATATATTTAGGCATAAACCAAAATATATATAAAGAGAAACATGTAGTCCTTACTTGTTTGAAGAGATGGAAACAAACTAGTGTTTAGCTTGTTTAGAGAAATAACTAGTAGTTAGTTTGTTTAGATTGATGTTTTGGCATAACCCAAAACATAGACCAAACATAGCCTATTGTAGCTTGTTTAGAGAAATCACTAAGATTTAGTGTGTTTAGAAGTATTGAGACAATTAGGGTTTAGTTTGCCTAGAAAGTATTGTGAGGTAGATATTGTTTTAGTCTTCATAATATTCAGTAAAGAAGATAATTTTCTTCGAGATCTTGTATTTTTGTTCATTTTTATTTATTGTTATTGTTTAATTCTGTATTCAAATAGTATCTTTTCCTAGTAATTTGTATCAATTTCTATTTTCTAATGGATGCGCTATCTTAGCAGTGACTGTTACCTAAAATTATAGAAAAAAATGTTAAAACTCTACTAAGCAAACCCAACAGTGACTGCTATTTTTTTGCTTGAAATAAACATCGCATCGCAGGTGGACTACAGTCCGACAGTGTTTCAGAACCAGCCGTAAGTGATTTGTGGTAGCATCAGTTTCAGAATATTAGGGATCCAAGCTACATTTTCAATTACAAAACATAAACTTGTTCTTCCTTTTCACTTACACCCATTTCTCCAAAAGTACAATTTTAGTGCTCAACTAAAATGATAGTTCTTGATTGAAAACTCAAAGTAAGTTGTTAACAATGATTTTGTTATAGTTTGCCAAATTGTTTTCTTGTTATATATTGATTAAGTGTTTTGCTCGTAATGTGTTTGAATAAATGTTTGCATGAGTAATTTATTTGTCTTTCAACGAAAACATGTCTGGAAGTAGTGAATCTTTCTACAACCAATCTACCTTTGATACTGAAGATATGATCGTTGCTTCGATTACATTATTTGATAGTGATGATGATGAGATTTCGGGTACATCTTTCAATCATTCTTCAATTCACGAAGTGGGTTTCGATTTTAGTTATGATGGGACAAATGTTCGAAGAAGATGAACCTTGTGTTGGAGGGTTTGTTGTTAGAAGGAAGTAGTCAATCGTGATAGGCAAACAACCCATCATCGGTTGTATACTGATTACATTGCACATATTCCCTGATTTGATTTGGAGGTTGTTGTTCAACAAAATACTTAAGGATCTCACAGCTTCCAGTCCTTTCTTTGTTCAAAGAATAAATGTTACTTATAGGCTTTGACTTACTCCACTTGTGACGATGATAACATCAATAAGAATGATAGCATATGCATATGATGCATATACACTCGATGACTGGTTGAATATTGGAAAAAAAAAAAACTATCAGTGAGTGTTTCATGCAATTTTGTGAAACAATCATCAAACTCTGTGAAGTTGAATTCATGAGGCAACCAAATGAAGATGATATTGCAAGGTTGCAAGCAAAAGGTGAACAACGTGGATTCCCATGTACTGTATGCTTGGTTCTTTTGATTGTATGCATTGTGTATGGAAAAATTGTCCAGTACACACGCGGGTCAACGTTGATTTTGAAAGTAGTTGTTGATTATGAGACGTGGATTTGACATTCTTATTTTCACGTGGCTGGATCTCACAATGATTTAAATGTGCTTGATAACTCTCATTTGTTCGATAATATCATCAATGAAAATGTTCTGCCATCCAACTATGGAAGGTTTGCTAAACATGGCTTAAGTCTTCCTAAATGGCGACCTCCAACCACTAACATAGTTCAAGAACGAGTGCTACCAAATGAAGATTTCATTAATCATAGATCACAACGCACATTCCGAGGCTGCAAATCAACTCTTAAGTATGACCTTTCGATGATATTTGGCAAAATTAGTGAGTTTATTTTTAAGTGTTTACCTTTGTATTTGTGAGCTTATATTTGAGTGTTTAATTTGAATTTATGAACTTATGTTTGAGTGTTCAATAATTTGAAGTTTTCCAAATTCAAATTCATGAGTATTCCAAACTCATCTTCACGAGACAACCAATTTTAGATTGAAGTTTTCCAAACTCATCTTCATGAGGCAACCAATTTTGGATTGAAGTTTTCCAAACTCATTGTGTTTACCCTGGGTAAAATACCCGACAGGTGTCATCGGTGGCTGTATAAAAAGTTAAACCGAGAGCACCTGAACATTAGCCAGCCAGTCCTGGACTATCGGGTAGGGCCCAACTCAGTCTCAAGAAGTTCGCATACGCTCTGTGGATCTTGACCTACCGGATGGTCCACGATCAGTGGGTGGAGCCCCGGTTACTATACAAGAAGTTGAACCGTGGGCTCCCATACATTAGCCAGGCCCGCCTCAATCAAGTAAGCCAGGTCCGACCCATTGAAGTCCATCAGCGACGAAGGCTCATCCAAAGGCTTATCATAGAAGTCCAAAGGACCTGGCCAGAGAGTATGCAATGCAGATTGGGCCTCCGGTCTAAGGAGTCTAGCCCAAATCTTTGCTTTCAGACTTGGTCAAACCCAAGTCCTAACTAACTTGATAAGTCCAGCAAAATTCCAGGCCAACAGAACCCACTGTTCTAGCTCGCTGGAGAAGATAAAGGAAGACCTGAGTTGAACCAAAACCTATCAGAGAATGCCACATGGCAGTCGTCCTGGTCAAGAGGGATTCAAACCGAGGGATAACCGCCAAACAGCATGTGTGCTATCTTTCCGGGAGCATCTTCACTGTTTGAACTGCCTTAGTTCATGGACGCAAAACCGGAGGAGCGGTTGAGCCATCCTCCTCCGGTCCACTATAAATGCAGGAGTTCTCAACCTCCTGAACTACGATTTTTTCACTAAGCAACATCCATTCCAGCTTTGTGGAAGCAGAGACTTGATTCCAAGTTCGTCATCTTGGATACGTAGGCAGTCTGATCTCATCAGGTCTAGTCTCATTGTATACCCCCATCCATAGGTGAAAATTTCGATAAATTCTGAATATTCGACATGGGCAAAATCGGAATATTCCGCGAATATCCGGACCCCCATGTCGGATATGGGAGGTTTGGCAAAAAAAGAAATTCACGAAATATTTCGCGAAAAATTCAAAAAATTGGGAGGTTTTCTGCTATTTCCGTGTTTTTCTTCTGGAATCAATGTATAAACTTATAATTAAAAGAAAAACATACATTGCAAATTAAACACGCGACAAATCATACAAGGAAGCTAAGAAGGAACTATTACACAAGATAGTTTTACTCATAGGTGAAAAAATCATAAATATCGGGCGGATATTCATAGAACTTTTATTTGTTTCTAATACAAGAACTAAACACAAACAACCTCATAACAACTCAACCCATAGTTTTATTTTAATAATCAAAATAAAAGACATGCTAACCCCAGAATGAAAAACGCCTCATGTCAAACCGATGAGCTTCGAGTCGCATACGTGTGGGGACGAACTCAGTACAGTAATATTCCCATGACATTGTTTGCTCGTACGACCTGAATTGGTCAATATGTATATCATATGCATCTTGATCCATACAATACGGAACAAATGATTCAAAGATAGAAAATCTCGAGTATTGTTGAACCGACATTAATGTATCGGCTGACTGCACATCCGACCCACTTGTCATTGGGGCCAACCAACTCCCTATATTAGGAAACCAAGAACCGCTGGAATCTGGTTGGGTTCGGTAGGATGGTACACTGGAATCATCACTTTGGGAAGTTCCCATGTTACCATAAGAAAAATGAGGGTAAACATAGGTAGGTTAGATATAAAGAGACAACAATGAAGCTGTAGCCTGTAGATTCCCCCTAACAATTATTTCATCATGTACTACTATGCACAATTGAACCACATCCCAATAGTTAACAATTATTTCATCATGTACTACTATGCATAATTGAACCCCATCTCAATAGAAAGTTTCCAAACGTCCAGTGCCTTTTGGACCCTTTTTTGATAACCTCATCGAAAATTTTAGTTCGGTGGGAATTAAAAATAAATTTGTTAATTTCATAATCGAAAATTTCGTAAATTTCGGTTCTTGCCGAATATTCGTAAAATTTCGAACGGCATGGGGTGGTTTATATTTCGTATGTCGTACCGATCCGAATTCCAAAAAATCGGAATATTTCGTGAATATCCGCCCGACAAATTCGATATTTTCACCTATGCCCCCATCTCATCTTAGTCTGTACAAAGCTTTCATTGTAACCTTATTATTAATCAATACAAATCTCGAGTTTGTGGATCAAAGTTTTGCACCCACACTCATCTTTCATGATTTCTTGATCCTTTTAAGCTTGGATATTTCTTTCCCTTGATTTAAACTCCCTTCCACGACCATCCATCTTTGCATCCATCGTCTGTATGAAGGATTGTTTCAAATCTAGTGATCTTTCTTTTAATTCCCTATCCCTTTGCAGTTTCACTACCATGTTCCTTCATTCTTTCTAAATACTCACTTAACACTCCGAATATTTGAAAAGAAGAAATATCTCCGAACAAAGCATGTTTGTTTTTGCAGCCTTTTGACACTAAGGACGAGTTTACCTTTTTGAATACTCAATTGACCGTTGGGCTGCAATTGGTCATTGGACCTAGAAATTTGGCTCCCGCAAGTGGAATGTCGTTTGGTTTGAATTTAAATTCGCACCACAAGTAGAATGCGGTCTGATACCCTTTTTAAGCAGCTGGACAAAATGCTCTGTTGACTGCCATTCTAATTAGTCGATTCAGCAAAAAAAAAAAAAAGGATTGTTTAGCTTTTTGCTAAGATAAGCCACCATTGTGTGTGTGTGTGTGTGTGTGGGGGGGGGGGGGGGGGGGGGGGGTTATGCTAACAAACCCGTTATTCTAAGAATAGCCCTACCATTGGGGATACTCTTAGGACAAGGTGGTATTAAACATGGAGTTTACAATGTGTAATATGATTGGTCAAAGGAAAAAGACCTAAAGCTGTTATTTAATTTTGTTTTCAGGCTTAGTAAATCAGGTCATAACTAATTGGATGTAGTCCAACACAATTTAAAGCCACTTAAACCTAGGTTTCAAGCCCACTCATGATTATAAATAAAGTTCAGTCTAACCTAAAACTCGTCAGATTCTACCACGTGGCAATGCAACCGACCTAGTCAAGGAAAATTCAAAATGGAGAATAACTGTCAAGAGCATGGGAGTTATCTTTATGAGAGAACAACGTACTTTCCCCCTCAGCCAAGCTCCTACTTTCTTTTATGGATTTGGGAAGGTCCACGAAGTAATCCAAAAAAACTATTATAACTTTTGTACAGAGTAGGGCAAGAAGTAAAGGGGAGTTAAGGGTTAGATGAGAAAATCCAAATTTCAAAATGGAACAAAACTGTAGCTTGTATCAGAGTCAGGGCAAGAATCTAAGTTGATGATGAATCTGTAACCAAACTCTGATTCTAAATCACAGTTAGAACCGGTGTCTACACTGCAATGATCTTTCCGATGTGAACTACCTGAGTTCATGGAACCTAAACCGGGGGAGTTGGTTGAGCCAACTGCCTCCGGTCCATTATATAAGGAAGAGACATCACCTCTCATGAATATCAAAACTCTAGCTAAGTAAACTCCATTACTACTTTTTGAGAATAGAGACTTGATTTCAAATTAATCTTCTTGGATACGTAGGCAACCTAGTCAATAGGTTCAGCCTCATTGTATACACCCCCTTTATCTCATCTCAGTTGTTTAAAGCTACTCATTGTAACATTCAATTTATATAATACAACCTCGAGTTTGTGGATCAAATTTAGCACCCACAATAAGGTTTAACAAAATGATGTCAACACAAAAACTTAGTGTTTCATGTCCACGGGTTGACTCTAGTCATGTGAATGACATCTGTAACGCCCCAAGATTTCATCATCACATATCCTGAGAATGTCGAGCACCATATCGCTCTCTCTATATCAATATTGTCCTCATTTAGTCATTATGGATATTCAACAGTATCGGGGTCCACTATATTGTGTTTTTTCCTAAAAGACCTTGATATTAGTTAGAGTACAGTCATAAACTCTATATATCACAACCACAACCACAACCATTCTTATGCAATGTGGGCTAATCCCAACTTTGGGATATTACAACATCTTGCCAGACATAGCTATTAGAGACAAACCTTTAATTTTGTTGCACCCAAACCATATATCTAAATTATTATTGAAAAAACAATGTTTACAAATCCAGTGGATTTACATTTTACAGGTACTTAACTTTACCCCCCTCCCCCCCCCCCCCCCCCCCCCCAAAAAAAAGAAAAGAAAACTAGAAAAGTACTTGTAGGATCAAAATCTTGGTCAAGTAGGTTCAAAATCTTGGTCAAAGATAAGGCCCATTTTAGTAAATTTAAAAAGCTGAAAACTCAATTAAAAATAATAATCTCCCAATATAAATATTCCTCAACAATCACACCACCTGTCCCCTCTGCACCTAAAAGAATATAAAAACTTAAACACACACACAGACACACTCACTCCTATCAATTTCCAGCCTATTATAATTAAGACATTATTACGAATAATTTAATGAACAATTAAATCAAAACAAAACACAGTCTTAAACACCTTATGTGTCAAAATTTGATTAGTTTAGAGTCTAAAGCATGCAATAGATGAAGAGACTCCCCATGCAAAGTAGTCAAACTTAAAAACCTATTGGATAAGAAGGAAGAGGAGTACAGTCAAAGCAAACAGAAAACAATTTCTGGTCAAATTGCTTTTGTAAAAGTTGCAGTCATGTGGGTTCCATTTGTTTTTATTTTAATTTATAAGTTTTTCAAAAGAATTATTCCTATTAATTTTTTTTTACCTAAATAAGTGCACTTTTCAAAATAGCTTATTTGACTGTTTAAGCAAAAAAGATGATAACAGGTCGTCCAACTTTGTTAGATCGTGTGTTTGAGTGGTGTGTGGTCGTGTGGGTAACTTTATTTCCCATTGAAGTAACAAAACTAGAAAAAAATAAAAAATAAAAAAAATAACTTGTTTCATTGTATAGGGTTTTTATTTTCTATGTAGGATATATTGATGATTAAAACCATGAAATTACCTATATTTAGTGTCTAAAATACCTTGGGGATTTTGGATATTTGACCATGCAATCGCACTAAAATATAATGTCTTAAAGCATATGGTTGCACCACAAAAATTGAAGGCTGGTGAGTGGTGACCCTTTTTTCCTATATAAATTAAAATAATAATGTATTTTTAGCATTATTGTAAGTGAAAGAAATCTTCTTTTTTTTTTTTTTTTGGGTGATGAACTAATCTTAATATTTAGGGAATAAATCATTATTAGTATTATTTTTTTGGAAAACCATTAAAATTGCATCGATATAATATCATATTATTGGCAAATCTATATGAAAGAAAATAATTAAAAGAGTAAAAAAATTCAATTTTCATTTTCTAAATTTAGTGAAACATTTCACCAAAAGAAAAAAATAGCAAATCTGATTTGTTGTAAAGTTGGTCGTTATTAAAAGCTGTGAGTTTGACCATAAGTCAACAACAACTTAGACTGACAGTTGAATAATACCGTAAATACAACTAAAAAACAAGGATAAAATGGTAAGTTCAAGATTATTATTAGTAAAATAATGTTATTAACCGGGAGATTACGGCGAAGAGTGTTATGAATTGCACGTGTGGTGCGCGAGTCGAGGTAAAAATCACTGGTTATAGTCGGTCAAATCTCGGTAATCAAGATTTTATTTTATTAATTTAAATAAAAATGTTATTTTTGGGAGTTTGAGAGATTTCTCTCACCAGTAGCAATAAACACCAAAAGAAGAGCAGCAGAAGAAGAGCAGAGAGGATAGCTTGCTTTTCTCTCTCTCTATCTCTCTACTACCCTTTTCTATAAACCTCTTAATCAATTGTGGGTAACTTTCAATTTTTCATTTGAACATCAATTTCATTCTGAATTTGTGATTTTTTTGGTGGTAGTAGTGGTGGGGGTTGTTTGATAATTGTGATCTAGTAATTTCAGGTTGTTGTTGTTTGATGATGATTTCATCCTTTTTGATGAGTGAAAGCTTTGGTTTTAGGGAAGAAGTTTGATTGATTTTATTGCATTTTTTTTGATGATGATGATGATGATGATGTGTATGATTATGACTTTATTGACTGGTGAAAGAAATCACATAAAGTGAAGAAAAGCAAAGAAAGGAAGAAAAACTGTCCCCATTAGAGGATTTTTTTTTTTTTTTGCTGAATAAACTTGTGATTGTCAATGGGAGAGAGAAGAAAAGAAGTAGTAGTAGTAGTTGTTATTGAAGAAGAACAAGAAGAAGAAAATCAAATTATGTGTTTTGAAGAAGAAGGGCTTTGGCTTCTTTAGCCCAAATTTACTCTTTTTTTCTTCTTGTTTGGCAAATTTTTTTTTTTTTTGAAAAAAAATGCCTATGTTTGAAGTATCTAGTAGAAGAAGAGATGGGGATGTGAGATTTGATGTTGGTGGTGGTGGGCATGTGTTAGATCTTGATACTGCTGTGAAAGATGGAGTTTTAGGTGGTGGTGGTGGTGTTTGTGTGGGTGTTGGTGAGAAATTTGATCTTAAGAAGATGATTGATGAACTTGATTTATCTGATGTGCCTGCAGTATTCATTTGCCCAATTTCTCTTGAACCAATGCAAGATCCAGTTACCCTTTGCACAGGGCAGACTTATGAGAGATCTAATATCTCAAAATGGTTCTCTTTAGGTCATTTTACTTGCCCCACAACTATGCAAGAGCTTTGGGATGATTCAGTTACTCCAAACAAGACTTTATACCATCTAATCTATAGTTGGTTTTCTCAAAGATACTTGTTGATGAAGAAGAGATCAGAAGATGTACAAGGTAGAGCATCTGAGCTACTTGAATCATTGAAGAAGGTTAAAGGACAAGCAAGGGTTCAAACTCTTAAGGAGCTTCAACAAGTTGTGGTTGCTCATGCTTCTGCAAGAAAAACAGTTGTGGATGAAGGTGGAGTTTCTTTAATTTCATCTTTATTAGGTCCTTTTACTTCACATGCTGTTGGGTCTGAAGCAATTGGTATTCTTGTTCATTTAACACTTGATTCCGAAGCAAAGACAAATTTGATGCAGCCTGCAAAGATTTCGTTAATGGTTGATATGTTGAATGAAGGATCACTTGAGACTAAAATCAGTTGTACCAGATTGATTGAAATGTTGATGGATGAGAAGGATTTTCGCTCGGAAATTGTTTCGAGTTTGAGTCTTTTGGTTGGATTGTTAAGATTAGTTAAGGATAAGCGACATTCGAATGGAACCTCAGCTGGTCTTAGCCTCTTGAAAACGATATGTTCGCATAAGCAATTAAGGAATCAGGTTGTGAGCATTGGAGCTGTTCCTCAATTGGTTGAACTCTTGCTGAGTTTGAATCCTGATTGCTTGGAATCTGCGCTTTATATATTGGATGCTCTATCCACTCTGCCGGAGGGGAAATCTGCTTTGAAGGATTGCCCGAAAACAATCCCAAATTTAGTGAGGCTCTTAATGCGGATATCTGAGAGCTGTACTCAGTATGCATTGTCAATCTTGTGGGCAGTCTGCAAGCTAGCGCCAGAGGAATGTGCATCACTTGCTGTGGAAGCAGGTCTTGCGGCAAAGCTTCTATTAGTAATTCAGAGTGGTTGCAATCCAATTTTGAAGCAGAGGTCAGCCGAGTTGTTGAAGTTGTGTAGTTTAAATTATACTGCCACCATCTTCATTTCAAAATGCAAGCTCACAAGAACGATTCAATGAGGTAATACTGTTGCTTGGTTGTATACACTTGATCACCCCCTTTCAGCTTTTGGGGGTGAAAGATTTCATGGTCGCATACGGTCTCAGTGAAGTTTCAACGCATACAATTGATTGAGCCAAAATGACCATTGCGAGACAGGGCCAAGGTACTTGGCTTGTTCTCCTGTGTATACTAGAATCCTGTAATTTTCTCAATTGATTTCAAATACATAAAGAAACATCATAATGTGATTTTCTCACACAACTTCCACAATATAGCTGATTTGAAATCCTCTCGTTAACCCCTTTTAATAAGTCCCAGCAAGCTTCTGGTCCAGCTTCTGCCAATTTTGTTCCTCCAAGGGAAAATTGCTTGATTGAAATGTGTGTGCAAGAACACTGTAAATTGTATGCGTGGAGTTAGGAGAAATGTAGTTCTTTGAACCAGATTTTAAAGAGGGAATTCACGTATTGCTTTGTCTTACCCTTTCAAAATTTCCCTCCTAATGTTGTAGGTTCTAGTAAGCCCATAAGTTCTAAATTCTTAAGTCTCTTCCCAGAAATGTAGACTGTAAGAGCTGATATCTTTCAAGTTTCAATACCAATGCAAATGTTGTACAATGAAAGTTACTCATTTCCTTTTCCATCTAACTTGGGCAATTTTGAGTTTTCTTTCTTTATAGGAACATGTCTGTGTCTTACTTACGTTTTGGTGATTGGATTGAATTCATGAACCATATGACAATTGTTCATGCAGTGATGATGGATTCAAAAAAGGACCATATGAGTTGTAACTCCAAAGTCAGGGCATCTATTAGATATAGTGCTCTGCTTATACTTTTCACTTACTACTCCATTAGGTGTTTGATTGTAATAAGTCCATGTGCTGCACTTTCTGTTTTTGGAATGACCATTGAGACTGTGGTGGTCATGGATGGTACTATTTTCTTCTTTTGTGGAAGGGTTGAAAACTGGACCCCTTTGCATTCACTCAATCTGCTAAAACTGCATTGAAATGAAAGAAAAGATGGTTGATGCAGGGACATCAGTGTTTATTAATTTGGTCATTTTGCTTGGTAGTTTTTCACAAGTACTTCACTGCATCAGAAACCAGGAAAAATGATTTCACTGTGAAGCTTTCAATTACCTTCTTTCTTCAACATTAATTCAGTTTTTTGAGCACTTGTTTTTGCATTTCTAATACTATCATTGTAATCTGATCGGTCAACGTTAGAGTGGGAAGAAAAACATGGTAGTTGTTGCGAACATTTGTCAATAGAATGTGGAATATTTTGGACCTAGTTTGTGTAGTGGTGGTGATAATACTGATCTTGTAGTTGGAAAATCAATCAAATGGGGCACTCATCCTGCCCCATACCCCTCTTGGAGTTTAGCTAGATTATGATTTTATGGTGGGTTCTTCATTTACCCCATGGAGGGAACTGGAGGGGACACTCACCATTGAAATGTCAATTGTTGATGCTTTGTCTTGTACTGCTTTCTTGCTTCTCTATGTGTATATTTCATCTTTACTTTCTTCAATAAATACAAGAGAGTTAAGGGTGAAGGACTGAAGGTCAGCACTCAGCAGCATAGCCATTACCCTTCCTTTGCCTTAAAAGTAGGGTAAAGGATTCAAGGAATGCATGGAATTAGCATCTTTGAATGAGCCTATGACTGCAACAGTCAAGACTCAAGACTGTACACTATAATCAGACAATAACGCTGGATAATACCAAGGGTTGAATTTACTATGTTACACAGCTATTCATGGTTAATGTTGTTGTAGAAGAAATTTGAATTCAGTCCAAGTAATAAACAATACACTGCCTACTTACTGCTGGTGCCATATCTGCACTTCAGGAGTCATTGTTCCATTGCAGCATGTATATGTTGCTGCATTAACAGCAGCTGTCAATGGATGAATTTAGGTATGTCTCTTGTTGGAACCATTTGAGGGGTTGATAAGTATGAACCTGAACTGCAGCTGACAATCGATGAATTTAGGTATGTTTCTGGTTGGAACCATTTTGATGGGGTAGAGAAGACTGAACCTGAACTGCAGCCATACGGTCGAAAATGTGTGCTGTTAATGAGTGTTGTTGAACTTGAAAGTTGAAACTAACCATAGTGCACACTATGTTTGTGTGAGAAACAGTTTCTCTGTTTCTGTATCTGACGGTATTCTGTTGTCAAGCTCTGAGCACCTTGCAAGGCTTTTTGGTCCGGACTTGGTTGCACTTCAAAATTTTGAGGCCATATTCAGGGCTTTGAATATCACAGCCCATTCAGAGCCCAAGGTCGATCGACAGGAGGAATTTTACAGGTAAATTACCTAATGGTTGCAGCATTTAACAATGATTTTTCATAAAAATGTATACTGTAGATCATACTCGAAGAAATACCATACACTTAAAAATAAAATTATATCGAAAATCTTTTTTTTTTTTTTTTTTTTGGTAAAGATATCGAAAATCTGTAGAAGCAAAAATATTGAGCACCATATCCACCTGACCAATTATTTGATCCTAAACACTGTCCACCTTTAAAATTATTGTTGAATTATCAGATTAGATTCACCATGCATTGTTTTTTAATGCATATTGAATAACAGATTATATTGACCGGTCCATGGTCTATAGTCTAAATGCTTCTTTTTTTTAAATGGTCGTCTAAGAGCATCTCTAATGGGTCTGCTATAATCCAAATTATAGGAATACCGAAAAAAAGCATTCCCTAACGCGTCGTCTATAATTTTAGCAGCCGGCTATCCACGTAGGATGTGGTGGGTCGGTCTGCTAAAACTTCGTCCAAAATCGAACCAAAGATAGGATTATAGAAATTGCTAAAATAAAATGTTCCACGCTGGTTCAACCAGCGTGGAACTTTTTTTTTATTATTATTTTAATTCCACGCTGGTTCAACCAGCGTGGAACATTTTTTTATTTTTATTTTTTATTCCACGCAGGTCAAACCGGCGTGGAACCTTTTTTTTAATTTTTTTTTAATTTCACGCTGGTTGAACCAGCGTGGAACATTTTTTTTTATTTTTTATTCCACGCAGGTCAAACCGCGCGTGGAACCTTTTTTTAAATTTTTTTTTTAACTTTTTTTTTTTAATTTTTTTTTTTAACTTTTTTTACTGCCCCCAAGCCCAACCACGCGAAGCCCAAGTCTTCCACGTTGGTTGGACCAGCGTGGAACAGAAAAACATTTCCACGCTGGTTGCACTAGCGTGGAAGATAAAAATTTGGCAAAAAAAATAGGAAACGCGTTAGGGATACCCCTGATATAGGTATGGAAGACATGCTAAAAAAAGCGATAGGAAAGGAGGTGGCACCGACGTGGAGGCTAAATCGTCCCATGTGTAGGCTAAATATAGCAGACCCATTAGAGATGCTCTAAATGCTTCTTAGTAACACATTTATCATACAGATTCATGAGATCAGAATAATATCATGTAGGTAGTTTGAAATAAAAGAACAATATATGCATATATATATATATATATATATAACAAATATAAATGGTCCAAGATGCCAGAGAAACATCAATTAGTTGTATAAGGTCCAACTCCCATCAATCATTATCATCATCAGTTTATACATGTACCAATAAATATTTTGGAATGCTAATGTCTTCTTCATGGGACCTTAACAAAGCCCACTGTGTTTATACACTATGAACTCAGACTGAGTTCATCTGCACAGAAATGAACTCAGAACTCTATGATCTCTGGCTCTCTGCAAACAGCCAACTGCCAACAACAAGCTAATGGAACATAGCTAAAACGTGCAACACACGGGATGCTGCCATTGCATGCTTTGAGCTTTCATAGTCTTTATCTTGGTACATACCTGGTAGGGAGTCAGCACTCAAGGAGCCCCACCATCTTCACTAACCTTTGGCTGCTATACAAAAACATGAGACCCACATGAAAGCTTTACAATGTTAAAGTATTATATATAATAATGATCAAATTCTACACTAATATGAATTTGGTCAAATTTTATACACACATACACCAGCAGCCAAGACGGCTGGTTGATAAGTGTTTGAATTCATTGACCACAACAACAGATCAACTGTTCTTTTCCAATACTCAGAATCTTCTATGCTGCTGCCACTTTTCCTGTTGCTTTGTAACTAATATATAGAGCAAGATGGTAAATCTTTCAAACCATTCTTTCATCTGTCTCTACCAAAAAAATTTCTTCCATCTCTCAAATTAATCGCAAACAAGAAAGCAAAGATATTGTTGGTCATGGATACTTCTCCATCTTCTTCTTTTAATGAAGTTATAGACACACAAGACTACAACAAGAGAGTGACGACAACCGAAACCCTGCATTCAGTACGTAAACCACCAGCAAAACCGTGGAGGAAGCCGGTCATCCCACTAGCACCTAAAGTTTACAGAGTTCGGCCTTCCGATTTCCTAAAAACTGTCCAGAAGTTGACTGGAGCACCAGAGTTTCAGTCTGGACCTCACCAAGAAGTTGCACCATCAGCTTTAACTGCCGTTCGAGATACAACCAATATGGCCATGCCACAACCAATATCGAGATACAATGTACCGGAACCACTTGAATTGCTTGCCTCGAGGGACAGAGTTTCAACTGCCGTTCGCAATGAGTTTCCTGTAGAATCACAATCAACACCTTCTTTTGACATGTTTTCACCCTCTTGGCATCCATGGTATTCTCTCCCACTTATGAGTCCTGGAAGTCAAGCTTTCTCCGAGCAAAGTTCTGTTCTCTAGTATATGGTGCTGGTGAAACCACAATATGGGTACCCTCACCTCTTTATGCTTTGGAAGGTGAAGGTTCATCCATGCCAGAGGCTGACAATCCACTGATAAACCACTCTGGATCTTTCCAATAATTTAAAGAAATGTAGTTGTACTGCAAACCAATTCATTTTCTCTTTGCTATTTTATTTACAAATTTTATTTTGCTATCTAGAAAACATAAAATCATCTGTAACAGAAGGGTTTGTTTTATGTTCATTCAATAAAAGACACCCAACTTGACACATACATGCATCTTTGCCAGGAAATGCAGTAGATAGTCCAAACAAACTTATCAATCAAATGAACATATAGGTACGTTTATTTTCTCTATCCCTACTCTTCCCATCATAATTAGTTTTACTATCCAGAGACTCTTATTGTATTTTGTTCATCAGTGCAACTAATCAGGCAATAATATTATACTCAGAAAAAAGCAAACAGGAGCCAAACATAAGGCCTAAGCAGCAGAAAAATGAGAGTAAGGGTAAGTAGTGATTGAGAATGTTACAGGTTTCCGCAGTTACCAGCTTGTCTTTGTCCTACTTGGTGACCTGAAATCCTTGAACTAACTCCACTCATTATCTTTTCTATGAAGTGCAAAACAAGTGAGTGGGGTGTATGTGAGTAGAGGGTGGAGGAAAAGCCTTCCATCTATTCCTTACTAAGTATATTAAAACCATTCAGAAGTTGTTGAGAAGATGATGCAAATGAATTGCCTTGGTTCAAAATGTAGAAGTGGTATGAATCTGAATGGATCGCTGGAGCCTGGACTATGAACTTAGATACCTCTATTTCTTTGATTCCGAGCAAGCGAATTACGGTTGTGTTGATAAATTGTGTTTCTTTTGTGATGACTGTAAAGCAAAGAGGATGAGAAGAAGGCAAGGGGTAATTATACATCTTTCTTTTAATGTATCTTCTGGACCTCCTCGTTGCCACAAGATGAGGAATACTGATTTAAATTTTAAATGTTTGTTTATGCTCCTCTGTTTCTTCAGCTACTAAATCTACATATTCATATTAAGCACCCAGGCATATGCCTAGGTGCTTTAAGGGATTGGCCCTGGGGTTACATATAGCCCAGGTTCGCTAACAATCGGCTTAATCTACGGTGCAGTTATTTTGAAGCATATATTTTCTTTTTCAAAGTGCCCTCAGCTATTGGTTGTGTTGGAAAAGGTCAATCCCTCTTAATCCTTCTTGAGCACTTCTCGCCCAAGGGAATTTGATTATGCTTAGTCCCACCAAATACTTCAATAAAACAAATCTCTTAAGCTTTGATTGAGGTAAGTCAATATATGAAGTTTGGTTGAAATAGTAATGCATAATTGTCAATTATAATTTTATCACGGTTGATGATATAAAACAAGCATCAGAATCAAATCATGTTCTGAACCAACAGCATCAGGTCCTTTGGTCCAGATCGACACTCAAAGAAGTTCTTAGTAAGTGTAATTATTTCATCTTTTCATTGTTTCGGAAAAAAGATATTACATCTGTTCACATTCTTTTTAATAATGATATTTTCTTTGAATTACGTACCTCATGACAACAAAAATGTCTACTGCTCACCTTTACCCAATTGAAAATTAAAACCCTCAATTGAAATACCTAATCCAAGAGGATTCTAACTTGAGTACAGGCTGTGACCAACACAAAAATAAATATAGAACCGTAATACGGTGGGGACCGACGTTTATTGTTGACGTTTTTTTTTTCCTGCAATTACTGTAAATTTTTATCAAAATTATATTTCTGTTTGCTTTTGGTTTAATTGATTTTCTTTTTTTGTTGGAGATTTACTCGTAGTTGGACGAACTAATCTTAGTTTCGAGTAATTTCGCCTGCAATTTCTGTTAAAAAACTTCTTCATCTCTCAGTCTCTTTTAAGCATTTAATGTTCTTCATATAAGAAGATTCATTAACGTATTCTCCATTGCTAAAACAATTAAAATGAAACTTAATTTGGAACAATCCAACTACAAAAATTGAAGGCCATACAAACCAGATGTGTTATTCATCACCTATCTCATGAACCCAACGACAAAGTAAGTGTTTTGGGGTCAATTTTTTTCTTTACCCTTTGATAGCAAATAAGAATTTCATTGGAAATTGTTAGACTTGTCCAAACAAAATAAAATTATAGGATAATAAGAGTTCCCTGGTTTTGTATCCATGAAGATGGAACTTTATTCAAATAGAAGTTCTTTGCTTTTGTTAATTGGGAAAAATTAAGAAATAATGGATTTTTTGTTTTAAAATATTGTGAAATTGAAACCCCCAAATCTCTCTAGCAATTCTTCTTATGTTTTCTTTTGGCGGTCTGATTAGAGTGAGAGAAAGGGGGAGACTGGAGAGAGAAGAGAAAAAATAAAAACAAGGAGACGAAATTCAAAAATGGAAAAAAGGTCGGACAGACAAAAAAGCAAAAAAAAATTTCGGGGACAGACACGAGTTTCAGTCCCACTCGACTCTTAATGGACCTCCTAACGTCGGTCGATCATCAAGACCAGAAAAGACTTCAAGATAAAAAGGGCAGAGATGACAAAATACTACTCAGATTTCGTATACGTAAGGATTGATTACATACCATGGGGAAGCTCCAAGAGTGTTGTTAGGTTCCTCCAAATGATGCAGATATTACATATATTTGGTTCATTTGCCTTTCTTGTTCGTTTTGTTTCCTTTGAGAGATCAATAGAACATTCATTCCTCGACCAATCTGAGGAATCAACTACATCTAGCAGATGTTGCAATTACTCCCTAATTATCCCAAAAGTTTCTTAGCTGTGACATATGAAGAAGAAGTTCATCCCTGCCTAGGCCAGTGACACTACTGGTCATGATCCATGGTGGAGGTTCCCGGTAGTTCTTCCTTATTAGCTCTTGAAAATCTTTGATATTCTCGTCCGGTCGCTTGCCTTTACTTGCCTTTGACTTGTCACACTTGGTGAATACAAAAGTCATTGGTATCTGAAATGTTAAGACAGAAAACCATGAGAGAGAAAGTTGTACCCAATAATGGAGGTAGGACTGGAACTGTATAAATTATTACGAAACAAAATCTAGGTTCCACTCCAACATTAGCAACCAAGGGCAAAAAATATATAGATGAGATAGTGAAGTAGAATACATTGTTTCGGCCAAGCCAATTTGCACAGTCAAGATCGATCTTTCGAGGAGGAATACTTGCATCAACTAATAGTAAGACGGAAACCAGAGTTTCTCTATTTAGAAAGTAGCCTTTGGTGAATGAAGACCAATCCATTCGTGCAGCCTCGGGGGCATTTGCAAACCTACAAGAATAGAACACCTTGTTAATGATAGCATAAGATGTGCTTTCCAAGCTCACAACTGAATCTCTTATGATAAAGATCAAACTGTCCGTATGTACATATTTCGCAATATTCTAAAATTGCTTTATTATCGATTGGCGTATTGTAGCATGCCGCATCAATCGAGTCATCTAATTTAAAAGGAATCCTATAATCGACCGACTTTAGAGGGCCTATTTAGCGTCGGGTGGGCGTGAAAAGCATGTCCGGCTGTCCCCTTTGAGTAAAAAACCCTCCCTCTCAAAACTGTTCTTCTCCCATCCTCCTCTCTCTCTCTCACACACACACACACACACACACCTAAAAGCGGTCCTTAAGGTGGTCTTATATTTTAACATACAGAGAATGGCTGAAAGAGCATTACATAACACATCCATTACAAGATTCCAAAGTATGCAGAATGTCTGACACTTTTTAAAGCTTGCAGAAAGTAACAGTTAATTTTAGTAATTGGATGAAAGCCTGATAGCAAAAACAGACCATTTAAGCAAGATACATCAGAACTTTTCCACGATCTTCTTATTGTGATTTCGGGCTATTAAAATCAGTGTATGGTGATTTGAGCTACAAGAAATTCAAATTAGTGTAATTTGTAAATAATACAAAGGAATATCACGATCTCAAAGGGCTATAGCGGCACTTGACGAGCCTTTGATTACTAATGAGCTTATTGCACTACAACAAGTGAAAGATGGACTTCACTAAAGCATTTGACAATGTCAAATGATCATTTCTTCATCATGTAAAGCTTAAAACTGGGCTTAGCTTACTGGAAGCGATGGATAACAATTTCCTCTCAAGGATTAAGTTCTCTATTCCTTTAGAAGGGTGGCTAAAAGGAATTTTCCAGAGCTATATGCACAGTGAGACAAGAGGACCTCCTCTCCCTGATCTCTTTGACATGGTGATGGAAGTTCTTGCCAACCCCATTAAATTAGCAAAAATTTAAGGTTATGTAAGTGACCTTGATGTGGGAGGTGGGACTTTCTCCATCCTGTCCTCCAATATCTTAATGATACACCAGTTTGTACTGAGCAAAAGTGAGATTGAGTCTTTATTTTGGAAGCCACTTTCATGTCAATTGAAGCCATGTCAGGGTTGAGCCTTAACTTCCATAAGTAAATGATGTGGGGAACTGGGAGGAGCTATGATATTTCATTATTCGCTTCTTTGTTGGGATGTATAATGGGAAGCCTTCCTTTGACTTATCTCGGACTCCTCCCTTTTGGTTCTTCGGTTCTTCCTATAAAAACAAAGGTGGGTTTAAGAGCCACTTGTGGAAAGGTCAAGTCTGAAATTGGCCAACTGGAGGCAGTATGCATTAAAAAGTGGAAGAACCATAAATTAAGATTTAGGAGCACAATGTCAATCTCCCATTCTACTACATGTCTCTTGCCACACTTTCATTAGTGCTGCAAACCAATTGGAGAAACTCTATAAAGACATTCTTTGGCTGCTCTACCAATGGGACAAGGAGATATGACACCCCCATGCACAAGGCTTCCACACCTTGACATTTGAGAGGGACTGGTATTCGAAAGATCAAACAAATGAATGAAGCCTTGCTTTGCAAGTGTCTATATGAATTTTGATCAATATGTTTAAGAAATATGGACTTATCAAAATGATGGCGCTCTGACTTGGAAAAACTTTGGTTGGGATGATGAGCGTCTTGGATGTTTGCAAAGCCTGGGAGGTCTAGCAACACTAAACCATATAACAATCCAAAATATACAACCTCACAATATTGTCCCTACTAAATAACCACTACAGTCCTCTAACAGTGTTGGGTTTTTTACACAAACAAACTTCAGTAGGTCACCCCATCCTGGTAATGTTCTACATTGAGCACAGTTAACTCGAGATTTTTCGGGAATCAAATGTGCTTCTGTTTGAAAAGGCTTCACCACCAGGGAGATATTAGACAAAAAGAGATACAATATCAATCCTTCTTCAATTTGGATCTTCAATGATTTTCGTCTACGCTAGACTGCTTTTAAACTCAATAAGATCTGACTTATTCTATCACAGTAGAGACCTTTAAAGTAAAAACCATGTCAATCTGGAATTACATTGGGGTTATCTGCGATTTTGTGAATGATCAATATTGATTACTATAGATTTTTCAGAATCTTAGGCAAAATGGTGGTGTGGAATACAGAGTTACTTAAGATGTAAGATCAACGAAGATGGGATAGAATTTGAAATAAATATTCCTTATTTAAAAATCATCCAATAGACTTGCAATTACTTGAAAACACCCTAAACAAGGTCGAGAACCACTGCCATAGAGCACTGCATTAACCAATGTTGAGGTTTATATAAGGAAAAAGAGTATTGAGCAAAATATAAACTCTAGAAGTTTTGAGGACTTTGGTTTTGTTTTGGTGGGTAGTCTCTCTAGGATTTACTATAAAAGATTATTCAATTCAGTCAAAACTCTATTGGCACTACCAAAATAAATTTTGATTGAACTTCCCCTCCATGTCATGACCTTGAAATGGGATTTAACCCAGGCTATCACTATATTCTAATCCCTTCATTGCCAACTAACTCATATATTCCATCAAAAGTTGTTTCAAAATCTTCTGTCTCTAATAAACACCACTCAAACAACAAGTGAGCACCCTAAACACGTCATAGTATATATCGAAGACAATGAGAATCTCCATAGAAGCTATGTAAATACTTTGCATCTAGGAGCCATGTAGGAATCTAAAGGCTGTTGAAAGTAAGCCAATAAGGTTTTATAAGCCACCTGAGAGGTGCTCTTTTATTTCTAATTTTTTGGTTCGACCATACATGAAGGTGCTCTCGCACTTCAATTTGTTCTGTTGCCTAAAACTTTAATTTGGGAAGGTACGTAAGCTGTTGCCTGTCCAGATAGGGCTTGGAAAGCAGGAAAGGTGAGTAAGGCCAAAAGAAACAATCTGCCCTTTGATCTTGGGACAGATCATCATCTCCAGTCTGGATGGCAAGTTATTACTGATTGAACCTCATGTAACATGTCCTTTGTAGATTATACAACTGGGGTAAACAACCTCAGAGTCCTGCCCACTTTATCAGATTTTAGTTTTACTCACATATGTTTCATATGGATGTTTGCACGATATGTTGGAGCTGCTTATTTTTTGTCCACACAAAAAATATCGCTACCAATCTATGATTTTAGTATCTTTCCTAAATCCTAACCCAACAACTGCTTCAAGACAGTTCATCGCTCAAGGCAATACAACATTCAAAGGGAGTGAACAAATTTATCGTGCATGTAAAAAGAATACAAATCACTCTATATCAATCAACACTCAATTAATCATAAATTCGCATAGTGTACTTACCCATAACCAGGCAAATCCACAATGTACCAACTTTTATTCACCAAGAAATGATTTATAAGTTGCGTTTTTCCTACACAATCAAATAACAAACATATTAAAAATTCAACCAAAAATAAAAGAATAAACAACAGGATTTAACATAACAAACCTGGTTTCTTCGATGTAAGAGCAACTTCTTTCTTTCGAACAAGCGAATTAATAAGCGAAGATTTCCCAACATTAGATCTACCAAGCATAGCAAATTCAGGTAAATCATCTTTAGGACAATCTTTAGCTTTACTACTACTCTTAATAAATTCCACTTGTTTTATCTGTGAATGACCTGCATATGGACCAAGCACTATATTCGAACCAGGAAGAATCATTTCTTCACTAATTTCTTCAATATCAATACCAGGTGGAATGAAAAGAGCAGGTTTAAACAACTTTGTTCCATCTGATGGGGAGGTTTGTTTACTTGTTCCTGTCTTTGAAGCAGAAACATTTAGATAAGTAGAAACTGTTTGATGAAATGTCTGTGAGAAACATTTGTGAAAAGAGTTAATAAATGGAAACGCAATAGAACATGTTGAACATGAAGAAGAAGAAAAGAATAATGAAGCAGTGTTGAGACTTATGTGACGAGTTCGCATAAGCATTCTTGTTATTTTTTAGTTTTGCTATCTTCTTCTTCTTTGCATTGTGGTTTTATATATGTGGATTATTTGTGTGTAACTTAATTAAGTTACAATGTTTACTACCTTAACATTTACTCAATAAAAAAATAATATTTTAATACAGACTTTTTCTTTCTGCAAAGGCTTTTCTCTGTCGTCTCTTTTTTCTTTCTTTCTCTCTCCAATCTATTCTTCTCTGTTCTCTTCTCTTTGAAATCGAAATCGAAATCTCGTAAAATGTCGTCTTGGTTTACAAATCTCGCTAATTCTCTTACAAATGACGATGAAGATGATGAAGAACACGAAGAAATCAAGAAGAAGAATAACGAAATTCATCATAGAAAAGAAAAAGAAGAAGAAGAATCAATTAATCGAGATAAAGAAGAAGAAGAAAACGACCAAATCATTGAAGGTAGAGGAGTTAAAGAAGATCTTTCAGAACTTACAAAAACCTTAACTCGTCAACTATGGGGAGTTGCTTCGTTCCTTGCTCCTCCACCCCAATCTCAATCTCAATCTACTTCATTTTCAGATCATTCTCAACCTATTCCATCACCACCGCCACTACCACCACCGCCTCCACGTTCACATTCGATTTCAGATTGGAATCGTTGGGATTCAACAGATAATTTATCTATTACTGCTGATATTTCAGATCATGAAATTTCTGATCAAGATAGAATTACTGGAATTAGGAATGATTTTAAAGAAATTGGAGGAAGATTTAAGAGTGAGATATCTAAATTATCTAATCATAAAGCTGTTAATGAACTTTCGAAAATTGCATCGAATTTTCTTCCATTTGGTTCTGAAGAAGATTTGATTGGTAATGCTGTTGGTGTTACTAAGGAGGTTTTGGCTTTTGCAAGGAATATTGCTATGCATCCTGAAACTTGGTTGGATTTTCCTCTTGCTGACGATGAAGATTCTGATGGTATGTTTTTACTATTACTTCCGTATTACAAATTGAATTTGATTGATTATACGGGAAAGATCATGTTACAATGTGTGAAATTTAAGTAATGTTTATAGACAATTTACAGCTTTACATGTGACAATTAGTGTTTTTCAAATAGAACAATCAACATTGTAGAAACCATAATTGAGAAATGTTTTATGGGGCATCCCTACTACTGCAATAAAAATTTAGTCAATGAGAAAATATAAGCTAATAAATTAGCATACCTTTTGTGATTGCATGCTCTGCCACAATGGAGAAATAGAAAGTGAGCAGGAAGTATTTTGAACCAAGAATAAAGACGAAGGAGATAGATACTGCCACAATGGAGGCAGCTTTTCTTTTCCTTATTTTTGGAGGGGGGCACAGCCATGTCGAATTATTTGATATTATAAATACTACATCATAATTGTAGATGATATATTATTTTGGTCAATCTTAGTTTTCACTTGAACAAGCAATACTGATTCAAGGGGTGTTGACTCCCTCAACACTAGGAGTTCAGAAAAGCATTTTTCATTATGAGGATGAACTGAAACCGGCTTACCTAAACTCATGGTTGACTTGAACAATTCATTGTTGTGCATCTTGGTGTTTGTTAAATACTTTGCATTGAAGCAACTGGAAAACTTATTACATGGAAAAGTTTAGATAAGGGCTCGTCATTTGGAATCGTGTGCTTTGATAATATACGAAAACCAGGCAGTAGTAGGGGACATGCCATAATCTTTTTTTCTTGAAGAAAATCATTGAAGTAATTCTCTAAAAGTAGTTAGATGGATGTGAGAGTGTACGCATCACCAAGAGGAAAGCAAAATGACAGAAAAGGCTGAGCAAACAGTGCAAGGGAGAGAAAATTTATGCTCTATGACTGCTATCTTCTTGGCAGTGTTGATTGCTTTCTTACTATTAGCAACCTGTCACGAAGTAAGAAAAAAGATCTGATTGTAAGATTTTGCTCATCCTATGTATATTCTCCTTTTAACTTCATGAGTTTTGTACAAAATTCTTTGTAAAGTTTTGGTCTGCTTGAAATTTTCCTTCTTCCCAAATCTCAAGTTCAATCTCAAGTTCATTGTTCTAATCAACCACGGGTTACAACTAAGGCTCTGCTTGGTATACGAAAAACTAAGGGCGAATTAGACTTACCCCCCAAAAAGTTTGCTTATGGAAAACTAATGCGTATGCATTAGTATGCAGATGCATATCTTTGCAGGGCATTACTTTTACGTTGCTTGGTAGTAATATTAAGGACTTTACAATTTCTCGATTTGCCGTACAAACAAAACTAAAGATAACCCAATAAAAAAGGGTTGAAACAGGTTAACAGATTGTTTTGCATTTGAATTACGTTTTCAACTTTAAAATGGTGATTTCGAGGTATTAAATTTGGGGAATCGATTTCGAATTATCTTATGGTTTTCAAAATGTAATCCAAAAGAAAAAAGAAAAAGAATTATGAGATTTACTTATTTAACGAACGGATTTGTGAAAAAGCTTTAACCTAATTATATAGAAGATATAATTCGACACATGATAGTAGAGAAACAACAAAATCAACAGATCCTCACAGTGAAAGAAGAAGAGACACTGATGAGGAGGGATAAAAGTAGAGAATGTGTCGCGAGAGATTCTGAAAGAATTCCTCAAAGAAGATGATATTATAATTTATTAGGAAACGACAACATTAACCCTCTCTCTATTAAAGGAAATTCGTGTTTGGAAAAGTAATTCAGTGGATTTGGTCCTGAATTAGAACACGGAACTTAAAGGAAGAAATTGGACGGTTTGGGAAACTAAGTCCTCCCAACAATTTCAGCTAGTGCTACCAAGCACACAACATAAGTGGGACCGATGAAAACTAATGCAAAAGCATTCTGCATTCAAACTCAGGATACCAAGTGGAGCCTAAATGTTTTTGTTGAGCTAGTGTTACTAAAAAATCGGTATTAATGTGTATTAGAATTTCTTTTAGTATCCTTATTTTTGTTTTTTTTTTCTAAGTAGAGCAACTTAAAACTAGAACCAAAAGCTTTTGTGTTATAGACATATAATAGCATGAGCAGGAGGTAATGAAAAGCTGCCTCGTAGGGAAGAGGGTGATGATAAAATTGAAGTAAAATGAAAAAATATCAACAACAGTCTTTTGTAAGTGGCAGCTTCACATTGGCTCATGGTATACTCTGTGTAACATGTTGTTAGGCTAGAACAATTTAAAAAGTAAAATAATGATCTGTTGTTTACTAAAACCAGCGTGTAACACTAGCCAATGAGAAACTGAGCCAGTTGGAAGCTGTCATGCAGGGAAGAACAAGTTGAAGTTGTGATTGACAAGAGCATTACTTTATAAGTTGCAACATCTCATTGCTTCATCAACATATGCTACTCTAGAACAACATAAAAAAGGAAATTTATATTGTTAAAACTTAAAAGATCTTGTTACACTAGTGTGTAGCACGAGTTGATGATAACTGATAAGTTGGTTCGTAAGAAAGTGAGTGATGGAACAAGTTAAAGTGGGCTTAATTCAACTGATGTGATTCTAGTATTTTACCTAGCAGAATAAATAAAACACTTTTATAATAAAATTAATTAGCTTGGACACAAGAACCCAAAAATCACAACTTTATCCTTTAAAACTTTTCGATATTTTTAAATACTCTAAAACTGATTTTTGCTATCTTAGTGTTAAGAAATGGAATTACTTGCTAAGCATATATTCCATTCTAATAAGGCAACTTAAAAGACAATAAAACAGAGACCAAATGATGGTACAGTGAAGCTGAGAAAGATATGGGAAATAAAGGAAGTGGCTCATGTTGGTTTGTTTGAAAATGTCATGTACCTTTCACTATCATAATTTTCCGTTCTTCTGTTTACCTGGTCATTCGGTTGCTGCCAGTTAATTGAAAGTGTGTTGCACATCTTAGTGTTAAAAGGGAATTATTTTTATTCGTAATAGAATTCAGCTCATTGTAGGGAGGATGTGTAGACAGATTATAGATCATTGTGCCTCCTTCCGAGATTGTATGCCAATCCCGACTTAAAATTCTGGCCGGTTTGGGAGCTCATGTGCAGTGATGTTGGTGTGGTTGCTTGAAATCTTTCAGCAGTTATGAGAATCTCCATATACAGATGTGGTCTATTTTCAAAAAAGGGATGTTCTCTGCCGGATCATTATCAGTTGGGGTTCCGAGGTTCCAACCTAATTTTTATATTTATGGTGTGTTGCTCAACAATACTCTTAGAAGATAAACTCATAAGGACAAAGTATAAGAGTTGGCTTGTTAGTTTTTATTCCTTATGCTTCAGATGGTGCTTCCGCGAGTCTACCTCCATCAATTATCTGTTCACTTGGCAGGTATGCAGTTCTGTTTACTCGTCAGAGTTGGAGTGAAACTGTCTTAGTCCGGTGAAGGAGGGTTGCCAACCTCTTTGTTGGTGGCCTGGGGGTTCACCTACCTTGAGCTTGATTCCTTTTGCTGTTATGTGGGGCATATGGATTGAAAAAAGTTGGAGACATTTCATAGAGGAGCTAAAATCTTTGGAGGAAACTTTCTCAGCTTAAAGGAATGGCAGACGGTTTCTAGCTTGGATTATATTGGAAAGAGAGCGATCTTCTTGCTCTGATTTTATTCTTGATAACCTGAAACCAGGAAAGAATCAAGCACCCTTCTTGCTCGCTGGTTAGAGAGCAGCCAATGGTGTCGATTTAGCTTGAGAGATACCTTTTTGGGCACTTTGAGCTTCGAATGCTGCGCGTACGCACAACAGACATGCAATGGGTGACTAAGGATTGTCCCTGTTACCGTGTTTGGTTCCGTTCTTTAGGTTTGAGGTGATAGTGCAAAGGACAGGAGAGGCCTCTTCTGTATTTTGAGAGATTGCAGTTGATACAGATTCTTCCCTCTGTTAGAATGTTAATCTTGTAGATACTGTGCTAGATCGGATCAAACGAGTGTCTGTCTTAATCACCGAAGTGAACCTATGCTATTCACACCACAATCTAAAACCATGTTCCTGTAGGCGTTGCTAAGGCTCCACAATTGGCGTTTGACTAGATGAGTCTGGCATTGTTGAGACTTCAGACCTACTTATAAACATTTCTGCTTCACTCTTTCTTTGATTTTTCCTCTAATCCTTCTGTGAATGATATCCCTCTTTTCGTGCTGTAGTAAATTCTCGTCATCAAGTGAAGAGGTTGAAGAATCTTTTCTGTGTGACAAGTTTGTTTTATACTACTTCGAACTCAATAAACCTCTTTAATCACTTTTTCTTCAGTTATCATTTGGTTCTAGGAAGTTGTTTCTATACTGCATGATTCTGAAAGCATATCAATAGATACATATAATATTATAATGCTTTTTAAGAAGAAAGAAAAAAAGGAGAGAAGAGAAGAGGGGGGAGGGGGTCAGCAGGGCATGCGCCAGCGCCTTACTGCATTACTTGTCACAGTCGTCACACATTTCTGTTCTAACAGTTTATTTTTCTTATGCGACTGCTTGTTTTAATAATACAATGAACTCTCTCTAATATCCATAATTATTGAAGAGAGCTTGGTATTATTTTGTACATTATTCATCATCCTTCATCTAGATTATTTCGACTTTAATTGGTCTTTTGAATAATTATGTACCGACAAATCGACAATTTGCACACTTAATGTGAGATTTCCTGTTTTATCTCAGGAAAACAAAATCGAAGAATATAATAGGTGGTGTCTAAGCCATTCCATCTTTTTTACGAGTTTTGAATGCTAGACCTGGGGGTTATATAACTCTGTCAAGTTGCATCTTGTCTGTTTATTTCTTCTATAAAATTCTTCAATTTTTGTTTTTCAGATTTTGATATGTCGGATGCCCAACAAGAACATGCCTTGGCTGTTGAACGTCTTGCACCAAGATTAGCAGCTCTTCGTATTGAGCTCTGCCCAGGCTATATGAGCGAGGGGTGCTTTTGGAAGATCTATTTTGTCCTCTTACATCCTAGGCTCAACAAACATGATGCTGAACTTCTATCAACCCCACAGGTAACCTAATTAAACATGACTTTATCTTTCAATTTTTTTTATTTCCAGAAACTTCCTTTTAAGATGTTTTTCCATCAGATCCTTCACAATTACGAATTAAATTTGTTAAGCGCATTAAGAATGATGGGAAATGGTTAGTGCTTTTTTATTATCTGGAGATTCGTAGTTTGATCACAAAAAATTGGACTTTATCTTTCAATTTTTTTTTATTTCCAGAAACTTCCTTTTAAGATGCTTTTTCATCAGCCTTCACAATTACGAATTAAATTTGTTAAGTGCATTAAGAATGGTGGGAAATGGTTATTGCTTTTTTATTATCTGGAGATTCGTAGATTGATCACAAAAAATTGGCTCGTGATGTTAAATTTGGTGATATCTAATAAAGACACATATTTCTTGATATCTGATTAACAAAGAAAACCTTACTGATGTAGAGCCTTGTAAATCCTGACACCGCCAGTTATATTTTAACTTGCATTCAGGAATTTACTGCTATAATGGTGAATTGTGGGAAATGATAATTGTCACTAATCTGTCTATCCAGAAATGCTGTCAATTCAGGGGAGATCAAACAAATTGTTGTGTGGCATCTCTCTGCCACATTAACTTAGACGACTTGCTATATTTTTAAGTTTGCGTAAGCACATTGGAGATAGTGTTTTGAACCCTTAATGCAAACAAGAGTGCCCTTTCTAAGGAGTTGCTCTAAATAGCTTCCCTACATTAATTTATTTTCATTTGAGAAAAGAAAGCATTAGAGCATCCCTAATGGTTTTTTTAATTTGGTGGTCCACGTATGCTATTTGGTACCTCACTTGGTATCTCATTTGATGTTAAAAATTTTCATCTCTAATGGTTTTTTGTGATTTGTCAAACTGGGCAGGCAATACAGAACCGCTTCAGTTATAAACAGTGTTTTTTTTTTTCTAAGCAGACAATAGAAACCAGCTTATCTTTAAGCGGTTCTAGGAGACCTGCTCACTTGAATAATATATTATATTTATTTATTTACAAATAAGATTTCCTGGTGGTCAAATTGGTCTAGTCTGGGCTATTTCTATCTGACTTTTGGTGTTCGAACCTCAGCATGTGTATTTTACAGCTAAAAATTATTTTTATATACTCTTAATAACAAAAACCCTTAAAAAAGGGGTTTATGGTTGTGAATGGTTTCAATCCTGGGTACTCACATTAATACTACACTCAACACCAGTTGAGCTAAGTTCGTTTTGTGAAAGAATCACGTTAGTTTATATTTGAGCGGTTCCTCTTTGTCCGCCTAGATCTGAGCAGGTCTCTTTTGCCCGCTCAACTGTAGTATCAAATTTGATAGAAACACCAAATTTTCATCAAAATTGGTACCAACTCAAATTTGATGGCCCATTAGAGATGAATTTTTTCGTTTTTTCACCAAATTTAAGTTTGATACCATGTTTGATGGTCCATTAGGGATGCCCTAAGAACTGTTCTTATCAAAATATGGTTTCATGTTCCTTCATGAACAATACTAAAAAAAAAATGTCGGTTCTGGAAACATGTTTATGCAGACCATCTTATTCCGGGAGATATTTTGATTCATGGCTGGCATTTGCCTTGTTTATAAAATATGGTGTATACTATAGTTAGCACAGACTGCTTTCTCCGTGCTGTTTGAATTCCAGTTGTCGTAAACTACTGCTAATGTTTCACAGACTGCTTTCTCCATGCAGATTGTGGAAGCCAGAGCTATGTTGACGCAGGATTTGCAAAACCGGACAAAGACACAAGAAACTTCATTCCCAAGAGATTCTCCCAGATCACAACAGGAAGATCATTACACTTCATTAACTTATGTTCCGAGTGAAAACACACCATTAAAGACGTTTGTCTGTGATACCTCCAGGCCAACAGATGTCGAAACGGAGAAGCATCCCATTGTAAGTACTGAAATGCAAATGATCGATAAGTCTGTTGTTGATGAAGAGCCAGTAGCTCAAAAGAACAAGGATATACTAGTCAGTTCTTCGTCCAAATTCTTGGATCAGAAGTATGAAGAAGACGGGGATGATTGGTTGGAGGATGAAGGTTCAGAAATTATGGGCACTTTCACCGGGACCAACGTTCCTCTGGGAGATGATGAGGATGTATCCTTTAGTGATCTTGAAGATGATGATGACAAAAGTGTCCCTACAAGTCTAAAAGCAGTCGCACACAGTTCCAACCCGTCTTCAGACAAAGAATCTCGAGATTGGGTCCAACTAAACAAAAGTTCCACAGATACTAAGGGCGATCTCTCTGAACGTCCGATCTCTGAACCTTCCCGTGCCAATGACCATGATAATAAGGACACAAATGATTGGCTCAATGTGGACGACATAGATGTTATCTAGAAACTGTGTAGAGCCACATGTTGTGATCTATCTATCTATGTTATGTGATGCATCATGATGATTCGATGTTCTGATCTGTTGTATTCAGCATTTTGCGTGTGACCAATTGGTTTGTGCAGATAGATAAAAACCCCTGTATGCTATTACTGGAATTTTAGCTTCAAAAAAAAAAAAAATGTCTTCTATTGTCTGGTGCTTCAACATTTAGCTTGTAGAATCCAGCAGAATATATTTATTATTGAACTCAAGGAATTGTTATTGTAAGATACGTGCATATGAATTAGTATAAATTGCTCGACCTATTTGCCTATTTGGAGCCTTCAAAGAACAGACAGACCCTTCACACATTCAAACTAGAAACCCTAGGAACCAGCATAGTAAATAAGAAACATAAATCTTAAAGGAATTCGAGCTTAAGAGAGGTTGCTAAATGAGAGATTAAGGTGAAGGATGTCTTTACGAATTGTACAGTTATGTACATTAACCACACTATATAGACAACATAACTACAGTCGTTGTGTATTTATATAGTTGGAACAGGTGACATACTACAGACTACTATTTACAGATGAAACCTTCAGGTTGCAATACAGGTGCTGCTTTTCTCCTTAGGTGATGCTTTTTTCAAAGCTGGCATCAATGACATCCTCATGTGAATTTCTTCTTAGGATCTTATTGGGCCAAAGTTGCTTGAAAGGCGTTCAAGCTGAGCCCACAGAATGCTGCCCAATGTGGAGGATCTTGCTGTCCTTTCCTCAATACTGCGAGCACTGCTGGATGAGTAGTGTAGAGTGTCCCAAGCAGAAGATTTGTTGACCTTCAAGATGGTTTCACCAATCTCATTTCTCACTAACTCCACCATCCTTAAGTCCACAGCATGACCAGATGAATCTGTCACATAGAATGATCCAATTGCCTGATCACCACGTGTGCCTAGGTCTGCTCTTGACAATGACATACCATGTTCTCGGAACACCCTAGTGATATCTGAAAGCAATCCTATCCTGTTCCGAGTGCATAAGTCCAACCTTAAACCCTGCAGCAGCATACTGTGGCAATTAATAATCCCGCTCACACTATGCATTACATTTTGATCGAAGTAAGTTAAAAGACTTACATGGGAAACTCTTCGCTCAATAGAAGCTACCAAGCACTTGATAACTCTTTCTTTCTCACCTTCCGTGTTCAAAATGCATCCATCCATGTGACGTATGAAGTATTCCTGATTTAAAATTAAGCATTCAATAAAAGTGGATGTGTACAGACTACACATCAGAATAGTTTGATATTGATTTTCTTGTTAATTTCTTTAAGAAGAGATTACTTTAAAGTTCTTAAAGCATGTTTGGACATTGTTACCTGGACAGCGAGGGAGCCTTGGGAGCTGATAGCAGCATGAGAGACCACATATTTCATGTCAGTTAATGTACAAACAGTGTCGAAAAGAAGCTTTGGACGGTCCCTGCTTGTCACGTTCACCACCGTATATTCTTTCTCATTACAGATCTCTATCGATACTTGGGCTCCACGCCAATTGCTACAACTGCTAGAACCTTTCCTCTGATCATCAGCTTCACCATCACCACAAAAACACAAGTCATAATCCCTGTCAGCATACATCAGTTGGTGTAGTCTCCGTTCCGTGTGGATCCTTCCCACTTCTGGAGCACTCAAACGTACCCCTCTCCTCTCACCCATAAAGTGGTGGGCTCCAACCACACTTTCGAGTTGCTCTTCTGCATGTGCAAGTCTATGTAGGTCTGTGACAGGTCCTCCTCTTGAATCGTCCTCAAAATGCATTATACATGCAGCACGACTGTTATGCGTCCATGCAGCTACAGATACCACATGGAAGCCGAGTTCCACTAGCACAGCAGAGACCTCCGAGAGGAGGCCAGGCCGATCTGTGACTGTCATCTCCATGGCATTGAACTGATCGATTGGTACATGGATTGGGCCCACAACATCTCCCAAGTGTGTTTGCATCTCCTTAGCTTTGGCTTTTGCTTTGGCCTCTTTCTTTCCAGCACACAGTGCCTGTAGTAAAAAAAAAAATATCAAATAAGGGAACAGAGTGCCACACTATGGGAGTATTGTAAAGGTGTACAAGTGGTTGGTTTACCTGTTCAATGTAATGGATGAGGTGCTCATCAGTTATTTTGTTTCCATGTTGGTCTGTTACGTGGAAAACTGCACACCAAGGTAAGAAGAAAGAAACAAAATAAGGCCCACAAACCATGACAGAAAACACCTCATACATCAGTCATGTTAGTTCTAAAGTAAACAAAAGTTGTTTGAAAGTGATGGCTTTTAAAAATCTTGTTGATGTTGTGGTGTGTGACTCAGGTTAAGTGACATGTGAGTAGGTTTAAAAGGCTAAACAAAAAAGGGTTGGCTGCCCTTGAGACTTGTTTGTATACAAAGTTCTAGGAGTACATTTTAGCTTTCCGGTTGATGTGATAGGATTTCAACCCAGGTGAAAGAAAATTCTCGTGGTTGCGAGCCAACGCCCTTCAAAAGCATCTCCATGCAATTTGTTTGTTTGGAGATGCTTACAAGAACAGTTAGCTCTAAAGTGCTAAGAACCTTTTCTTCAAAAATAATAAGATCATTCGAATGTAAACTCGAATGTTTTGACTACAAACATGAGATTATTCAGTGACAAACTACGACAGGACAAACTTTTGCCAAGGACATTAAAAAGATTTACTATAAGAAAAGGCCAGCTCTTGTTAGAATAACTAGGCTTTAATGGAAGAGTCTTTAGCACCTTTGAATACACTATTTTCTTGTTTAATAATCCTTAAATTAAAACTACATGTTGACACCCTATAAAGAGGGAGGAAGTAAAAGTTACACTTTTATGTACGTTTTATATTCTGTTAAACGGAATGATAGAAAGACTTACCATCCATGAACCATCCACCATCAGAAGAGATATATGACTTGGAGATGATTAGGTTGAGATCAGTTAGAACTTGAACCATCTCTAGCAGAATCCCATCCTTATTGGCACTATCAATCTACACAGTTAACATCATTTTGCATTAATAGCAGTACACCAAAAATTGCTTTAAGTTACAAAAGTCTTTTGAAGGAAACCCATTATCATAATACAATGAAGTGGAATGCGGAAATGATGCGAGAGACAGGAACATGACGCGACATTTTCTATTACTAACTATAGACAATATGGAGCATTCTCTGTATAGACAATTCTCTCTATGTTGTGTCATGAATGTCTTGAACGTGTAGGCGCCCTATTGTAAGTGTTATATGGGGTGGCAATTGGTGCCAATGAGATAGAGTGCAGGGACCTATTATGAGGACCATCGATGAATGAAAACACCTCATTAGATGGACTAATCAATGCATTAAACAAGTGGAATCCCAGCATGAAGGACAATGCAAAAAGGATTAGCAGGGCTAATTTGCAGCTCTGGTGACAAACATTTGAAGGTCGATCATGTTTGTCAATAGGACCCATAACTCAGTTTCGTAACTAGATCAGACAATTTACTTATGTATCGTTTATAGCTAGAACTATTTTTTGATTTCTTAGTAAGTGTTTGATACTATAGTCTATTAGATTTTAAAAAGCTGTATAATAAAAGTTTATTTCAAAGAAGTGAATATACCTTCACACGGCTGCAATCTTTATCTGTCTCATTGTCAATAATAATTCTGCAAACATTAACAAACAATATATAGTTAAGAAAAGAAGGCCAACAAGTCAGAATACAATAACCAAAATTAAGATCATAAGATTTGAAGAAAATACCTAGGAGGATTGATTCGTTCAATGAGAGATTCAATCTCGGTATCAAAATAAGGTTTGTAGCCGCTGTACATCATTTTCTGCTGCCACAATTTTAATTTCTTTAGCTTAACAACTTAAATTTTGATCAATTCTCAATTTACTAATATTTGTTTCATAATTATACAATGGTAATTTCTATTCGAATTACAGACCAACATCATCATCATCATCAATTTTTATTTAAGAAAAAGAAATCAAAAGAAGAAAATTACTAGTACTTAACACCCAAGTTTTAAGTTTCCAGCAGTAATTTCATTCTAAAAGGAAACTATACATAGAAGATAGAACACAAGTCAACAAGAGTTCCACTAAGACTTGTATTTGTATGCCACGTGGATACTTTTTTATTATCTATGGCCCACTTTTTCATGTTTCTATTCACATTTCACACCGACCCTCGTACAGATATTTCTAGTCCAAATCAAAGTTTTAATAAAAATCTTTTCAATTTTTTTTTATTTTTTTTTTTGTGAAGATTTGTAATTTCTTGAAAATTCAAAACTATATAATTCCAAACTATGAACATAAGAAATCACATTGTGTGCTTTGGGTTTTTCTTTCTTGCTGACTTTGTAGCTTGAAGAGTAGAAAATGTTGTAGAACTCAATACATATTTCTCTGTAATGATAAAACTAGGTAATACATGAGATAATATAAGTGTTATATATATATATATATATATATATATATAAACTAAACCAACTAAAATGAAGTTTTTTTTTTTCTGGATTAATTATAAGAAAAAAGAAAAAAAAACACTGATGAACAAAGCAGACCATTTCCATGTTACCATTTACCAATACCAACTGATGGAACTAGCTAGTAAATTTGATTCACTTGTATACAACTCATAAGAACATCTAAAACGAAAAATACTTGTTAAAAAGATGGAAATAATAATAAAACATACCTGTTTTTTTTTTTTGTTGTTGTTGAAGAAACTCACATAACTAAGCTTCTAAAGATAAGTTTTTCTTGTTCAAGAAGAAGAAATCTAAGGTTTCTTATCATGTTTTTACCAAACAGATAAGAAGAAGAAGAAGTAGAGAGAAATAGAAGAAATAATAAAAATAGAAACAGAGAGAGTTTACAGAGAAGAAAGAAGAAAGAAAGAAAAGAAAAGCGAAAAGGATGCCGAGTCAATAACAGAATTCCGATTTACTCGGTTAAACAAAGTGGACTGACTCACTTATTGACTCAGCCTTTTCTTTTTCTTGCTAATAGACCAACTTTCTGCCACGTCAGTCTTTTTATTCCACGTGGCAATGTACGGTTGTTGTATTCTTGTCCGAATGCGGCGGATCGCGCTACTTGGCTTTGTTTCCGGTTTCTTCTCCGTCTCCACGTGGGTTTTCAGATTCTTTTTCTTTCTTTTGAGTTTTGATTAGTAGTGGGACACAGTTGTCTTTGTTAGTAAAGTTGTTGGAGTTTTTGGTCTTTTTATTAACTTCTTAAAGATTGTGTCAGTAAACAGGTTGGCAAACTTGTATGCTGTGGCAGAAACAAAAACAACATTTCGTGTATGTGTATGGGCTTTTGTGTGAGGTTTGTGTTTAGCCCATTGTTAGAAAGTATTTTGATTTGTTCTAGCAAATATGTAGAGTAAATGAGAAAAAAAGGGGGAAGTCATATTGCCACCCCTGTTATTTACAAAAAGCTATCTTGAATTTTAAGTATGTCCCACCCAAATTGATATTTGACTGTAGGCACCCAAGTTTATAAGAGCCATCCGAATAATTCAGTTTTTATTCTTCATCTTTTCCAATACTTTCTATTAATTCATAGTGTAATTAACTAATTATTTGTATTTTTTTGATATTTTTTAGTCTAATCATGTTTTGACTGTGATTATGAATTTATGATTGTTTGTGTTATAATAATTCTTTCACTTCCAGTACTCAACTGAATCAATTTCACGAGCATTTAAAGGTTCAAATATATAAAGTCGAAGCTATAAAACAAAAATCTTATGGAGTCACAATATATGATAAAGTTCAATAGTGAGGTTTCCAAATTAATAGAATTATAAGAAGATGAGTTGAGTTTAGGAATGAAGACTTGAAAGAGAGTAAGAAGAAGACTTGAAGAGATAATCAAATAAGTAAAACATAAAACATAAAACATGGGTGACTCTTATCAATTTTGTGTACATAATATTTGGATGGGTGTACATAAGATTCGGGATAGCTCTTAGTAAAGAGCGGGGTGGTAGTATGATTTCCCGAGAAAAAATTTGTGTTTATTTTGATTTTCTTATATTTTTGCTCACTACTATTTGAATAAAAGCATTTTTAGTATTCTATTAAAACCCTGATCAGAGTTAGAATCCACCTTTAATCTTCAGATGAGCGAGGGAGGATGGAGGAAAGACCGATGATTAAGTTTTTTAGTCAATTTATTGTCCATAATATTTTTTGTCAGATAAATGAATTGGCAACTACTATGCGTGAACTCTAGGTTTTTTACAAGGGAAAAAAATGTGAATTCTAAGGAGAAAATGTGTGAAGAAACGTATAATATTTTCACGAGAAAAACATAGCTTCATAGTGCTTAGGGAAAAATCTCGTTCACCACACACCCCACCAACCACCCTCGTACTTTCCAACTACCGGACTGGCTAAAATTATGAACTATTATTTCATCTTAATCAAGTGATAATACAATTAGTTTTGGAAAGAATCTCAATAAAGACGTAACTGACAATTAATTTATAATGGTTAAGGCCTAATATTTTTAATTCAAATTAGAAGTTAAAAAGTTTGATTATTGTTGAGATTATTTGTATAGTTCAAAAGGATTAATACAGTCTTTTGAAATGATTTATTAAAAAATGTTGTTAAGTCCTAGTATCAATTTAGTAAATTGTAAAAAAATTCATTGATAAATAATAAAGTTTGTGATGAATACCAATGTTAACTAGAGAGGCAATGCCATTTTTTTTTTTTTTTTTTTTTTTTTTTGTGGTACAGTTTTACAGATAATCATGCCTATAATTTCCTAAAAAGTGCTAATTACTTGTACCGCACAATTTTTTTAATACTTGCAGTTCATATTTTATATATGATTGAGAATTTATAGGGATTCATAGAGAAGTTTACTAGTAGGTTTTTGTTCATAAATTGATTCGGTTTGAAAAGATAAGAACATATTTGAAATCACAAAACTTCACTAAAAGAAATAAGTCAAGAAATACATAAATTGATCTTGTAAATCCTTGTGAAGTGTGATTAATGGTTTGAACATGAATAAAAATTGATGATAGAATACTTGACATAATAATAATCAATCCCTCAAATTTGATATAAATCATGAAAATCATGGATGAGATGTGATATAGTATGATTTTACCTCAAAAAACACCAAAGTAACAATGATTTTTGCACAAAATTTAGGTAATGAGTTGAGTACTTAATAATGTTAAACATGCAATATAATTAGCAAAAATAAACTACAAAAAAAAAAATAATAATAAATAAATCAAAAAGAGAAGACAATATACCTGTTAAAAGAAATGGATGAAAAAGAATCTCCGCCTACTATTATTATGAGAGATTTTAGTACTAATCACAAAGTAATTGAATTACAAACACTGAAGTAAGGATTTCAAGTTAGCAATTGCAAGAAAAGAAGGTGGTCTTTTTATAAAGAAATTTGGCCTCGATAGTATCTGCACGTCTCACATCTAGTGTCAGGGTGTCATTTTTTTACTAGTCCAGTTTACCCTTTTGCATGTGCCAAATTTATATCGATATCCTTGTTAAGTATCGAGAAGTTTCATTTGTCGCTATTTAGTTTCTAAAATGATAATGACAATTGTGGCTTGTGCAGTTATTTTAATTGTTTCCATTTATGTAACACTCTTAGTTACATCATTAAGTATTTTTTAATAATGAATATTCTAACTGAAAATGATTCGAGGATGCATAAAGATAAACATGTGGAAGGCGTATGTTTCACAATTCATGCAAATTCTTGTATGGATTATGATAACTCTAGTAGTAGTTTCTATTTAATTAGTTTTTTTAGTTTAATTACAATTAGGATTTTGTTATTATAAGTAGAGGCTTACACTCATTGAGAGAGTTGTTATTATAATAAGTAGAGGTTTTTCTAGTTTGATTACAATTAGCTTTCGTTTTTAGTTTCTTCTCTATCTCCTTCAGATTCTTTCTTTTAGTATTATGCGTCACCATTGTCTTTGTTGGTAAGGTTGTTGGAGTTTTTGGTCTTTTCGTTAACTCACTAAAGATTGTGTCAGTAAACAGGTTGGCACACTTGTATGCTATAGCAGAAACAAAAACAACATTTTGTGTATGTGCTTACATTGTTTTGTCTTTAATTAAGGTTCAAGTAAAGCTCATTGTTTTGAGGGCGAGGTCTGTGTTTAGCCCATTGTTAGAAATTTTTCTGATTTGTATGAGAAATTCTAGGGTAAATGAATAAGATTTTGTGCCTACTTCAATTTTCTTATACTCTTTTAGTATATATTCATCAAAATCAATTTTTTTAAAACCTTGATCAGATATAGGATCCAACTTTAATCCTTTAATAAGCGAGGGAGGAAAAACCGATGATTAAGTTTTAATTTAAGTTATTTTGTTGTCCAAAATATTTTTGGTCAAATAAATGAATTGGCAACTACTAGGCTTTTTATAAGGGAAGAAAGTGTGAACTCTACGACAAAAGGTGTGTGAAGAAACGTATAATATTTTCACGAGAAAAACTTACCTCCATTCGTTTGGTGAATAATCCTCTTCACCACACACGTCACTAGCCATCCTCGTATTTTCTGACTACCAGACAGGCAAATTTATAAATTATTATTTTTATCGAAATCAAGTGATAATACAATTAAATTTCGAAAGATGCTCAATAAAATTGTAAACTGACAAGTATTTTATAATGGTTAAGGTCGAATGTTTTTTTAATTAAAATTATCTAGACAAATTAGAAGTTACGAAGTTTGATTAATGTTGGGATTTTAGACTTGTATAGTTCATAAAAATTATACAATCTTTTTGAGTAGATTTTGTTAAAATGTTGTTCAGTTGTAGTATGAATTTGGTAAGTTATAAATTTATTTTTTTAGTTTTTTATTTTAAATTTATAATGATAAATAATAAAGTTCGTGTACCCAATGTTAACTAGGGAGTTAAGATTTCATTTTGCCAAATTTTTGTGGTAGAGTAATTTGCGGATAACTATGGTTGTAATTTGTGGATAAATGTTTGTACAATGTCTAATCGTGTGAATTTCCAAATTCTCGTAGTTCATATATTATATATGGTTTGAGATTTTATGGAAATCCAGATGGAAGTTTACAACTAGGTTGTTATTCTATTTAAATTAATTCAGTTGGAAATGGAAAGAAGATAATGAATCTGAAATCACAATATTTCATTTTTCAGACACCTAACTGCAATGTAAAAACATATCGAAGAAAAAAAAAAATTAGAAAATACACAAATTGATCTTATATAATCCTTGGGAGGCATGATAAATGGTTTGAACATTAATAAAATTGATGATTCAGCCCTTAACATCCTAATTTGATATAAATCTCATAGGTAGGATGCGATATAGTATGATTTTGCCTAAAAAACACAAAAGTTACAATGGTTTTCACAAATAGTAGATAAGGAGTAGAATACTTATTAATGTTAAACAAGCAATTTAATTAGCAAAATAATAATAATAATAATAATAATAATAATAATAATAATAATAATAATAATAATAATAATAACGTATTTGTTAAATGAAAAGGATGAAAAAGAATCTTTGCCTAGTATTGTTATGAGATATTTTAGTGCTAATCATAGATTAATTGAATGACAAACACTGAAAAAAGGGTTTCAAGTTAGCAATTGAAAGAATTGAAGAAAAGAAGATGGTCTATTTATAAAAAAAAATTGGTCTCTATAGTCGCACGTCTCACATCTAGTGTTATGGTGTCACTTTTTCTACTAGTTCAATTTGCCCTTTTGCATGTGTCAAATTCCTAATGATATTCTTGCTGAGTGTTGAGAACATTCATTAATTTATCGCTATTTAGTTTCAACAATGATAACAACAATTATGACTTGTGGAATTGTTTTTGTTTCCTTTCCATTTATGTAACACTTTTGATGCGCATATGCATAAAGATGCGGTGCAAGGCATATGCGTCACAATTCATGCCTTTTTTATATGGATTACGAGAACTCTAGTAATAGTTTCTATTTAGTTAACTTTTCTAGTTTGATTACAATTAGGATTATGTTATTATATGTTTTGAAGACTAGCCCTAGGTTTTTTGTTGCTTCATCCAATAATAATGCATCGAAATTGGTATCAAGAACAAGGTATATTTGTGTGTTATTAGAGGATGAAACCTTTATTTTTTTATAAATAGTTGTGTAAATTTTGGAGATTTAAAAAAGGATTATTATAGATGACAAAAAGAGTTTTAGTCGTTGTCAGAAAGCTGGAGTTTCGAAAATAAAAGCCTTATACTGATTTTGGCCAATATAAGACTCCCATATTCAATCAAAGTTGATACTCTTTCAAGATGTTATTTAGCTTCTTTTTTCAATCGTTCTCATTTTTGTCCACCCAACCAACTTTCTTCATATCCACCTAGAGAAATGATTGACTTTTGAATGGAAATGATCAGTCCTTCTCTTATAATTTTATAGATCACAGTTTCTACTAAATGTTATATGAAATGATTTTGAGGACAAGCTCTTCACAAGTATGTGCAAGGTTGAGTTCAGGAGCATGCTACTCTTTTTTTCCCCAAAGATTGGTAAATGCATAATCTGCACCTAAACCTCCGTGTATTATAATTCCTTCAAGCTTCGATTTAGCTGACCATGCCAAAATCAGACTCCAAAGTTATAATGCTCACTATATATCCACCACGGACCATAGGGTCGCACTACTATCCACATGACATCCAAACTTCAAAACTGAAAACAACAAGATAACTAACTATTTATGCTAAGTATTTAGAGGGTGATGTAAGAGTCAGAGTACATAGTTCGAGGATGTAAGAGTCTCAAAAGAAGGGCAAAAATTGAAAGGTTTGGAAAGAAGCTGAAAGTAAGAGAGAAATGAGCAGAGCTTGGACAAGAGTGAGTAAAAAAAGCTTAGCATGAGAAATGAATTAAGGGCTTTTTATAGCCTCCAATTTGATGTGTAATGTCCAAACTGCCCTTGATTAAAATGGTCCAATTGCTATCAGCCACGTTAGCGAACCGCCTTTGCTTCATCTCTTCTACCAATGGATTGGGCTTCACGTCTAAGAGCGACTCATGTGGGCGCCCAATCCGTTTCGATAGCTTTTGTGGGCTTCCAAACCTTTATCTCGTATCAGATCCTCATTTTGAGTGTGATTTTGTAGTCCGAGTTGTGGTTTTAAAATGCTAGTGCATCCAATGGTGGTGTGCCATGTGGATGACCATTTTTTGGTATAAACATTAAGTCCCCTGCGTGGCAGTGGCGTGAAGAAGCATTTATGCTTTAGTCGATGACATGCATTTCTAAGAAAAAAATAAAAAAATTCTAAGTATGATGGTAGGGTAGGTTAGTCCCATGATTAACGACGTCTCGGGCTGGAGCGAAAAATCTATTGGTCTAACAAAATTGATTTGAGAGATATCGAAAAATACGTGTGGGTTGGGTGGGATAATAGTTATTGTAGTCCCCTTTTGGGCGACTGATGTCGAGTGGAAATGTGGTCGATATGTTGTTAATCATACTGTGATTGTGTTAGCCAATTTTTTATTAAGTCCCCAATGGATTTAGTCTCATGTTACGTTTTTGGTTGGATGATGGCGAGTGTGTGTAGTTGTTCTTCTAATGTTGATTTGAAACGATAATGTTATCATTACGTGTACTTGGTGAAGTCCCAAAAAAAATTGTGATAAATGGTTAGTTTCTTTTCGACCAAGTCTCCAAGTGCATTAAGTCCGACCTCTTGAGGGGCTTTTGGTTGAGTGAATATTTTGAATAGGTTTTGTTGTAAATTGTGTATGCGTTTGATTATTTTCCAGTCAGTGGTCAGAGTCCCCAGTTGATGTGATTGAAAAAAAGGTTGATGAGATGGTTTTTGGTTTTATTATAAGTAAATGCTGACGTGTTAGCAAGTTTTGGCGGGAAAGTATGTAATTATTTTCCCCGGGGAGTTGAAAAGTTGCCTTGGTAACTGATGCGTCTGTTGCAAAATCAAGGGAGGCAGATAAGGCATCGTTAAGTGAATGTGAGTGTTTATTTTGCTATAAATAAGGGGGATAACCATAAAAAAATCAATTGTTTCTTGTTGTTGTTGTTGTTGTAATTGTTTTCTTGCTCTGTGTCTGATACTGTGTTTGAAAGGTTTATGAGAATAGTCAAGTTATGACCAGAAACATTGGGATTGAAGTAGAGGAATATCAGATGTAGAGAATTTGATGTCTGGAGTTATTAATGTAGATGGGTGGCTTCATCTTGCAAAGTTTGGATACTTCAAACATTGGGATTGAAGTAGAGGAATATCAGATTGTAGAGAATTTGATGTTTGGAGTTATATTGCTTTTGTAATGGAAAAGTTGTCTTATTTAGTTGTTGCTTGATTGACTTGATTTGATTTTTTTTTTTTTTTTGTCGTATTTGAATCAATAAGTGTTGGGCGTTAACAATAATTAGTGGGAGTTTGATCGACTGTGTGTTGAATTTGGACAGAAAACAATTAGTGATGTCATACTTAAAGAATCGAAGCGTTGTAATGATGAAAGTGAGCTTTTTTATAGGGAAAATGGAGCATCAGTGTAATGTCTTGTCAATTAAGATATATAAAGGGAAAGATTTCTTTGTGTGAGTTTTAACTTTTAAGTGTAATATGTTTTGAGATGAAGAAAAAAAGAAAAGCATCTTGGGGTATTTCTAGGGTTTGGAATATTCAGAGGCGGAGATAACTGGATTATTTGTGTCTGTGTTTGAGTTTTTTCAAATTAAAGCGTTGGTATTCGTTTTGAGTGTGAATTGGAGTTGATAGTTTTTGGGTTGTGTGAAATTTTAGGATTTTTGTGGAGAGATCAAAATCCAAGAAAACATTAAAGTCTTATGCATGCGTTGAAGAGTCGAACGTCATCGGCGCCGAGTAGTCATCAGTTTGTTCCGTCCAGATGTCAGTAGCGGTATTAAAAATGATGTCTTATGTTTATCAATTTTTGTACGATCGTGGGGATGGTTTGAAAATTAAGTTAGACTAAGTCTGCAAACAAGATAAAGATGTCACCGTTGTGGCGAGATTGGGTTATTATCATTTAAGTATATATAGCCATAGTTTAAAATTTCGAATCCGGGCAAAATTTTGGATTTAAAAAAAAAACGATATATTCTGACATTCCATCCCTCGAAACAAATATGTCACATCAAATGTCAGGAATCCTCAAAACAAATATGTCACATGAAATGTCAGGAATATTCCGACATTTCGACCCTCGTTAAATTTGTCCGCATATTGAACTATGTATATTAGGGGTGGGCACGGTTCGGCTCAGTCCAAAAAAAAACAACAAAACCGAGACCAAACCGACTTTATATTAATGTAATACCCCGGGATTTCGTCCTCGCTTATCCCGGTGCGTCGAGCACCATACCGCTCGCTAATGTCAATATTGTCTCTCTTTAGTCACTGCGAATATCCAACAGTAGAGGGTTTTGGATCAGGGCCCATCCATGTGGTTTACCCCAAAAGGCCTTGACATTAGTTAGAGTATGGTTAACCTCTACATACTACCATTACAACCACTTCCTTGGCAATGTGGGACTAACACCAACTCATGGGTGTTACAATCTCACCATCTTAGAAATAGGTTGTCCTCGGCTCTACAGTACACTCAGTACAGTCCCAAAATCTTCGACGTTCCCTGCCAAGTGAGACAAGTACCTGGCGTTCCCACTTTCCAGCGTACTTTCCCACCTGCAACAGGCGACCCGTCGTCGGCTCTGATACCAACTGTAATGCCCCGGGATTTCGTCCTCGCTCATCCCGGTGCGTCGAGCACCATATCGCTCGCTAATGTCAATATTGTCCCTCTTTAGTCACTGCGGATATCCAGCAGTAAAGGATTTTGGATCAGGGCCCACCCATGTGGTTTACCCCAAAAGGCCTCGACATTAGTTAGAGTATGGTTAAGCTCTACATACTACCAATACAACCACTTCATTGGCAATGTGAGACTAACACCAACTCATGGGTGTTACAATTAACGGTTCGGTTTCAGTTCTATGGACCAATAAAATTTAGTGTAACCGAGCCGAACCGGACCAAGTTCAGTCGGTCCGATTTTGATCGGTTTTTGGTCCTGGGCTTTTTAGGAGAATTTAGCCCAATAGTATTTTTGGCCCAAATTTAACTTGTATATTTTTTAATGGGTCTTTAAAATTTAAACAGAAAGCCTTGAAATTAATCCAGTAACAAACATTCATTATCAAAAGAAAAAAAAAATACAAATGAAGTCTTACAAAAATTAAACAACGATATAATCAATTTTCCAAATTCCAAAATTCTGATATGAACAACTAATTGAACCACATAAAGATAAACAACTAAAATAAATTCAATGCAATCACAGTAAACAAATTTAATATCAAATTTTAGTTCTTGTTTTGTAGACTTCTTGTAAACAATTCAAGCTTCAGTCAAAACAACGAACACGAGAGAGAGAGAGAAGAAGAGCGAGAGAAGAAAAGGGAGGCGGAGGGACCAGAGAAAAGATGGAGAAGAGAGAGACGCGGAGTGAAAGATTGAAAAGAAATTAAAATCCCTAACTTGAAGCTTAATCTATATTATACTGTGCGTGGACACACAAACTTGGGGAGATAAACATAACTAGACAAAGACAAAAAATGGGCTTAAGTTGTTATGTTATATGGGCTTAAGTTGCTGTTATGTTTCGAATTGGGCTTGAGATGGGCTTTAGTTGAAATCTTATTGGAGACAGAATATGGGTTTAAGTTGTTATGTTATATGGGCTTAAGTTGTTCTTATGTTTCGAATTGGACTTGAGATGAGCTTTGGTTGAAAATACTTATCAACCTTTACAACAGAGCTATCAACTGTTCCTTTCTCTCCGCCGGAGTTGAATCACTTCACTACTCCATCCTCTCCCGATGTGCCTTTTGCTCTGACCTTTTCATCTGCTATGGATCCCAAAAGCATCAGCAAATCAAGTTATGTCACTGCCAATTTCAACTTCTATCAACACTCAACTTCTATTACCAAAATACTTAACTTCTATTACCAAAATACTTATCAACCTTTACAACGGAGCAGTACTTTATCAATCAACATTCAACTTCTATTACCAAAATATTTTTCAATTTCAATTTCAATTTCTATAACATTAACTTATCGATTTCAATTTCTATTACTTATCAATTTCTATTGCTTAAGTTGTTATGTTGGGCTTAAGTTGTTATGTTGGGCTTATCTCTTCGATTGCCTAAAACCTTAATTAAGCGAAAGATTCTCTTTGTCTGTGAATCAAATCGAACACAGAGGTAACTCTCTTCTTCCACCTTCATCTTCTACTACTTGATAATCCAATTTGTCTTTTTTTTTGTTCTCCCAATGAAATTTATTTTGCTAATTGTTTATTTATTGTGAGTTAAAATAGGTTTTTTTGACAATCATGGAACTTTTCTGAGTAGTGTGTTAATACATTTATGTATAAAAACTTCAGAGTTCAGATGCAGTGATCATTGGTAGTTTGGTACCATTACAACTTTGACATCTACTCAAATCCAAGGCATTTGAAAAATAATTGTAGGGAAGTTCATTTGACGATCAATGAACGTCATGTCATGTTGTTATTTTTATAATGGTTGTGGTATTCAATGTGTTAAAAAAGCTTTGAATATTATGAAAATTGATACCCAGAGTTTCAAGATTATGATCCAATTGTCAGTATCACAATTTACCCAATTAGGTAAATTTATCAGTTGGGATAAATAAGACGGTCAAAAGACTGCATTTGAGAATGGAGGTATACAGAAGTATTAAAGATACTAAATGGGTTATTAAAGGTCACACGAACAAATCTGTTAGTGATCTTCAGTTGCTGTTGAAATTGGGAGTTGAATGTAGGACTGAGACTTCTCGAAGTATTAGAGAGGTTTGCGACCACCTAATGTCACGATTGTCAAAGCTAATACTGATGACGCCTTTATAGGTAACCCAGGACAAGGCAACATAGGAGTGATCTATAGAAATCATTCAGGAGAATTTATGGGGTGTTTGGCACAAGGACTAGACATCACATATAACTTCAAGCTGAGTGTTGGGCAATAACTAAAGCTATTGAAGAAGCATTGATCAAGGATGGCTGAACTTATGAGTGGAAACTGAGTTCATACCAGCTGCTTAGGTGTGTAGTAACCGGAGTCCTCCATAGCAGGTTCGAGCTCAATTTATGAGGGCAACTAAAAAAATCCAATCTTTGTGTATAACCCATATTTATAGAGGGTAATTTTTCAGCTGACATGGCAGCAAAGAGAGGGTCAACTCTGAACTTAGGTATGAAAGAGTGGAGCTTAATTAGACCCACATTCATTACTTGCTTGGAGGAAACCTACAGAGCTTATTATAGACTTAAGTGATGATTTGATGTAAGCATGAAGAGCTTGGAATATATACTCAGTTCCTCAAATTTCTTTTGTATTTCCTTTTCTTTTTATTAATGAAGCTCACCTTAGCAAAAAAAAAAAAAAAAAAAAATCCAGCAATTTTCTGGAATGTAGACTGTTTAGAAAACCAAATATACATACTGCCTATAAAACCGAAGGACAAGTTTATTCCAGTATTGATCCATTGAGTGTGGAGTTGTTTTTGAAGTTTATTGCTTTGATTCTGCGATAGATTAAAATCTACCAATGGTAATAACTTTTAGTAACAATTATTCAGTCTCCCATCTTCTTTTACTTGGTATATTTGTAGGATGAGTATCTGAAAGTTTATTATGATCCATATGCCGCTTTGCTCTTGAACAACAAGAACTAAAAGATACAAGTAATTTTTCAAACCAGTCTAATTGTCAAGGTCAGGTACAATGATGATGCCGAATAAGAAGATGCTCTAACTTCAGGTACACTTTTCTTGCATTATCAGCTAAACTACGCTTATCTCTTTGTGAAGTAAGATAAATTATGTGGCTGAAAGTGTAGTTCCTAATATATATTTAGTTATTATTATATATTTAAAAACCTCTCATATTCCCAATGGATTTTGAAGATTAAGTTGTAATTTTTGTGTTGTCGTTTAATAAATATGTATTAACTAGAATATGGGTAGGAATATTGAGGAATTTGTTTAAAGTAGATGTTCATCAGAGCCAACCATTGGAAGCCTTCAAAAATAAAAATGAAAGTTAATAGTGCTCACTATATGCTTGCCTACTGATCAGAGGGTAACAAAATGGAAAACATTATATTATGAACACTGATAGATAATACATATGGGTGTGCCTTCGGCAGTTTGAACACAACCCAAACTGATGCAAGAGCAGAATAAATTTGATGTTGTCATTATTATTTTAAGCTTGGAGATGAGCTCCTATTTAAGGTTTCCTGTTATTTTGTTCCATTATTTTGATTTTGAATTTGGATTCCTAAGGAGATCAGGATGAATGTTTTATTTTAGTTGATGCATTTTACATTGTGTTTCTAATGAGAATATCAAAGCATTAATAAAGTTGGTATCGTGATTTTTTCATTGTTGATAGTGCGTTGGTATGTATGAGCTCCCTACAGTATGTATTTGCCTCCGTATTTGTTTTAAAATATTATGCACTGCTTTTGGCTTTATGTCTTTAACAATGAAAAGAATTCAACCAAGTGCAGTTATATTTAAGCTTGATTATGTTTCAACAACCCAGCTAATTATATCAGAAGGCTCCCTTTCCCAATTACATTATATTGGGGAGTTTCATTTATTTACTCTTATTTTATTGTGTTTGTAAATAACTATACCTTCTATTTGCAATGTGGTATTTTCTAATATAATTGTTAAAAGTGGGTTTTTATCTCCCTCTCTCTCTCTCTGTTATTTTTTCCTTTTATAGAAAGTACAAGTGATTAATATACGACCATAGAAACAAACAGTAGACTAATTTATTATCTGTCAGCTAGAAAAATCCCTATTTTGTCTTTCCAAAGAAGATATTATTGTATTATACTATTATCTGATAGCTGGAAGTTGACGGAAATAATGGTTCACTTTTTTTTTTTTTTTTTTTTTTCTGAGTAACTTTCTCCAACTTACTACAGACAGCTCCAAGCAAAATGTGTGATTTAAATGTTAAAGCTACAGCTTCCGGAGATGACAAGGAAAACAATCTAAGGAGTTCTTATATCATTATATGGAGCACCTGCACTGCACGTTTTTAAGAAATGAAGGTGAGATGAGCAAATTTAAAAAAAAAAACCTTTTTACTTTAGTAAAAAAAAAAAAAAAAAAACCATTTTAAATAATTATTAGGACAAAGCAGACAAGTGTTTCACTTTAGTAAGAATTTCGTCAATCTCTGTCTCTATTTCTCTCCCTTTTCTGCCGACTCTCTCTCCCTCTCCTATCATTCACTGTTACATTGATACCCTTCATTTCTTTGGAATTTAAATTCCATGAACCAAAGACAGCCGATGATTATAGTTCTAAACATGATGTTATTAAAAGTGACTTAAAACCATTCGGGATATGACAAGATTTGGATAAAATTTCTGTCATTTAGGGGGACAAAACTACTAAAAAATTCCCAAGAAAACCATGAATCCAAAAGGTCTGTTAACAATCAACACAAACATAAACAACAATAAAAACTTCAATCCAACGTTCGGATACAAAGCAATAAAGTACATCCACAAATACATATATCGAAAAAATAAAAGCTTAGAAAATACTTCGACAACCAAAATAAACAATATTGGTATGGAATATATGGAAGTTCAAACAAAAACTGGAAACAAACATACTTGAAGCAACAATAGATGTGATGGAACAATGACAAAAATATATATTTCTAATACTTGATTTTTAGATTTATTTATCTTACTCCCATAGTCCGAGTTCTTAAGATTTAAGTTTAGTCTTGCTATCTATTATTTACCACTTTCTAAGAATCAAAAGCTATTTATCTGGTCGAAACTAACGTGGCGTAGCCACGGGTACAACTAGTAATCTAATATATGTACTTTAAAAAAATTAATAAATATAATATTATTATTTCGGTTCGATTCTATATATAGCAAAAACAAAATCGGGACCAGACCAATATTTAATCGGTTCGGTTTCGGTCTCAACTTTGACCGGTTCTGGTCAACTCAGTTTTGACCAGTTTCAGATCGGTTATTTTGGTTCGGTTTTTGGTTTTTCGGTATATTTGCCCACCCCTTTTTATATTGTATATAGCAGATCATAGGGATCCACTCATACACTCATAGAATAACTTATTTCATTATTTTAAATTACCAGTTACTGCACCCATACACAGGTGATATTCTATCTATTATTATCTTTTTTAATTAAAGCAGTAATTATAGACTTCCATACAAATATCTTTATCAATTTTTAAAGAAAAAAACAATTTTTTTTCTTTATTCAAAGCAATCTGTTTTGACTTCTAGAAAGGCTCCTCAACCATTCATAGAATCAATAACAGCATTGACCATCTAATATGAAAATGACCTTTCTTGTTGATGATTTATTTCTGCATGATACATGCTTTAATGGCACCCTAACATAAAAGTCCACAGCTCATATTCAATTCCCAAAAAAAAAAAAAAAGTACTGTATATCTTACTCTAATTCCCAAAACCAACAGAGTTCAAACTTCATGTTACATTTCTAAAAACGGGACTAATCCATAATGTCCATTGCAGTTTGGGATGGCTAATTTAATCACTGCAGCCAGGCAGTCCTCGGCAGTCCTCCTGTATGGAAATATGAATTGAATACAAGTTTGAAAAGTTGGTCATTTGTCCCATAAAATTTGCAAACCAGTCAAATTAGTCCACTTCATAATGCCTAATCAAATATTAAATCTATCAAAATCATCACAAGAATGATGTGTTCCAAATTTGTTCTAAGCAAACAACATTCCAATAACATTCAATTCCCAAAATGATAAAGACACAGAAAACAATCCAATTCATCAAGATATAATGATATGGTATATCAACCTCTTTAGTTTTCATCATCATCATCATTCATCCATCAATAATTACAATAAAGCATAGCTTAATGGCTTAACTAGCTTAACTTAAGTTTAAGTATACACTTTGATTGAATATCTAATCTGAAACTTTGAATAATAAAAAGATAAGAAAAATCAAGAAATACTTTTCTTTCCTGGACGATCAGCAACTTTCATTGTTTTATCAATAAGTTTCTTAGCTTTTCTGCTACGAATTTCAACACGAACACTTGAACTCTTATCCATTTTCACGTAAGGTTTCTTCGATGATTTCTTTAACGATCTCACCTTTGATTTGATCGATTCTACTATATTCTCCAACTGAATCATCGCCATTCTCACTCTCTGTCTCTTTGAAATGGAAGAAGAAGAGGAAATGAGGAATAGAGAGAGATTCTTGTTTGTAAACAGAGTATTAAAGAAGTCGTTAGCGCTTATCAATGCTGAATATATCTCTTAAAGTCCAAGTCAATTTAGATGAAGTGATGCTTACTTAATGACCGACAAGTGTCACAATATTTACTGATTTACCACTGAGATTTACCTTCACAAATTTACGGTTTTATCCTTCTCTCAGGTGATTAGCTAGATTGGACTTTTAATGTAGACCCTTGAAGAAGGCCCAACCCAATTCAAAATTAGTGTCTGTGAAATCTAACCATATTGCAGAGTTGCAGGTACTGTAATTATTGACAGAATGACAGTGAAGTTTTTCTTGACAGCACTAGCTACTACTGTACATCGATCATAGAGTTACTTACCTGCTGCAATTATGTGGATTATAAGGGAAAGCCGAAATGAGAAAGTCGTTAAGAATGTGCAGTGTTGCATGGAAAGATCAAACAAAGACCGTCGATCAACAGGAAAGGGAACGATCTGGCCGGAACTACTTCAATTGGAGGACAGTCGGACACACTACTAAAGAGGGACTTCTTTTACAGGGATCTTTCTTCATGAATTAATGGGCTATAAGCCTATAATCATACACTCTTTCTTAGTTTTGTAATCTCTAGTCTTACATAATACATACAGATCACTAGATCAGTACGTATTTGCATGTGAATATGTGAGAGAACATCAGTACGTATTATATAGAACATCAGTGCGTATTATTACAGTGTGTGTTAACGTTGCAGGTCTGTGTAGAGAACATCAGTACGTATTATATGATTATATAATGTGATTATATGGGTACGACACAGTGAGTACCCATGTTACATAGTGGCCAGGTATGATACAATTGATTGTGCAGATTTGACCAGCAGACCAGGTATAGTACAGTTGAGTGATCGAACACGGATCAGATGACATGCTTAGCTTCAATAGTTCAATGTGAGTGCGAATTTGTTCCAACAATACTCTCTCCCAGATCTTGCCACGTGGCTATATCAAAAAATAAAAATTTTCATTTTGATTTTTTTTTTTTAATATTAAGTAAGATTAATTAAAAAACTAAAACACTAAGATGGGTGTTGTTAACTCTAGTGAGATCAGCTAAATTTAAAAAAAAAAAAAAATAGTAGTACGTGGCAAAATCTGGTGGAGAGTGTTGTTCCACAAATTCAAACTCGTTCAATGTCCAGATAGATTTCACTCTAACGAAATTTTGCCTTAGTATGTGGTTTTACTGACAATAACATCTTCATTTTTTTAGAGGGTAGATTTACCTTTTTTTTTTTTCCTTAATGCAAAAATTGTGGATAAATTTTAGATGAAACCATCAATCGGTTTCAAATTGTATGTGGTGGGAGATCATCATATGAGGGTAGATTTACCTTTTTTTTTTTTTTTTTTCCTTAATGCAAATTGTGAAATAGTCTTGCCATTATGCAGCAGGATATATATAAGGCGTGTATGATCATAATTCGCTCATTGTTCAGGACAGCCTATATATATCGCAAGCATTCAATAGTTTGTCGGTACAGAAGCAGGGCTGATTACCAGAAGTTCAAATAATTGATTTCTTCAACTGAAGATCTGCGATAAAAACTTTCTATTTATTACAAAGATGAATTCCTCCATGTAGATAAGAGCATCTCTAATGGGTCTCCTAAAACCTAAATTATAGAAATTCCTAAAAAAACCAAACCCTAACGCATCTGCTAAAATTATAGCAGCCGTCCATCCACGTAGGATGTGGTGGGCCGGTCTGTTAAAACTTCGTCCAAAATCGAACCAGAGATAGGATTATAGGAAATGGCAAAAATAACATCTTCCACGCTGGTTCAACCAGCGTGTAATTTTTTTTTTTTTTTTTTTTTTAATTCCACGTTGGTCAAACCGACGTGGAACCTTTTTTATTTTTTATTTTTTAATTCCACGCAGGTCTAACCAACGTGGAACTATTTCCAACAAATTTATTTGTTCCACGCCAGTTTAACCAGAGTGGAACGAACGACTATATCCACAACGGCTACCATCAACGGCTATAATCTCGAACGAATATAATTTCGACATCTATATAAACTCTTCATCAGAAGACTTAAAACTTTGTCCAAACTCTTCTTCAAACTTCATCAAAACTCTTTTCTTCATCAGAACTCTTTTCTCAAACATGGCGCCACGAACGTCTAATTTTAGTAAGGCAGAAGATATTGCTTTATGTAAAGCTTGGGTGAAAATTTCTGAAGATGCTGTCGTCGGAGCTGGTCAACCCAAACAGGCATTTTGGGACAAAGTTTGGGAAGAATTTGTTCTACTCTCTAATGGTAATCCGAAGAAAAGGTCGCTCGATTCAATTATGTCGAAATGGGCGAAAATAAGTCCTGATTGTACCAAATTTTTGTGTCATATTAATCGAGAAGTCCGCATAAATAGATCTGGAAGAGACAAGGTATATTTTTAACTTTAATTTTTAGGGTTCTATGTTTTTAATTCTAATATTTTTAATTCATAAATAGTTTATTTCTTAATTATTTTTTTTGAATTATATTTTTTTAGTGGACAACTGCTCGTTCAGTCTACCAAACTGTGGAAGGGGAACTATTTAAATTTGGGCATTGCTATAAATATTTGCACACTTCTGCAAAGTGGATGGATTATTCTTCAGCAAGAACCCCTACGACTATTCAAAGAGAGAATACATCTAAGAAGCAGAAATCAAACACAGACTCGGAGTTTACTAGTGCTTCAAACGACACTCCAACTTCAAATGTTCGGAACATGCAGAACATCAATCTGGGCGATGATACTCCAGCTTCAAATGCTCGTAGCCAACAGAACATCCATCTCAGTGATGATGACTCCCCAAATGAATTTCCAGAAGGTACAACTAATGTTGGGGTTACACCAAATATTTTTCTCAACATTGGGGATGGTCCAGTATCTCCACCAGCGCGACCAACTGGAAGAAAAGCTGCCAAAGAAAAAAGAAAGCTAGCACGACAATCATCTACTTCAGGGGGAGAGGTTAGTTCTTCTAGGGCAGAGTACGCAGCTCAACTGACAAAGGTAAATGAAACAACGAATCCAGAGTTGGCTCTAAAACAACTCAATTGGGAGTTGAAGATGAAAATGTACCAGCAGATGGAAGAAGAAAATGCACGACTAAATGAAGAAAGAAGAGTAGAAAGAGAATCCAATATCATGATGATAGACACAGAAAAAAATTGCTAACCCTATCCGCAAACAATACTTTGAAGAGATGCAGAAAACAATCTTTGATAGGCGTCACAAACAGATCAATGACTTCTCTCCTACGTGGACTGCATCCCCAGACGATCCAAATGGGCCTTCCTCACAGAATGATTTTACGGGTACTCCATTTGCTCCTACAAGTTTTCAGCAAGGTATTCCTAGTAGGCCTACTGGTTTTGTACCTTTTGGTTATAGGCCTTATGCGCCAGATGATTTTGGGCCTAGTGGAGGTTTTGGGCCTAGTGGAGGTTTTGGGCCTAGTGGAGGTTATGGGCCTAATGGAGCTTATGGGCCTAATGGAGCTTATAGGCCTAGTGGAGCTTATGGGCTTTAGTTTTATATGTTTTGTACTATTATGGGCCTTAGTTTTATATGTTTTGTACTAGTATGGGCCTTAGTTTTATATGTTTTGTACTATTAGCAATTATAAAACATGAAATTTCTTAATATAACATTGAGATCATCTTTTCAAACACAACACAAGAAAACAAAAACTAACATGGACTCAAACAAAAACTCAAACACAAATTCAAAATCAAACACAAACTCAAACACAAACTACTACAGCAATTCAGTCCAAATCTTCATTGCCTCCATGACGATGCTATATATGCTCGATCAAATCATGCTTCAATAAGTCATGTGCAGGACCACTTCTTACAGCACAAATGCGATGAAGCATGTCTCTAACCTCATCCACATCGTTTGATTGTAACTCCACTATTACAGGTAATGGAGGCTCATCACGAGGGGGCTTCCACTTTGGAAGAACAATATCCCTCTCATCTTCAATAATCATGTTATGCATTATCAAACATGCCTTCATAAATATACCAAGCTGTGCCTTGTTCCAGGTACGTGCTGGTCTTGCAACCATGGCAAATCTAGCCTGCAAAACACCAAATGCACGCTCAACATCTTTTCTGATAGCTTCTTGGGCTTTGGCAAACACTTTCTTCTTTCGTGTCCCTGGAAATCTCTCTGTTTGAATAAGAGTAGCCCACTGTGGGTAGATACCATCAGAAAGATAGTATCCCATATTATAATGATTCCCATTCACCTGGTAGTTGCAAGGAGGCGATGTGTCATTTACCATATCATCAAAAACATGAGAGTTTTCTAAGACATTGAGATCGTTGCAACTACCTGCCGTTCCAAAAAAGGCGTGCCATATCCAAAGCTCATGATCTGCAACAGCTTCCAAAATAACAGTAGCTTTCTTATGGTGTCCCATATGTTGCCCATGTTCTGCTGTAGGACAGTTCTTCCAAATCCAATGCATACAATCAATGGATCCCAACATACCTGAAAACCCTCGTTGAGCTCCTTTAGCAAGCAGACGTTCAACATCAGCTGGAGTGGGTGTCCTCAAATACTCGTTTTCAAAAATGTCGACAACAGTTTGAGAAAAATACTTCAGAGAATTGAGTGCAGTTTGCTCACCTATTTTGATTGACTCATCAAGAGAATCAGCTGGACACCCATAACAGAGAAGGCGAAGTGCACATGTCGCTTTAATTAGGCCAGAAGGTCCATGAACACCTAAAGCATCGTATTTCTGGTGAAAATAATCATTCTTTTCAACAACTGCGTTATACAGCTTCAAAAAAATATTTTGCCTCATACGATAACGACGTCGAAAAAGCTTTGCACCAAAAACAGGTTGGGCTGCAAAATAATGGTTGATAAGCATGTTGTGTGATTGAACATGGTCACGCCTGTTAGCTGCTCGACCAAATTTAGAACCTCCCCATCTTGGTATGTTTTCTACATTTTCTTCTTCTTTCAAAGAAACTGAAATAGCTGGAAGCAGACGAATGATATGCCTTGTGCTAAGATCCTCATCATCAGATGAGTCCATAAGCAATTGGCGTTGTTGGTTCAGAATTTCAAGATGTCGGTCGTAAGAATTCATTGGAGAGAAGGATTGCACAAAAATCTGTGATGAAAAGAGTTTTACTATTTGAGTGAATGAATGGAATGGAGGGGAAACGTATTTAAAGGTAAAGAGAAGTGGAGGGAAAAAATGGGAGGGAAATGAGAAATGGAAGGAAAAAATGGGAGGGAAATGAGAAGTGGCGTGAAAAAATGGGAGGAAAAAAAGAAATGGAGGGAAAAAATGGGAGGGAAATGAGAAGTGGCGGGAAAGAGTGGGAGGGAATGAGAAGTGGCGGGAAAAAACAGACCAAGTCCAGTCCAGTCCAGTCCGCCATCAAAGCCCACCCGTGCGAAGGCCCATAACTTCCACGCTGGTTGAACTAGCGTGGAACAGGAAGATAAGGGAAAAAACATTCCACGCTGGTCCAACCAGCGTGGAAGATAAAATTTAGAAAAAAAAAAAAAGGTTTTGCGTTAGGGTTACCCTTGATATAGGTATAGAAGACGTGAAAAAAAAAGTGATGGGAAAGTAGGTGGCACCTACGTGTATGCTAAATCGTCCCATGTGTCGGCAATATTTGGGAGACCCATTAGAGATGCTGTAACTCCTGAATAACTTTCTAATGTAAACTTGATCATTCAGAATTTTATTCTTTTTTACTCTGACTTCCTTACATCTGTTGCAGTGAAACTACACTATATGAAAATGACTTGATATAGTTGTTTGAATATGAATATTGGAAAGTCCAGTCGTGTTTAAAACGTGTTGTAAAAACTTCCACCATTTAAACATTCAATATAGACAGTCATTTTCAAGGAGCTGATATGTTTAAAGATGAGATTCTTGTGATGGATTTATGAGTTGCATTTGATTCCCATTAATTTCATTTTTATGTCGAATATTGCGACATATATATCTCTTACAGGGAATCTAATATACAAACTTATATATATATATATATATATATATATATATATATGAATACTTCTATATCTCATTTTCTCTTTTTTGGGTCACAGTGTTGTTATCACTTAGTCACCCTAGGTGCTGAAGCTCTAGTTAGAGTATGAACAAGCTAAATGTGGTGGTTAATACCTACCAAGAGGCATTAGCAACTTTAACTGAAAGGCAATGTTAAATCCTAAAATGTCCCATATCTGTTGTTCCACTAGTAAATTGGACCAACTAACAATGTGGGACCATATGGATAGGATTATATGCGGTTTAAGAGGACTAGAATGAGATCCTTAGTTTTAGAGAGCTAATAACCCTGTGGTCCATAAATATGTTCCTATCAGCATTAGTTCTATAATGCATGTACGATGACCACACGATATAATGTACTATAGGAATCCCTACAACCACTAGCCAAAATATCCAGTTTTATTCACATTTCAGAGGTACTATTTGTTGGGGGCCGATGAAAAGGAAAAGACGATGTAACTCTTCAGTCCAGGCCATCACATGCATATCATAAAAGGCTGTCTGTATGACTGTATCCATAGTACAAAATATCGCGATATATCGCGATATATTTATCGGTTTTCAAAGAAAACGATACGATATATTCCCGAAATTTTCGCCTTAAAGTATCTGTAAAATATCGGCCGATATTTTTCGATATATTCCGATATATTCGATATTTTCCGATATTTACTGATATTTTCCGATATTTTCTGGAAATATTATTTTTTTCCAAATTTTTTTTTTTGGAAATAATTTGTTTATTCTATTTTTAGTAGATATGATGTTTTTTAGGTAAATATTATGAAAATATACTTCCAAATTTGATTTTATATATATTTTGTATAACAAATTGATATATTAGTCGATACATTCCATGTAAAATATCCACCGATAGATTCCAATATATCCCGATATATCTATTTTTTGGAGATCGATACATTAGTCGATAACGATATTTTGTACTATGACTGTATCTAAAGGATGTATATGTATAGGTATGTCTCAGTCACATAACTATAGGAATATTCAAACACTGGTAGAAGAAAGACGAAAAGGAATTTTAGTAACACCATGTTTACACCAATAAAATATAAAGATAATTAGCGATTGTCCTTCTTTTTAAAATTGAAGGTGGCACTACCCTTTTTTCCAAATTATTTTATGATCATCCCTCTTTCTAGCACCTATCTACTATATTTCTCATTTTACCTTTAACCATGTGTTTCATGTTTGCCCCTCCCTTCTCAAAACCACACTACTAGCAACCCATAGTGGTTTCATTACTGACCGTTGATTTAAAACAATTATACATCAACGGCTAAGATCTAATCCGATCTAATGTCTATCAACATCATTTGGTTTTAACTTGTACTCAAAATTTGTGTCAATAGCATAGTTCTTCAATTATTTTCTCAATTCATGGAATGTATCCCATGTCATCCCTTTGTAAGGTACTACAACTTTTCACTCCTTCTTTGGTTGCTCGCCACCCTCAAAATCCTCAAACAAATTATCCATTTTTTTTCCCACTCCTCAAACCATGAATAATCTTCCTCACTGCCAGAACTTGCAACACTTCTATATTCTTCCTCAACATTGATTTAGTCATTGGTGTCTAAATCTAATTCATCTTCTTACAATTCTTTGTATTAACTGGTGGGTATCAAAATATACATTAAATCGAATTAGATCTTAGCCGTTGATATATAATTGTTTTAAATCAACGATCACTAACTCAACATGGTAGTGTGGTTTTGAGAAGGGAGAGGCAAACATTAAACACATGGTTTAGGGTAGAATGGAAAATATAGTAGAAATGTGCTAGAAAGAGGGGTGGTCATGAAACAATTTGGAAAAGAGGGGCAGTTGCCACCTTCAATTTTAAAAAGAGGGGCAATCACTAATTATCTTTAAAGTATAAAGACTTAATGATTAACATTTGATTAAGCAAGTGAACTAATTATTTGATCAATATCATGAAAGAAAAGTTTCAATCAGAAGAGGTAATTACTAATTATCTCTAAAATATAAGAGCATTCCCAATAAAGGGTTTTAAGGGTGACACATAGGAGAGAGAGGAAAGGTTTTAGCAAAAAATTAATGTTAAAAGTGATTAGTACTTTTAGAGTTACCAATGGTTGGTTTTAAAATAAGTGCTAAAACTTAAGGTTTCACTTTTCCCAAAAAACATAGTGTACATTGTGATGAAGTTTTATTTTTAACTAATAAAATGATTCTATGTGGCACTTTTACAATCAGAATAGTAATTAGAGATATGTCAATAACTTGTCCATAGGCCTGTAAAAATAGCCCTTTGACCCTAAACCCGGCCCGGCCCGGCCGGCCCATTCAACGAAAAAAGCCCTTAAAGCTTGACCCTTATGATTTTTAGGGTAGGGTCGGCCCGACCCTCTCCTTTTAAGGGTCGGGTTAGGGTTTAGCTTTGGAAATCTTAGACCCTACCCTTAGCCCGACCCTAATTAACCCTCTCAAAGCCCTCTTACGACCATCATAAATATATGTATAATTTTTAATATATTTCTCTATATATCAAAATTTGAACATTTTTTTAGAGTTTTAATCGTAAAGATTTTTCCAATTAGACATAGATGTCACTTTTGTTTAAGTTATATGATATTTATCGAATGTTTATCGAATATTTTCCGAACTAGTTGTTAAAAAACTATTATATAACTAAAAGAAATTGATTCTCAATAGTATATTTTTTTATTAACCATCTATTTCATTATTGAGCATATAATAAACGGTAATTAGATTATTATTTTAAATGTGTATTTTATACTTATCATGCTAGAATGTTATAAATTTAGGATTAAATTTTTAAAGTTTGAAATTTTAGTAATAAGATAACATCTAACTACGAGTTATTTGTAATTATTAATCGTAATGCTCTTGGATAAAATAATATCATATACTATAACAAATTTGATGGTGAAAAAAATACATTTGTACATTTAAGAATTGAAACATATTATACGTATTTTCGAAAATATTAAAATGATATTAATAAAAACATGATCGCATATTTTTTTTCAAGTAAAACATAATTCTATGTATCGACCCTATCAACAGGGCCCGTGAGCCCGGCCCTCAACCCTTTAAAATAAAGGGCTAAGGGTCGGGTGAGGTTTTTACAATTTTTGTGTTGGCCCGTCCTAACCCGACCCTCATCATCTTTTAGGGTAGGGTTAGCCCGACCCTTAAAGTGTGAGGGCTCGAGGGTTCAAGGGCCGGGCTAGCCCTACCCGGCCCATTTTACAGGCCTACTTGTCCATCCATTAAAAATAGTAGTATTCTATTATCCATTACAAATTATGCACATGGGACATGACCAAATAAACACTAAAAATACTTTCAATAATCACATTATATTGCAAAATGATTCTTTTACAGGAAACCTTGTCTATAAATTAAAGTGGAAGTTTACTTAACTATATACTATAGCACTGTGCAGGTCTGAAATATGGAAGATGAGAGGAATATTGTTCAATTTCTTTCCATGAATGGTGGAAATGGCCCTCTTAGCTATGCTAACAACTCCTCCTATCAGGTTTCTCTTTCTTCATTCTTGTTGTTTCGAAATATTGGATATTGTTCATGCTAGGATGATTTTTAACTTATTTGATAATATTAGATAACTTTTTCATTGTAGAAAGCAGCTGTGGATTGTACAAAGGTGATGGTTAATGAGGCAATCGTTGATGAGTTTGATATCAAACAACTATCTTCTTCAACTCCTTATCGAATCGCAGATTTAGGTTGTTCAATAGGACCAAATACGTTCATTGCTGTGGAGAATATAATAGAAGCAGTAGAGAGAAAGTACCAATCCAATGGCCTCGAGTCAAATATCCCTGAATTTCAAGTATTCTTTAACGACCATGCATCTAATGATTTCAACACCTTGTTTTCTTCCCTACCTTTGGATAGGCGATACTTTGGAGTTGGCGTGCCTGGCACTTTCCATGCGCGTTTATTCCCCAAAGCCTCTCTTCATTTTGTTTACTCTTCTTATGCACTCCATTGGCTCTCTAAACTGCCAAAAGAATTATTAGACACAAATTCTCCTACATGGAACAAAGGCAGGATTCATTATGTAGGTGCTCCAAATAACGTTTTTGAAGCTTATTCAACTCAATTCAGGAAGGACATGCACGCATTTTTGGATGCCAGGGCTGAAGAAGTTGCACCTTATGGGCTTATGGCACTTCTTTTTGCTGTAGTCCCAAATGGAACTATTCCTTCTGAGAGTTTTATCTATTTACTATATGAACGCTTGGGTATTGCACTCATGGACATGGCCAACATGGTAAGTTTGATTCCAAATACAAAGTAAGCACACAATCTTAAATACACTATATTATATCGATACACTGGTGCATCAATTCATAAATTCAGAAGTGGCCCTTGACTGATTAAAGACTGGTGACATATATTTGTAAACTTTAGAAACAAATGTCTCAAAAATTGGTATTACGTACAGTAATGATAAAATTGATCGATATTGATTATTAGTCAAGGTTTATTGAAGTCTGTCATGGCTTTATATATATGTTGAATTGCAGGGTGTGGTAAGTGAAGAGAAGGTGCACTCTTTCAACTTGCCCATATATTATGCATCACCTCACGAATTGGAGAATTTGGTAGAAACAAATGGATTTTTCAGCATCGAAAAAATGATTCTAATGACCAATCAAATGAAGAATAACATCACTATTCTCGACTACAAATTGTGCATACTACACATAAGAGTTGGGATTGAGCACCTCATTACGGAACATTTTGGAGGTGAGATTATAGATGAGTTGTTCAACCGTTTTACTGAGAAAGTTGCTGCAGAATCACACTTCATCTTTAAACAGGACTATTTGGATAATTTTCTTGAACAGTTTGTCCTTCTGAAGCGCAAAGTCACATGAAACATATTCATGTGTGGTCCTTTGTTAAACTTGTACTAGTTGTGGACCCCGTGCTGAGATTGGAGATTTTGCGAGAGAAATTTCCTATTAAATTTATTTGTACTAATTTCTTTTATTTATATATACATATAATAAATTATTATGTTTGATTATATTTGATTAATTTGTGTTTTGAGTGTATTTATTGTTTTGATTTTATTTTTATTGAAATGTTTGTGTTTATACTTTATTAGGAGAGTAGAGAAAGTGGGTAGAGATTTTTTGGGTTTAGTGGAAAATAGGAAAAAGTGTAAAGAAATACAAAATTTAGTTATATAACCAATGGGAAATTTCTCAAAAAACCACCACATTTAGGTGCTTCTTCCCAAATAGCCACTCATGAGAGGTAATCTTCCCAAACAGCCACCTTACCCTACCACTTTATACTTTTCAGATTTTTTCTTACCTAAACTACCCTTTGTACTTTTTAACTTGATTTTGACTATGTAAAAGGTGATGTGACTTGTCATGCATAAAGGTATATTAAATGTGAACCATTGATTCCTTATAATAAGATTATTAAATCGTAACCTTTGATTTGAAATTCAATTTTAAGAAAATTAATAAATAATTGTTAATAAGTAGATGATGTGTACGGGTAGGATTGAATAAAGACTTGTGCATTCCAACCAGATTATGACACGTGTTTATAGTTTGGGCGGGCTTGGGAAGCGGGAAAGGTTTTAGAAAACAAAGTTCCCTAATTTACTAAAAAACTAAACCATAACTATCTTCTTCTTCTCCCCAACCGCCTCCATTTTATAACACCTTCTTCTTTCTTTAACCAAATCTTTCGAAAAATCTTGCTAAATTTTTAGATTTTCATCAGATTGTTGTTAATTTCTACAAAATGGTTTTTAAACTACCTAAAGGAAGCAAAAAGCAAACTGGTGATACCCAAATTGTGGAAACCAATATATAAGAGATTCCGATGAAGAGCAAAAAGAAGAAATTGAAGAGAAAGCAAAGGAAGTTTTTTTTTTTTTTTTTAGATCTTCAAACTGATAAAATACACATGATTACCTCACAAATTGTGAAATCTAGGGTTCAAATTTTATTTTTTTTTTGTACAAGATTGGGGGAGTATGAACGCGGTTCACACCATTAGATGTGACTTTGAATTCAGGGTTGGCAATTGGTGTTATATACCACATGAGTTCATGTTCATGAAAAAATATGTCAGAAGTCCATTTAGAGAGAAATATTTTGGCATGAAATATATTAGGGAAAAGATGATCAATGATGCAATTGTAAAAGCAAGAAATAATCCCATTTCTGGTTATGATATACATCATATGAATCGATTATACCTTCTGACATTATTATGCTTACAACCAGATGCATCTCTGACCATTGATGTCAGATACATCCACTTTGTTAAAAGTTTCACATTTATCTTCAGTTTTGCCATATTGTATCCTCTAAATGTTAGAATTTTGTCCCGAAGTTGGTGATATGGTGCATGTTTAGTTTTAATGTTTGTTATTTGCTAAATGTTGAACATTATCCTCATATTTTATGATATATTATCGGCTTATTATCAAATCCTTATCCTCTAAATGGTAAAATATTATCTGGTTAGAATAGTATTTGATATTTGCACAATGTTAGACATTTATTCTTAATTTGGTATTATCTTATCTGCTAATTATAGACACCTTATTTTGTAAATTATATAATGGTTATGTGGTTTATGTTAGCCTGTTATATAATGGGGTGATGTTGTAAGAACTAAGACTGTAGACAAAATCACTGGATAGTCATCGCTAATTGTATCGGTTAAAGCAAACATAGTCCATCCTCTAAATAATTTATTCTATATCCTCTAAATAGTCATTACTATCCGTTAATAACACAGGTCAAATGTAACCACTGGATACTTTTGATCTTTAGCTTTGGAAAGAAGAAGATAAGAGTATATAATTCTTTGGACTATACAAATCCAACACAACAACAATTAGGCCTTGAGAAGATGTTGGTGTACGTGGTCTTTGCTGCTAACCTAAAATTGCCTGATTTCGACTTAGAAATGGAATGGGATATGGAATTTGTTGAATGTGTACAACAACCTGATGGCGACTGTTGTGGAGCTTTTTGATTGCTTATACTGATTGTATCATCAGGGGAAAACCTCAAATTCAGTCAAAATCCTATTCTTATGAGAAAACGCCTTGGTATGGAACTTATTGAGTGTGGACTGGAGCCTCCAAAAAAATGTATGCCTATAATGTAGAAGACTTGTTATTTTCTATTTATGTTATTGTGCTTTTGTTATCATTTTATGTTCTTTAATTGGTATGGACGATAGTTGAATGTATGGGTGCAATGATCTGTTCAATGTATTTTGTATACATAATGTGTAACAATGTTTATTATTAACTCTTATCAGTTGAGTTTATTGTTATAGATTATAATGGTATTTAGATTTTAGAGGACGTAATGCGTAGGTTTTAGACATTACAATTGTGCTTTTTAGAGGATATATGTGCAATATTTAGAACACTAATATAAAAGACACTAGCAGCAACTATTTTGAATTATTAATATAGGTTCAATCTTTGAACTACATTAATATATAAGAAGAAGTTAACATGATTCAAAAAGTGTCATATGAGGGCAATCATTTTATGTATACTGATAAGAGGCTTGTTTTAACCGATATAGAAGACTATTTTAACCGATACAAATTACCATCAACCTAGTAAAAAATAAAACTACCAACAATTAAAAGGAATTAGACATTCCTTCAGGTAAAGGCTGTAAGAAGTATTCACAGTCTAATACCACTTAAACACACGTAGATTTGTTGTATCTTAGATATTTGTACCTGTGCATCTTAGAAAATTATTCTCATCACGTGGAACATTGTTGCTGCTAGAACTATTTCGATATCTATTCTCTATGCTATATCTAACATCTGCTAAACCAGTACTATTTCCTGCTAAACCGGCTGCAATATCCTCTAAGTAACTCTGGGAGATAATAAAGATCAACATAGTGGGTGAAATATCACCTCATGGTTGTCTGATATGGGTGAAATGCATGCATTCTGGCCATATGAACTCAGTGAACCAAATATTAAATAGTTATCAGCATACATCTCAGCTTCTAATTCATCTGATATGGTCCAAATAATATCCATCGTTGTCGTCGTCTACCGAACAACCTTCAGCACTTTCATCTTGTGCTTCACTTTCACCTGCACCTTGAGCTTGTAACTTTCATCACCTTCACCTGCATCTTGAGGTCAATTATGCACATCCACTAGAGATTCACATAAGATGCATCGCTATCGTCGTCTATCGAACAACCTTCATCACTTTCATCTTGTGGTTCACTTTCACCTGCACCTTGAGTTTGTAAATACGTTTGAACTCTATAATATTTTTCAATTTCATTGAAAATTTCATCCGCAAAAGCCATCATTCTTACACATCTCAGAAAGAATTGTTGTTAAACTACTACAATAGAACTAAGTGATATTTCTGGCAGATTAGAGGATACTTTATGCAACTTAGAGGATGAGACTAGCAAATAAGAGGATATTTGTTGAGGCATATGCCCAACTTCATTATCATCTCCCGATCGCACAACATTATCGACCAAGGAGATAAATAAAAAGATGGAACTCTATAAGGAACAACAAGGGGAGTTGTCAGAACAACTTAGCAAAACGACAGGAGTGGTATCCAATATATGCAAAAGTTGTTGTTCATTCCCATTCTCATTTGATGAGATAACATGACTCTTCTATGCTTATGTAGGGTCTAGCAAATATTGGTTGGGGGGGGGGGGGATACAACCTCGTTTTACAGGTGTACAAAAATCTGAATAATCAGATTGATTACTACAATAAGTTTTGGAGCTTGCTTCCTCATTCCATTGATTGTATATCTCTTACTATCCAAACATTGATGATATATAAGTTACTAGCAGCAAAAATTCCAATAATCATTTGATAATAGTCAGATTCACATTAGATGTGGCGTGGACAATTATTCATAACAACTTGACTTGAAAATTTGTTCGTTTTCACATGAGTCATAGCTTCAATCATCTCCATAAACTCTTCATATGGTGTACGTTTTCAACAACAAATTGTTATTTTTGTGTCTCCGTTCTTATATCCAACTGTCTATCTATATTTGTCTTCACCTAACCAACATAGTGAAATACAACATTGATCTTGTTACCTGAAACAAATATTTCAGGATAATATTAGGCGACTATCGGCTAAAACGAAGCAATGTATCCTCTAAAACTTAATTTGTATCCTCCAAGATAAAATAAGCTTTAATGTAGAAACAAAGTGAAGTGGAACCTCAGATATAGAATACCAGTACACCAACAAAGAATTAAAATCGAAATAAAACAACATCAATGTTAAGATTTCATAATGTTGCCTCAATTATAATGGTGAAAGTTTGGTAAAGATATCATCTTCAATAAAAATGTCATTTTTGTAATTTTTATGAGGTTAAGGTTTCATAAATATACCATTTTTATAAATTATTTCATGTTTATGAGGTTAAGAATTCATAAAAATATCATCTTTACGAAAGATCTCATTTTTAAATCACCAACAGATTCACCACATTTTTGTTTAAAAACAATACAGTATGTTGAATGTCTACTATCTTAATTCCTATCTTATCCAAATTGAAAAATCTATTGCATTCAGAACTTACCAAATTTAATGTTGATTTATTCTTCCATTGCAATCATAGCTTTAAATTTACCTTTTTCTTTGACATCTTGTTTGGTAAGATGTAGAAGAAGATGAAATATAAATAATGAGGTTGTTTTTAGAACTAAGAAAAAAAAAAGTGGAAGAAGATGAAGACCAGTAACTGTGTTAGGTTGTAGAGAATAAAAAGTAGAAGAAGATAAAATTGAGTTGTTGGTATATTGTGTTGAAGAGTTATCTTAATCCAACGGTTATATATCACCATCCTAATCCAACGGTTGGAATTTGTGTTGATGTCATTATCAAAGCATTAAAAAAATTCAGATTTGGTGAAAAGTTAATTTGATGGTGATGTTTGCAATTGATGTGCAGAAGGGTAAAAGAGACCTAAAATAAAAGAAAAGTGGGGTATAGTGGCTATTGGGGAAGAATACCACTCATGAGTGGCTATTTGGGAAGAAGCACCTAAATGTGGTGGTTTTTTGAGAAATTTCCCATAACCAATTGGTATAAATTTTCTTTTTCTTTTTTATTTGTTTTATGGGAGAAAATTTGTGGGAGCTTGATGATCATATAGAATGCCACATAGGAAAGAGAGTGTGGGACCGCATGGGTCTAGCTATTATATAGATACTAGCTGTGGACCCGTGCTACGCACCGGGGTTAGAGATTTTTACTTGTTAATCAGATAATAATATTTTTTTATGTAAAACAAAAATGTGCATATTACAGTGCAATAGCAACGTAAATACATTTCTTGTTTTTCTTTTGAAATAATGAGCAATATAAATTCATAAAGTATGCAATGTGAAGAAAGGCAACTATCAGTTATAATGTTCGGTTCTTGCTCGCCCAAACGAAAATTTCATTCATTACACTCCTGACATTACATTACGAAGTGCATCTTTATCTTCTAAGTGCAATAATAAGCTAAATACATCACGGTGACTAAATTCTTTTAGATACAATCTCTAGATGTGTAGGCAAGTTATCTTCTAAGTGCAATAATAAGCTAAATACATCACAGTGACTAAATTATTTTGGATACAATCTATAGATATGTAGGCAAGTAATGAACCGCTATTTCAATAAGAAAAAGAAATAATCAGATGAACAACTTAAGCTTAATATTGAAACATTAAGTTACTAATTTAATCTAAGTCAAAACGATCAATAAATAAATTAAAAAGTAGATGAGCCATATGCTTGATTACAGAGATGAGAGCATATTTAATCTATAGTAAAATCCTGATTCTAACAACATTTCATTACCCAACAAATGCTCGAGATGGGCAGGTACATATACATCATCCATTATAGGATATCCACACTGGATTCAGTAAAAAAAAAAAAAGTCAGAATTAAAATCCCATATAGGCCTGATAGCTCTGTGGAGGATACAGGCTCTATAGCTCTTGTGAATTACTCAATGTAAAATCCCTTAAACCTCCATAAACAAATACTTTCATTAATAAGTAGCTATGAATTGAATAAAACTAATACATACAGATGATAGAAATTCAAAACATAACAAAAAACATGGAAGCTGAAACATAACAGTGTGCATGACCTATTGGAGAATTGGACTGAGTTGAATGATAGTTGAATTGTGTTACTGATCTGGACTGTTTTGCCATATGCAGTTTTATAGGCAATCTGGGATTCTGGGGGTATAAGGAATGAAGTTATCTTCATGAATGCAACTCTTATCATCGACATAGTGATCACCAAGGTGAAGAATCTGATATAGGATTGGCTGGACATGACTGGCAGAGGTCTGGATATATATGAAAAAAGCGCACAAATTTGTTGAACTGATGACTGATTAGAAGGGTCTGATCGTGGACAGTTGGTTTTAATCACTGAAGCCATGGAGGTTTACATGGGAAATCACATAAAAATAAAATGAAGGCATTAGTTTGTAGAGATATGTTTTAGAATTAAATGCATGAGGAATATCAAAATTTATAACTTTGATCAAGATACATGTAAGAATTTCTGGTAAAGATTACTTTGAATAAAAGTCATAAAATAAGAAAGAAGAGAGTACGTATCATGCTTCAATAATGTTCTTAATAAAATCCTTAATAAAATCAACCATTACTCTAGAAGATCGGCCTTGCAAAAGCTTGTCTTCATTGTCATTGTGATTCCATTATAACATTAAGCTTTGTTTGTTTTTGTACCTAAGGAAGTTCCAACCAAATGCAAAATAGTGTAAGAATCAGGTTTCCTAAAACAATATCGATTGAACAATGAAAGTTCGTATAGTTTTCTTTCAAAAGATTGTCTTAGTGTGGTATCAAAATGCAAATATCATTCATTACACTCCTAGCATTACATTACATTAAAAAGGCATTTTCATCTTCTAAATGCACTAAGCTAAATACATCGCAGCCATTATAATTCTATTGGACACAATCTCTAGATATGTAGGCAAATAATAAACAACTTGAGCAATAGGGAGAAAAATCAGTATGAAAAAATTGATAGTGCTTCACCACCACCAATACTCATGTTGAATGCATCTGGATAGTAAATTAGATGAACACCTGGCATCCAAATATGATATCAAAAATTTTACATGCAAAAGAAACATTTACTAATAACTCACTCCTACATGTGATCGTTGTAGATGAGAGAAGTGTGAAACCTCTTGATGCATACAACATTGAAAGTTCTGGGAAATGTATATCGTGACATATTCCTATACCTATAGGACCAACATCTGCAATAAACTCTCATGTGTTTGAAAGCACCATTTTCTTTGTATAAATAAACTAACCATATGACTGCATGGTTTTTTAGGCTTAAATAATACATTCTTTTAATATCATTGGATTTGGCGAAGAAAACAAAAAATGCAAATTCATCCTGAACTTGGCCAATGCTATCATTGTTTCAGGTTTATGTATCTTATTGATCAATCTTAATTTTCTGTCTAATTTCCAAGTATCCCATACAACATTTGAAATAAAAAAGGAGACGTTAACAATGCCAACTCTTTTTCTGTCTAATTAAATTCTGCTTATCAAAAAAAAAACCCTCTATTAAAATAATATTTTTTCCACCACTTAAGTCACAAAAATAATATTTTATGTAAATACATGTATCAACAACTGTAGGTTTATCATCAGCAGTGAAGGCGTCTGATTCCTTACAAAATAATTCCGGGCATGTTAATGTCAAATCGATGTACCTGTGAATCATCAAAACGACTCACATAAGTATCAAGAAACCAACATATTACATAACTGATTAATTTAAAGCACCTAGCTGCTTCATGTTTTCATGGGATGATGATGAAAACACCGAGCGACAAAACATTTTGGGGAGACATTGACATTCGACTTGATTACCTTCCAATGCTTAGCAATTAGTTTTCCATCTACTCCAAATACATAGTGGGTATTATACAACCTCCCACTACAATGTTCTGGTACAAAGAATCCTTGGGAATTTCTTGCTGATGTGAGGCTAACTTTCTCAAACGCAATGAAATACAATACTGCAAACAATGATTATCACGTCATGGCTCATTTGCAAAAAAAAAAAAAGATTATCACGTCGTGGCTAATACCCTTACTTCCAACAGTTTAATAAATAAGTAGTTACAAATTGAATAAAACTAACACTTACAGAACATAATCTGAATACTTACAAAGTAACAATTAATTAAACAAACAAAACTAATATCGGAAGAACTTACTGCGAATGTGATATTTGCATAGTTGTTCTAGTGTTTGATGTGGGTAAAGAAGTAGGGTCAAGGGAGAGAGAGAAGATGGGAGTTGATACTTGATACAGATGGGAAAGAAACCCACGTAATAAAATCTTTTCCTAATCTAATCTTTAGGGATTAGTGGAGAGAGGTTTCAGAAGTTTGAGTACGAAGAGTTTTGTGCCACGTAGATTCTAATAACCAATCAAAAAAAAATGTTTTTTATTTTTTGAAAATAAAAAAGTGAGAAAAATCGAGAGAGCTTTCCTCTCAGTTAGGCACCCACGTAGGAGAGAGAATGTGGGACCGCATGGGTCTAACTATTATATAGATATATAGATATAGATAGGACGTTTGTTGTTAAAGTTTTGTGTGTGTGTGAGCGCGCAGTAAGTCATTATGTATTTATGTACTAGTTCTTCCAGGTTTGCAAATTCATTCTATCATGTAATCTTATGATATTCTTTGCTCATTTTCTTCCCATTCTATTTAAAACTTTCCAATGTAAGTTAAGGAGGATACAAAGAATTATGCTAATAGCAGAAAAGAACACCTGAAAGTCAGTTAGTCATCAGCTTTTTGTATGACATCTTGAATCATAACACACCCTTGCACGCACTTAAGGAGGAAGATCAAACTGACAGGCTTAGGCGCTTAGCAATGCTATGTTGTAGCCAATATACTGTATTAAAATGCCAATGCTATAGCCTAACGAGCATAGAAACTTGTAACGCCCCTGAAATTCGATCCTAGATGGCCAGACCAAAATCGGGTAACAGAGTCATAATAATCACCATATGTCTTCTATGGACCGTAGGGTCACACTACAGTCACGTGACATCACACCTCTAGACCACAGAAGAACATAATAAAATAAACAACAAATACTAAACTAACAGCGGAAGACTAAACATAATACAAACTATATAAATATAAATATAAATCAGAGTTATGTCCAAAAGTTACAACTCATCAAACTCCAACTAGACATATGAGCAACTCAAGACAACCTCCACTCTCATCGAACACTCCATCTCTAAAACATTTGTATCCTGAAAAGGGAAAAAGGAAGACGTTAAACACCTGCAAGTTACAGAACTTGAGCTTCGATCTTAATTCCCAGAAAATGAATCGACGCACCCTAGAGATAAACAATTATAAATACTAATCAATTTATTCTAACATTTAAAACAATGATAAATAAATCAACAAGATCAATCTCTGGTAATCTGCAATGTCAATCATGTTTCCAGTTCCAATAATCAAATAATCAAAATCTATCTCAATCAATCAATCTGCAATATCAGATCAAGTCCAGTAATTCCAATCCATCATATTACGTCAATCCAAATTCATGCAACAAGTGCCAAGTTGTGCAGTAGCACCGAGTCGTACACATCGCAGCCATACACTCATCAAGCTATGTCATGTGACACAACTTAGGGACGTCTCCCAATGGGTCCTGTGTTAGATAATCAACACGTCCAAAATCCACGGGTCATGTGTTAGTATAACTAACACGCCCAAGTTAATCTAATCAATCAAATCCAGTTCATTCCCACAAACTCCAATTTGATTCATAATCTTCATTCAGAATCATTCCAATGTAACACATATAAAAATGTACCAACAATAATAATAATCATAACATCCACTTTCAAAAGCTAATATCTTAGTCATCTCTGAAGTGTATTTATCCTTCAGTCCACTGAAACTATTATTGTTCAGTCCACTCAATGGTGTTTTATTCTTTGTAATTCATTCAGAGAAACATTATAAACCAACCCAAATTATGAATTAAATTTTAACCGTAAGTCCACATTATGTACGTATATGCTTAATTCACTTCTTCCAATTCTAATTAAACAAATAAACTATCTGATATGTCATAGAATATTCTAGTTTAATACACATGCTTCGATTCCACACATTAAAAAATACTAACATGATCCTAAGATAAATTTCAGCAATATTAATAACTAAATATTAATAAGTTTACATATTTATCAAATTCTAATTATTAAAACATGTATTTTAATGAGAATCAATTATAATTCAACTATCTAAACATAATAACCAAACTAACACTTCAACCTAATCTGAAAATTAAGAGAAAACATCAAGTAATATAACTTGCCTCATAAGAAGACCACCAAATACCAAAGGTACGAAGCACACAACTCAAAACAACCATACTGCAAATCAGTCACAGTTTTTTTGACCTCCAAAGAATCGGTCACATAGGTCTAGAAGATTCACATGCTCTACGTTATATGCTCAGATGCGTATTATCAATAGGGTTCTAATGACATAAGATTCAGGTCATTCCGAGTTTTGTAGAGAGAGTAATGGCCGAAATACTAACATGGTGTTATCTAAAACGGGAATCTATATATTTCTCTTCAAGTTTAAGATTTAGGGTTTCTATTTTTCATTGAATAACTAAGAATATTATATATACTAATATTTGTTTATGTGAACCTAAAGATGAGTTTAAGATAAAGCCCAAAGGCATAATACTAACCCCATTCATAAAACCTATTTATAAAGTCAAAGAAGTCCAAATTGAAATCCAATTTCTATTAAGCACGAGCCTATCAAAATACCGGGTACTCAAGGGATGCAGCCTGACAGACTTCATTCCAGGAGGGAGAAATGGGAGCTGCTCACTGGGAAGTGGGTACCAGCAGCAGAAGCAGGCAAACTAGTATCACAGACAACAAAAACTTTCTAGATGCTCTTTGTTTTTTGTTTATTGCTTTTTGGTTTTGCACATGGGAAAGGCTAAATACTTTAGTCTAATCGGTGTTTCTTTTCTTATAGTGAAATCTTCTCATTGTTCCCCGTGGAGGTAGGCATTGCCGAACCACGTATATTTTGGTGTTATTGTTCTTTATTGTTTTATTCTTCTTATACTATTGTTTATTATTTCGTAATCTTTGACATCATTGACAAAACGGATCCTATATTACAAAGGAGTTCTCACGAATATCTAGGTTGAAGGTTGTTGACGTTGTTGGGATTTAATTAATCACTGCATATAGTTCAACAAGTGGTATCAAGAGCTTAGGTTGGAATTAAGGTTTTGTCAAAGATGACAGAGACTACAGGTGTTCCTGCGAATAGTGATGGTAAGAAACAATCGGTTACGACTCTTGGCGGCGGTGTAAAAGTTGAGATTAAACTGTTTGACGGTAGAGATAATTTTACACTATGGCAAAAGAAGATGAGAAACGTTTTGATCCAACAAGATCTTCATGTGGTTCTTGACGAGAAAGATAAGAAGCCAAAGGACATGTCAGATGATGAGTGGAACAAAGTAGATCTCAAAGCCATGAGTTCCATCGAACTACATATCTCGGACGAGGTGATGTTTAATGTGATGGAGGAAACTAGCGCCAAAAGAACATGGGAAAAGGTTGAGAAGTTGTATATGGATAAGTCTTTGTCCAATAAACCTTTCTTAAAGGATGAACTCTTGAATCTTCGGATAGAAGAAGGCGGTGATCTTATGGAACATCTAAACGTGTTCAATAAGTGTATCACAAATTTGCTACGGGTAGATGTGAAGTATGACGATGAAGACAAGTCTCTGTACCTGCTCAGATCTTTGCCTCTATCTTTCAAGCACTTCAGGACCACATTGATGTTCGGCAAAGATACTTTAAAGTATGATGAAGTTGTTCAAGATATAATCTCTCATGTCAAGATGAATAAGAACACAGGTGAAGACTCTCAAGCAGAAGGACTATATGTCAAGAATTCTAATGAGAGGGGACGAACAAATAAGAGAAGTAGCAAATCAAAAGGCAGGGGAAGATCTAAATCCAGGGATAAAGAAGGTTGCTTTCAATGTGGTGCGACTAGGCCTGTAAAATGGGCCGAGTATGGCTAGCCCGGCCCTTGAACCCTCGAGCCCTCACACTTTAAGGGTCGGGCCAACCCTACCCTAAAAGATGATGAAGGTCGGGTTAGGGCAGGCCAACACAAAAATTGTGAAAACCTCACCCGACCCTTAGCCCTTTATTTTAAAAGGTTGAGGGCCGGGCTAACGGGCCCGGTTGATAGGGTCGATACATAAAATTATGTTTTACTTGAAAAAAAATATGCGATCATGTTTTTATTAATATCATTTTAATATTTTTAAAAATACGTATAATATGTTTCAATTCTTAAATGTACAAATATATTGTTTTCACCATAAAATTTGTTATAGTATATGATATTATTTTATCCAAGAGCATTACAATTAATAAATACAAAGAACTCGTAGTTAGATGTTATCTTATTACTAAAATTTCAAACTTTAGAAATTTAATCCTAAATTTATAAAATTCTAGCATAAATACACATTTAAAATAATAATCTAATTACCGTTTATTGCATGCTCAATAATGAAATAGATGGTTAATAAAAAAATATTCTATTGAGAATCAATTTCTTTTAGTTATATAATACTTTTTTAACACCTAGTTTGAGAAATATTCGATAAACATTTGATAAATATCATATAACTTAAACAAAAGTGACATCTATGTCTAATTGGAAAAATATTTACGATTAAAACTCTAAAACAATGTTCAAATTTTGATATATAGAGAAATATATTAAAAATTGTACATATATTTATGAGGGCCGTAAGAGGGCTTTGAGAGGGTTAATTAGGGTCGGGCTAAGGGTAGGGTCTAAGATTTTCAAAGCTAAACCCTAACCCGACCCTTAAAAGGAGAGGGTCGGGCCGGCGCTACCCTAAAAATCATAAGGTTCAAGCTTTAAGGGCTTTTTTCGTTGAATGGGCCAGGCGGGCTGGGCCGGGTTTAGGGTCAAAGGGCCATTTTTACAGGCCTAGGTGCGACAGATCACTGGAAACGAGATTGTAAGAAATATAAGGAAAAGAAGAAGAAAGCTGAAAATTCAAATTCAGCCAGCATTGTTACAGATGATAGCGACGGAGAAATTTTAGCAACTTCTTCAGGTAATGATATTTCTTCACCTTGGAATTTAGATTGCGGTGCTTCTTATCATATGTGTTCAAACGAAGACTGGTTTGACACGTTTGAAAAAAGAAAAGGCGACGTAGTTTTATCGGGAATAATTCCAGTTGTAAAGTTTGTGGAATCGGTACGGTAAAGTTGAAGATGCATGATGGAATTGTTAGGACTCTGGGTAAGAATGGGTACACATACAAATTCAAATATGGGAATCTCATAGTCTCAAAGGGTTCACTTGTGGTTATGAGAGGAGTAAGACTTTCTAACAATTTGTACAAGCTTTTGGGAAATACAGTAATTGGTGGAGCTGCAGTTTCTACACAAGAAGATCGCACTCAGCTTTGGCACTTGAGGCTAGGGCATATGAGTGAGAGCCATGGAAGAACTACACAAGCGACAATTGTTGAAGGGTGTAGGAGAGTGTAAACTTTAGTTCTGCAAGTATTGTATTATGGGAAAGCAAACTAAAGTACTCTTCAAAGCAGCAGATACAAAGAATAGAAGTACAGAAATACTTAACTATATTCACTTAGATGTGTGGGGGCCTTCACCTACTCAATCAAAAGATGGAGCTCGCTACTTTGTCACTTTCATGGATGATTTTTCGAGGAAAGTTTGGGTTTACTTCATGAAGGAGAAATCCGAAGTTTTCACTAAATTCAAGGAGTGGAAGACAGAGGTAGAGAATCAAACAGGCAGAAAAATCAAGTATCTAAGAACTGACAATGGCGGTGAATATAAAGATAGGAAGTTTCTACAGTATTGCAAAGATAAAGGTATTGCAAGGCATTTTACCGTGAAGAAGAATCCCCAACAGAATGGAGCTGCAGAAAGGATGAATAGAACTCTTATGAATAAAGAGAGGTGGATGAGGTTTCATGCAGGTCTGCCAGAGATGTTTTGGGCAGAGTCACTTAACCATGCTTGTCACTTGGTTAATCGTTCACCATCCAAGATGCTTGATTTCAGATGTGCAGAAGAGGTATGGTCAGGTAAACCGGTAGACTACTCTACTTTGAAGGTATTTGGATGTAGGGCATATGCTCTTATTCCTAGTGATGAGAGAACCAAACTTAAACCCAAATCTCATGAATGCATTTTCACCGGCTTCGAGAAGGGAGTGAAAGGTTATAAGTTATGGGATCCGGTGAACCGAAAGAAAATCCTTAGTAGAGATGTTGTGTTTGATGAGAAGACTATGCCTATGAATCAAAACATGAAGAATGGTGAGAAAAACACTATTGTTAAGAAAGCAACTACAGAGACATCTCCTCTTACCAAGGTATCCAACAGGTGGAGGAGTCAGATGCAGGGGTTGAAGAGGATGGGCCAGAACAACAACAGTGTGAAAAGGAGGTTGAATCTAATAAAGATAAGCAACAACCTTACAGCATAGCAAATAACCGGGGCCAAAGACAAGTCAAAGCACCTATTAGACTTGGTTCAAGGAAGAAGTTCACTATGCTTTAAGCATTAGTGAAGGTGATCCTACTTCTTATCGTGAAGCAGTTGAAAGTAACGAAAGAGAAGAGTGGATTGAAGCTATGGCTGAAGAGATGGAATCTCTATACAAGAACTATGTTTGGGAGTTGGTTCCTAAACCCGCAGAAAAAAAAAATTGTTGGTTGTAAGTGAGTTTACAGGAAGAAGGAAAGAATGCATGAGGAAGGACCACCAAAGTTCAAAGCACGTTTGGTGGCGAAAGGGTACTCACAAAAGGAAGGAGTTGATTATGATGAAATTTTCTCTCCGGTAGTGAAACATACTTCTATTAGAATGTTACTATCACTGGTTGCTCAGCAGGATATGGAGCTTGAGCAGTTAGATGTCAAAACTGCTTTTCTCCATGGTGAATTAGAGGAAGTCATCTACATGGCTCAGCCTCAGGGTTTTGTTGAAGCTAGTAAGGAAAATCTGGTTTGTAGGTTGAAGAAGTCTCTTTACGGGCTCAAGCAATCTTCAAGGCAGTGGTACAAACGTTTCGACTCTTATATACTGAACATTGGGTATAGAAGATGTGACTATGATTGTTGTGTGTACACTCATGTGTTTTATGATGGGATGGTGATCCTATTGCTACTTTATGTAGATGAGATGCTTATTGCTTGTCGGGATATGTCTAGAATTAAAGAGCTGAAGACATTGTTAAGCAAGGAATTCAACATGAAGGATCTTGGTTCTGCACAGAAGATCCTAGGTATGGAGATAAGGAGAGACAGGAAAGCTGAAACGTTATGGCTGTCACAAGTCAAGTACATTCAAAAGGTACTTGAGCGCTTCAATATGATTGATGCAGATTCTGTGTCAACTCCTTTGAACAACATTTTTGTTTTAAACAAAAGTAAATGTCCTTCCACAGATGCTGAAGTGGAAGAGATGAAGAAGAAGTTGTATGCAAGCGCAGTAGGGTGTCTCATGTACTCAATGGTATGCACAAGACCTAATTTAGCTCAAACAACTAAGTGTAGTATCGAGATACATGGCGAATCCGGGAAAGCCACACTGGAAAGGTGTGACATGGATTCTCAAGTATCTGAAGGGCACTAAGACGTTGGGTATCTTGTTTGAAAGACAACAAGGGAAAACATGTGTTTCGGGTTATGTGGATGTTGATTATGCAGGAGATTTAGATAAGCGGAGATCCACCACAGGGTACGTCTTCACTTATGGTGGAGGATCGGTTAGTTGGAGGTCAATGTTCCAAACAGTTACTGTTTTATCTACTACTGAGGCGGAGTATATGGCGGTAACAGAAGCTTGCAAGGAAGCTATTTGACTGAAGGGATTAGTAAGCACATTCGGGTTGGATCAAAATTCTATGATGATAAGATGTGACAGTTAGAGTGCTATTTTCCTTGCGAAGAATCAAATGTTTCATGCAAGAACGAAACATATTGATATTCGCTATCATCGGATTCGGGATTGGTTGTACTCAGGTGAAATTACAATTGAGAAGGTTCACACAGATGAGAATGCTTCAGATTGTCTTACTAAGCCGGTTACAGTTGAGAAGTTCAGACATTATTTGAACTTGCTCAATCTTTCTACATGCTAAAGATTGGGTGGAGCACCTCCTCACTTGAGGTGCGTTGAGGCAAGAAGATTCTTGCCAATGTGACGGTGTTTGAAGAAATTCAAGCTGCAATGATCTTGTTTTTTTGTCGATGGCTCGCCAAGGTGGAGATTGTTGTATATTGGCTCGCAATAGTTGGGTGCACAGGATCATACCTTATAAGAGTTGTGATCCATAGGATCAGTTCCTATATTAGTTAAGGAAACCATATATGTGCAGGAGTTCTATTTGGACTCGGTTTCCTATTTATCTCTATTTTGAATAAGTAATTCTATATAGTTTTGGTTTCTATCCATGGGCTATAAATACCCAAGTAACTTGGTATTTGTAAAGAGAAGACAAGAGAGTAGAAAACAATAGAAACATAGAGATAGAAAGAGTAAGTAAGAGCCAAGGGTGTATTGGGTTTAAGGTGAGAGATTAAGATCTTGAGAAAAATATTAGGGAGATTATTGTAATCGGTGTTTCTTTTCTTATAGTGAAATCTTCTCATTGTTCCCCGTGGAGGTAGGCATTGCCGAACCACGTATATTTTGGTGTTATTGTTATTTATTGTTTTATTCTTCTTATACTATTGTTTATTGTTTGGTAATCTTTGACATCATTGACAGAACGGATCATGTATTGCAAATGAGATGTTCTCACAAATATCTAGGTTGAAGGTTGTTGACGTTGTTGGGATTTAATTAATCACTGCATATAGTTCAACAAGGTGAGCGTTTTGACTTATTTTTGCTATAACTATATGTATAGATGGATTAAGATGTTAGAGTACAGTGTTAATGCTTGATTGCTTGGAAAAGATTGTTCATACATGTGGTGTAGCTAGGTAGTTCATCGCCTCAATTTCTCTTTAATTTGTATATCTGTAATTCTGTAAAATATAGTTGTCAGTTTATTTTCATGGATTGCTCAGGCATGTTACGCATGTATAGTGTTTGGATTTAATATATATCTGTCTACCATGCATGCATGATGAAGGTGGTTTACCATTGAATTTTTTCACCTATTAGTTTGATAGATTTTGCCAAAAAAAAGTTTCCTAAGCTACTTCATTCTGAATAGCAAGTTGAGAAATCAAAGGATTTCAGCTATTAAATAACCAGCGCGCATTCTCTTTATGGAGGTATCATTAAAGAAAATGACGCAAATCAGCTCAATTATTATTTGGCAAGATATCATCATCCCCAGAAAGCAATTTAACAATTTAAAGGAGAACAGCTAAATATCAATACCAAAAAGATAAAGGCTTCTGTTTGGAGATTTATTGCCGCGAAAGTTTGTGCATAGTATATAAATATTCGACTCTTCTTTCTCTTAAGGGTATATGCAAACACATGCAACCCCAGAAAATCCAAACTGTGTTGTTCTTCGTGAATTCCTTTTCGCTTGCATGAGAAGAAGCTAAGATATTAATTAGCAGGTGACTTTCATTTTGAAAATTTTGTATGTTATGATAGAGTTGTTGCCCTCCCTAGCTAGCTTCCATGATCCTAGTTAGAGGTTTAATTTCAGGGTAGTGGGAAGTTTCATTTATGCAGTTTGAATTATATTGCAGATCATTATCGAGTTAACGGTTAAAGAAGAAGAGTGGAACTGATCATCACTGAATTTGTAGCCATGAATGGTGGAGATGGCCCTCTCAGCTATTTTAAAAACTCCTCTTATCAGGTTATCATTTCCTTATCTTGTCGTCGTGCCATGGAAAAATATTGGATACACGCACACAGAGCACATACACAGAATAAACATATACAGTATTGTCAGTATATAATGTATATTGATATATATATATATATAGTTTTGTTTATCAAGTTTTCTTCATTTTACGTTAACATTTCATCTATATTGTCCTGTCACCTGTGACTTGTAGAAAGCAGCTGTGGATGCTTCCAAGGCGATGATTAATGAGGCAGTAGCCAACAACTTTGGAATCAAACAACTACCTTCTTCAAGTCCTTTTCGAATTGCAGATTTAGGTTGTTCAATAGGACCAAATACATTCATTGCAGTGCAAAATGTAATAGATGCAGTAGAACAAGAGTACCGATCTCATGGTCTCAAATCAAGCATTCCCGAATTCTATATATTCTTTAATGACCTAGTTGCTAATGATTTCAACACCCTGTTTTCTTCCCTCCCACCAGATAGGAGATACTTTGCGGTTGGTGTACCGGGTTCTTTTCATGATCGTTTATTTCCCAAAGCCTCTATTCATTTTGTGTATTCTTCTTATGCACTCCATTGGATCTCCAAGATTCCTAAAGAAATGCTAGACACAAGTTCGCCAACATGGAACAAAGAGAGGATACATTACACAAATGCCCCAAGTGATGTTTTAGAAGCTTATCATCTCAATTCAAGAAGAACATGAAACCGGCACGAAGTAGTTTGACATCAATTTTGTGACAAAGTGTCCTTGGTTATTTCGCCTTGAGTTCATTGTTAAGGAAACCTGGTTGTACGCGCGTCGTCCTGTGTCCTTGTCTTCGCGTCATGAGTTAAGTATGGTGTTTGGTTCAGGACGTACGTACGTATAGTATGTCAGCAAGGTAGTTCGTGGTCAGGACGTACGTACCTCTTAAGGACGTTCGTACGTATAGTTAAGCAGCAGAGAAGTTTGTGTTCTGGACGTACGTATCTTTACAAGACGTTCGTACGTCCAAGTAGACAGCCGACTTATTTTCGTATGGAGACGTACGAACGTCATATCGACGTACGTACGTCCAAAGTCGGTTTGCTTTATTTCGGCCCATTTTCCTTGGTTTCCAACCCTAAGTATAAATAGGGTTTCTCTTCCAAAGAACAAGTTAGTTCTTTGGCCGTCCATTCTTCTTCTAGTTCATGTGTTTTGGTTAGGTTTTTGATATTGAAAGTGTTTGTGGCTATTGAACTCAATTCCCTTTCTTCCCCCTTTTCTCAATTCATATCTTTGTGATCTTCAAGAGTTATTGTGAATTCGGCTTCGAGTCTTCTTGTGTGTTCATCAAGAAGTCGAGTGTCTTGTGCGTACATCAAGGTGCTCTGGTGAAGTCAAGGTGTTAGAGATAACCAGGAGTATCAACTCGCAGTGAGTGCAGGTAGTTGATAGGTTTGTACATCTCTTTTCATCTAGTGGATTATTTTGTTGTCGCGAGGACAACCGTGGACGTTTCCCTATTTGGGTTTTACCACGTTAAAAATCTCTGTGTGTTATTTACTTTCTGCGTATTGTTTGATTGTTTGTTTGAATTTACAATTGTTATACTAGCACTATTTGTAGTTTCTCAGAACATGCAGTCATTTTTGAATGCCAGGGAAGAAGAGATTGCTCCTGATGGGCTCATGGCACTTGTTTTTATTGTGATTCCAAATGGAAGTCTTCCTTCTGAGTGCTTTATCTGTTTACTATATGAACTTCTAGGCTTCACACTCATGGACATGGCCAGTATGGTAAGATATGATCCCTAATTCAAGTAACCACACTAGATCATATAACAGAAATTTTCCAAAACTAATTAAGGGGTGGGGAAGAATCGATTTCAGATTCAATATAGTGTGGGTATTCTCCATACGGAGTAACCTTAGAATTGCGACTACGAAGACCATCGTGATCATAAGTCTTTGGACGGTTTCCATGGGAATATTTAGCACCATAAGCAACATATTGTTGTTGAAAACCACATCGAGGAGGGTGCGTGTCCTGCTGGTGGTGGGAATAATATCCATTGTCATAATAACTATGACGTTGCCTGCGTGGGGGAGAAGGGGAACGAGAGGAAGAGGGAGGTTCATACCTTCTAGAAAGGGAAAAGCGGCGACTAGGATCAAAGTTGGAAGCTTTATATTCAGAATCGGTTTAACGTTTCGATTCATGTAAACTCCAACAATCCGGCGGCGACGAAAATTCTCTTTGACCTCTTCTACGATAACACATCTTCAAATCACCAACATGAACGCGGCTCTTGTAATAAAATCAGGTTTTTATCTTCTAAACTAGAAGAAAACCTTGCTCTGATACCAATTTTGATGTAATAGTATCGGCGGAAGCAAACAATAATAAGAACACCAATTAAATAAATGGTTTGAACACCCAAAAACTAGGGTTCTAAACTCGAGTATTTTCATTTTTAATTCTTATAAAATAGTATTTATTGCTCATAATCTACAATTATATCACACGAAATTGGTTTAAGTTCAAACTGCCTTTTTTCCAAACAAATTAAACTCGGGATTAATATATCGAAAGTATAAAACAAAATGACTCCAGGTTTTAATGTGACGACTACAGTTATATATCGCAGTTTAATGATTATAGATTGTAAATATGTATCTGGAAGGTTTGCTATTCAAAAAGGACTAGTATATAGGGAAACATTATACAAATGATATATCAGAAATGACTAAAGACACACATGTAAGTGAAGTTTAACAAGGAGCCAACGAACGTTTTGAAAACTAAACCTAGTATATATAAGGTTGATTGATCAAGTCTATCATGGATTTGCATTGACTTGCAGGGATTAATAAGTGAAGATAAGGTGCACTCCTTCAACTTGCCCATATATTATGCATCACCTCACGAATTGGAGAATTTGATAGAAACAAATGGTAATTTCAGCATCGAAAGAATGATCCCAATGGTGAATCAAACGAAAAATAAAATCACCATTTTCGACTACAAAATGTGCTTACTGCACATAAGAGTTGGGATCGAGCGACTCCTTGAGGAACATTTTGGAAGTGAGATCATTGAAGAGCTGTTCAATCGTTTTACTAACAAAGTTGCTGCAGAATCACACATTATCTTCAAACAAGACTATTTGGATAATTTTGTTGAACAATTTGTCCTCCTGAAACGCAAGATTTCCTAAAATTAAATTCATGTTGCAAGGAACGATGTACTATGTATTCCATCATATATACAGATATCCTTCGCTTATCTTTTTTTACATTCTTAATAAACATTTTCTAATGTGGAAGTTCAGGTGGATACAAAGTTAGTATATATTTTTGAAACAATATAATCAAGCTATATGCTAATAACTCAACATGAACAAATTAAAAAGCTAAAAAAAAACGAAAATTTTATGAACGATAAGTTTACGAAAATTGTTTCCACAATTGTTGTTATTGCTTATTCTTCAAACAGAATTTTATATGAGAAAAAAGGATGGACTAATTGCTTACATTTGAATAGTTTGAAGTTTTACAGACTCTGTTTGTGAATCTCCCCAAAAAAAAAATTAATTCAACAAGTCTTTGATTTATTTACAGATGCTATGTACAGTACTTGCATAAAGGAAAATATGGTATATTGTTTAAGGACAGAACTTGTCATACAGCTTTAGGATTATTGTTGGAATTAGGGTTTGTTTTGTAGTTGCGATCTACTTCTGTATATGATATTGAGTGAGTCATATGATAACCTACAATTTTGATATTGCATTGTCTTGACTCTTGATAGTGTTGCCCATGACTTTAAACAAATGTATTTGGGATTAGGTATGCATAAACTCTGAAAAATGTAATTTCTAAACTTTGTATACTTGTTTGTTGATGTTGTTGTGCTATTTATGTATTCTGTTAAGTCTTTTTTCTTTTGTTCTACTAACTTTTTATTTCTTAACCATTCTAGAAAAGCTTACACCACTACTGTCACTTTGAAGAGGGGGGGATTCCACCACATAGAAGTAGAAGGGCTTAAGAAACTATCCATAGCCTCAGGCCAGTTATGATTTCCAGTGCGCTTCTCATTCTCCCAATCTGGTTGTGCTGCCTTTGAAGAAGCATAAGAAACCATTGCGTCAGCACAAGCATTTGCTTCTCTATAATTCCAAGCAATTTTAAAATCATGTATCTTCCCAGCTTGAAAAAGGATCTCCTTAAGCATGTCTCTTAAAGTCCAATGGATATCCAGTCTTTTTTTGCACTGCATTGAAAAGCAATTGGGAATCAGTCTCCACCAGGACGTGTGATAAGTTTAATTCAACACAGACTTGCAGTCCAAGGAGCAAGGCAAGAAATTCTGCAGCATTGTTTGAAGCATGAGGTATAGGTGACGGCGAGGCCAAAGACAAAGCAACCATCTGCAGTCCGAAGAAGACAACCTGCACCAGCTGGTCCTGGATTTCCCAGAGAAGATCCATCAGTATTGAGCTTAACCCAAGGTGGGGGAGGAGGTACCCATTTAATCAAAATTTCAGAATTTGAAGGCTTGACATCCTCTTCATTGAGATTCATAATTCTGACCATTTCTTTGGCCTTAAAGATACAAACCTCTGGCCTTGGAACATTGCTGTTAAAACATGCCTCATTCCTTGCTAACCAAATAAACCAAAGAGATGCACAGATCTGTTCAAGTAATTCTGCCAGAGGGCTTGTAATAAGAGTAAGCAATTACTCCTTAAAGATATCAGCAAAAGAAAGATCCTGGTTCAGAAGAAAGGTGATGAAATGTTGACATCCCAAATTAAGCCATAGAGTTCGTGCAAAACCACACTCAAAGAAAATATGAGATTGAGAGTCCTGAGCCACCTTGCTGAAAAAACATGAGTGATTGACATGGAAATGATGTGATGCCAAACAATCCGAAGCCGGGACGACACCATGTAAACACTGCCACAAAGAATTTTATTTTGTATGGTAGGTTCATTTTCCAAGTCTTTATCAAAACCTTTTGAAGCTGTGGATTGATGGTCGAACCATTGTTCATAGCCTTCCACCACCCAAGATACACAGATTTAACTTTAAAGGACCCTGAAGCATGCTAACCCCAATAAAACTTAATCAGACTCACTTTGAACTGAAATGTGCATAGAAACAATTCTAAAAACAATCTGAATAGGCCATATGTCGAAAACCAGGTTCCAGTTCCAGTTAGAAGTACCCCTGATAAGTAAACTCGACACTTTCTGCAGATTGTGATTCTCAAAAGCACCTGTATGATCTAACCTGGTTGCTGAAATCTGTTCTGAGGATACATCTTCAATCCAATTGTCAGTCCAAATATTCACTGATTCCCCATTTGCAATTCTTCATTTAATTCCTAATTTAAGGATGTTTCTCATCTTGCAGAGTTGTTTCCACATTGAAGAACAATTGAAGCCTATAGTCTAATGTTGCTTTTGAGGCATATTTAGAGGTACAGTAAAACCTCTTTATATTTTTTTTTTAATAATCAATATATTAAAATATTGCGGCTAAGAGTTAACCAATTTACAAAACAGTTGTTCCCTTTCCAACTGACTTAACAGTGAGGTAGGGGGGATAGAGTAGAACATAGGAACCAGACAACTTGTATCTCTAGTCACAGCCAAGATATGAGCAAGTTGGTTCCCAGACCTGTTACAGAACATAAACTTTACATAATTAAAATAGGTACTACAGTTTTTTGCCTCTTCTAAATTATTAACAGCACTCCAAGACAGATTTGCAGGTATTCTAATTAAATAGTCTACTGCTGCTTTGTGGTCAATTTCCACTTCTACGTTCTTCAGTTTGTGTCGGATTCAGTGTCTGATTGCTAAAAAAGGATGCCTTTGCACTCAGCTTCTTCAGCGGAACTTGCATAATCACATTCTGTTCCTGCAAATACATAGTCACCATTTGAAAACCTGATAATATAACCAATTCCAATAGGAGTTTCTGCGTATATAAATGAGATATCCACATTGATTTTTCTGTTGCAGTTCATTGGGGGAATCCATATAGTATTGTCTATGTGATTGCCTGCAGGACCACTCTGAATGTCATTGCTTCCATGTGATCTGATTGTTGCATAATCAATCTGTCTTGCTACAGTTTCGGGTGAGAGTAACTTGTTTTGAAATACTTGACAACACCTTATTTTCCACACATACCAGGCAACATTTACACAATAGGAAGACCAATAATCAGTTTGTACTAACCAGGTTTTGGGTGGGCAAAACCAGCTCCTAATCCATTCTAGTACACTCATGTTAGTGAAGTGGATCAATCTGAAATTGAGATTTATAAGGAACCAAATAGACTGGGTGAATGAGCAGTCTATTAACATGTGTTTAATGGTCTCACTTTGATTATCACACATAGGGCATTTGGTTGTTGGGATGTTGACATGTCTACCTATAGCTTCTCTAGTTGGAACAACCATGTTACGGCACTTCCATGCAAATAACAAGGCTCTGGGGATGGCTTTAACTTTCCACAATTTAAGATTGGACTTATGAAGGGGTGGTTGAGTTCCATCTGTTGTGGAGAGCATTCTGTACATTGATTTCACAGTGAAGATGCCTTTTTTGTTTTCCATCCATCTCAACTTATCTTGTTGGTTGGGACCTCTTATGTTCGTGTTTTTTATGTGGTGGGTTGTTTGTGGGTTGAAAATGTGATGTATGAGACTTTGATTCCAGGTTGATGAGTTGTCAGTGATAAGTTGATTGACATGGGTGATGTTGGGATGAGTGTTATGTGTGATGGGGGTGGTGTGTTGAGAAAGCGAGGGAATCCATCTATCTTCTCCAATGTTAATTGAGGCCCAATTTCCAATGTTCCAATAAGTATGGGGGATGAGTTTAGGGATGACCTGGTGGACTTCCAAATCCAAGAGGGGGTAGGGGAGTGGTGATGAGTTAACCAAATTGAGTTCTTGAAATATTTTTCTTTTAGGATCTTGGAACACATATTTTCAGGGTTTTCCTTGATTCTCCAGATGATCCTTGAGATGGGAGCATCATTTTGATGGTTTAAGTCTTTTTTTCCAATAACCCCATTTCTTTTTGTTTGGCATATGAATTTTCAGCTTTTGAAGTGCATGGTCCTTTTGTTATTATCTTTAACGCCCCACCAAAAGTTCATTTGTAATTTGTTCAATGATAGATTTGGGAACTTTGAAGCAAGTCATTTGGTATGAGGGTATAGCAGAGGTGACAGAGTTCACAAGTATGGTTCTCCCAGCCTGAGAGAGAACTTTAGATTTCCATCCTGCTGAACATACTTATTTTTTTGTGTCCTAGGAAAAGAGGGATTCCTAAATAGAGCTCAATTTTTTTTCAAGATTTTCATTTGCAGGATGTTAGTGATTTGTTGTTGGAATTGAGGTGGTGTGTTTTTACTGAAAAGGACTCCTGATTTTGTATAATTTATTTTTTGCCCAGATATGGTATTGAATTCTTGGAGTGTTAGAATGACTTCATTGGCCTCACTAGATGTAGCCCTACAGAAAATGAAGATATCATCTACAAAGAGAAGGCGAAAGATGGCAGGACTAGTTCTTGAAGCTTTGATACCATGCATCTTTTTTTTATTGCATTTGATTTGTAGCATTCTAGACAGAATTTCCATACAGATGATGAAGAGGGAAGCAGAGATAGGATCTCCTTGTCTGAGTCCAGTGGTCGGTTGGAAGTAACCATGTCGGGTGCCATTAATCATAATGGCAGAGTGGATAGATGAGATGCATTTGTGGGTAAGGCTGGTTATCTTATCACGGAATCCAAGGGATGGCATAATTTCCAGCAGGCATTCCCAGTTGACTCTATCAAAAGCCTTAGACATGTCAATTTTGAGGGCCATGAGGCCACTCAACCCTTGCTTTCTTCTCATAGTGTGGATGATCTCATGTGTCATGATAATGTTATCAGAAATCTGCTTATTAGGGACAAAGGCACATTGAAGAGGAGATATGATCCTAGGTTGAAATTCTTTGATTTTTTCAGCTAAGAACTTTGATAAGACTTTGTAACTTAGCTTATGGGCCTGAATTCCTCAGGTTTGGAAGGACTAGAAATTTTTGGGATAAGTGCAATGTTTGTATGGTTGAGATGATTTATACTAGCATTCTTATCCCAAAAATTAGACACCATATTAGTGAATTCACTTTGGACAATATCCCAAGATTTTTGGTAGAAAATGGTTGGGAATCCATCCGGTCCAGGAGCTTTGTGTGCACCAATCTTAGAGACAGTATGGAAGATTTCCTCTAAAGTGATGTCAGAGAAGAGGTGATCTTTCTCTTCATGAGAAACACAGGATGGGAAGAGATTTTTTATGCACAATTTCTGGTGATCGTTGAGGGGGTGGACAACAGGGGCTAGAAGTTCAGTGAAGTGATTTACAAAGACATTGGCAATTTCATTATTCTTGTGAACCCAGTTGTTTTGGGAATCAATGACAGATGTGATCCTACTGTGATTCCTCTGGATAAGAGCAAAGATATGAAAATACTTAGTATTTTTATCCCCTTCATTGAGAATAGTATCACTAGATTTTTGCTTCCAGTGAAATTCTTTTTTTTTTTTTTTTTTTTGAGTTCATCAAGTTCTTTCATGAGTTTGGTTTCAAGAGCTTTGTTCTGAGAGAGAAGTGAGAGGATTGGACTCTGGTGATTTCCTTTTTTAATTTCATATTTTTTGTGTAGATATTACCAAAGATATGTTTGTTCCAGATTTGTAGGGCTTTCTTGGTTGATGAGAGATGGGAAGTCAAACAATTATCATAAGGTTGAATATTTACTCTGTTCCATGCCATTTCTACAATTTATTTGTAGTTTTCGTCTAAAATCCACATACTTTGGAATTTGAAAGGTTTGGGGCATTTTTCATGTGTAGGGGGTTAGACTTAGCAGGATGGGGCAATGGTCGGAAGCAATGGCTGGTAAATGTAACAGTTGTGCATTAGGGAATAAAATTTGCCATGTGGGGATTATAAGGCCCCTATCCAGTCGTTTCCTCACATTATGGATTCCACTCTCTTATTACACCAAGTAAAAGGGTTCCCCACATACCCCAAATCAATAAGACCTAATTCTTGTATGATATCAGAAGCAAGTTTTCCTTCGCTCTCATTAAAGGGCAGACCGCCACATTTTTCATTTTCAGACATAATTGTGTTTAGATCTCCAATGACCATCCATGGAAGAGTGGATTTCTCACAGGCTTGTTTCAGATAGCTCCAGCTTAGGGCTTTAAAGTGTGGGTATGGGCTACCATAGAAGAAGGACATGGTGGTTCTTTGATTGTTAAGGTACGTTATCTCAGCTGTGATAATGTATTTGTTAGAGTTTAGAACTCTGAGATTTATTTCTTGTTTCCATAAGAGTAACAGACCTCCTGATTGGTGGACAGGCTCCACCATAAAAGAATTTGGGTATTTGGTGGCTATTATTAGGTCCTTAATGGCAACTACAGAAGCTTTATTTTCACTCAAGAAAAGGATATCAGGATGGTGTTCTAGGAGTAAACAGTGTAAAGCCCTTTGGGTGTGATCATTCCCACAAACTTGTGTGTTCCAAGAGATGATATTCATTGTAGCAAACAAACAAACAATTCTTTGAAGATGCAGATGGGTGTAGCAAGTATAGATAAGATGAACTATCAAACACTACAAATTCCAACAATCACAACCAATGATAAAGTCACTCACAGTCACAGTCCAATTCTGAGTTGTTTCTAAACCTTTAGAGTCTACAAGTGTGTAATACAGGTAACCACAAACAGTTTGTTTGTATTGCACACTATTTAAGTAACATATGATGATGCTAAGATTTATGGTTGGGGGAATATGTATTGGGTAGCTATTCACATGGTAGATACGAACATCCCAAGCTTTATGAAAGAAGAAGTATATGACAATTATATGATATGTGAGTGATGTATGGATTAAAAATGAATGAGCAGAGTGTTTAGAATGATTGCAAACTAGTAATAAGCAAGGGTATTGATAAGATAATGGCAGATGTTTGGATGGCAGATTTGAAAAAGATATGCAGAGCAAAGAGCTGAAGATGTAATGATGGGAATTGAGATTTTGGTGAGGGAGACTTACCTCGTTGTGATTCCCAACTGAAATAGAGTACACCAAGGTGATTTTAAAGTGATTTATGCTATGCAAATTCAGTAGTTGTGACTGCGCGTTGCTCAATTCTATCAGATGGAACCATTGTCACAATGCCCAGATTCCACTCAAGTTCCATAGTTTTCCTATTTTTCACATTTGCATTTTTTTTTCGATCGCCCTTTTTTCTTTCGCTATCTGTGATGCTTTAGGAATTTTATTGGTAAACCCTGGTGGTCGATTGTAAACTCCAGACTGTAATCCATGTTATTTGTTTTGTTGACCGGAGTCACAGTGGAAGTTGACCCTTGCTGGACTTGAATTTGGATTGCTTGTAGACTTGTGTCCAGATGGGAGCCCAATGTAAACAGTTTTTTCTGGTTCAAGAGCACAAAGTTGCACCAACCACTCAAGTTTCAGCTGTGGGCTCACTTCTGGGGTTCGGGCTTTCAGCAAATCCTGATGACACCGAGCTTGAGAGGAATAGCACATTTCAGTAATTGGGCCTTGGATTGTGTTGATTTCATGTGGCCAGATGCCAAATTCTTCCATCACCACTGCCTACTCCATTTCACCATCACCCACCAGAGCTATTTGTTGCTTGTGTCGCTGATATTCAACAGATCGCTTTCCTTGGTCTCAGTTGCCGGTTGGTTGCCATAGTTACGGACATGACGATGTCTAAGGATGTCGGAAGATTTTCTAACACCGCACTTAGTGTTTACTGATCTCATGACCAAGTTTGGGTTTTGATGGCCATCGTGAAAGTGGGGTTATTATAATAGTGGTGATCCATAAAGCATCATTAGAACGGAGGATCTGATTTTGGATATGCCTGGTTGTGTTAAGAATTTTGAGATAATTGGAGATGGATGGAGAGAGAGTGTTTATGTGAGTTTCCATGGAGTGTATGGGTAGAGAGATTAGATTCAAGATAAGTTGTAGAAAATTTGGATCTATGGGTATGATAGATTTTGATGGTTCGGGATCTATGGAGAGTAATTTGATCCAAAGGTTTTGATGAGGCATGGTGGGTATTACACTGGAGAGAAGATAGCAAGTTGAGGTATGGTAATTTTTTCGGCTACTGAACCTTGATGAAGATTTGAGAAGGATAAATCACTTGTAGGCCCCTGTTGTACTCTGCACTTAGCTTGAAAACATAAGAAGATAAGTTAAAAGATTAGTAAATAAAATTAGATAGAGGGGTAGAAAAGTAATGATGAAAAGAAGCATCAACATTGACTTTAATGATATTTTTGGCAGGTGGTGTCCAATGAAAATCAAAATTGGGGATATCCAATGGTATGATTTGTGATTCATTATTCAGAATGATATCCATAATGCTTCTTTTTACCAAAAGCAATGAAGGTTGAAGGTTGAATATGTTGAAAAATGAGTTTGCATCGACACTTCCATATGGTCCAGAAAAAAAAAGGCAGCAGACTTGTGTCCAGGTAGTAGTGGTAACAGGGTAGTTGTTATGAGGAAAGAACCAACTATATATCCAGGATTTAGTTGTGAGATGTTGCACATTCATCAAATTAAAATGCCAAGGAATGCAGTGTTGTCATAAAAAGATTGTGAAAGGACATTCAAGAAGAATATGATAGAGAGTTTCTGAAATATTATTGCAGAAAGGACAGGCAGTTGAAATGATGGGAAACAAGTTGTTCAAAATGGCTCTAGTTGGCAGAAGATTATAAAAGCATTTCCATGCAAAAAATGCCTGTCTAGGGGGGAGTTTAGCATGCCAGAACTTGAGGTTCAATTTAGTATAAACAAAAGAAATCAAATTAGGCTTTATGATGCTATTGTAAGTGGACTTAACAGAGTAGGAACCATTTTTTGTGAGAAGCCATTTGAGTTGATCAACCTGGTCTGTGTGACTAATGTGTATTTTTGCAATCTTCCTACAAGTGCTGGGATGAAAGAGATATCTCAAAGTAGTGTGAGACCATTGGTGAGTTATGGGGTCTATGAGTTGGTCAACAGTGGTTAATGCTATTGTTAAAAAGGAGTTGTTCAGAATTGTGCTCCGGGATCCAGTTATCCTCCCAAATTCTTACAGACTTTCCATTTCCTATTTTCCAGATGGAGTTGGAAGTGATTATAGGAATGTGAGGGGCGTTGATGAACTGACTATGGGGGAAGTATTTACTTTTGAGCAGTTCAACAATCAGTTACTATTCTCCACAAGGTTTTATTTAGGTGAGCTAAATTGGCTTTCTCCAAACTTCTAATACCCAGACCTCCGTGTCTCTTACTCTGACAGCTAAACTTCCATTTTGTCAAGTAAAGAGGTTTTTTTTCCTGGTTGTTATGACTCCACCAGTAATCCCTTTGGATTCCATCAATTTTTCGAAGAGTGGTTTTGGGGAGAAGAAAAATTCCTAATTGAAAAGTAGGAATAGCAGAAGTGACAGATTGAATGAGGACAATTCTTCCCACCTGAGAAAGAATTCTGTTTTTCCAACCTAAAAGTTTATTTTGAATTTTGGTGATGAGGGAATTGAAACATTCTTTTTTTGTTTGACCTAGGAAGAGGGGTGATCCTAAATATTTATCAGCTTTGTTTATGGTTTTCATTTTGAGAATTCGATGGTGCAAATTTGGGCTAAAGAAGACACCAAATTTTGTGTAATTGATTTCCTGACCAGTTACATCACAGAAAAGATTCAAGGTGTTCGATCATGAGCTCATTAGCATTGGAAATGTCTGCTTTACAAAAGAGAAACACATCATCAGCAAATAGAAGATGAGATAACACAGGGGCAGTTCTAGAAATTTTAATGCCTGTTATCTTTCCTTCTTCAATTTTCTTATTGATAAGTCTGGTTAAGATTTCCATGGTAATAATGAACAAGCTTGGAGACAGGGGGTCCCCTTGGCGGATCCCTCTAGTACTCTGAAAGTAGCCATGAGGACAACCATTAAGAAGGACGGAGTAATTGATGGTGGATATGCATTGATTTACAAGAGAGATGAAGTGAGGATCAAAGCCTAGGGCTTCTAAGGTGTTTAGAAGGGTAGGCCAATGAACTCTATCGAAAGCTCTCGACATATCAAGTTTAATTGCCATGAAACCAGTTTTCCCTTTTTTCAGATTATGATATTATCATTTATTTGTCTTTGGGGAACAAAAACACTCTGAAGAGGTGAGATGCAATTAGAAAGGTGAGGTTTAATTCTTGAGGCAAGGATTTTGGAGATCGTTTTGTACGTAACATTACACAGGCTAATGGGTCTGAAATCCTCACGTGGTCTCTTTTAGGGATAAGAGCTAAATTTGTCTGGTTAATATGTTGAAGGGAATGACCTGTAGCAAAGAAGTGGGATACCATTTAGAAGATATCATTTACCCACAATATCCCAATCATGCTGGTAAAATAGGCTACGAAAACCATCTGGTCCTGGCGATTTGAGGGAGCCTATATCCTGAAGGGCATGGTGGACTTCTTCTCTAGTAATAGGACTCAATAAAGAAGTGTTATCATCTACACTCAAAATCGGATGGAACAAGGTGTGCAGATCCAACTCGTGAGAAGTATGGGGCTTGGTCAGATTATCTTTGAAATAAGCTACAAAGATCTCACCAATTTGTTTTGGATTCGAGACCCAAGTACCATTGGTATCTTTAATCCATTCAATATTGTTCCTCTTTCTATGAATAAGGGTCTGAATATGGAAAAATCTGGTATTTTTATCCCCTTCTAAAATTTGTTTGTCTCTAGAGGTTTGTTTCCAATAAAGTTCTTCCTGCTCCAAAATAGAGTCTAACTGGAGTAAGGCATCATGTTCAAGGTTAATGTTGAAAGGTGTAGGAGGAAGGGATTGGATATAATCTATATGGGCCTTGAGATTCTTTACTTGTTGATGAACATTTCCAAAGAACTCAGTATTCCAGATTTTCAAAGCTTTTTTGGTTGAATTTAAATGTCTAGGAATAGAGAGAAGAGAATCCACATTAGTTAGAGAGTCGGCTCTCTTCCATAGTTATAATTTAATATATATTAACAAAAAATATATTACATATTGAAAAAAATATAAAATTTTAGACATTTAATATGTTTTCACTTTTTAACATTTCCCATCACTAAGTTAGTATATGTGCACTATATTTTGAAGTTTTTTTTTTTTTTTTTTTTTTGAAAGTATACTATTATTGAAATTATACGATAATTTTCTTAAAAAAACTCTATTAAGTTATAACCTCTCTATAGTAATAATTTATTTTGGTCCCAAGAGGCCAAAAGTATGACTATAGAGAGGTTTTACTGTACAAGGTTAGTTTTGACTTCTGAGTCTCATGTGACTTTGTCTATGGTAGTTGAATTAAACTGAGTATACTTTTGTGGTAGTTACTTACTGTGTGTTGTGAATGTTTTGAAACTGGTGCCAAAATTTTCCAGCTCCTCATTGGATTGTGTCATTCTTTCATTTGCACTACCCAATACAGAACCTAACTTGTTATTGGATTAGTCATTTGAGAGCTTTTCTACAGCTATCCATATTAAATTTAAAATAATAATGTTCAATTTCAGTTAATCGGGTTTTCCTTTCTCTGGTTCTTACTGTCATTCTTGAATCTTGAGTATTGGCTGTTGATAGTAGATATTTGCGTACCTACTATCAAAAGATAGATTTGTATTGATATTTTTCTTCTTGTGCCTGTAAATATTGATTATCAATGTAAAACAAGTAATAAGTAAGGGTCGTACCCACCTCGAAGGGAGAATTCTTAGCTCAAACACAATAGAAAACAATAATTAAGGAATACCAAATTAATCAACTAATAAGATTGAGATTGGTTCTACTTTCTACATGCAATAAATAAATAAACTAATACTTAAACTAATAATAGAAGATGGGTAGAGATGGAAAGAAGATCTTATGATGAATAGGGGGAAGAGTTGGTATCCACAAACTAAACCATGCAAAACATACATGATATTCAATTATATTCAATCTATATCAATTACTTAGTCACTTCTCAGCTATTCCAAATAATCACTAATGCCTTTAATAATCAAGTAGTCACCTCTCAATTATTCCACTCAATTAAAACGAGATTTTTTATATGTGTTATTGAATATATCTCATTAATTAAACTGTCATCTCTCAGCTATTCAATTCAATTAATTCAACGTATTGATTTGTATTCAAGTTGTCACCTCTCAGCTATTCAACTTGATTACAAATGGGGTCCAATTAAAAAGACTAACTATAGATATATGAAAGTCACCTCTCAGTTATTCCATCACATATCTCTAATTAATCTAATACAACCATTATAGCTACTCTAACAATAGTATTTAATCAACATGGATAACAATAACACATAAATAATCATGTTTACTTCTATCTAGAATTGAAATAAACAAGCATTAAGAAATTGAATCATAATAAATATAAAAGAATAAACATGGTGCTTTTTGCATTATCTAGAGTGCTTCAACCATTCCCCTGAATGGAACTTAGCTACTCATCCTTGATAATGACACCATAGAATAAGTAAATAAAGAATACAATATCATAATGGAAAAAAAAATGGATTATTATTGAGAATTGAGAATAAGAAGAATTGAGTTCAATACAAGAGAATGAACTTTGAGTTCAAGAGAAAGATATGAACTAGCCTAAACCCTAGCTACTACTTCTCTTTATATAGAGAATACAAAGCATATTACTTGCTCACAAAGTATACTTGTTCTCCAAGTTAGGTTAAATTCATGGATGTTGCTGTAGGCCTTCTAGAAGTAGCAAGACTTCATGAAAACCTAATTCTCCTGGGCCTAAGTTGTATCATGGACCAAGACCTTCAGATAGACAGCTCATGGGCCCAAATCAGAGTTTTGGATCTTCATATAGAGCATTTTTAAGATTGGGCTTCAAATAAAGGCTTCAATAAATCTTTTGACTTGTGGGCTTCATTATAACTTGGATTGAGTTGGGATTTGGACCACTCATCTTGGACATAAAGCCAAGTCCATAGGACCAGTCCACAGGGTACCCTCAGCAACTCTGCGGGTGCAAATAGCAATATTTATTCCTTGTGTAAATAACACTCTTTTAATGGGTTTTTTTTAGCTTTTGGCGGACTTTAACACAATATTCACATTTTGGCTCATGAAACCTACACAAATGACAAAAAAACACTAATCAATAGATATAACACAATAATATAAGGTAAGTGATATGCAAACAAGGTGCTATTCGGGAGATAAATATACACTTTTAAGGACTTATCAGCTGTCTATGCTTGTTTTTATACGTTACAAGAACTAGTTAAATTCTATTGGTCCTGTTAAAAAAGTGAATATTTTATGAAGGTATTGAAATAACTGTACAAACTACTAAGTGAAAATATTACTAATGTTGTTAAAAAAAAAATATATATATATATATATATATATATATATATATATATATAGTGGCATTTGTGTGTAGTTTTGTCCAAGTTAATCTTATTATCTATTAACTATCAAACAAGGATGATGGGTGGTGAAAAACTAATGTTGGAGAAGAGTCATTGACGCCAAGTATGGTGGGAGCGATAATAGTGGCAAACCGATGGTGGTGACCCAACCATATGGATGTAGCTTATGGCGAGGGATCCAAGTTGCAAGAAATGCGTTTTTCGCAAACATCAAGCATGTGGTCAAGAGAGGTGATAAGACTAGATTTTGGCAGGACAAGTGGCTTGGTGACACCGTTTTTTCTAGGAGATTCCATAGACTCTACAAGTATGCTACTTTGAAGGAGGTCACGGTGAAGGATCACTTCAATAATGTAAGGTCTTGGGATTTTCATTTGAGGAGGTCGCAATTTTGTGGGAATGTGATAACCCAATTTGACCATCTTATGGAACTTCTTGGCGATGTGTCTCTTGTAGACGAGAATGACGGGTGGGAGTGGAGTTTGAAAAGTGACAACCTCTTCACGGTTAAATCTTATTACTCACTTTTGGCAAATATTGATTGAAGACTATCCCCCGAGCCTTTTGAGTTCCCTTACAAAGTGGTGTGGGAACCGAAGGTGCCCATGAATGTCAAGTTTTTTGTATGGGGCTTGATGTGGGATAAGACATTAACAATCGACAAGCTTCAAAGAAGGGGTATGTTTCTAACAAATAGATGCGAGTTCTGTAAATGTGATGCGGAGTCCACGAAACATCTCTTTATTTCTTGCAAGGTGACAAAGGGGATTTGGCAGGCTTTTATTTTTGTCTGTAGGAAAGCCTCGGATGAATTCAACATGGTGGAGACCCCACAACAGTTGTTAACCTGGTGGCCTGCTTTGAATGCATAGGGGGTCAAACCTAAGATCTGGAATATATACTGCGGTACGCTGTACTATGGTGTGTGGCGTGCTCGCAATGAGGTGATTTTTCAGGGAGGAATTTGTGACATATCAAGGCTCCTGATAGCAATCAAGGCAGCTACCTGGGCCTGGCTATGTTGTGATCAAGATGGCCTGGCAATGAGGAGCGACATTAGCTTTGGGGATTTTCTACTTGGATGGCCAACAACTATGCAAGAGCAGGGATGATCCTTCTGAAAGTCTGGGGTATTTCTTTATGCTATGATTACTGTATCTTCAGTAGCTAGGTGTATAAGAGATGTATTACCTACCTGACAGTGTGCAGACTTTTTACTTTGTACATGTTGTTCAGGCTTGTACTTTTCTTCTTTGGTTTAATAAAATGTTATACTTTTATCAAAAACTAAACAAGGAAAAATCCACTTGTTTATAATGGTTTGTTATAGTTGTAGCTAACAAATTATTGTCATTTGGAATTTTATATTGAAATTTTATATGGTCCGATCTTGTTTGATATTATTTCTGGGGATTGGATTTTTTTGTTGATATTTATATCTGGTAGTGTTGCATTCTCTAGCTACCTTCATCTCTTCTCAAATTATCTTTGAAAATGTACCTATTTGAATCTGAGGCGTTGGTGACCTTCTTAAATTAATTTTTGTTAGTACTATATCTTTGGCTTACTTTCATTTCGTTTGTTTGTTATGAAATCTAGAGTTTTAGAAAATATTATGGTATCGTTTTTGTAACAACCCGAATTTTTTCAACTTATTTAAAAATTATGTTTTATGGATTTATTGAAATTGAATTTAAATTTGGGAAATGTGGATATATGTTTTGTCAAAACTGGGTACCTTATGGATATTTTGGAGATTTAAATTAGGGCTGCAATCTGAGCCGAGCGGCTCGGGCTCGGCTCGATAAAAGCTCGGTTCGGCTCGCTCATTTATCTAAACGATCCGAGTTCGAGCCGGTTTTTGAGCTCGTCACGAGCCCGAGCCGAGCTCGAGCTCTAAACGAGTCGAGCCGAGCAGCTCGTTAACTATGGGCTTGGGCAGTTGGGCTTATATCTCGTTAACTATGGGCTTTGGCAGTTGGGCTTATATCTCTTCTCTTTTCTCTCTTCTCTCTTCAAAATGGCATCTACTTCTTCTTTAGTGCAGCTTGACGTCCTTACAGGAGCAGATGCAGGTGCAGATCCGGCAGCAACAATCCCACCAGGAGAAGAAGACAAGGTCGGTGACGGTGAAGAGGAAGATTTGGTAGTAGCAGGAGTAATGGTATTGGTATTATTGGATTTGATATCTTCTGGGCGTCTTTCATGGCTGTTGCGTTGTTTGATAAAAAAGATTTCTTTTTTATTATGAATACTAATCAAGGGGGTTTTTGTTTCTAGAGGTGGAGAAGAAGTAGTAGTAGTAGTAGTAGTAGTAGGGTAGTTGATGTTTTCAGATTTAGGAATTGGATGGTGGGATTGAGATTGAGATTGTGGAGGAGAAGAAGAAGAAGAAGAAGTTTTCTTGCTGAAGCAAATACCCATGGCTGAGCTGAGTGAAGAAGAAGAAGAAGAAGAAGGAGGTAGCTAGAGATGAAGAATTGGATTAAATTGAAGAAAGTAGGAGGTAGAGTCTAGAGATGGAGAATTGGGTAGGGTATTGTAGCAACATTAGCAGAAGGCATGTTTATTAATTGGAGTATGAATTATTAATAATAATAATGAGAGGAATATTGGCCGGTGTTTGATTAGAAATTATTGTGTGTTTGATCAAATCAGTGAATTAGTATTATAACGAGCCGACGAGCCAAACGAGCCAGCGAGCCGAACAAGCCATCGAGCCGAAATGAGCCGAGCTCGAGCTCATAGTTCAGCTCGATCTTAATTTTGAGCTCGGCTCGGTTAGTAACGAGCCGAGTTCGAGCATACCTTAGCTCGGCTCGAGCGGCTCGAATTGCACCCCTAATTTAAATGGATACAATACATTGGGTAATTGTTATGTAATGTTTAATGGGTCGGGTAATCTCAACATGATGATGTGGATTTTTATGTGAAAAATGAATATTGGATTAATAATTGAATCAATGATTGGGCTGTTTATGTTTGGTATAGTTGACTTGGGCTAATAAGATTGGACGACCCATTGGGTATCACTTAATGGTTACAAAGGCATAAAAACTTTGTTTTGTGTTCTCGTTTAGTTAAACGAACGAGCTCGAGTCCCCCGAGCCGATTCTGAGTCGAGCTCGAGCTGCTCGGCTCAATGACTCCCTTACTCGAAACCAAAATACTATATTTTTACTACTTTATAAGCGGCCTGCACTTAGATACAGTGAAAGCCCAAAATAGCACCAATGGGAGGTTGCCTTGTAAGATTAAAGCATGCAGGTTTCGTTCGACTCCGGAAATTTAATTTTAGTTTTTTATTTTGTTAACCATTTGGTTAACACTAGTTGTTGAACTCGTGTTATGCACCGGGATATGTGTGATTCCTATATATTGAGAAAATCACTTCTCTATATGTTTGTTTCATAAACGTAATAGAAATAAAAAATTTTGAGTTATTCTAAACAAAATGAAAGAAAATATAACTTCTCTATGATAGCATATACGCATTATATCCAGCTACTACCATTGATTACACTCTCATCACAAAACTAATTCCCCAGACTCAATTTAATTATAGTTATTGTTTATTATATGTAAAAACATTTATATTATTTTAAAAAATATTTTTAATGAAACATCCTATAACTCCCGAATGTTCCCCAAACAAATAACATTATTCCCATCTTGGTCCTACACCGAGATGGCACCAAAAACCGATTTATCGGCCCAGGTATGAAACGACACTAAGGGTCTAAATGTTGATAAAAATGGGATCACGAAACCTGAACCAATCTAAATGTTTAAGCAACCAAAACAAAGTGTCTAAGAGTATGCCTTTAATACATTGTCATTTCGATTTAAACGATTACGATATAGATGAGAATAAGTGTGCAATATATCATTAATCAGCTACCTTGGTCATCTAATTTTAATCTTCATATTCATTTAGTGTTAATCCCTTTAAGAAAATAACGTCCAAACTGCTGGTAGAATAAGGAAACACCTATTTGAAGGAGATATTAATTAGTACCACAACAATAAATAATGAGGCAAAAAGTGATGGACAAACATGAATTTTGGAGCAAAGTGATATAATGACGACGGAAAGAATGATGATTTGGGCTTTAATTTTGGTCCATAAATATATATTTTTATTTTATTTGCTTAGTTTAGGGTTTTGGGTAAATTGATAATTTTATTATGAGTATAGGGTTTTGGGTGAATTGGTAATTTTATTAGGAGTCTAGGGTTTTTGAAAAACTATATAATTTATTTTATTGTTGTAGAGAGACAATTTTTGAGTTTTAATTAATTATTGAAAGAAGTGTGTCTTCTTTATGAGGGAGTACCTCATTTATCTTTGTTGTTAATTCATGAGTTATTCTTTAATTCGTTTCCCCGCATCAGTTGGTATCAAAGCCATGTAACGTGTTGAAGCATGACCTGTGGAGAAATAGGTTATGGTGGTGTTATTCACGAAGATCCAAACGGTAGCATGCGAAAGAGAGTGGTTGAATTAGCACGACGGGTTGAAGCACTCACCCGACAAGTTGTTGTTATCCAACAACAGCAAGAGCGTCGTCGTTCCCCAAGCCTACATGTGTTGGAGGATGGAAACGATGTGAAGGATGCAAATCCTTTTTCAAAATTTGGAGATAATGAGTTACGACTTGTTGCAAATAAATCTCAAGATTCTATTAGATTTAAGGTCAGTTTCTCAACATTCTTCGATTGTCAATCCAACGATATGATTGTGGAGAGTGAAAAAAATTCAATTTTTATTCATGGAGAACAAGAAATATTGCCAGTTGTAAAGTGGGAAGATCCACCAATTTTTGATAGTTATCCAGATGATGGTGCAGATGAAGTTTCTTTTGCCAAATATGTTGAGATATTTAATGTTGATACTTCGCAAAAGTTAAATGGTGTTTTTAAGGATTTGATAACAAGTACTTTAACAAAGTATTCAAATCATTTTCTTTAGGGCTGGGTATGGTTCGGTTTTAACTAAAACCGAAGCCAAATAGCATAGTATCGATTTTTTAATATGAAAAATCGAAACCGAACCGATTTAATTAACAAACCAAACCAAACCGAACCGAAATATTTGTATATAAACCGAAACCAAACCAAACACATAACTGTTCGGTTAACCGAAAAAACCCGAACCAAACATGTTTTTTTTTTTAAAAAAAAAAAAAAAAAAAACCCAGAAAAGGGGGTGGGGTTTGGCTGACCCCTACCGGTTAATTAAAATTTTTAATAAAAAATAGAGGGGGACATTGGGACCGAACCAAACATGTTGTTATATACTGTACACACATTTCAAACCAAAAATGGAAAAAAAAAAAAAAAAAAAAGATAGAAACGAAATTGAAACTTACCAATGAAAGTTGAAGAATAGAGATTGATTATTGAATGGAGCATAGTTGATGCCTTGATTAACTGATTTGAAGTGGAAGCGAAAAATGTGTAGTAGTGAAGAAAGAATGATGAAGATGAAAAAACAAGAAATAATACGTGAAAGTTAGCCCTAAGTGCCTTATAATCTCCTCAATAGTGGGTTGGACTCTAGAGTGTTGGCATGTTATTAGTGGGTTGGACTCTATAGTGTTGGCTTGTTATTAGTGGGCTCGATAATTGAATGGGAGATACATGTTCAGTTCGGTTTTAACGTGTTTAGGAATATTGAAACCGAAGCCAAACATGTTACTTTGGTTTTGGAAAAAAATCCAACCGAAACCAAACACTTAAACATCCTAACACCTTCTAACATGTTCGGTTCGGTTGTGTTCGAGTCGGTTTGTCGGTTTTAGTGTTAATTTGCCCAGCCCTAATTTTCTTTGTTCTTTTCAGAAGCAATTTAATACACAATTTTCTTTTCACTTGGAGTCATTGGGAGTATGCTTATTGAATCATCTTTCGAACAAGATTTATGAGCATGGAGTTTGTGTTGTATCAAATTTACAGTATCTTGGCAAAACTCGAGGTCGAGTCTTTTTAAAGAAGAGGAGAATGATGACGGAAAGAATGGTGATTTGAGCTTTAATTTTGGTCCATAAGTATATTTTTTTATTTTATTTGTTTAGTTTTGGGTTTTGGGTAAATTGGTAATTTTATTATGAGTATAGGGTTTTGGGTGAATTGGTTATTTTATTAGGAGTCTAGGGTTTTTGAAAAACTATATAATTCATTTTATTGTAGTAGAGAGACAGTTTTTTAGTTTTAATTAATTATTGAAAGAAGTGTGTCTTCTTTATGAGGGAGTACCTCATTTATCTTTGTTGTTAATTCATGAGTTATTCTTTAATTCGCTTCCCTGCATCATATAACTTGGTTTAGATTTAAGGACCAATAAACAATGAATAAAAATATACATTTAGAAGACTACAATGTGAGATACATGAACAATATAATCTTTATTACATTGTACTAATGCAATCTAAGCAGATTAGAATTAAGGACCATGACAGTGGTTGTTAAGAATAACACATTGCTTATCATCTAAGTGGGTGTTTATTCGCCATCAACACTGGTTCATCCAACTTATAATATCATTGTTCATCAGTTGCAAACATATCATTCACAAAAGTAGAATAAGTAATACCTTTATTTCCAAATTCATTGAGTTGTTGCAAGGGATTTTGCAAGATCAACATTTATGATCTGCAACACCAAACTATCCTAGTGATGAAAGCTACACTTAAATAAGCATTATGGTAGTCTATATTTTGTATATAGATGCTTCTACAAACAATAAAGATCAAACCTACGACAGATACACAATAATCTAGCTATAAGTGAAAGAACATGTATATTGAAAGAACTCAATTTTAGTGAACCCAACAAATGCTTCCATCCTAGTGTCGTTATATTCCTGCTTCTCCAATTTAACAACATCCATAGTTTCCATCATACTCATCTGCAGCTTTGTAGCATGATTCCAAACAGAGAGAAGACGTGAACATACACAGAGAGGCCAGAGATTAAAAGACATTTGATCACCAACTAAAAATATTTCAAAATAATTATTTACCAAAAGCATGTAATTTTCTGATCAGCGTATGCATGTGTTCACAAAAATTAGTCCTGAATGCATAACTAAATATAACTTATCATAAAAAAAAAAAAAAAAAACTTATTCGAACGTGGTTTGTGAACGAAAAAATAAATGTAGGAAAACTTAATTGAGTTTCGAGAAACAAACATAAATTTAACACAATAAAATCTCAAAGAAATCATAAAAGCTAAATGGATTATACCATGAGCTGTGGATGCAACAATTTTGTTTGACTCCAACTTCTTTTTTTCTACATCTTGAGGTCCAATTAGCAACTATTCTCTTATTGATCATCTATTCGAAGAAGGAAGATGGAGATATTAGGTCTGTGCAACAAACATATATAAATCTGAAATCTAATCAATGTAATTGATGGTTTTATTTATATAGTGGTCAAAATCTAATACAATGACTACAACATTATTTGAGATAACCATAACATGTATTTCAAGGCAGATAGGTTTCAAAGATTTTGGTTATGAGCTTATGATAATTTCAAAGTTTCAAAGGAGTTGCTAGTCAGATTTATCTTCTATGCATATTTACAAACAAAAAAAAGAAAAAATTATACAACAACTAGTTTTAAAAGCTAACTGCAAATTATGAAAGTAGATGCAATAGTTGTCTGACAGGTGTTGTATGTCAGAATTATAAACATGAAACCAATAATCTCCTAAATCAGGAGGGTTAAACACCATGAAATAAATTTACATGGTGTTTTTATTTCTATCAAGGTGCAGTCTGTTATCGCAAAATAAAAATAAAAAACATTAAACTTGAAGAACATCTCCTAACTCAATGGATCAATACTGGGAACAATGGTTTATATTTTGCAATAAAAATTAACAAACACACAAAATAATTGAAAGACACACACATCAATTACAAAAACAATTGAAGTAAATTTAATCACCTCTGATCGACAAATACTTCAACTTCAGCTTTAATATTTCCTGGAGATAAACTGGTAGAGTTTTCAGTTTTGTAATTAAAATTTCCTATTACTTGATAGGGTTTACATTGAAGGATTTATGATCTAATAGAGAAGAGATCAAGATTCAGAGGAAGAAAAAATTATAGTAGAGATATTAACATCTGCTCATGTCCTGCGAACATTGGCATCTTTAGCGTAGTACGTATACACTGCATGCATCAGACTAATTAAATTAGCTATATATCGTCATGCAGGGATGCGTTGGGACTTTTAAATTCTACTTTATACAATTCTATTGGAGGATAAGTAACTTTAATGGAAGAAGTAAAAACTTCGTTTGGTTTACCCACGCACCCGTACTCTAACCTGGACGACATCACGATAGGTACTGTACTGTTGATTCTCTCTGGTAGCAGTTGTTCATTTCCTGGTTTGTTTGAGACCAAGTTGCAAGCTCGCAAAGTAGCAGGCCTAAACCACATTTATTGATCTTGAACTTAAGTGTTTATTTTAAGTTATGGTCAAAATCTTCTTAAGGGTGTTTTCTGTTTTAGTAAAGATTAATAGATAGATATTGATTATTGAACAGTAGTGCAAACACAAACAAATCTAAATTCAAACATTCAAAATCATATAGTTTTAAACAATCGTTGTCAGCCAAGTAAAGCAAAATTTACACCCTTTTCAACTCATATATTTCTCTTGTAGAAGTATTTCACTCAAAGGGGGCGCGATCGACATTAAAAGTGCAGCAGATAGTTTGGTACATGAAGGTGACATTACAGACTCGAGAAAACATTAAGAACTTTGTTACAATAAGCTCCCATAAACAAATTGATAGCAGCAAGGTGTCACAACATTGCAACAAGTCTGCGGCCCTCTCACTTTAGCTCATGTTCCTGTAACCTGAACCTTACCACTCATCTTTCAACAAATTTTCACTGTAGCTTGACTACTTGAGATCATAGAATCGGTGTCCCTCTTCATGCATGTGATGTCTAGCTAGGCTCAGATTGAATTCTTAACTTTATTCACCAACATGTCCAGATCAAAAGAGATATTCTCAAAAATTAGCTTTGTTGCGCACCTCCCATGCATGTGGTCCGCAGTAGTGAAATAAGAAGAATTTTAGAAATCAGGTAACTGGTTCCCCTCGTGTGCAATTTACTCCAGCCCTGAAGTAAACTCTTCACATGCACTGACTTCATTCTTTGTCTTAATGACAAAGTTGTGGATTTGTGCAACCCTTCATCCAATAAAGCTAAATTTGCACAAGCGGCAAAACTCTCAGAGATGTTAATATTATCCAGGTCCAACCTAACACTGTGTATATCATCGAAATTCGAAAAGCTTCAATAGATCTTCACAGTCCATGATGAGCATTTACAGCAACGTAAGCACTGCATTCCATGAAACAACATTTTTTTTATATCAAAATGTTCAAAGGTTATGTTGTTTGAACAAAAGATCACCACATCTGGTATACATAGATTTTTGTTCATGAATTTGCCTACTAAAGAGTAAAGAATGTTTATCAGTTATTATATTGCAAGTTTCTGATTCATTATGTCATAGATGTAAGAATGAAGACCACTTGAATAAAGAATAAAGGTAATTCGTTAAAAAGAAACAAAATTAGATTAATAATAATAATTTGAAATATCGATCACTAAAATTGTGGCAACAACTTGTTGTGTGTTTTTATTAAGGTTGGGTGACGAAGGACTCTTTTACAAACTCGGTGATTAAGGTTTCTCTAAAAAATTGGGCCTATAATGGGCTTTAACTTGGGCTTGAGTTTTATTCTTAATTTGCTGTAAATATGCCATATGGCACTTGTTAGGCTCCACTATTATATAGTATACAGTTAAACCTCTATAAATTAATAGCCTTCGGACCACCTAAAATCTATTATCTTAGAGAGATGTAAATTTATCGATAAATTAATAATTAATAATTTATAGAGATATTTTAATTTTTTTATTTTTGGAGTAAATACATTCCTTTCTACTGCCTATTCAGTTATCAAGGTCCATTAAAGATCATTGATCAAAGAGATTGACCCATTCAAAATTTAAAAAAATCCAACACATACACGTTACGTTACGTGTTATCACATACACGTTACGTGTTATCTAATACTTTGTATCAACCCGAAAATACATTCCGTTCATTCAACCCATTAATAATGATTCATTCCAACTCTTCGTAGTTTGTAATCTACTAAAATGACAAGTCCAATTATGACCATTAATACTCGTAATAAATAAAACATCGTAGTTCTTCCACATAATCAAAATATATAAAATTTACCCATATCATTAAGTAACACCAAACACTACAATATCATAAACCTTAGCACACTACCAAACAACGAATCTAAAGTCACAAAACCACGTCCTAGCCTCTAGCTGGTGCTCGGGTTTAACAATCATAAAAATCACAACATATGCCCAATCACTAGTACACCTCCCACAGGATGCACTCCACACATTTGCTATACCCACACTGCACCAGTGTGCCTTGACCATGGTTAAGAACCTCTACGCGGAAACCAAAACCCAAGTGGGTGCTCACCTGCAAGCTTTGGCTAGCCTCGACGTATGCCTAACTCATGATCTCTAATAGCTCCCTTGAGCTTTCTAATGTGGCGCCCAGACCAACCCCGAAGGCTATGAAGGTCTGAAGGGTCAGTTTCGCAGGCTAAACCGTCTGGAAAATACCCAAATATAATCCAAGAGTCAACCCGTAGGCTAAGCCATCTAGGGTGATAATTAATTTCTTTAACCTAATTCCAGAGGTGCATCAAATGTACTAATACTTGGGCGACTACCAAAACAACTAAACTAATCAAGCAATCACACAACCCTTGTCAAACAATTAAATTCTAAGTCCATTTCGTATTCCGTTCTTATTTCCCAAATTGAATATATACCGTCCATGGTATCAAACCATTCCAAATCATTCCATAATTAAATCCCAAGTTCAGTATTCGTTTCCTTTCTATTCATATACCATCCATTGGTATGGAGCTATTTCTAGGCGTTCATCAATATAACTTTCCAGGTTACTTTGAACATAATTAATCAAGTCACATGTCATTATATAGTAATCCACTTCAATATTAAGAATACTTTTAGTACATGACTATTTGAACTTGACAATCAAACAAAAGGACAAACCCAAAAAAAAAACATATATGCTAAAAAGAAACTCTTTACATAAATCTGCCAAACAATAACATTCATCTTTCAAAATTCACACATCTAAAAATAATTACTCAAATCTCATAAAATTTTCATACAACCTTTTACTATGAAAATATTACTTGGAATAAAAATATGGAATCGTTTCGATATATAGAAAATAATTAAAAAATTGTTTTACTCAATCCTACTAGATTTCAGAAAGAAATCCCAAAACAATCTACGTCAGACTTCCTGAGCATTTTTCACCATATTAGCCTCATAATTTAAAGTATTTGTAAACATAGAAATTATAGTTCAGAATGTCTATTTTCTAAAACAAGTAAATTCACCAAGATATATTGAGTAACGAGTCTTCTATGATTTTTCTATGACAGCCACGGAAACAAGTAAAACGGTACAGAAACCAAAAACTACAACGGTTGTCATACTTGTAAGTCGTTTTTCACCAAATTAAAATAACTTTCGTAAATTGGTATTAACTAATAGAATGAAGACCTTTCAATCTAGTGTCTAGGGCTTTTGGAATCAATTAAAAATCTTTTCAAACGAATTTTCTATGATTTTTCAAAGATGAGTCAAAAATCTGGAATTACAGAAACAAAAATAGAAGAGAAAAAAACAAAAACGTTTACTCACATGCATAAGCATAAAAATCCAAATCTTCTTCTTACTTTCTTCTAATTCTTCTTCTTCTTCTCCCAAATATGGTGTTATAAAAAATGAATGAAAACCCTAAGATTTTAATATAAATAATATAAAGAAGTTAATGGGCTTTATTTTAGGAACATAAATGAATCTGCTACCCAACCTAATTCCATCTATTTTTTTTATTAATTAATATATCGTCCTTCAGCTTAATAGAAAATTAACTCGAAACCCTTAAAGACATGTATGCAATATTTCATAATCCAATAAAATTTAACGAACAAAAATTAAGAAAGATGTTTTTAACATGGATGAAACAGGGTTGTTCTTTAGATTGCAACCTGATCATTCCCTTGCAACAAAACAACTTGAAGGGAAAAAACAAGACAAAGAAAGGCTGACGGTTGTTATCTGTTGTAATGAGGATGGTTCAGAAAAAATTCCTTTATGGATAATCGGTAAGTATGCTAAGCCTCGTTGTTTTAAGAATGTGAACATGAGTAGCTTGAATTGTCAATATCGTGCCAACAAACGAGCATGGATGACTGGAGTGTTATTTGAAGAATATGCTCGATGGCTTGACATAAAAATGCATGGGAGAAAAGTTCTCTTGATTGTAGATAATTGTCCAGCCCATCCAAAAACTATTGATGGATTGCGAAATGTTGAGTTGTATTTTTTGCCACCAAACATGACATCAAAGATCCAACCTTGTGATGCTGGGATTATAAGAGCTTTTAAGATGCATTACCGTCGTCGATTTTATCGTTGTCTTTCAGAGGGTTTTGAAGTGGGGCAAGCAAATCTAGAGAAAATAAATGTTTTGGATGCAATCAATCTTGTAAACTCAGCCTGGACTAATGATGTTCAAGCAGCTACTATTGCAAACTGTTTTCGCCATTGTAAAATTCGATCCATGGAAAACATAGCCTTGGAGAACTTTGATGAACCCATGGATGGAGATGGCATTCTTGAATTGAAGATGGTAATCAATGAGTTAGGTTACAGGGATGTAATGGACGATAATTACATCCTGGATTATCCTGGTGAAAATGATGCAAGTACAAAAATTTTGAGCGTTGATGAAATTGTTGACAACAGGAAGCATCCTCAAGATGAAGAAGAAGATGAAACACAGCCTTTAGTACCGGTTTCAAGGAAGGACGCATTTCAAGCATCAATAACACTACAAAACTTCTTGTTGCAATACAAGAATACAACCCCATCACTTTTGGGCGCATTGTGCACAATTAGAGATGAAATTCAACTAGATTTGAATTTCAACATAAAACAAGCTACTATTGATTCATATTTTAACAAAATCTAAGATGTAATCGATTTCTTATATTTGTTTAAGTAATTATTAATTTATGAAATATTTGAGTCTTAAGTAATGTTATAAGCAAGTCGGGACCGGAGAATTATATTATCTAAAGGAGATTATCAATTTACCGAGTATTAATTTAAAGAGGTTCTACTGTATATAGATTTGACTTTTTAACAAAAACAACTTTTTTTTGTTACAGAATTACTTGAAAGCCCACTATAAAAGCCCAACTTATGCTTTTGGATTTTTATTTACAGCAGCTAAAACCCACTTAAAAATTAACCAAATGGTTAATGGTAGACGCACGCACAGCGTGCATGCATGTCACGTAGTAAAATAGTAAATGGTGGTATTGATGGATAATCCACAGTATCATAGTAACAGTAGTAAATTTACAAATGAAAAAAAAGTAAAAATACTGGGACCTTGGGTCAGTAATTTATTTTTACAGATGTGCTCATAAGGTCAACTCACAAGTCATTTTGACTTTCCAGCATAATCAATCGCAAGTTGCTTTTTATATATATACTGTATCTCTCTCTCGAACTCTTGAACAAATCACTATCATCGCGCTATTCCAATCTCTCTCTTCTTCTTGAACAAAAAAAAAAAAAAAACCCTAGAAATTGTTCAAAAGTGTTTCAGTCATGATTCCGTTATCTTTAACAGTTCCAAACCAGATTCGATTCTTGCTTGATAGCTTAAACGACACTAACTTCGATTCAGTCTTTCACGAGCTTTGTCAGGTAATCCAAAACACTTTTTTCTTCTTCGGCGTTATCTTGATTCTCTTTAAATGTTAGATTATGTTGTAGTTTGCAAATCTGTTTAAACTAGGGTTCTTAATGTTAAGATTAATGCATTATTGTTAAATTGATGTTATTCTGCTAGTTTAGTTTTACTGTTATAGTAACAGTTTAGAGATTGAATAACTCAATTCATGCATAATGAACTCGATTACTTATATGTTAGATGAGAAGGAATTTGTCTTCATTTGGTGTATACAGTATACGGTTTCCTTACCTAGTGAAATTTGTCTCATTTGATGTTGTTCTGCTAGTTTAGTTAAAGTAACACTTGAGATTGAATAACTAAAATCACAACTAAAATCACGCTTATGTTTATGTTTTATAGAGTATTCAATTTTCGCTCTTTATGTGTATCTGTAAAAGGGTGGGGGATGTCAGGTGAGTGAGACAACATAATGAACTTGATAACTTAAATTTTACAAGACCTTTATCTTTGTTGCGTGTCATTCATATGTTTAGATAGATGGATTTTGTCTTCATTTGGTGTATACTGTTTCCTTACCTAGTGAAAAAAGTTTTAAGCCATTTATGTATCAGAAAAGCATGATGGAGTTGTTTGATTTACTTGCTCATGTTTGCCAAAGCTTCGTCAAGCAATGTTTTAATAGTTAATTGACTCCCGTTTGAAACCCTTTAGGAATTGGTTACTTTTTTGACATTTTATATCAGATTTTAGATATGTAAACTTTTTTGGACTAATTATCTTCTGAAATAGTTTACACTTCTCATGTATCACTTGCTCATGCCAGTTTGCCGATTATGGGAGCGAAGGAAGTATTTTAGTGCTTCAGACTTGCTTGAGTCACATTGCTGTTCAGAGTGGATATGTTCAGAACATGCAGCTCAAAACAGAATTCCTTGCTTCCATGTTTAGATATCTATTGAATAGACCAAACTTCAGCACTGTGCTTTGTGAATCTCTAAGAAATAAAATAATTGGTGATGGGTTTCTTGGAGATTTATCTAAGGAATTGCGCTTGTCGGTGTTTGAAAAAATTTCTGTTGGACTTGCATTGTCAGATTCAGAAGATCTAAGCACAAGAACAAGTGGTAAGTCCGTCTTCTTGATTAAGAGATGGTGTTTTGTACTATTTTTTTAGACTTCCAAAATTCCTCTATACAGTTCCATAAAGTTCTAAACCATTTTTTCTTGTTGTTTGTTGACTATTATTTGAGTTTATTTGTTAACTTGTCTTGGTATGATGTGAACTCTTTCTTGGCTCTTTTACAGGACAAAACTTCTGCATGGCTCAGATTGAGGGGCTCTGTTCCAATCCTGTTCCCATAGATTCTAACGAGCAAATCCAGAATATTATCATATATCTTTCACGGTCAGGCCTTGCCACGCTGCTGGATTCCTTTATGCAGATGCTGTCTTTATTGCAGCTGAAGCATAACGCTTCTTTTCTGTTAGCTCCTTTGCTATCAGATGATTTGCATGACACCAGGTCTTTAGGGTTCTGATCTTTTTCTTTCCTCTCTACTAGTCTATCCCACTAAAGTATATATTTATTTATTGGCGTAATGTTATAAATGCAGGCATGTGGATTTATTCTACGAGTGCAGCGAAAATGATTTTGACTCTGTTCTTGCGGAGATAGAGAAGGAAATGAGCATGGCTGATACTATGAAAGAGCTAGGCTACAACTGCACAGATAATGCTTTACATTGCAGTGAGACATTGTCTCTTTTCTTGCCTCTGACTGAAGCTACTATCGCTAGATTACTGGGTACAATTGCAAGCACCCATGTTGGCCTTGAGGATGGTCAAAACACGTATTCAACATTCTGTGCTGCTCTTGGTAGCAGTTTATCAGTTGATGCAGCATGTTACTCTTGGAATGTTGATGTCCTAGTAGATTCTATTAAACAATTGGTGAGTTTTATCTTGCTCATAGTGTCTTCATTCAATTATTCTTCTTGTGTATCTACACTTCTATCTGCTTCTTTGGCAGGTATCAGTTTATTCTAACATTTAACTCTGAACTTTAGGCTCCTGATACTAATTGGATACATGTAATGGAAAACATGGACCATGAGGGATTTTACATCCCTAATGAAGAGGCATTTTCATTTTTCATGTCTGTTTATGCAAGGGCATGCAAGGTACGTATAGATGTAAAGATAAATTTCTTAAAAATATATACTATTTTGATGCATTATGATTATTTGTTTAAGTACTTGGCATTAGATGACGAGAACACATTATTGCAGGAACCGTTTCCACTCCATTCCATTTGTGGGTCTGTTTGGAAAAACACCGATAGCCAATTGTCTTTTCTAAGATATGCTGTTTCAGCCCGAACTGAAATATTTTCTTTTGTGCATGCTTCAAGGAAGCTGGTACGTTGCTTTCCTTGTTTCACTGTTAACTGATTCTACATTTCTTGTTGTTTAATTTACAGTATTTCCAATGATTGTGCAGGACTACGTTTGTTTGCAGGGTCAGAAGCTAGTGTATGAACCTGAAAATCAATCCTGGCTATGTCTTGATCTTCTAGAGGTTTTATGTCATCTAGCTGAAAGGGGTCATGCTAGCTCTGTACGATCAATGCTTGAGTATCCTGTGGAACACTGTCCTGAGGTCTTACTGCTCGGGATGTCCCGCATCAATGTATGCCTGTTAGATTTTTCCATATTCATTTTATCCTGTTCTATGTTGATAGTGTATGCTGAATTTCTTCTATGTCAATTCAGACTGCATTCAACCTTCTCCAAAATGAAGTGATGTCTACCGTTTTGCCCATGATTGTTGGAAATGGTTCAAGAAGTGGTCTGATTCTCCATCTTTGGCATGCTAATCCTAGTCTTGTCTTGCGGGGTTTTCTGGACATCCACAAGAACAGTCCAGAAAATTTGAATAAGATTTTGGCTATTTGTCAGGATCTTAAGGTAACAGTTCCAATTCTAGCTGTTATATGCCACATCAATACCAATTATTATAATTATTGATTTGTTTTGAAATTTATTTGTGAACAACTAGTTTGAATATTTTAGGCTGTTTTGTCTCACCTGACTTTTAAATTTCCGGAAGGTTGGCCGTCCTTCTTTATCTTAGGACCAAAAATAAAAGCATAATCTTCCTTCAACACGAAATTTTGGTTAGTTTGTTAGTCTTAGTTTAGGCCTATTGGTATTCCAATTTTCCGATATTTACTTTAAATTATATTTCCTCTCTCTCTCACTCTCTCCCTCTCTAGTTTTGCGCCCTCTCTTCTCACTTTGGTTTTCCACAGAATTCAAATTATGTGCACCAAACACAGAACTTTTGTTTTTTAATTGTAAAGTGGGATACAGAAATGAGTATAGACTGTAGCTAAACTTTCATTTCCGATTAAGGGCACTGAAGTCATGTATGAGTATGAAAATACTGATACAATCTATCACTGAGTGCCTAATTTAAACATGTTACATCCAAGGAAACAGTTTGTCATTCGACATTGAGACTTTATTACTGTATTGAAGTGAGGTGATGCAGTGAGCAGGATAGTGTACTGGCTGTAGAAGTGGGACATGTTCCTTTGTTGTAGGATTTCCATCTCCTTCAAATTGTCGTGATGAAACCTCATGACCCAAAGCAGCCCTATGATCTTCCAAGAAATGTCATCACTATAAAAAAATCCTGTAGAAGAAGGAAATTTGTCAAGGAAACAGCCTTCTTCATAAAATGTTGCAGCTTTCATTTTGTTTTCATCTAAAGGGGAAATTCAATTATGTTTCTATCTGATTTGGGAATCCGTTAGTTATCCACTTATCCTAGTGGGATTTTGAATATTACATAGGAATATCTTGTTTATATTTAGCTAAGTAAAACTTTTATTGATGAAAAAAGTTTACAGAGCTAAATGTGAGATCAATGTGGGAGGATCTTACTGGATACATGAAAAACCTGAAAATGGATCAACTAAGAAGTAAGAACTACTTGCCCAACTTGTCTGCCCCTAAGCAACTGCTGGATCTCAGTTCTTCTTGGCCAAGTCAACTGTCTACTCTTGGGAGAATGTTCTAAGTGGCCCTTGATGTAGAGTTTCTTATAGTTTTTGTTGTTTGTTCTTCTGTGTTTTGTTTTTGTTTCCTTGACCAGGGATATCTCATCCCTTGGCTTTGTTAGTAATCAACTTTTTGATATGAATATATTATGCTTGTTTACCTCTCAAAAAAAAAAAAAGTCAACTGTCTCCATATTTCGTTTGTAAAATCACAAGTGAATAGCTGATGTTCCAAAAATTCTTCAGCTGTATTAGACAGTACACAGAGATATGGAACTACCCCACCCTTTCCTCTTAGTTGGTCTTTAGGCTGTGCATTTCCCAAGCAATACACTTTTACGCTACAAGAAAAACTTTATCTTAGAGGGAATCAACCTCCATATAGATTTAGAGTAAAAATGGCAGAGCCAATAAATTGATCTGTTTTCCTCAAGTAATTGTAGAATGATTCAGTTGATCAGCTTCACTTGTTAGAGCTCCATGTAGCAGTTGAACCAACTGTGTAACTGAGTCCATTTCCCCATCCCAGAGCCCATTACATAGCTGTAAGCTCTGGTTGTGTACCTTGTCTGAGCTGTCTCAGCGATCAGCCACAGTCCCTCTCTCTTCCTCGAGATTCTGTTTAGTTTTGGGAAGCAAGCCTTAAGAGACAGGTCCCCGGCCCAAGTGTCGTCTCAAAAACTCACCCGAGTGCCATCTCCTACATTGAGTTCAACATTCATTTTGATGTTCTCTTGGGCTGCTTGTATGTATTTCCACCGAGCCACTCCATGTGGATTCTTAACCTCTCTAGTAAATCGTCTTCAGTCATTGCACTCATATTTAGAGTTAAACACCTTTCTGCATAGACTAGGTTCTTTATTGTAGCGCCCTAGTCACTTATCCTCAAGGGCTCAATTCCTTTAGGATGATCTTGTTTATAATTTAAAACAGGGGATATTCTTCATGTTAGGAAGATGATTTGGGCATCTTACCCTTCGTAATTTGTGGGGTATTTGGTTGGAGCTGAACTGGAGACATGTTTAGGGGTAGTCATGGGACATTGTTCATATCGTCATTGACATCAAAGGGTTGCTCTTCCATTGGTGCAAGAGGTGGCAGGATTACAGAGATATCCTGTTTGCATCTTTTGCTTTCTTGTCGGAGTTGGTTATTTTGGAATCTCGAGCTCCTTTATATCTATTTTCTTTGACTGCTTTCTGTTGTTGATTTTTATCATTTTTTTTAAAAATCTTTGTTAGGGATTCTCATCCCTTGGCAATTTCACATGTTACTCTATTTCTGTCAATACATTGATCATTGACCTCTTAAAAATAGTCAAACATCCCAAAAAGCTATGATTATGGAATGATATGTTCCAGTGTCCAAGCTTGAATATATGTTTTCTGAATCTGGTGAATTATTCTTGTAGAAAAGTGAGTCATGAGAAGCTTAGCGCGTGACTCCTAATACGTGTTACAAATTTACAATGAAAGCCATTAACTCATTTTAACTTTCAGGAGTAGCTATCTAGCTGTCCATCATCGTATTTTGATATTGAATCTTATCCGTTTTTTCTGTTTTGGGTCTTATTTGGTTGGTTCTCTTTGCCATGCAGATCTTATCATCAATGTTGGAAATGAGTCCATTTTCATTCAGTATTAGATTGGCTGCCCTTGCTTCAGTAAAACAACAGTTCAATCTTGAGAAATGGCTGATTGATAATTTAAACACAAACAAGGATACTTTTTTTGAGGTAATATACTTTTTAATCTACCCCCCTAAGAACAGTGGGATTTTTTGTGCGATGTGCTATCAAATTCTGTTCTTCGAAGTTCATGTGAACTTTTGGTACTAGTGGAAATGGTTTCTTTTTTCCTTAATTGTTTTTGTTACTTCCAGGAGTGCCTGAAGTTTTTAAAAGAAATCGCTTCAGGTACATCACAAGATGTCCCTGCAGGTCCATTTCAAGATTCTGGGACTGCTGCTAATGTTTCTTCGGAGACCAGTTCAGTATTTTTTAAGGTATTGTTTAGGGGCTAGTAGTTCACCATTCATTAGTTCACCATTCATTAGTTGACAATTATGATAACCACTCTGCATCTTATATACACCATATATTTTTGCAGGCTCTTCAGTCTCAATCTGGGCAGAATATTTCCCGCCAGCTTTTTGACGAATTGAAAAGGTTGCATGTAGCATCTCTGCACAGTAGTCCGAGATTGCAGACTGGCGGAGCTCCAGATTTATCAACACCTGATGGATATCCAGATGATATAGAGGCAGAAGCAAATTCATACTTTCATCAGATGTTTTCTGAGCAGTTGGCAATAGCTCAAATGGTTGAAATGCTTGCACATTTTAAGGAATCTTCCGAGAAAAGGTGCCGTACTTCCGTCTAAGTTTGTTATGACTCAAGAGTTAGATTGAAATTACTTCAGTATTAAATCTTTTCAGCTCTCTTCTCGTTCTGTTCGTTATCCACTTTAGTTATCTAAGACATGAAAAAGATAGATTATATTTGCTGTCATTGAAGGCTGAAGTTGTCTGAAGATCCTATATCTTAGAAAAGACTCCTTTGTGCGAGCTAGATCCTGTCAGAGGAAGCTGGATGGTAAAAACTGCAGAGCCTAGCGATTTTAATTAACACATGTGAATGTTCTTGACTAGAGGGGCTAATATATAGTTACAAAACGTCAAAACTTATCTCAATAGGGGCAGACGAGAGACGATTGTGAAGGTGGCCTCATTATCAACATCTCTTGGAAGTATAACTTTTTCCTTTCTCATCGAGATTAGGTTAGTGTTCAGAGTAACTTAAGGTAGCATTAGCAATTACTGAAATTCTTTGATGAACTCAAGGAACCGATACCGATTCGCTTAAGACTGAGAGTGCCTTCTATACCGACTGGAAAATTATGTCCCTTGGGTAGAGCGTTTCTCGCTGGGTGAGCATCCAAGTCGAAAATCCTTTTTGATTTGTGTTTTTTGGATCCCTCCGTGATGCCCCCTAATGATTTTTATCCATGAAACTTTGGCAAAGGCTTTCACTAGTCTGTTATTTGTGGCCATTGTTTTTTTTTATACCAATAGGAACTTCTTCCTGTCATTCTTGCAGTTTTGGCTGCTATAACTAGGCTTAATCTCTGTTATATTTAAAAATAAGAATAATTTTTTCCCCCCGAGACCATGAATGTAGACAAGTAGAAAAAACTGTCGATTGTCCGGGCCTCTCCTGCAAAAAGTCACTCATTGAACCCGTTTTTTGTTGACAAGCAATTAACTAGACCCTTAGCTTTCCGAATCCTACGATAAATTAGTGACTGGATTTATAAAGCACTTTTAGGTGGGATTGTTCAATTCGGTCTATGAGGTTGGCTATACAATATGATTTATCATCACATTAGATTGTTGATCTTCCATGTCATTGAGACCTGCCATATCGTAGGGGACGTCGGTACAAAATCTTTGTTATTAGAATGGAATTTATCACAAAAAAAATCTGCACTTCCTTTTCTCTCCTCTGCACCTCTTGACTAAGTAGAAAAGAATAGTCTAGGCTGGATTTCTGCCGAATTATCTCACTTAATATCTTTTGCGTTTTTATCAAAGTCATAACTCTAGGTCCTACAACACTTGGACTCAAGGGCTAGTGCATGCACCTACCACCCACTTTCATCGACCAGATGAATTTGAGGCATGCTAATTTAGGGTGGGGTCAGTAGTGCAGTTATCAGTTGTTGCAAGTCATGACATTCTTGTGGTAAGATTGGAGGGATGGTGGTGGTGGTAGGCAAATATTCTCTCGACAAATTACCCCAACCTAATTATTTCTTTCATATATTAAACTTCACAACAGTATTTGCTAAAACAAGAACCCATGTCCCACAATACTTGACTATTTGTCTCTTTCGCATCATGTTCTTGGATGAGGTTGGCACATATCTCTCTAAACCAAAAACAACACCATAGATTCATTGTCTGACTTTTTTCAGAAACTTCAAGCTTTCATGTTTAACTTCATCGTCTGACTAGTTTTTCTTTCTTTATGAATTGACAGGGAACAAGCTATATTTGATTGCATGATAGCAAATTTATTTGAGGAATACAAGTTCTTCCCAAAATACCCCGAAAAGCAGTTAAGAATAGCCGCGGTTCTCTTTGGTAAGGGATGATGTAGTTTGGCTTATTTAAGTCTATATATTAAGCTATTTACTTGTCTCGACTCATGAGCAGATGAAATTTTCCCCATGTTTGTTTTAAAAAATTTCCATGCCTCCCCCTTGTTATAATTTTGCAAATTTAATGATTGGGGTTCTTTTCACACTATCAATGGGAACTTGTATTTTTGTTCAATGAAAATTATTTATCTGGGTAGAGATTCCCTGGACAGAATTCGGGCATCATACAACAAATTAAGTAGAAGTGGTAGGATGTCGTCGTATTTATGAAATCATGTTTGCAATCTTTAGTGGTTTAATTGTGTACTATGGTTATGCTTGATTGTGTTTCACCGTGTGAAGATGAGGCAAACGAAGCATTCATATGGATAAGATTTAGAAAATATGCTGTTTAGATATGGTAGAAAGCTTCAGCATTTTTACATGCTGTCTGAGATGTTGGAAGGGCAGGTTGAAATATCTCCCTTGAAACACTAAAATCCTGCATAATGTGTAGACTTATAATATCAATTTGCAGCCTCTAAATTTGAGTGCAATCCACTTCTTATGATTTAGGTTGACATAAGAACTGTATTATTTATATAGTTTATATATTATGATTTGAGTTGCAATCCACTTCTTATGTTTGCTGTGCTTAATTTGAGTGCTAGAATCCACTATTTATGGTGCCTTCTAAAAAATCCACAGGATCGTTGATAAAAAATCAGCTCGTGACTCATCTCACCCTTGGTATTGCTCTGCGTGGTGTTTTGGATGCGTTGCGTAAATCTTCAGATTCAAAAGTTAGTTTTTCTTCCTTTTCAAGTTTTCTCAGCACTCTATCAAAGATCAACATCTGTTACCGCTACTTCAAAGGCTTTAGTGAAAAAATCTTCAAATATATTGCCAGTGTATTCTGTTGTAGGAATCAAATATCCAATGATGATTACTGAATTTGTTTTTTATTAATATATAGATGTTTGTATTTGGGGCTAAGGCTTTAGAGCAGTTTGTGGATCGTCTGGTGGAGTGGCCACAATATTGCAATCATATACTGCAAATATCTCATCTGCGTGGGACCCACTCAGATCTTGTTGCATTCATCGAGAAAGCACTTGCAAGGATCTCATCGGGTCACACAGAGTCAAATGGTGCGGCAGCTGCTGTTGATCAGCATCAATCATTAAACCAGGCTATCACGGAGAACATGGAGGTATCTTCTTTTTCTTGATAAGTTAAAAATCTTTATATATGTGGTGTACATTCAAATCTATTCTGAAGATAGCCATGTATGAAATAGTTGTAAATTTCTATCTCACAGTTTTTATATCAGCAAAAAGGTATTTTCCTAATATTGAAGAAGTTGCAGCCTATGTGTAGGGGGGGGGGGGGGGGTCGCAACTTAGCATGGAGCTAAGCACCATCCTAATATACAACCAGTTACAGGAAACTAGGAAAACAACCAAATACCCATTACAACATTACCCCCAATACAAGAGACACGGTCACACGGACCTTGTTTTAAACTACCAGTCCATCCCATGTAATTACGAAATTTTCAAAACACCCCTTCTAATGCTTAAGCCACCCTAGACCAATTGTAGAGATTATCCTTGATTTAAATGAAAAATTTGCGAGTTTCCTTGTAATTTTGCTATTCCTTGAATCATATACAACCAGTTACAGTAAACTAAGAATACCACCAAATACCCATTACAACATTACCCCCAATACAAGAGACACGGACCATGTTTTAGACTACCAGTCCATCCCATGTAATTACAAAATTATTAAAACACCCCTTCTAATGCTTAACCAATTGTAGAGATTCTCCTTGATTTAAATGAAAATTTTGCGAGTTTCCTTGGAATTTTGCTATTACTTGAATCATAGAGTAAACTAAGCACCAGCCTAATATAGCATGGAACTAAGCACCAGCCTAATATACAACCAGTTACAGTAAACTAGGAATACAACCAAATACCCATTACAACATTACCCCGAGTACAAGAGATACAGACCTTGTTTTAGACTACCAGTCCATCCCACGTAATTACAAAATTTTTAAAACTCCCCTTTTAATGCTTAAGCGGCCCTAGACCAATTGTAGAGATTCTCCTTGATTTCAATGAATAATTTGTGAGTTTCCTTGGAATCAGTGTTATCAAACCCGGCCCGGCCCGACGGGTTGGCCCGGGAAACCGGTGACCCAGTGCCTTACACGGGCTGGGTTACTCAATGGATCGTTTTTGCATATAACCCAGTTGTGAACCACTAAAACCGGCCGGGTTTTACCGGTTTTGTCAAACCCAGTGACCCAGAAAACCGGTTCAACTTTAAAATTAATGTTTTTTAATTAAAAAAGGTTTAGTTGGACTCGAACCCACAACCTAAAGCACACAAACCGGTGTGTATACCATTGTACTCATAATATTTTATGATAAATTATGTTTATATTTAATACAAACATATTATAAAAATTTAAACATTAGGATTTAACAATATATTTAACCCTACTAATATTGGACTGGTCCAACCAGTGACCCAATGGTCGAACCACTAACCCAGTGCCTTCACCGGGTTGGTGTTCGGGTTGGTTCTGATAACATTGCTTGGAATTTTGCTATTACTTGAATCATAGAGGGCTGCAGACTCTAAACATGTGTCCCATGTGCAAGGATGTAGAAAGTGTTGACCATCTTGTAGTGCATTGTTCATTGGCTAGTAGACTTTGGAAGATTGTTTTTTTGATCATTTAATGTGCCTTGGTTGGTACGGGTTGATAATTGCATGGCATAATGGCGCACCTAAGGCTTCGTGGCTTGTGGGAAGAATTACTAAAACCTTTGTGTGGCCTATTTGGAAGGATCAGAGCATTAGGGTGTTTGGCCATGACCCAAAAGAGGATCATATAGTACTTATGAAGTGAAGGAGAACCAGTACCTATATGAGTGGTCTCGGGCTTGTTTGACTTCCACTGATATCCAGTTTCAAGACTTCATGTATAAGTGGGATGAAGTTTTAACTTGTAAGGGCATGGGGGACTTTCTTTGGATGGGATAGATTCATTTTATTTGTTGCTTTTGGTTGGTCCATTTGGGAGAGTGCATAGTAACAAAAATCGCTGATAAATCGGACAAAATCGGAAAATTCGCAGTGGTAAGGGGTGTATGTAATTATCTGCTTATTTACTTTAAATTTGTTACTTTCCAGTAAAATCGCCGAAAAGTGGGGATAAATGGCCGAAGTATTAATGTTTCGGTCAAAGAAAGTAAAAACAATTGGACTCTTCACATATTCTCTTAGCTAACAAAAGAATAAATATTAGATAAGGGACCAACAATTATTCACTAACATATTAAACCTCATTCCAGTCTTCTAGTTTTACAAGCAAGGTCTCTATCCTGCTCATGCCTCATCTGCAAGAAGTTCACTTAATTTTATTATAGTTATTATTTGGGTTATTACTGTGATTTTATTTAAACTTAGGATTGTATAAATTTTGAGGTAATATCATTCGTTTTTTTTCTTCTTGTAAAAGTTGTACAAATCATTAATTATTATGCTAAAATTATTCACTACATATAAACCGAATTTATCACGAATTTTTAGCGAATATTTTCACGGAAAGACGAATTCAACCTTCGGCGATTTGTTGCCGAAGCCGAATTTTGTTACTATGAGACTATGAGTGTGTGTAGGAGTTGAGTTGTTAAATCCTGAGTCGCTTGGTGATCTTCTTCTGATGTCACGCCAGTTTGGGTCGGCCTCTCATGGGAAGAAGAGACTCTGGGTATCATGCTCCTTTGTTGCATCTGGCTTGAACGTAATCGCAATCATTTTCACGGTGGGGTGTGAAATGTCGTACATACTATTTTTGACACACTAGGGACTTCAGACCATTCCATTTGCGGCTTTTTCCCTTGGTGTTATAATTTTTGTTGTTGTAGGGAGTGAGTTGTATTTATTTCTTAAGACATCTCGTCCTCTTGTACTCTTGTATGTCATCCTAGCCCAAAACACCTAGCCTTGAGGCGCTCTGGTTGCGCCTACGTGTGGCTATGAGCCTATGGCTGCCTATGAGCCTATGGCTGCAGTGCCATCGATTTTGGATCTGTTAACATGATAGTTTCGTGCCACTTAAACATTTCTGAGTACAACTGTGTCAGTAACATTTTTCCTCTGCGTGGAAGTCTTCATAGATGCATAGAGCAACATTCCGATATTTTGAAGTGTATGAACTTCCTATTAACCCAAAAGTCATTGTCGCAAAACTCGTGCGTGTGTTGAAGAGTTGAGGTTTATGGGATTTTTTTTTTTTTTTTTTTTGAAGTTTTTAAGTAGAAAAATTTCCGTGTGAACCAGTTCAGACTACCAGAAGAACTTATAAGCTGGTTCAAGAAAGATCTATTTTCTTTGGATGAAAGGAGAGATTATCTGAAAGTCTGGTGAATCTGTCTATCCAACTATTTTCCAAAAGTTCTGCTGTTCTTCGGAGGAAAGGAGAGATTATCCTGGTGATGGAGTTTTTTCCATTATATCTGTTCAGTTTCTCAATAAATGGAATAACTCGTGAATATTCATGAAAGTTCTTGAAATTTTGGACTATGGCTGGATGACTCGTTAATGTAGTACCACTTACTGGCAAGGAATGCAGTTCTTCTTTCTGATAAGTACTCTTTCTTCAGGTGACTGAGCCATCATGGAAAGTGGGATCTAGCCCCAGCTTGCCTGGGCAACACGTCTCTCCACTCCAAATGCAACAAAGACAGCAAGGCTTTCTTGATGACAGACTCAAGTCCGCTTCAACTTCAGTTAGTTATGCGAAACCTCTTTTATCATCTGCTGGGCCGTCTGCCCATGTTTCCACTCATGATGTAGCTGGTAATCATAAGGTGTATACTGATGTGCTCATCTAAATACTCTTTCCTGTTTAAATAATTTATTTCCTGGTGATTATGTTATCAATAATCTTTTTGTTCCCTCATGTCTGTTATAGCCTACTGCTACATCGTCAATGCAAGTGGTTCCATCTCAAAACACAAGGAGCGCGTCAGTAAATTTATCAGCATCTCCTGGGTTTCTGCGCTCTTCCAGAGCAAATTCAGCTAGTGGTAATTTTTTGTAACTTATTAATGATCAAAAGCATGCTTTCTTTTGAGTGTTTTATTTTTTCCGATTACTTTTCGTCAACTTGGTGTCTACTGTGGTTTACTTATCTGGAAAATCCCATTTCTTGCAGGCATGCCTAGACAACACTCTAACACAGGGTTTGGTTCTGCACTGAACATTGAAACACTAATTGCAGCTGCTGAGAGAAGGGATACTACCATAGAGGTACTCTAATGATCTAATCTATCCCAGTAATTATATATCATGGACAAGGGAATAATACAAATTAATAGGAAACTACTATTGAGTGCGGAATTAAACAATAGAAGTAGAAGGAAGATAAAAGACAAAACACAAGATCTCGGAGAAATATATCTTTCTTTATTAAGTACTATGAAGATTTCAAGTATCTCTCCCTCATAATACTCTCTAAACAGACTAAACCCTAGTTGTAACCAAAACATCACTTTTATAGGCCTTGAATGACTTCTAATTGACCAAGGAATTTTTTTTCCCACCTGGAATAAGGAAAACTGCCTTGGATGACCCTAGCCGGGCGTTGAACCTAGGACCCCAAAGCGACGACATAATCGTACGGTGGCAAACTGGCAACGTCTATCCTCTAAATACTTGGAGGATCACTAAGCTTCTAAAAGGATACACCCGTATCAATTATGAAGGGAGGAACTCTTGTTTCGCTCAGAAATGTGCCATAGCTAAATGTTCTGGGACTTATAAATGCATATACGCAAGATAATATGTGCGGAACTTTTGAGGTTATGTACCATCATGTTTTACCCCATAGGGATAAAACGAAAATTTGGAAATTATAATGATGTTGTTAAAAATTCTTTATCATGGCGAGATATATTGATGTGAATGTCAAATGCAAGAAAAAAGTGGCGGCAGGAAAAACTTTTAAGAGTGAACTTTTTTGCTCATTTTCAGTGTTCTTTTTTGCCTTTCAGCTATCATATCTCTCATGTTTTATCATCATATGTACAGACTCCTGCATCGGAAGTTCAAGACAAATTATCATTCATGATGAACAATCTGTCAACGACAAATATTGAAGCTAAGGCAAAAGAGTTTACTGACATCTTGAAAGAGGAATATTATCCATGGTTTGCACAATATATGGTGATGAAAAGGTTAGGATCCATCAATAGTTTTTGTTGTTGTACTTCTCTGTCTGTTTCTGTCTGTCTCTCTGTTAGTGGTCACGATGGCAATAGTTTATGATTTTTTGTTTCCCTTTTTGACAGAGCAAGCATTGAGCCAAATTTCCATGATTTGTACTTGAAGTTCCTAGACAAGGTCAATTCTAAGGCATTGAATAAGGAGATCATAAAAGTTTCTTATGAGAATTGCAAGGTACCTGTGATAGATTTCTTCTTGACTCATTCCATCAATATTATAGTTAGCATCTATTGTTTTTTTTAGCTTCTACATTTTCTTTTCAGGTTCTATTAAGGTCTGAGCTTATAAAGTCAAGTTCAGAAGAGCGTTCTTTACTGAAAAATCTTGGCAGCTGGCTTGGGAAATTTACAATTGGAAGAAATCAAGCATTACGGGCTCGCGAAATTGACCCAAAGGTTTTAATAATTGAGGTATCCGATCCTAGTTAATTCCCTATTTCTTGCTATATTTCTTGTTGAGTTTTTTTTTTGTTATCCTGATTAACCATGTTGTGTTTCTTCGAATATTGGATAGAGATGTCATATACATAATGATCGCCTTTCAGGGGTGTGTGTATGCTTCCAAGGACATATCCCTTTTTGTTCCAAGGAGATGTCTATTTTGATCGGAATATTTCATTTTTATTTTCTAACTGTTCCAAGAACATATCTCTTTTTGTTATCAATACTATTCCAATTTCTAAAACATATTCATTGTAATGGTTTAGGCATACGAGAAAGGTTTGATGATTGCGGTAATACCATTTACCTCAAAGGTACATATTTTCTTTATGCCCTGCTTCATATTTTCTTTATGCCCTGCTTCATTTTTTCTGCAGTAAAACCTTTACAGTGTTGTTAACTTTTTATATATCCTATTACATGTGGCAGGTATTGGAACCCTGTCAAAGCAGTCTTGCATATCAGCCTCCCAATCCCTGGACCATGGGCATTCTTGGACTTCTTACAGAAATTTATGCACTTCCAAATCTAAAAATGAACCTCAAGTTTGACATTGAGGTATACATATTTCATGTTACCCCTTTGTCAGAAGAATTTAATGATAAATTCCTGTTGCTATATATTTAAACATCTTATCCGCCCCTCTTGGAATTTGATTTGTAGGTCCTGTTTAAGAACCTCAGTGTTGACATGAAAGATGTAAAACCAACATCCCTTCTCAAAGACAAGGTTAGGGAAATTGAAGGAAATCCGGACTTTTCCAACAAAGATGTCGGGGCGTCCCAACCACAGAATGTATCTGAAGTCCATTCTGGGGCTATATCTTCCTTAAGTTCCGTTGAGATGCAGCCTGAGGTTACAACTCCTTCTCACCCTGGTGGCCATTCACATATATTATCTCAGGTTGGTATGCTTTAATTTCTGCTCAGTAAATAAGCTATTTGTATACATAGTCTGAATTTGACTAAAATGTATTTGGGTGTCGTAGTACACTGCTCCTCTTCACCTAGCTCCAGCTCTGTTGGTTGATGATGAAAAGATGGCTTCATTAAGCCTACCGGAGCGGCTTCCTTCTGGACAGGGGCTGGCACAACTCACTCCATCTCAAACATCGTTATCTGTGAGTAGTCATGCCTGTTGATTTAAACCTTACTCTCTTATCCAGTGAACCAATATGACTTTTTCATTGGTTTGGTTTGCTAAAGATTTTTATTTTTTCCAGCTGCCTACGCAAATTCCAAACATTAGAACTCAAATTATTCTTAACCAGAAGCTTAGCAACATAGGCCTGCATTTGCATTTTCAGAGGTTTGGAACTTTATTTTCAGTATCTCTCCTTTGACAGTATACTACGTTTGGCCAGTTCTAGTAGATGGTTAATCTGTGAAGTGTAAGATTATAACAAAATTGTCTGGAACAGTATTCTTCCGAGTGTATTGGAAAGGGCTATCAAAGAGATTATGACTCCTGTTGTTCAGCGAAGTGTTACGATTGCCATCCAGTCGACAAGGGAGCTCGTTTTAAAGGTTTCATATATCTTTCACTGCATCTTTTTTTTTTTGAGTCTAAGTATGCTATAAGACTCTGCTGTCCATATTTTTTTTTGATTTTTCTTACAAAGAAATGGAATCTAGGATTTTGCATTGGAATCAGATGAGAGCCGTATATACAAATCTGCACACTTGATGGTTGCTAGTCTAGCTGGAAGTTTAGCTCATGTTACATGCAAGGTATATTAGTGCTATATACTGTTTTCTTGATTTCCCTTTGTACATCAATATAACCTTTTGTTGGTATATTACTTTTAGTGGGGACCCATAGTTTTTTGTCTGTAAATTCTATCTGGAATATTTGTTTCTCTTCTCATTATCTTTTAAATTACAACGTTCATTCTTATCCTTTGTATCCATTGGTTATGTCAACCTAGTTTGGTTATTCATGAAATTACCTTACCAAGCAAAAAAAAGAGTAACATTGTATTGTGGTCGCTTGTAGGAACCTCTACGACTTTCGATTTCAAACCACTTGAGGAATTCACTGCAGTCCTTGAATGTTGCGAATGATATACTTGAGCATGCTGTGCAGCTTGTTACAAATGACAATCTTGATTTGGGTTGTGCTGCAGTTGAGGAAGCTGCGTCAGGCAAGGTAGACTTTCTTTCTTTTCTTTACTATTTTTTGAGAGGTAAGCGATATTTATTATACGTATAGTAATACAATGCTAAAAAAGGGTAAGGGTGAGATATTTCTGGATGAAGCTCCAAAATAATTATGCTACAAAGGAAGAATGGTCACTTTTTGTCTGTCTATTATTTTATTATGATTACAGTATTTTATTTTGATCATAGATTGATGCATTTAATTTGCTTACATTTTTGTTTTAGTAGTCTGTAAACCCAGATGACTGTGTTCCATTCCATTTTGGAAATATTTTGACATTTCTTTGATGAACTTTTTCTATGTGCATAGATAAGGCTTAAATGTAGATCTCAGCTGTTCAGTTTATTTACGTACTCTATGTTTATCATTGAAATGTAGAGTCCCAGTCATCCAGTTTCTGAGTAAAGAGTAAAAGCCAATTGCACTAGTCACATATGGTTATGAAAATACAAGCACTTATATTTACGGTAGTCATGTTAGTGAGGTTTCTACTTCTTAACTTAGGATAATTTCTCTATATGGGCTGGCCTTGTTATCTAAGGTCATCAGACAGGATACTTATTAGAATATATATGTTTCTGTACTTGTAGTTTCTTGTCTTTCTGTTCGTGAACTTATAAATGCTTTTTTACTACAGGCTGAACAAGCTATTGATGGGGAGATAGCTGGACAACTGGCTATTAGAAGGAAGCACAGGGAAGGCGTTGGGGCTACATATTTTGATGCGAGTACGTATACACAAGGTCCTATGGGTGTAGTTCCAGAGTCTCTCCGCCCCAAACCTGGTCGCTTGTCCCTTTCCCAACAACGTGTTTATGAGGTGGAACATCTCTTTTTTTTGCATGAATAGTTGGTTAATTTTGTTTTGTGAAATATGACTTAGTTTATATCCTTGGATGTCACAGGATTTCGCTAGGTTTCCATGGCAAAATCAATCAAGCCAGAGTTCAAACGCTCTGCCTGCTGGCTCACTTGCGTCTTCAGGTCTTTCTGTCAGTTCTGGTTTGTCTCATGCCTATGGCCCAACCTCTGGACAGCTCAACTCAGGCATCTATTCACCTGCACAAGCAAGTTCAGGATTCAGTGCAGTGGGACATCCCGTAGACCTGATTTCAGAGGAGATGGACAGTAGTTCCGCACAAATCCTTAGGTCCGTTTAACATCCTCAACCTTTAACTCATTTCTACTCTTCACAAATGTTCAATTGTTAATACTGCTCTTGATGGACGCAGTGGTTCTTCTAGTCAGATTGAGGCATCTGATGCTGGTCTCCAGCATAGTTCTGAGATGAGTTCTGTCACTTCATTTCCATCAAGTGATGTAGTTCCTGATTTGCATTCAATAGAATCCACAACATCAACAAAGGTAAAAGTTAATCGGAAATGTTAAATATTAAGGTTACAATATAATAAGATGGAAAAACCATAGATCTTTTGCACTGAAATGGACCATTCTCATAATTGAAGGATACCGAAGTGCCTACACAGTTGTCCCCAACTGCAACAGAGCGCATAGGAAGCAGTATTATAGAACCTTTATTGAGCACGGGTGATGCGTTAGAAAGCTATCAGGTTGTGGCACAAAAGGTAGGAAATGATTTAATCTTTATTTATGACCTTCAAAAATATTTCATGTTCCTTTTGCACTTTAAAAATGTTATCGTGAAATATGCTGAATATGCTGATGCTGAAAGAAGCTTTCTTTTCAAAAGCTATGTTTTATGTTTGGTCACGTTGGTGTCCTTTTGTTTGATTCTTATTTTTTTTTTTTTTTTTGTTTCAGCTGGAAACTGTTATTGCCAAAGAGGGTAGAGATGCAGAAATTCAGGTACAGATTCCTCCTTTCTGTGTTTAACTTTTGGTGTCATTTGATTCCATAATTAATCCTTGCCATCAATTCTTCTACATAAAATATATATTGAGTTTAAATAGACATAAAAAACCACAAAACATAATGGTTTTTGAGTTGTGCCGCATGCTGATGCAAAGTTTGATTCTTGTTTTTTTTATTTGGCTTTACTACCCACTTGAGCACAAATTCTTTTTCCTCTTCGATATGAATCAGCACCACAATACATGAAGGAATAGCTTATGCTTTCCATGCCTTTTTTTATTTTGAAGTCATATTTTTCTCTTCTTTATGAATATTTTGTTGTGCTTGGAATTTGGAGCGATATCACTGATCATATTAGCTGCATCGTTGTTTAGGGTGTCATTGCTGAGGTTCCTGAAATTATACTCCGATGTGTAAGCCGTGATGAGGCTGCCTTGGCTGTGGCTCAAAAGGTTGGTTTCTTCCTTTTGTGAACTATATTTTATATCGTATGTTTTGTACTGAATGTATAATTTTATATGGAGGCAGGTTTTTAAGAGGTTATATGAGAACCCATCGAATAGTACAGATGTTGGTGCACATCTCGCCATTCTGGTTGCTATTCGTGATGTTTGTAAGCTCGTTGTCAAGGAACTTACAAGCTGGGTATGTATACACTGGTGCATTCTGTGTCCTGGTTTTAATTATTGGTGGTTGCTCAATGTACTGATGTTTACTTAGCATTTTCAAAAAGAGCCCTAATTTTATTGTGCATATATGCATCAATCACCGCTATCATAATCTGGTGCCGTGGCGGTAGTTGTATATATTCTAAATAGACCTACTAATAAATGAGCATAGATCATTGTTTTGGCCTTCTCTCTCATGACCCCATCCTTAGAAAAATGAGGTTTGATAACATGATGTTTGGTTGAGATGAACTGTGGACATCTAATGTAATCCTTTATACGCCAGTTTGTAGTGTCTTGCCATTTTGGCCTTATCTCTCATGACCCCATCCTTAGAAAAATGAGGTTTGATAACATGATGTTTGGTTGAGATGAACTGTGGACGTCTAATTTAATCCTTTATATGCCAGTTTGCAGTGTCTTGCCGTCTTAAAGGGCAATATAATTTTTCGACCAAAAAAAAGGAAACAAAATAAATCAATAAATCATTGCCTCATATGATGGATGAGAGGAGGTTGAATTCCACATGCAATCCAGAAACGTGAGTTCCAAATTTTTTTTTGGCCTTTGCATATTACTAGGATGAGCTTTTCTTTGCTCAAGGTAAATAGATACTGTTTGCCATATACCTTTTCATAAAAATCTGTCAATTTCTGTCATGTGTGGTTGGGTTGTTTGCCTGTGCCTGAATTATTTGGATTTAACAAGATTTTGAAAAGTTCAAGGTAATTTAAGAAATACCCTGTAATTTGATGGAAAAATTCTTCAATTTTTCATTTTATTTATATGCATACCTATTTCAGATTTTTCGTCCTTCAGGCAGCTAGACGATATGTTCACTCGGATAATTTCATTTAGATTTTATATAACATGTTAAACATCCAAAAAGTGAATTTTATGTACACTTCAAACATTTCTCAAAGGATAAACATTTGATCAGGTGTGTACGTCCATCGTCTTAGAAGGTATAATTTTTTTTTCCATGCTAAGTGTTTTGATATATTAGTTAGAAGGTTTGTATTCTTCTTTCAAAGACTAGAGTTTGATGAAAATTCAGTTTGATGCTCTCTGAATGGCAACTGTAATTTCTAGGATATATTTGAATGTAACACTGCTTTTGGTTCTATTTCTTACTTTCTTAAGTGGGAGTTTATTGTTTGAATGTACTTATAAAGTTCATGTTTCGCTTCTTGCATAGGTGATTTATTCGGACGAGGAGCGGAAGTTTAACAAAGATATTACTCTTGGCCTTATTCGCTCTGAATTATTGAACCTTGCTGAGTATAATGTGCACATGGCAAAGCTTATTGATGCTGGACGAAACAGTATGTTTATGATATATATATATAAAACCATTGTTTACTATGTAATGGGGTAGATAGGAAATAATATGTTTCGATTTCGCAGAAGCGGCTACGGAGTTCTCTATATCCCTTCTTCAAACCTTGGTAGTTCAGGAACCGGGAGTGAGTGTGTCAGAGCTCCACAATCTTGTTGATGCATTGGCGAAGGTTTGAGTTGCTTTATATTATGCATCTTAATTAGTTTGTGGTTGTTGAATATTTATTACCTTATCTGCGTGGTGCTTTATTGCAGCTTGCCACAAGGCCTGGATCACCTGAGTATTTACAACAGTTGGTCGAGATTGCTAGAAATCCTGCTGCTAATGCCGCTGCTCTTTTGGGCTTTACCATGAGCAAGGAAGAAAAAGCTAGGCAGGCTAGAGACAAGAAGGTTACCAATATCCTTCTTCAGTAATGACATTCGGTTAGGGAATGTTATGATATATTATAGTTGAATTTTTTTTTTTTTTAACTTCTGCTCTGTTGAAACAGGCTCGAGTGATGAGTAGAGATGACTATAGCTCTGAATTATTAGCAAAGGATACTGCTGCCTTTCGGGAACAGGTATATTTCAATGTCATAAGTTGAATAGGGAGTAGCTTTTCATCTGCACAGTTTAACAATATCATCATTTGTGCGTGGCAAAGGTGTGTATGATTTTCTAGGGTGACCATATTAAAAAGCACTGTATTTCAGCTTTTACATGCGCAACATGGGGAAAAATGATTTCTTAGCAATATTATTCTAAGCATCATACCATACAAAGTAGACTAACCTTAATCTGTAACTGTGGGATCATCATATTAGTTGTGTGAATATATGCCTATGTGTTTATTTGAATATTGTAGATTCTTAATTTACTCTCTTCATTCTTCTATTTTATCCAACTGCAGGTTGTTATGCTGTTTGCACAGTGGAGCCAAATTTGTGAAACCCCTGACAACAATGACTTGGCTTGTTCTCAGTTTGTCTCACGCTTGCAGCAATTTGGATTGTTTAAAGGCGATGATATGCCTGAACGTTTTTTCCGTGTGTTAACAGTGAGTTATCTTTCACAGTCAAAACTCGAAGGAGCGAACTGTTGCATATGATTGGCATTTAATAATTGCTTTTTGTTATATTCTTATTTGATTCCACTCATTTTGTTGCTTTTGTTTCTGTTTTGTGTTTCTATTCCTTTTCTAGGAAATCTCGGTGTCGTATTGCATATCTGAGGTTTCAACTTCAGTGGCATTGCAAGCACTTCAGCAACACCTATCATTTACATCTGTAGACAACTATGCGAAGCTAGTCGCACTAATCCTGAAGGTACACCAATATTCTTCAGCACATTAGTAATTTGTTTTTGAAAATTTTGCTATGATACAATTTCATGCTGCTTTGTAATTTTGTTGGTAGTATGCTATGTTGGATCAAGGACCTAAACTCCAATGTCTGTCGAAGGTTGGCCCTGCAGACCCTTCTTCATTTTAAATCATACATTGCGTTGGAACTGTACCTTATGACAGTGCTTTATTGTGCCAGATTCTTTCGGTTTCTGTGCGAGTCATCCAAAAAGATGCAGAGGATAAAAAAACTGCTTTCAATCCCAGGCCATATTTCAGGTTATTCATTAACTGGCTCTGGGATCTTTGTCCTACTGACTCCAACCCTGAAAGTGTCAACCTTCAGGTATGAACTTCAGGCTTCCCATTATGTGCTTATGCTGGACTTATATGTCTGAGATTCTTGGCTTCATCGTATCAATTGAATTTTGATAACGCAGGTGTTGACAGCATTTGCAAATGCCTTTCTTGCTTTGCAGCCTCTGAAAGTTCCTGGATTTAGGTACATATTGATTCAACTGCTTTGTTTAATGCTAATGATATTGCTGATTCCAAACATCATATAATAGTTGTGGGTTAGTGAGTTAAAATCAAATATGTTTTGTACATTTTTAAGTATTCTCTGTAACTTAATCCCGCTAAGTCCATGTGGCACATTATGGACTCTTTAAAGCGCTCTCCCTGAAAGGCATGCCTCGTGCATTTTATCCTCTAATTGAGTGATTTGTTGACTGAACATTAAACTACCTTTTAGTGAATAAGTTCTACGAGTTTTGAGTAGGAGACTTGTTTTCGATATTTGGTTGGGTCATGTTATGTTGCCTTAATGTTTTGTTCTGTTTTATTCATGTGGGTTGTGACATGATTGTCATTTTTCAGTTTTGCATGGCTTGAGCTGATTAGCCATAGGTGTTTCATGCCAAAATTGCTCTATGGAAACAATCAGAAAGGTTGGCCTTCGTTTCAACGTCTGCTTGCAGCCTTGTTCAAATTCATGGAGCCTTACTTAAGGAATGCGGATCTTGGCGATTCAGTATGGTTCTTCTCCTAATTGGATCTTTTTGTGCTTTTATTGAGCTCGAAGTGTTCTTGCCATTTTCAAATCAATTCTTCCTAATGTGTGCAGGTTCAGTTTTTGTATAAGGGCACCCTAAGAGTGCTGCTTGTCCTGCTTCACGATTTTCCAGAATTTCTCTGTAATTATCATTTCAGCTTCTGCGATGTTATTCCACCTAGTTGTATTCAGATGCGAAATGTTATTCTCAGTGCATTTCCACGCAACATGAGGCTACCTGACCCTTCCACACCCAACTTAAAGGTCAGACGGTACCTGTAACTGTTTACATGCCTCGTATGAACTGTGATTTGACGTGCTCTTTTCCAATTCACAGATTGATCTGCTAGTTGAAATCACCCAGTCACCATCTATCTTCTCTGAGGTTGACGCAGCTTTAAAAGCAAAACAGATCAAAGTTGACATTGATGAATATCTCAAGGTAGCAACATTTTTTTTTCCAACATCCCCTCCATTTTGTTACACAGGATCTTGGCTGTATGTGTTTTTATATTTTATTATCCTTGGTGTTCTCTGCAGACAAGGCAGCAGGGATCCCCATTCTTGGCAGAGATGAAGCAGAGGTTGCTTCTTTCCCATGCTGAAGTCAAACAAGCCGGGACCTGCTATAACGTTCCACTTATTAACTCCTTGGTTCTTTATGTGGGCATGCAGGTACCTTGCCTTTATACCCCTTCTGATCCCACGTTCTATTCTTGCTCGGCATTGTTTACATGTCTGACCATCTATTTTGTACATGTAAACATATGCAGACCAAGATATTGGTTTGTGATGAATGACATGTTTCTCATCATGTTTTGATGCCTTAACCCATTCTTCTAATCTCCATTGAAAGATAACATCCTTGTTAAATTCCTGTTCGAAGAACTGGCCAACAGTTTATCCTTGTTTTGAAGATACATCTTGCTTTTCCGTTTTCCTGTTGTAAGCATTGATTTCATACATATACACGAGCTGAAACTGATTCGTTAATGTGTTCCATAGCACAGTTGCACAAAATTTGACCGCATATGATGTGACCATTTTGAGATTCTTATATTTTGATGGGGTCCCTGCAGGCTATCCAGCAATTGCAGACTAAGACTTCACCTCCGCATCCATCAGAGATGACTCATACTGCTCCCATGGATATATTCTTAGTGGGCGCTGCTATGGATATCTTTCAGCAATTAATAATAGATCTTGACACAGAGGGGCGCTATCTCTTTTTGAATGCTGTTGCCAACCAACTCCGCTACCCTAACAATCATACCCATTATTTTTCCTTTGTCCTCCTTTACTTGTTTGCTGAAGCAAAGAAGGTGAATCATGTGAACCAGTTCAAATTCAATTGATCTGTTTGAATTACAAATATGAGCAATGAGTTAATATAATACTTTTGGTTCTATGATAATATGGTCAACAGGAATGCATTCAAGAACAGATAACGAGAGTACTATTGGAACGCCTGATTGTCAATCGTCCTCACCCATGGGGTTTGCTGATAACCTTCATTGAGCTCATTAAGGTGAGGGTGTTAGCATATACAACTCTTACATAATGTTGTATTTTTCAGCTTTTTTGCGGGTTCCCAATTATATGCCAAATGTTCATTTTTCTGCAGAATCCAAGGTATAGTTTCTGGACTCGGCCGTTCACTCGGATTGCTCCTGAGATTGAAAAGCTTTTTGAATCTGTCTCGCGATCATGCGGAGGACCAAAATCCATGGATGACAGTTTGATTTCGGGCGGAATACCTGAAAACGCACATTGATATACTGAGGTGATGCATTGTAAATCAAAGAAAGTCATTTTATTTGTTTAATATTTCCTGGAATCCTTATTCTGTCTTTTGGTATATCTAGATTCTGGACTGTAAAATCATGTTGACTACACTATTCACTATTAAGAAGACTTGCGTATTATGCCTTGTGTGTGTGACGTTTCCTCCAAAGTTTACACTAGATTATTTTTTTTCATTTGGTTGAAGTTTGAACTTCTTTTGCCTACTTACGACGAGCGATCTTGGAGAGATGCATCCTCTATCCTCACTCTCTCGGTCTTACAGTTCACATAAAATTTAAGAGGGTGTAACTAAAAATACCATTTCTTCTGCACCCAGACACAGTGATTCACCCTAGGGGAAGAGTTTCTCAACTATCTCCAAACTCTGCACACATATTTCGAACCCTTGTGCAAAATATGTATTAATCCCCGTGGGGACTGGAAAAAAAAATGTATTAATCCCCGTGGACAGGATTTTGTTCTGCTTCTTGGCGGACATGGATTTTTTTAGTTGGTATATTTGAACCCTTGTGCAAAATATTCTTATGGGTTTTATTTGAATTTCACTAATAATTTCTATTAAGAACTTATAAATCAAGACTACCAAGTATCAAGATTGTAATAAAAAAGTTTGGTTGCTTCGGTAAAATACTTAAATTACTCCGGAACCAAAAAAGGTTCAGAACTTCAGATAGCGTCACACAGATTCACAGTGTGACAGCCTCTCCAAGCAACTTTATCATGGGTTTCTAAAATTTCATTGTTCTTTTAGTTGGTTTTAACGAATATGTATTTAAGAGAAACGGGTTTGAACACGATGATTGCGGGTTTAAATAAATATGTATTTGGTAGTATCTGGTTTGCTATTCAGAAAGGACTTGTAGCACAGTTTGTAGTGCGTTTGTCATATATTTTTGTGTAATTCTTTGACTTTATCAATAAAATAGTTTTTAGAAAAAAAAAAAAAACCTTACCCCATAAACACTGAACTCTAAATTGATGATAAAGTATAGTACGATTTCCATAGTCCCTACGCCCTACTACTAATCTTTGCCAAAATGCCAAATAACATGAGTTGACCTTGCCAATACTTATTAATTTAATCTGGTATTAATTAATGGGAGGGGTTTCATGGACTCAGGAAATGTTTGACTCAATTTTGACCCAATCATATTTAGGGTACTTGTACATATTGAATTGGTATGATTTCTGGCAGATATGATCTCTTTACTATAAAAATCTACTGCATACAAAATCAGCTTATTTGAATATATGTAGACCCATCAAATGTAATATTAAATTCAACGGTAAAAATGAACGTTCCACATTACATTAACTTGTAATATAATTTTTGTAGGGTTAAAAAATTCAGATTATGATAAATTTTAGTAAAGATGTCATAAACAATGAGAAATTCATCGTACCAAAAATCATGCCAATCCAACATGTACAAGTACCCTAAATAGAATTGAGTCAAAATTGAGTCAAACATTTCTTGAGTCCCTAGAACCCACTAATAATTTATTAATTTAATAAAATATTTTTATTTTTTATTTTTATTTTACATGGAAATGGTTTTAGATCTCATTAAGGTTCCATAAAACAAAAATGGCCCCACTAAAGCCCGATTTATAGAAAATGTTGGAGATCAAAAGTTAAAACCGATTTTGCTCCACTTCAATCTCTAAAAGACAAACAAAATAAGAAGGTAGGAAAATATAGAGGAATCATTGGAGATGGTCTAAATAGAAAGTGCCATCTAAGTCAGGTTTATGTTTGGTCAAAGGGTTCTAGATTAGTAAGATTTATTAGTAATATAGATTGATTTGACTAATTTTAATCAAAATTATACAGGATTACAAATTACAGATCATGACTAATTTGAGTCGATTTAGTATTGTAATTATGATAAGTATAAGGTTGCCGTTTCATGTCCACCTAAAATCAATAAATTTTGTCTAAAATTATCCCAAACAAAAAAATTATATAAATTGCCCACACATTCCAATTGCCGAATAATCGAACCTTCTCCTTCCTCTTTTTAACGACCTTTATCGTAATTTCGTCATCTATCTTCTTGACTTCTTCCATCTTCTTGTTGTTGTGTTCTTCGATCTTATCTTTCTTTCTCTCTTTCCGAGATTCTAGGGTTTTGAGATGGAGTTTCAATTAATTCAGAAGAATTTATTAGATTATACAAGAAAAAGAAAAAAAATTCTTGTTATTCTTGCTGCTTTTGGTATTTCAAGTTATGGGGTTTATAGAATTTACAATTTACCATCAATTGTAAAGAAAAGAAACAAATTTATGAAATTAATTGGAACCCTAGTTTCATTAATTGAAGTTGTTTCTGAATCAAGTGAAACAATTGGTGTTATTTCAAAAGATTTGAAACAGTTTCTTGAATCTGATTCTGATGAATTTCCTAAAAGTTTGAAACAAATTGCTAAGATAACAACTTCACAAGAGTTTTCTCAATCTTTAGTTAAAGTTACTGAAGCTTTAACTTTGGGGATATTGAAAGGGTATAATAAGAATGTTAGTAGTGTAGAATTGATGAAGAATAATGGTGGTGGCGAAAAAGGGGTTTGTTTGAGCTCATCTGATCGGTTTTTCGATAAGTTGTTTTCGCCTGCAGGAACTGGTTTTGTTTCTGTTGTTGTTGGGAATTTTGCGAGGAGTTTGGTTATGGCTTTTTATTCAGAGAAGAGTCATCAAGTTTCTGACGAGGATTCTTCGTCGTCAATGCAGGAATGGGTAAGTGTTATTTGTAGTGATAAATGCAAAGAGATGATTGCTGATTGTATTCAATCTTTTGTGAGTACTGCTGTTGCTGTTTATTTGGATAAAACTATGGATATCAATACATATGATGATATTTTCTCTGGGTTAACTAATCCAAAACATGGGACAAAAGTTAAGGATGTTTTGGTTTCTGTTTGTAATGGTGCTGTGGAAACCCTTATCAAAACATCTCACCAAGTAATGACCAACGCAAATTCTAATTTGTTGAATTCAAGCGATAGTTCGGGTTTGTCTCCTGGTTATATTGGTGAAGGGGGAAGTTCGAGTGTGGTTAAAGATAAGGCTTTTGAGCCAGAATATTCGTCGACTACATTCAAAAAGAGAAATTCTGTTGATGGGAATAAGGAGAATGGTTGGGTCAATCAGGTTTCATCCGCATTAGCAGTTCCAAATAATAGGAACTTTGTTCTGGATGTGACTGGAAGGGTGACATTTGAGACTGTAAGATCTTTTCTGGATTTCGTATTGTGGAGAATGGTGGATGGATTGAGGAGAAGTTGCACGGTTGTTCGTGAGGAGGTTGTTGAGAGAGGTTTGGAAGTCTTTAGATTCGTTAGTGCAAAATCTACTGCTATTGTTACTCTATGCTTTGCCTTCTGTTTGCACCTAGTAGGTAGCTATAGGATGTTAATGCCAGCTATTCCTGTTATGTAAAGCAATAATAAGATGTCATGGATATTTGAAATGTCAGTTCATCATTTGGGAAGAATAAGTACTTCATCTGAAGATTGTTCTGTAGCTCTAACAATCTTTGTGTGCTGGCTGATTTCTCATCGTTTTAGCAGAAATAAAACGAGAAGGTCTTTGATGATTGCGCAAAACTGCATGTTCGAAGGTGTGGATTCTCTCAAAACCATCATTCATTTTTTCAGACTCAGTAGGCAACTCAGTATTGGGGATAAAATAAGCAAATGAATTCATACACAAGGTAGGGGTTGTGCAATGCACAAGCATATATGTGGTTTCTGTCAACATATCATGATCGCAATAGTGTTTCCAATTTTTGGGGGGGTTTGTAGCATGGCTGTTATTCTGCTTAGGGTGAACTGTACATATAGTGTTGTCCATGGAGTTGGAAATTGTAGAAGTGAACCCTTGCATCTTGACTGTGAATTTATTTGTGAACGGAATCCTTGATCTGTTCAGAGAAGGGCTTATTGGTGGTGATTTTTTTGGTGATATTTTTGGTGGAATATTACAACCACTTGTTGGAAAGAAATCTTTTGAGTTCTAATTGTTCGAGTTGAAAGAATGTGTGAAAGGGACTGGATACAATTAATAGAACTGCGAAAGTGTTGGCTTATCCCATGTCAGAGTGTGTGTTGGAAAGGCTTGTGGCTTTGTTCTGGACCCTTCAATAGGGACCGACTCTGGTGAGCTCTTTGATACTGTATCCAGTTTCGTAACACAAATCTGTATTATGAAAACGAAACTGTTGTTTGATCATCTTGTTGTAAATTCTGCCACAGATATTTGATTATTATTTGTAGAAAACAAAACTGTTGATTGATTAACCATCTCTGCCAACTAGTTTTTCATTATAATTGTCGTTATATTTGAAAGGTTTCTTTATTAGCTCTTATTTGCACTCTGTATGTTGTACTATAAAATCATGTTAAGCTTTGAGGTAGAATTGCGCATACACACAAAGGCACAGCTGATCACATCTACTCAAAACGGCTGAACCAAAGAGACAAAAAGTAGGCCTATAAATTTTATAAATAAGTGGTACAGATTTGAGTTCAATTATTTCAATATTTACCAATCAAATCCATTGTCTATCCAGTTAATTTCAGTAAATCTTGGATAATTGATACAACACTCCATCTTCAGCTTGGTTAGCAGCTTACTTTAATCACCATGTTCAATCCAATTGCCATTTTTTAGAGAGAAAATGCTCCCATCTCCACCTTGGCAAGGAAATTCTCTACCAAACTTCAACAAAAATCTGTTGTCACCCTGACGTCTCAATCTCTCTATCATTCTCTAATGGGGACAATTAAACTTGATATCCAATCATCACATTGTTTTTGGATCTCACTGCGCCAAAGACTAAGAATTCAATTACTGTACATATGCATCGCACCTTCTTTTAGGAGCAGCCCTTGGTTTGGAACACTTGTAATTTCTCTTTCCTAGTTCTACTGGTATATTTTTCTAAATTTCAATCAGCCATCATTTGCACTAAATTCTTAGATTATCACTTTGCAGTGAAAATGTCATATAATCTGTCTATACATAAGAAATCAAGATCATGTCTACCCTCTGCAGAAATGGAACTGCAGAGTGACAGTCCTTAAAATGGAATCCCTACACTAGGATTCTTTACCATAGCGCTGTATAAGAAACGAGTTCAAAGTGTATCTGCTTTGTTTCCTAAAATTTCAGAGAACATTCAAAATCAGCAACTAAACGATATTTACACTATTCTTTTCTTTTTCATTTATTTCAGGGTGACGGGGTGTTAATGTGATGCCCACCTAGGGCTGGGCACGGTTCGGTTCGGTTTTGACCAAAACCGAAGCCAAACACCTAATAGGTGTTTGGAATAAACACAACCGACCGAACATGTTGATTCCCAAAACCGAACCGAACCGATCAAAATATGTAAAAACCGAAACTGAACCGAACATGTAGTTCAATTTGATTAACCGAATTAAAACCGAACTGAACACCTTTTAACTTGGGTTAAATTAACTTGGGCTTAAGTATAAAGACTAACATGGGCTGAATTAACTTGGGCTAATGTGCTAAACTAAAGACTAATATGTTCGGTTCAGTTTTAGGTGTTGAAAATTTTCTAAAACTGTAACCAAACACCCTAATAGGTGTTTTGTAAAATTTTAAACACCAACCAAACACTTAAACACCTAAACCTTCAAAAGTGTTCGGTTCGGTTCTTCGGTTTTCGTTCGGATTTGCCCAGCCCTATGCCCACCAATGCCAATAATAAGTCATCAATACACGCAAAGCCAGTGACAGAAACCTAAAACTGGTTGGCTGGTTTTTGCCTGTTTCAAAACAAAGGTTTGTCATCAAATGTGCTAAGTAGATGCCCAACTTATTCTACAACTACTCAGATAGCTAGAGAGGTGTTGGCCGACTCAGAAACCTGCACAGAGTCAGCACCGATTCATATAAAAAACAACTCTTTTCTTCTTCAATTCTTCTCCAATCTCTTTCTAGATTCATACCAGAGCTCTTCAAGACGGTGGAAGGTCGAATTGCTATGTTTTCTTTGGGTGGGATTTTAGTTTGAATGATGGATTATGTGTAAATTTTACTTTCATCATCTTCATCTTTCACTAATCTCTTCAATTAAGCATCAAGGTCGCGCTACGCCGTATTGGTGTTCTTGATTTGGATATTTGGTAAAAGTTTGTTGGTAGAATTGAATAAAATGGGGTACACAAAATTTGGTCGGTGATCTTGCAGGTTGGGGTTTTTGAGTGCTCATCTATTCTTTGATTTCCTTATTTGATGATGGTGTGATCATATATTGAGTTTTACCATTTCTTCTGTAAATCAATTGCACTTCTGTGAGTTTTTTTTGTTAGTAATTTTGATATTTTAAAGGTTGTCTCATCCCTCTCTACTTTTGAATTTGATTTTGTGTTCTACCATTTAGGTAGTTTTGCTGTAAATTTTTATTCAATTGTTATCATCTCTCCACATTCTCTTGTCTTTGTGTCTTTTTCTTTGCTGGTTTGTAGTTGTTTTGGATACCCTTTCCCTTGGTATTCTGTAATAGGGGAAAAGATGAATCTGTCTATGAGTCCTTTTGGTTTCTTGTGTGCAATCTTGTGTCGTTCTCAATTAGTTTCGGTCTTCATGGTGAAACAATTTTCATTAGGGGTGTACTCTTTCTTTTGGTTATTTGCTTGGTTGAGTGTGATTTCTCTCCCCAGGTTAGCCGATGGATTAAACACACCAAACTTTTGTTGTTTGCCCTTTTTAGATGTCTTATGTTTGTGTCTGGCGGCAGGGTAAATGCTTTGCATTTACTTGTACGCACCCTTAGGATCTTCCCTGTTTGGATCCTCTTTTCGTTCTCAGGAATTCTTCTGGGTCTTTGGAGTTCTTCGAGAGAATTATACTTTACTAAGTGGTGGCTCAAACGAAAGATTATGCTCGTGAACGAATCTTGTTTTCGCTATAAGGGTTTGAAGCTAATTGTGGATCACCGTAGGCTGCTGCAAGAATCAAGGATGCATGGAAGATTTGACTTTTTGTATATATATGCAGTTGGTTATGTTATTTGCTTTATGGTTGTGCTTGGCAAGTCCTGTAAAAATGTTTGTATTATTCAATAAAAGTTAGTTGCTACCAAAAAAAAAAAACCAAAGGTTTGTCAGCACGAAACTACCATTCTTATTCTTATTCAACGTATCAGGACAAATGAAATTCTCATTTGACAATTATACAACTCCAAAGCAGTGTGATTGAAAATGAAAAAAATTAGGACAGATGGACTGATTAAGAGGTACAAGATTCAAATAGCTACTCCAATGACAATAACACCTACACTGTATTTCATTTTATCATTGATATTAGTCAGATTTTGGTAGATAAATGATCGTTGTTTTCAGGTTTTAAATTAAGACCAACAAGTTAATAAGCATGATTTTCCATGACAAAGGGTTAAAGTAGATCTATTTGTCCGTTGTTCGATATTTTTTGTTTGATAATTTTTGGCCGATTGCAAATATTTTCAAATTAATTTATTCACTATGATTGATTTGCCCATTATTAAGTGACAAATCCTCAAAGTGGATCCACTCAAGAGAGCCATTTACTTTTATTACTATAGTTTAGAGTTTTGAGGTTGGTTAGCAATAATTATATAATTTTTTTTCCCACTACCTATAATTTGCCTAGCAAACTTTCTCTTGGCAAAACTGCCGAAGGACATCAATTTTCCTATTATGCTAACAAACAGATAAACCAAAACCCCACAAAAAGCACATAAAAAGTTATAGAAGGATATCTTCTTTTATTTATCAAATTTTCCTCTTAAGAAGAAAGAGAAAAATTACATAGAATTTTTTTTTATATTATAGATAATATCGGTCTTCATGTCATGCTCTTATAATGCATAAACATTCACCATTAACGCAATTAAAGCGTTGAGCCCTGCTGCAATAGGCCCTGCAATCTTCCATTATCGTACATCTTTTTGCCATTACACTTAATGCCATGGATACAAGTAGCAAAAGAACAACCATATTGATCAACTTGAGGGAAACCTTCTCCATTTTCTTTGTGGTAGTTCACTATACTCTAATGAATTTGTGCTATACAATTGATTGAACATCATTTATAGGACAAGTGGAGAGCTTCTAAAATTACAAATCGGATTTCATTTATTTTCAAATCTAAGTGATTCTACAAAAAAAATAAAATAAAATTTGTGGAATATATATTGGAGGATATTTGTAATTAAGGAATTAATCTATTATTGATACTCTAAAATTTTAGTATGTGGCCCATTTTGTATGTGGGCCCTCAAATCCACATACAAAATGAGGCCACATATTATATGTCTACTAGTTGTACCCGTGACTTTGTCACGCTAGTATCAACCATTTTTTCATTCGAAATGATAGTATTAGTAACAGTTACTATCAATGAGGATAACCCTTTATGAAGTTTATGTGAGGCTCTTGTTAATTTGCTAAAGCTTGTAATTATGACTTATACAAGCTGTCCTGATACGTTCTTATGAACATTCAAGAGGCTCTTGTAATTAAGGCAGGTGCCAGTTGGGCTCAACTGGTAAAACCTCTGGGTGATGATACCAGAGGTCTGGGGTTCGAATCCGGCCAGCACTATCGAGTTACTGATCTCATTAAAAACAGGCTTACCAATCCATTTTTGCGAATGGGCCTGTGGCTTAATGGTAGCACCCCTCTCACAAAAGTGGAGAGGTTGTGGGTTCGAAACACGTCAACAGTTGATTGTTGATATAAGTTTCCACACGTAATTTAAAAGGGGTAGGGGTCCCCTCAACCCCGCTAACCAATCAAAAAAAAAAATGTAATTAAGAAATTAAATCTATTATTGATACTCTAAAAATTTAGTACGTGGCCCCACTTTATATGTGGGCCCACAAACCCACATACAAAATGGGGCCACAAACTATATATTTGCTTGATACTCGAAACAACTTACAAAAAGTGGCATTTGGGTGAGATTTGCATGGTGGCATTTGGCAACTACGCAAAAGTTTTATATTTAACTTTTAAGAACTTAAGAAATGCATTCACAACCTTTGCGTAACAATCTTCTATTTGGCAAATTATTTTTTATTCAATACACTCTCTTTTTAACCTTTTTTTTTTTTTAGTAAAAACTACAGTTGAAATCTTCATCTACTTCTCATGGATCTCTCAGAGTTTGAATGTAATTGGAGTCAATCTAACGACCAAGGAAACGAGGGTTTAATGACCCAGAAGGAGCAAGTTGAACCACAGACAACTCGAGGAAATCAAAAACCATCTTTTGTGGAGAAATTGAGAGGAGAGCAACCCAAACATGTAGAGATTGTTGATCTACCAAATCCAGTGATGAGAGGCAACATCCCATTGATCAAACTACCCAAACATTATTTTTAATGGTTCTTCCATTGAACAAAATAACAACACAAATATTTCTTTAATTCCCAAATGTTATTCAACCCAATATCCCTCTGACTTTAGGCCTATAAGCTTATGCAATGTATCTTACAAGGTTATTTCTAAAACTATAGCCTTAAGATTATGAAATCTCCTTCCCAACATTATTTCACCTTCAGGTAAAGAGATACACAAGTGGGAATCGCCCGGCAACCGCGACAGGAGCCTACTACAGAAAATAACCAAGCTAAGGTTGAGAAGAAGGATCGGAGCCATCGCCACCCTTCTTCGCTTTCTCCTTCTCCAGCTGGTCAAGGACTTGCTGGTAGGCAACCTTCGCCAGCCGGAGCTCCTCAGTGGCACGATCATAGGCCGCCTCTTTGAGAGAAAGGCGCCGGTCCAGCTCCAGCTTCTCCCGGGTCAACCTCCCACAGGTGGCCTCCATCTCTGCGAAGGAGGCATTAGCATCTTCCTATCTCTCTGAAGGGCAGCGGTCAGAGTGAAATCCAAGTTGTGGTAGTCAACAGCCATGAACCGCTTGTCCTCCTCCAGAGCCCACCGGTCGCTATTCGCCGCTACCAGGTCCTTCTCAAGCTGACGATTCTCAGCTCGAAGGTGCTCCAGGTCCTCCAAGGCAAAAGGCCGGGGTCTGACGCTCAGCTCAAAGACCCGGGCCATAGCAGCTTGCAACTGACAGAGAAGAAGAGCAGGGATCAGAAACAAATATACAGACAACGACGAAGCTAAAGTCATATTCAAGCAGAAAGCCATACCGCAATGAGGTTCTGAGCTGCTACCCTCATCGCCCAGTCGCGAGAGAGACGGCTGTAGTACGCCTGGTCTTCTGGAAGCATATTCTGAAAGATGTAGTCGAAGGCGGTGTGGATGTTCATGATGTCGGAGTCCCCAATCGATATTGGTTCCCCATTCAGAAATGCAGGGTGAATGTAGAATGTTGGCAGTGGAAACTCCGGAGTAGCATCGGGCTGGTAGTCACCCGGTTCGGGGCCCAGTTGCACTGTTGGGCCAGTGGGCAGATCAGTGTACGGAACCTGATCTCCCCACCCATAAACCGGAGCTTCATCGTCAGCAGTGTCCGACACAGTAAACTCTACCTCTGTTCGGACATCCTCGACAGCCAAGGCATCTTGAACAGGGACATGGGAGCCACTACCAATTCGGGTAGTCCCCATCACTGGTCCCCTCAGCACACGGGGAATGGGGTCCTTCATTCAAACGAACAGCTACCCCTTGATCGGTACGGGAGGTAGAAGCAGCTCTCTTTGAGCCCCTCGCAGACTCGTCCTTGACGTCCTTACCCCATGGATCAACCGGGGCAGGGGTTTGGACAGAAACAACTTCAACAATAGGAGGTTGAGAAGTTCTTAGCTTCACCGAGGCCTCAGCGCCTGCATCTTCAGTATTGGGGGCGTCCGCTTCATCCGGTGGACCCTTCGAAATTACAGTTGGGTCACCTCCATCGACGGCGGAGGCGACCACGGTCTCTTTAGACACACCTCCCACCATCTCCGGTTGGGCTAGGTTGTCCACTTCAGCATGTACCTGCACCGGACTAGCGTGGAAGCAGAAGTCCACTATCTCTCGACATCAGGCTTGGGTCACCAGAGGAGTCAGAAGACCCATAGAAAACATGCGGTCTCCTTCGGCGACCCAAGGGAGGGTTTGAATTACATACAGAGCAAGCGTCAGATACCTGAACATCCCCGACAGCTGGGATGACTTCATATGGAGCATTCAACATAAGCTCATCAGGAAGAGAGCTGCCCCTCACTGGAACAGCCTCGTCGGGCTAGTTGTCCATCTCCCCCTTGAGGTCAACAACTGCACTCTCGATCGGAGGCTCCTCCTTAGCAATGGCAACCGCACTCTCCGCGGGGGCAACACCCGCACCGGAGCTAGAGTCGACCTCCACGACTTGCGGAGGAACCGACAGAGCCGCAATTTTGGCCGGGAAGAGGAGATCTACCACGATCTGATCCGAGACCGTCAGGTCCCACAAGTCCGCAGACAGGCAAAAGAAGCGCTCAATATTGCCTTTAGCCGCATAAGAGTCTATGCCTTGAGACGGAGCTCAGCAAGCACGCAAATATTTCCCTGCAAACAAAGGCGCGAAACTGTTCTTGAGTCGGAGCTCAGCAAGCACGCAAATCATGAAGGCAAAGAGAATGGAATCAAACATGTGCTTACCTATAAAGTCCCACGACACCTGGATGTTGCGGACGGATGACCACCCCGACACCCGGTAGCAGGGCTCGAATCACTTCCTATAGTGATTGGGAAGCACAGACCGCCTCCGGGCGGTGCGCCAGAAAATGGCTTAGAAACATCGCTCCTTAGCTTCCCGAGCAACCGGCTTCATCAGCAGGAACATCTTGACCGGGCCAGGGGATCTTGAAGTAATGGGAAATCAGCCCGATCTGGAGCACGATTATCCAGAAGGACACATGCATCTAACCTAGTGGGATTCCCCACCATGATAGCAGACGCAAGGTTGTAGGAGGCAGCGGGATTTGCATACCGTACAGAAGCTGGTAAAGACTCACCGCGATTAAGTTGCTGGAGCAACCATCAGAAATGGAGGGATGGGAGCCGAACCTGTCTCCCCTCCGACCAAGCTGTTCTTGGAACTCTGCCGCGCTCAGCCGCTCGAGCTCAGGATTTGTAGGAAGATTGGAGAAGGTCTGCCATCTCCTCTCGGGTCTCTCCGTCGAGGGGTCAACAACACTCAGAGGGACCACCTCCTCCACGCCAGAAGGCGAATTCGGTTCAGAAGCCGGGATTTCACTTGGATTGCCTGCATTAGCGGCGGGACGAGGAACGGAAGATTGAGGCTCCTCATCATTACTGGAGCTTAGCACTATGTTCCTTATCATTTTTAGGAGGGGATCAACCAAGATTGCTCCGGGATCGAAAGAGATCAGAACCTAGGGTTCCGGCGACACTGAGAAGAAGAAATGAAGAAGAGAGAGAGAGAGAGAGAGAGAGAGAGAGAGAGAGAGAGAGAGTTATCCTTCCCTTCTCTAAATTCTTTCTTTTATAAGTGGAGACCAAGGTCCACCGGCTAATGGTCTTCCAAGTCCCATTAATAGATTCTCCATTAATTCAATAGCATTGAGTTAATGGCTCGATCAACGAAAGGTCGCAAAATTTCACTGGAAGTTGTAAGTTATACATCTTCCCGCCAACAAAAGAGGATTCAGAGAAGACGAAGTGGGGCCCACTTAATACAGTTAGCTGGGACCCACTTAGTAGAGTCATCGATATCCATGTCAGCGACATATGGACCCTCGGTCCACGTCACAATGGTCAAAGGTTGGTTGACGAACACATATTTCCTCACTTATTACAGCAAAGAAGAAAATTATCGGGGTTATCTACCGGAGGTCAAGACAGTGATAAAGAGGAAATATTATTTTATTACAAAAGGCTTGATACGTGGTGCACCAAGTCCCCTACATAGTCCCCTACAAGGTTACATCAGTGGGGAAGGCGGAGGATCTTACCTAGACCCCTCCGGTGAGTTAGGGAGATGATATTTCGCTTTGGCTTTAGCATATCCCTCCTTCCACGAAGAAACCGCAACAACGTCAATCTTGCCCCCCATCCGGGCAAGTTCAGCAGCGGCGGATCTAAGCCTTTCAGTAAGGCGTCGAATCTCTTCATCTTTCTCTTGGATTCGACCTTCATGGCCCTCCTCCCACCTGCGCTGCTCCTCGACAAGTTCGGATATTTGCCACCCCAAACTGCTTACCCGGTGGAGGAGATGCCCCTGGTATGGCTCACGATTGTCACCAACTGAGCTGGAATCAGAATGTCTGACCGCCATGAAAGATGGACAAAAGAGAAAGGAGAAGAAAGGAGAATGTTTACTCAGGAGGAGTAAGCTCCTTTCCTATAGCGTTAATAGCTCCACAAGAGTTAAGAAACCGGGCCCCAGCCCAGTTGATTCCCAAAAAGGAACGGTCCCTCATGCACCGACAGTCAACCTGCAAGATTCAAGACAAGACTTGACAAGAATTGGTCGTGGGGAAAAAGAATTTTATTGATGAATCAAAGAAGAGGGCACCGCTCCTCAACAATGGTGCAACGTCAATTAGTCTACCGAATCATCCTGCGAGGCGGTAGGAGGGGGATTAGTGCCTAGAATCTAGACTTTCTCTTTCAGTTCCTGAATCTGATCTTCGGCCTCCTTGAGCGAATCTTCGGAAAACCGAAGATCCCGGCCCAGGGATGCAATGATATCATCTCGTTTTTTGAGAGACAGCTTCATGTCATGCTCTAACCGAACAACCCTCTCCAGGTTCTTCTCCTGGTTCATTATTTATATTAAATAGAGATATGTGATGGAATAGCTGAGAGGTGACTATCATATATCTAGAATCAATATCTTTTATTGGAACCCTTTTGTAATTAAACTAATATCCGAGAGGTGACGGTTTATTTATGAATTAGTATGTTGAATTAATTAGATTGAATAATTGAGAGGTGACAGTTTGATTAATGATACATATTCAATAGCATGCATAAGAGAATCTCATTTTAATTGAGTGGAATAGCTGAGAGGTGACTACTAGATTATTATAGGTATTAATGATTAATTGGAATAACTGAGAGGTGACTAATTAATTGTTATAGATTGAACATGAAAGAATGACATGTTATATTTGCATGATTTAGTTTCTGGATACCAACTCTTCCCCCTATGTCATCATAAGATCTTCTTTACATCTCTATCCAACTTCTTAAGTTAGTTTATTTAATTATTGCCTGTAGGAAGTAGAATCATATCTCTCTATTGTTTGTGATTCCCTTGGTGTTTCTTAACCATTGTTTTCTATTGTGGTTAAGCTAAGATCTTCACCTTTGAGGTGGGTACGACTTTTGCTTGTTACTTGTGTACTTTGATAATCAATATTTACAGGCACAAGAAGAAAAATCAATACAAATCTAATCTTTTGATTAGAGGTTACATAAATAGCCTCTATCAGTTATGAACACAAAAGTTCTGTTCGACATCGTTATCCATTCTTCAACAAGAATCCCACCTTCTCTAAAATCGTTTGAACCAAAAAAGGTGAAACTAATGATCAGAGTGAAAAACTCACACAAAACGCACACGTTAGAAAAAAGGTGATTGGAATCCAATTGAAAACTAATGTAGTATAAAGATGTAAAACATACCACGGGGTATTTCATTTTATAATTGGTATGAGTCAGATTTTGGTAGATAAATGATAGTTGTTTTCAGGTTTTAAATTAAGACCAACAAGTAAATATGCATGATTTTCCATGACGAAGGGTTAAAGTGGATCTATTTGTTCATTGTTCGATACTTTTTGGCCGGTTGCAAGTATTTTTAAATTAATTTATTCATTATGATTGATTTGCCCATTATTAACTGGCAAAACTGCCAAGGATATACCTTTTCATAGATAAACCAAAAACCCCACAAAAAGCACATAAAAAGTACTATAATTATACCTCCTTTTATTTATCAAAATTTTCTCTTAAGAAAAAATAAGAAAATTTCATAGATTTTTTTTTATTATTGTAGAGAATATCGGCATTCTTGTCATGCTCTTATAATGCATAAACATTCACCATTAACACAATTAAAGCGTTGAGCTCTGCTGCAATAGGCCCTGCAATCTTCCATTTTCATACAATTTTTTGCCATTACACTTAATGTCATGGATAAAAGAAGCAAAAAAACAACCATACATATCAACTTGAGTGAAACCTTCTCCATTTTCTTTGTGACAGTTTACTATACTCTAATTGATTGAATGTGTGCTATAGAATTGATTGAACATCATTTATAGGAAAAGTAGAAAGCTTCTAAAATTACAAATCAGATTTTGTTTATTTTCAAATCTAAACGATTCTACAAAAAAAATAAAATAAAATTTGTGGAACATATATTGGAAGATATCTGTAATTAAGGAATTAAATCTACTATTGATACTTTAAAAATTTTAATATGTGGGCGCTCAAACCCACATACAAAATGGGGCCACATATTATATATATCTACTAGTTGTATCCGTGACTTCGTCACGCTAGTATCAACCATTTTTTCATTCAAAGAATGGATAATTATATATTAATCCAACAATGCTTTATTGAAAGAGATAATATTACTAACATTTATTATCAATGAGGATAACCCTTTATGAAGTTTATGTGAGGCTCTTGTTAATTTGCTAAAGCTTTTTGGTTTGATATTGGAGGTCACATAGTAACATATGGAAGTACTTGTGTCTATCAAATAAAAATATGGAAATACTTGTGATAATGGTATCAAGATGGTAGATAGGGTTTTATTATTAGACTCAAATGCATTTACAGTAGGACTTCCAAGGAAATTTTTTATTGGATTTTTGTGTGGTACAAACAAAGATGAATTTGAATCGAAGAGACATTTGTCTATCACTTGGAAGATTTTTAATAGTAAAACATATCACGTTGTGAAATACAACCACATTTAGAATTTTAAATTCAGCGCATTAAACCCATTAAATGTTGCATTGTGGTACTATTGTTTGATGGATAGTACATCCGTCATTTTTACAAACTAAATATATATGGTGGACATAAATCCAATACAGATGTGGTGGTAAATATTTAACTCACTTTCTGAATATATATTCTAGAATTTAATTTGCTTAATCTTTAGCAAGCATACAAGCCTATCATAAGGTAGTGCTCACAAAGTAAAAGACTCACATAATACTAACACATCGCACAATAGAACGACACAACAAACTTTGATAAATATCACAAAGGATTTCATTAATATCAATGTCAAACAACTACATCCCTGATCAACATTCTTAATTAAATCATGCATCGTTGGGTTTTAATATTACACTATCAACAGTAAAAAATAACAGACCAGAAAAGAAAGGGAATTATTGCAATAGTCTTTCCTGTGTACTCTATTTCAGTATTGCCAAAAACATGTCTGAAGTTTGTTCATGCACTGAGTTTCTCCTTTTGTTGCACTAATTTCATGCCATTGGTCCGTTGTTTGGCTCTATCTCAACCATAATACTCTTATTCATGTCGGTCTCCTCGTCATGATTCAACTCATCACGACTACTGAAGTTATGTTTACTTGTCTCTACCTTAGGGAGGATTTCTTGAAAATCGCGTTCATCAGTATGATTACACATAGGAACCTTTGTATTTAAGCTACTATTAAATAGACACTCTTCAATCATTGCATACATTCCTAAGGTATGTATATTGAAGAAAAGAAAATGGTACTTAAAACACGATACTTAAGAATTGTGATTTCTTTGTTAGTTCACAGTTTGATGAACAACAATTCATTTGTGTAGTTGAAGTATAGAAGGGAGTTGTACAATATCTGGAATGCTTGTAGATTGAAGTTCAATTAATTTTTTGTTAGATGAAGAATATAGTAGAATATAGAGCACCGGAGAAAAAGAGAAAATCATATGAATGTGTAATTAATGGTATATGCATATAAATTGAAGAAGTAAAATGTACCAAAATAAATCTACCATTCGATTAATAACAATAGTATAACTCTCAGATTATAATTTCTTTAAACATTTTTTGGACGAAAAATATTACTATCACAATTAAGCATTATATGTTCTTATCACATTTAAAACGGTCTAACATTTTTTTGATCTATATGCATTAACATTTTTCAGATAATGAGTTTGAAATCTGTAAAATTCAAAAGTGACCATGGAACTTACCAAACAGATGACCCCATCTCTAAGGTGAATCCAAACTGATGACACCACAAGTTTAATACTTTAATACAAACTGATTTTGACATCTCACACTGCAACAATATGGATTATTCTTTTTTGATGTCTTCCACATAGAATACATTCAGTCTTAAACTTTCAATTTTTATAATTATGTGTTGAAGCTGCTCTAATGAGCATTTTATTCTGTCAGTACACCCCACATGAAAGATTTAATTTCTGAAGGCACTGTCAAAGACCACATAAATTTGTAGGGGCCCCTCCGTTTATTTACCTGCAACTCCCAACACTCACCACTATCGTATCCCGATCATTGAGATCTGCAGGCTCAAACAAATCATCTATTATATCTTCAACCAATTGTACCATGTTAATGACAAGTTAGTACTTTGTAGTGTTTAGGCATGGGATCACAAAGGACAAACAAAAAATGATTCATGTTAATATTATGTATGTTAGCAAGCTTACAGGGATACCTATTGATAATAATTGTTTCAAGGGTGGGTATCTTATCATTGATGGATCGACGATGATGCAAAGACCACTTCTTATATATTTTTTGGGGTATTATTTTGCCCTTAAATGTGGTGTCCCTATATTTATTCTCTATAAAAGATATCCCTCAAGACCAAAATACGTAGAGGATGATAACTAACAAAAATGATAGCTTTTGATCTAGGCCAAGAGGGTTGTGATATAAATTGCATCATGGGTCCTCCGACAGTAGAATGCCTTATGTTGCCCCCCTCCAATAAAATATAGATATGGAATATATTATGCCGATTCATGTTTTTAGATATCCTGGAGTTCATTATATGTTGGAAATCAATAAATTTTGGTTATGAACACAAAAGTTATGTTCGAAATCTTTATCCACTCTTCAACAAGAATCCCCCCTTCTCCATAATCGTTTGAACAAAAAAAGGTGAAACTAATGATCAGAGTAAAAAACTCACACAAAACACACATGTTGGAAAAGAGCGGATTGGAATCCAATTGAAAAGCAATGTAGTATAAAGATGTAAAATGTACCACGGGGTATTTCATTTTATAATTGATATGAGTCAGAGTTTGGTAGATAAATGATAGTTGTTTTCAGGTTTTAAATTAAGACCAACAAGTAAATACGCATGATTTTCAATGACGAAGGGTTAAAGTGGATCTATTTGTCTATTGTTCGAAACTTTTTGGCCGATTGCAAATATTTTTAAATTAATTTATTTATTATGATTGAGTTGCCCATTATTAAGTGACAAACCAAAAAGTGGATTCACTTAAGAGAACGATTTACTTTTATTACTACCTCTTGTTTAGATTTTTTAGGATTGTTAGCCATAATATAAATTATTTTCGCTACTACCTAATCATATGATAACAGTTAGCAAGACGATTAACTTGTTAAATTTTGCAAAAGTCCATTATAATTTGCCTAGCAAACTTTCTCTTGGCAAAACTACCCAGGACATACCTTTTCATAGATAAACCAAAAACCCAGCAAAAAGTACTATAATGATACCTTCTGTTATTTATCAAAATTTTCTCTTAAGAAAAAATAAGAAAATTACATAGATTTTTTTTATTATTGTAGATAATACCGACATTCATGTCATGCCCTTATAATGCATAAACATTCACCATTAACGCAATTAAAGCGTTGAGCTCTGCTGCAATAGGCGCTGCAATCTTCCATTTCCATAACTTTTTGCCATTACACTTAATGTCATGGATACAAGAAGCAAAAGAACAACCATACATATCAACTTGAGTGAAACCTTCTCCATTTTCTTTGTGACAGTTTACTATACTCTAATGAATGTGTGCTATACAATTGATTGAACATCATTTATAAAACAAGTAGAAAGCTTCTAAAATTACAAATCAGATTTCATTTATTTTCAAATCTAAGCGATTCTACAAAAAAAAAAATAAAATAAAATTTTCTGGAATATATATTGGAAGATATCTGTAATTAGGGAATTTAATCTATTATTGATACTCTAAAAATTTTAGTATGTGGGCCCATTTAGTATGTGGGCCCTCAAACCCACATACAAAATAGGGTCACATATTATATATATCTACTAGTTGTACCCGTGACTTCGTCACGCTAGTATCAACCATTTTTTTATTCAAAGAATGGATGATTATACATTAATCTAACAAAGCATTATTGAAAGAGATAGTATTAGTAACAGTTATTATCAATGAGGATAACCTTTTACGAAGTTTATGTGAGGCTCTTGTTAATTTACTAAAGCTTTTCGGTTTTGATATTGGAGTTCACATAGTAACATATGGAAGTACTTGTGTCTATCAAATAATAATATGAAAATACTTGTGATAATGACATCAAGATGGTAGATAGGGTTTTATTATTAGACTCAAATACATTTACAGTAGGACTTCCTAGGAAATTTTTTGTTGGATTTTTGTGTGGTACAAACAAAGATGAATTTGAAGGGAAGAGACATTTGTCACTTGGAAGCATTTTTAATAGTAAAACATATCATGTTGTGAAATACAACCACATTTAGAATTTTAAATTCAACGCATTAAACTCATTTAATGTTGCATTGTGGTACTATTTTTTGATGGATAATACATCTATCATTTTCACAAACTAAATACAGATGGTGGACAATAAATCCGATACAGATGATGGTTGTAAAAATTTAACTCACTTTCTGAATATATATTCTAGAATTTAATTTGCTTAATCTTCAACAAGCATACAAGCTTATCATAAGGTAGTGCTCACAAAGTAAAAGACTCACATGATACTAACACATCGCACAATAGAACGACACAAATTCTTTTGATAAACGTCACAAAGGATTTCATTAATATCAATGTCAAACAACTACATCCCTGATCAACATTCATAATTAAATCATGCATTGTTGGGTTTACATATCACACTATCAACAGTAAAAAATAACAAACCAGAAAAAGAAAGGGAATTGGTGCAATAGTCTTCCTTGTGTACTGTATTTCAGTACTGGCAAAAACTTGTCTGAAGTTTGTTCATGCACTGAGTTTTTCATTTTGTTGCACTAATTTCCTTTTGTTGCACTAATTTCATGTCGGTCTCCTCGTCATGATTCAACTCATCACGACTATTGAACTTATGTCTACTTATCTCTACCTAAGACTTTTTGGAAATCGCGTTCAGCAGTATGATTTCACATAGGATCCTTTGTAGCTAAGCTACTCTTAAATAGACACTCTTCAGTCATTCCATACATTCCTAAGTACACATAAGAACCTTTGTAACTACGCTTCTACTAAATAGACACTCTTCAGTCATTGCATACATTCCTAAGGTATGTATATTGAAAAGAAAACAAATGGTACTTAAAACACCGTACTTAAGAATTGTAATTTCTTTGTTAGTTCACAGTTTGATGAACAACAGTTCCTTTGTGTAGTTGAAGTATTGAAGTGAGTTGTACAATACCTGGAATGTTTGTAGATTGAAGTTCAATTGATTTTTTGTAAGATGAAGAATATAATAGAATATAGAGCACCTGAGAAAAAGTGAAAATCATATGAATGTGTAATTAATGGTATATGCATATAAATTGAAGAAATAAAAGGTACCAAAATAAACGTGCCATTAGATTAATAACAATACTATAAGTCTCAGATTAGAATTTCTTTAAACATTTTTTGAACGAAAAATATTACTATCACAATTTAGCATTAAATGTTCAAATCACATTTAAAACGGTCTAACATTTTTTTTGTCTATATGCATTAATATTTTTCAGATAATGAGTTTGAAATCTGTAAAATTCAAAAGTGACCATGGAACTTCCCAAATAGATGACTCCATCTCTAAGGTGAATCCAAACTGATGACACCACAAGTTTAATACTTTAATCCAGACTTATTTTGACAACTCACACTGCAACTGTATGGATGATTCTTTCTTGATGTCTTCTACATAGAATACATTCAGTTTTAAACTTTCAATTTCTATAATTATGTGTTGAAGCTGCTCTAGTGAGCATTTTATTTTCTGGCAGTACACCCCACATGAGAGTTTAATTTCTGAAGGTACTGTCTAAGACCACATAAATTTGTAGGGACCCCTCAATTTCTTTACTTGCAACTCCCAACACTCACCACTGTCGTATCCCGATCATTGAGATCTACAGGCTCACACAAATCATCTATCATATCTTCAACCAATTGTACCATGTTAATGACCTGTTAATACTTTGTAGTGTTGAACAAAAAACAAGTAATTTCATAATAATTTTGTTATTTTAATAACTTTTAAGCAACTCTTCTTTAATAAATTGCATCATGACGCCTAGGTGATATGTATGATAGAGGTAGAAGTCTATATGGATAGGGCATGACTCCAATCTCCATTATCCAGCCTCCAGGTCCTCTATGTACCTTGACTTGGGATTATGATCATTCTCGTTATATACTGAAACGATTTTTTTTTATTCAATTTAACTATATGGATGTAAAAAACCAAAACATCTAATGAAAATAGATGTTGAGCAGTAAATTCTTCTAAGGAGAAAGGAAATGAAAATAAAAATAACATCCCACTTTACATTTTGGTTAGGATAAATGCATTGGCAGCAATCAATCCATGAGTGCAACTGTAAAGTCTAGCACATATTGCGCTTTACTTGGTACGATTGACATACCAGACTTCCAACTTTATAAAGTGCATGCAAAATATACCTGTTTTTCAAGTTTTTTAGCTCTGGCCTCCGCCTCCTCACACCTCTCATCTGCAGGTCAAAACTGCGGTGGTATTTCAAAGTAAACTTTAAGAAATAGAGCCGTCCTCGGCTCTACTGCTTAGAGGGTTTTGGATCAAGGCCCACCCATGTGGTTTACCCCAAAAGGCCTTGACATTAGTTAGAGTATGGTTAAGCTCTACATACTACCAATACAACCACTTCTTTGGCAATGTGGGACTAACACCAATTCATGGGTGTTACAATCTCACCATTTAGAAATAGAGCCGTCCTCGGCTCTGCAGTACACTCAGTACTGTCCCAAAATCTTCGACGTTCCCTGCCAAGTGAGATAAGTACCTGGCGCTCCCTGGGCCTTTCTAGAGTACTTTCCCACCTGCAACAGGCGACCCGTCGTCGGCTCTGATACCAACTGTAACGCCCCAGGATTTCGTCCTCGCTCATCACGGTGCGTCGAGCACCATACCGCTCGCTAATGTCAATATTGTCCCTCTTTAGTCACTGCGGATATCCAACAGTAGAGGGTTTTGGATCAGGGCCCACCTATGTGGTTTACCCCAAAAGGCCTTGACATTAGTTAGAGTATGGTTAAGCTCTATATACTACCAATACAACCACTTCCTTGGCAATGTGGGACTAACACCAACTCATGGGTGTTACAATCTCACCACCTTAGAAATAGAGCCGTCCTCAGCTCTACAGTACACTCAGTACAGTCCCAAAATCTCCAACATTCCCTGCCAAGTGAGACAAGTACCTGGCGCTCCCTGGGCCTTTCCAGCGTACTTTCCCACCTGCAACAGGCGACCTGTCGTCGGCTCTGATACCATCTGTAACGCCCCGGGATTTCATCCTCTCTCATCCCGGTGCGTCGAGGACCATACCGCTCGCTAATGTCAATATTGTCCCCCTTTAGTCACTGCGGATATCCAACAGTAGAGGGTTTTGGATCAGGGCCCACCCATGTGGTTTACCCCAAAAGGCCTTGACATTAGTTAGAGTATGGTTAAACTCTATATACAACCACTTCCTTGGCAATGTGGGACTAACACCAACTCATGGGTGTTACATGATGATTCTCGCTACATGACTGGAACTACAATATTCGTCGATGGTGTACAGTCAATAGTAACTCCTCGCATGCGTTCATCCTTCTCAAAAGTATGCTTTCATTTCTTTTTTGAAGTATATCAAGCTACAATTAAAATACAAATTGCTCACCGTAAGTAACTCATAAGATAATAGTCTTATTTAGGTAATCATCCAAGATTCAAAAATGCCATATCTTAGAAACCTAACTTTATCTGGCCTCTACACATGGTAAAATGAGAAAAGAAAATTCATTGCTAACTTCTTGTACATTCAAATTTTTAAAATCAACATACATCATGCATATGAACATGAAAGGTACTAAAAATTAACAAAACACTTCTGCATGATTATTTATTTTTCCTTCTTATTTATCTTGATGACCTTAAGTGTTTATATTTTAGAAAAAACCTTCCAGTCAATGTCGATGTGAAACAAAAAGACTATTACTCAAATGAGAATACATGTTTATTGTTGAAAATTACCTTTTAATATCTCTTCGACCCTCCCTAGGGTTTCTCTTTGCCTTTCTGATAAGTCCTCAAAAGTGTATATTTTCCCCGGAATAACACCTTGTTTGCATAGCACTTAGCTTATATTATTGTGTTATATCTATTGATTAATGCTTTCTTGTCATTTGTGTAGGTTTCATGAACCAAAATGTTAATATTATGTTAAAGCCCGCCAAAAGCCATTAAAAAAGTGTTATTTACACAAAAAAAAGGAATTGCTATTTGCACCGACAGAGTTACTGAGGGCACCCCATGGACTAGTTCTATGGACTTGACTTTAAGTCCAAGATGGGTGGTCCAAATCTCAGCTCAATCCAAGTTATAATGAAGTCCACAAGTCAAAAGATCCCATTGAAGCCCTTTACTTGAAGTCAAATATTAAAAAGGCTCTATATGATGATCCAAAACTCTGATTTGGGCCCATGAGCTGTCTATCTGAAGGACTTGGTCCAGGCTACAACTTAGGCCCAAGATAATTAGGTTTTCCACGAGGTCTTGCTGCTTCTACGTTTTGACCTAACTTGGAGAGAGTATACTTTGTGAGCAAGTAATATGCTTTGTATTCTCTATAAAAAGAGAGGTAGTAGGAAGGGTTTAAGTAGTCTTGAACTTGTATTCTTGACTCATTTTCTTATTCTCAATAATAATCCATTCTCTTTTACTTTATGATATTGTGTTCTTTATTTACTTATTCCATAGCGTCACTATCAAGGATCAGTAGCTAAGTTCCCTTTAGGGGGAATTGTTGAAGCACTCTAGATAATGCAAAAGCACCATGTTTATTCTATATATTCATTGTGATTCAAATTTTTAATGCTTATTTATTTCTATTCGCGACATGAAGTAAGTATACATGATTATTTATGTGTTATTGTTATTCATGTTGATTAAATACTATTGTTAGAGTATAGAGAGACCTAGCTATAATGGTTGTATTAGATTAATTAGAAATATGTGATGGAATAGCTGAGAGGTGACTATCATATATCTAGAATTAATCTCTTTTATTGGACCCCTTTTGTAATCAAATTGAATAAACGAGAGGTGACGATTTGTTTATGAATTAATATGTTGAATTAATTGAATTGAATTGCTGAGAGGTAACGGTTTAATTAATGAAGCATATTCAATAGCACATATAAAAGAATCTCGTTTTATACGAATGGAATAGCTGAAAGGCGACTATTTGATTATTAAAGACATTAGTGATTAATTGGAATAGCTGAGATGACTAATTAATTGCTGTACATTGAACATTAATGAATGACATATATGTTTGCATTGTTTAGTTTGTGGATACCAACTCTTCCCCTATTCATCATAAGATTTTCTTTCCATCTCTATCCATCTTTTTATATTAGTTTAATTATTAGTTATTTATTTATTGCTTGTAAGAAGTAGAATCAATATCAATCTTATTCATTGGTTTATGTGGTGTTCTTAAGTTATTGTTTTCTATTGTGTTTGAGCTAAGAATCCCCCCTTCGAGGTGGGTACGACCCTTGTTTGTTATTTGTTCTACATTGATAATTAATATTTATAGGCACAAGAAAAAAAATAAATCTATAAATTCATCTTTTGATTAGAAGGATACATTTTTGTCTTTCATCACCCTCCCTAGGGTTTCTCTTTGCCCCTCCCTAGGAGTCTCCAAGGGTGGCCGAATTTCATCTTTCCTAGTAATGGGTATGGCACTCAGCCACCTATGTCTACAAAGTTCAACATCTTCTTAGAAACTAATCTTATCGGTAGAAGAAACACCTACACGTAAGTAGTTCACTTAATCACAATAATCTAAACATCTTTTGTTGTAGTTTTCATATCTTTTGCTATACAAGCATTTCCTCACTTCCTATTGGGAAAACAATAATTGAGCATCATTTAAATCTATTGTAGGCATTTGTGTTGGAATTTTACTCGTATAACCTACTTTTGTGTTTACATGTCAATTGAATATTAAAGATCAAAGGCTGCAAAGATAAAACAAAAAAAAAAATAAAACAAAAAAAACCTAACACTAAGAGGCTTCACCAAATTGGTGGGCAACTCACCATTAATGATGGACTTGAACTGTGCAACATCCTCCTTGTACTTCTTCATATACACTGCAAATTTAGCATTCCCGCAACAATACCGTTATGTTAAGAAATATCATTACCTGTTGGAATTCTACTTGTATAACCTGCTTTGGTGTTTACCTGTTGTAAATTACTTTTTATTCTTATTCTCATGAACATGCAATATCAATTAATAGCACACAACTTACATAAAAACAACGCATGTGTATGTTACAACCCATGCTCATCTCAAAAAGTGAAAGAATGTGATCAACAATTATTAAAATAGTTTTCCACTCTTCAAATTTAGCTCTTTATTGATGAGGTAAAAATTATAATCTGTAGGTTGAGTTACAGTGGTGGTAATATTTGTTGTATGTCAACTTCAGTATCAAAATGAATGTTGGAGTCTTCTATTGGAATTTATAAGTAGAGACTAAGGTCCACCGGCTAATGGTCTACGAAGTCCCATTAATGGATTCTCCATTAATTCAATAGCATTGAGTTAATGGCTCGATCAACAAAAGGTCGCAAACTTTCACTAGAAGTTGTAAGTTGTACACCTTCCTGCCAATAAAAGAGGATTCAGAGAAGACGAAGTGGGACCCACTTAATACAATCAGCTGGGACCCACTTAGTACATTCAGCGGTATCCATTCAGCACATATGGATGGGGCCCACATGGTCCTTGTTAGCGACATGTGGACTCCCGGTCCATGTCACAATGGTCAAAGGTTGGTTGACGAACACATGTTTCCTCACTTATTACAGCAAAGAAGAAAACGACCGGGGTTATCTACCGGAGGTCAAGACAATGATAAAGAGGAAATATTATTTTATTACAAAAGGCTTGATACGGGGTGCACCAAGTCCCCTACATAGTGCGACCGGAACAACGTTACATCAGCGGGGAAGACGGAGGATCTGGACTAGACCCCTCCGGTGAGTCAGGGAGATGATATTTCCCCTTGGCTTAAGCTTATCCGTCCTTCCACGAAGAAACCCCAACAGCGTCAATCTTGCCCCCCATCCGGGGAAGTTCAGAAGCGGCGGATCTAAGACTTTCAGTAAGGCGTCGAATCTCTTCATCTTTCTCTTGGATTCGGCCTTCGTGGCCCTCCTCCCACCTGCGCTGCTCCTTGACAAGTTCGGATATTTGCCGCCCCAAACTGCTTACCCAGTGGAGGAGATGCGCCCGGTATGGCTCACGATTGTCACCAACTGCTGGAATCAGAATGTCTGGCCGCCATAAAAGATGGACGAAAAGAGAAGGAGAATAAAGGAGAATATTAACTCAAGAGGAGTATGCCCTTTTCCTATAGCGTCAATAACTCCACAAGAGTTAAGAAACCGGACCCCAACCCAGTTGATTCCCAAAAAGGAACGGTCCCTCATGGACCGACAGTCAACTTGCAAGATTCAAGACTGGACAAGAATTGGTCGTGGGGAAAAAGAATTTTATTGATGAATCAAAGAAGAGGGCACCGCTGATAGATGGAAATTGTCTCTAACCTCTATCAAAATATTATATTTTTAACTTGAAGTTCCTTTTTGTGCATGTATAGATTGGATATCAAAGTAGACAAGTAACAAACAAGGGTCGTACCCACCTCAGAGGGGGAGATCTTAGCTCAAACACAATAGAAAACAATGGTTAAGAAACACCAAGGGAATCAATAAACAAGTTTTGAGATTGATTCTAACTTCCTACAGTAAATAATTAAATAAACCCTAACTAAACAATATGGTAGAGATGTAAAGAAGATTAATAATGACAAAGGGGGGAGAATTGAAATCCACAAACTAAATCATGCAAACATAACATATTGTTCCTTCACGTTCAATCTATAACAATTAATTAGTCACCTCTCAGTTATTCCAACTAATCATTAATACCTATAATAATCAAGTAGTCACCTCTCAGCTATTCCACTCAATTAAAACGGGATTCTCTTATGCATGCTATTGAATATGTTTTATTAATCAAACTGTCACCTCTCAACTATTCAATTTAATTAACTCAACATATTATTCATAACTAAATCATCACCTCTCAGCTATTTGACTTAATTACAAAATGGTTCAAATAAAAGATATCAACTGCAGATATATAATAATCAGCTCTCAGCTATTTTACTACACATCTTTAATCGATATAAATAAAACCATTAAATCTAGGTCTCCCTAAACCCTAACAATAGTATTTTAACAACATGGATAACAATAACATGCAAATAATCATACTTACCTAATATCGCGAATTAGAAGTGAATAAGCATTAAGAACTTTGAATCACAATGAACAATAAGAACAAACATGGTGCTTTTGCATCAACTAGAGTGCTTTAACCATCCCCCTAAAGAGATTTAGCTACTCATCCTTGATGATGACACCATGGAATAAATAAATAAATAAATCACAAGACATCATAATGGAAAAGAAGAAGAAGAAGATGAACTTTTCTCTTCAATCTTCAATTCATAAAAACCTACCTAAACCTTAGCTACTACTTTTCTTATATAAAAAAATATAAAGTAGAATACTTGCATGCAAAGACTTCCAAATTAGGTCAAATTCGTGGCTGCTGCTGTTGGTCTTTTAGAGGAATTAGGTCTTCAGCGAAACCTAATCCTCTTGGGTTTAAGTTGTAGCTTGGACCAAGACCTTCAGTTTGATAGCTCATGGGCCCAAATCAGACTTCTGGATCTCCTTGTAAAGCCCTAAATAGAAATTCTGACTTGTGGGCTCCAATAGGACCCGGTTTGGGCTGAGATTTGGACCGCCCCACTTTGACATACAGTCAAGTCAACTGAACTGACCGTGGGGTGCCCTCAGCAGATCTGTGGGGTGCAAATATCAATTCTCTTCCCCTTGTGCAAATAACACCCTTTTGCTTGCTTTTCTTGACTTTTTGCGGGCATTAACACAATATTCGCATTTCAGCTCATAAAACCTACACAATAGATAAGAAAGCACTAATCAATAGATATAATACAATAATACAAGCTAAGTGCTAGACAAACAAGGTGTTATTCGGGGGATAAATATACACTTTGAGGACTTATCAAATACCCCAAAACAACACTTTGCTTGTGCTCAAGCAAATGTGAGAAGAAAAGAATTAAAGACTCAAAAGGGAAGTAAAACTAAGGTGATTGCATTAACCATATCCATCAAGGCTTTAAACCACAAGGATTTCCCAAGTGGAGGAGTTACAGTCTCCTAAGGGTTTTCTAGAGAAGATACCCACAAACTTACTACAATGACTAATCCAAAGAATAAGATTTTCTACCATTTACCTCGGAAATGGTCATATTAAGGATAAGTATTGCAAAACCGCTCATATGAGATAGCATACTACCAATGCATTAATAAGATGAGAAATATAAACCATAACGGTTTCAAATGCATTGAAGACATGCATGTACCTATGCTACCACGGGTCTTAAGTCACCATTGGAAAGGTCGCCTTGACTTCTGCCTCACAGATATACACTTAGAAATAAAAGTCGCTCAGAAATGGTATTTATCATTTTACCTCTCTGTGAGGAAGGAAGATGGACAATCATCTCACATATATCAATAAGAACGGACTGGTGTAATGGAATGAACTTAGTCGCAAAGAATGGAAAAATTAGCCTTGCTTGAGATGTCGGGTTTTTCACCTTAGCACCTTCTCACTTACTCGTCACATCCTACCATATCAGCTTAGATCTACAAAAGACATTAATGGGTTGTAACTTGGCTTAGGACATGGCTAGAAATGGAAAAGGCTTTTGTGAAATATTTTCAGAATCTTCTTTTCTTTTTGGATTTGACATGGTTTGGAAGATTCTGGTTTTTTCTGGAATTTCTTCAAACTTTTTGATTTTCAATATTTGGTTCATCTCACTAGTTTGGAGATTTCTTTTGTATTTCTCCTTTCTTCTTGTAACCACATAAACAATCATCCCCATGTTCCAAAAACAATGGGTAAAAGGACCTAAACATTCTACTGGTACTAACTCCCACAATGGAGTTGGGTAAGGATAATGGGCTCAAGAAAAAGGCTAAGTAACAAGAAAGGCTCAAAATGTTTAAGCTAAGGGATAAATAATCATCAGGGTAGGGTAAGGTAAACAGGGTTTAACTAAATGTCTTTGGATCATTTTTAATTACTGACATGATGATCACATCTTGAATAAGCTACAAGACCCAAGTTTATATTACACCCACTTGATGTCATCTCAAGGCTAACTATAAAAATGAATATGAGACTAAAAACAGACAAAACTGAGAGGTTGAGTCTTTTGACTCCAGATTGATGTAATATCTCTCCATGAAACGGACGTGGCTCAAAAGCTCACTAGGTTAAGTCTCCATACTTATTCCTCAAGTTTCTCAAGGTGTAGTTGTATTTGCACATGTAATCTGTAATGAATGCCATGCTTATGCTCATGCAAATGTAGTATAAGACTCAACTACTTGATGAAGCAAGAAATGTCCTTAAACTTGAAAAGGATGGAATTCAACCATTATATTCATCATTGATGGTGTACTTATCCTAATTTTTTGAAAGAGTCTTTGTAACAAAGATTTTTGTTGATTTTTCAAAATATTTGAATTTTTACACAAGTATGGAAAGAGAAGTTTGAAAATCATTTGCAAAAAGGATTGTAATACTTCCCCACCCCCAAACAAAAAGATTGCCTTGTCCTCAAGGTTCATACTATGCATAGGAGAGAGAGTAAGGATGATATTACCATGTGTATACTAAAAAATCAAACCGCTTTATAAATTCCTGCCAAACAAAATTATCTCCACATACATAGAGATTACAAGGAATTCCATACTAAGACACAACTGAAATAAAATGTACTGAAATAAAGGATTGGCTCAACAGTAAGGGAAATCCTACTTTACACTCTTGGTTTCAAACTTTTTCCATCGGCAAACCATCTAAACTATCACGCCAATGAACTAATACCTCCCTAATCTCATTTCAAGGACCCTCACCCCCATTCATAAAATTATCGTTCCTATGCAAAGCAGGAAACTCCACATACTCAGTGTTAGGCACGCAAGTGAATAGGCGACTTCTCCTGATAAAATGATGAGTTGGATCCATAGGTATAAGGTGAGTCCAATTATTGCACATGTTCCTCCAATTAGGATAGGTACGAAGGATGATCTTACAGATAGCAGTAGGGAGAATCAACTGACCAGTTTGGAAAACATTCCAAATACTATCCACAATCCAGGAAGCTATGTCAAGAGCATGAAAATTATTAACAATACCATAGACAGCATGCATAGTAACATCATTGACATAATCCAATCTTTCTGCACCTAAGAGATTCTGCATAACCCATAAAGCGACAGTAGCCACATTAGCAGGAAAGCAAGTAGTAGGTCCAACATTAGCATGATTCTCAACATAGAAGGAAAAATTGCAAGGTTGAAAGTGATCAAGGTAATTATCCAAAATATCAACCTCATTGGCAAGGAAATAATCAGGATGAGGCAAGATAGGTCTCAATTGAAGAGGAATACCCAAGGCCCGAATGATGGCAAAAGAATTAAAACCATCGGGAACCCATGCATACTAACTTTGTAACCATCAATAAGAATGGCTTCGCCGAAGGACAACGTACGGTAAAAGTCTCTTACCATAAAATGGGAATACACAACAGTAAAATCATAAAGAAAACCTTCCCAACCTTTGTCGAAAATCCCATCCCGAAAAGAAGCTCCAAAAGGACTATTCATAATTCCCGAAAAATCCATCTCGGGGTTAATATCCATGCCATCCGACATCCACAACCCATTCTGAACATTAGCCATTGCAAAAGAAGAGAGAAAACATGAAAAACCATAGCAAAAACCGAGAAGAAATCACACAAAACGAGCTCAGAAAACAGCTTCCAGGTTCAAACTCGACTCGAGTTTGTTTAAGCCTATAAGGAACTTGACTCGAGTTCGGGCCAATTTTTAGAAAAATAAAAGTTGAAAAAGGTTTCTGAATTTTGAGTGAGGGTCCTCTAAACATGGTGTGGTATATATAGGCCAAAAATAAAGAGTTTGAGCCCTAATAGGACTCCAACAATTGCCTAAAACCTTAGGGTTTCCAAAAATCAAACCCTACTCCCTTTTATTTTAAAATATTTGACTTAGGTCTCTAGGACCAAAAAATTTTCAAAATAAATACATAAGTCCAGATTTTTGCAATAAAGCCCAAGAATGGCTAAGAATTTTCAGAAAAGGACAAAAGTTTGTAAGAATTTAAAAAAAATTCAACCATTTTCATTAATATTTGGAAATAAAATACAATGATTGAAAATTTTAATACAAGAGTGGAATAACTAAAATAAAATAAAATACATAAAAAATACAATGGCTAATAAAAAGAACTCTCAACCCCGTCGTCGACGTGGTTGCCCCTGGCTTTCGTCCAAGCGACGTTGGACGTCCTCGACGACATCCAAAATCTCGCCCATACCCCTCCAGAGAAGCTGGAACCGCTCGTTATTGGTATGAAACTGGTGAAATGCCCGCTGGTCGCCGGGCCTGTACTGAATGGGCACCTCCTCCTGAGGGTCCCATAACAACTGTCTGCAGGCAGACAGTCCCGGGTTGGAGACCTCTAGCAGGACGACCGACTCCTGAGATAGGGCAGGAAGAAGAGGCATCTCCCAGTAGCGCAAGATACTCATCACCTGGCTTAGAAGAGGAGCAGAAGTGGCTCGAGCTTCGGTGATGGTGGCAAAAAGTCGGCGGACCATGCAGTAGATGTGGAGGTCCTCCTGAAGCAGCCGGAGGATATGAATCTCCTCCAAGAACAGCTCGCTCGTCCTCGTCGTCCCAAGGACATTGGTGGTCAGCCAGTGTGCCACCAAGCCCTGGTTGACTCGGAGCCACCCGATCGAAATATGATTGTTGTACCGGTGAACTGCCCGGTCATCGACGAGGACAGTCTCGATGATGTCCGGGGTCACCAGAGCAGCCTCTTGCTGCAGGGGAGCCTCGTCAAGCTCGAGCATCGTGACTAAGGAGACAGTCTCCTGCATGAGCAGGTAACGATGGGCAGGATCCCAGTTGATGAAAACTCCGTCATCGGTCAACTCCATAGACTCGTAAAATGACAAACCATTTGAGGGTCAAATGGCTCGTAATCAGAGCCAACGAGTTCATCCTAACCTCGGGCGTGAATTCTTTCCACAAAACCACTCCTAAAACGATTATCGTCGAAGAGATGAGAATAATTGTGCTCACGGATAATCACGCTTTCTCTTCGTCTTGGGGGTATGATTCTCTGGGTTTTTGGTATAGAAATGTAGAGAATGAAGAGAGGAACAAAACCCCGAAAGAAATTCGAAATTTGGATAAGAATCGAGAGAGATCGGAGGAGAGAGAAACGAGATCTGTTGGGGTTCTCGAGTCGAGTTCTGTTTGTGCTATACTGAACTCGAGTCGAGTTCTGGAGAGGGTGACGACTTTTGTTGATCCACGTTGACCCAGTTTGACTTTGGAAAGAAAAATGACTTGTGACTTTTCTAATGATACCCGGGGGTATATATAGATCTGTAACTTCCCCGATACGCTTCCCCCCACGACTGGAATTAGTAGAAATGACGGTTTTACCCCCGGAAACCGTAAAGGCACGAAATAATTCAGTTTTAATTTTGAAAATTTCGTGATAATGTATAAATATATTCTCGTGAATATAAGTTGAAACCGGCACGAAGTGGTTTGACATTAATTTTTTGACATAATGTTCTTGGTTATCTCGCCTTGAGTTCATTGTTAGGAAAACCAAGTTGTACGCACATCGTCCTGAGTCTGTGTCCTCGCGTCCTTGTGTCAAAAGTAAGTTTTGGGTTTAGGACGTACGTACCTAGTTAGGGCGTACGTACGTCATGTTAGGCAGCAAACATGTTTTGGTCAGGACGTACGTACCTAGTTAGGGCGTTCGTACGTCCAAGCAGGCAACAAGCGTTTATCGTGTGAAGACGTACGAACGTTATTTTGACGTATGTACGTCCAATATGGATTTCGTCCAATCAGGCCCATTTCCTGTGTATTCCAACCCTAGGTATAAATAGGTTTACTTCTCCAATAAACAAGTTAGTTCTTTGGCCGTCCAATTCATCTCTAGTCTTGGAGTTTGTTTAGGTTTTGGTTTAGGTTGTTTTGGTGATTGAACTCATCTTCTTCTTCCCCATTCATCTTCTTCTTCCTTCTTCCCTATTCATCTTCTTCTTCATTGTTGAATAGTGATTTAGCTTCGAGTTTTCTTGTGTGTTCATCAAGAAGTCGAGTATCCTTTTGTGCGTACATCAAGGTGCTCTGGTGAAGTCAAGGTGTTAGAGATAACCAAGAGTGTCAACTCGCAGTGATTGCAGGTAGTTGATAGGTTTGTACATCTCTTTTCATCTAGTGGATTATTTGTTGTCGAGAGGACAACCGTGGACGTTTCCCTTATTGGGTTTTACCAGGTTAAAAATTTCTGTGTGTTATTTACTTTCTGCAGATTGTTTGATTTGTTTGAATATTCAACTGTTACATTAGCACTATTTGTAGTTTCTCAATTGGTATCAGTCGCTGGGGGCTGGTTAAGGAGCGTCAAGGCTCACGCTAACGATCCTATGAGTGCAATGATGGTTCATGAGTCTGGTCATAATAATTTTATTGCTAAATCGTCTAAATCTACAAAACCAAAATCTGATTTTGAAAAGGATGATAATTTGTATGTTGTTAGCAATAGTGATTGGGCTCTTCTTTACAGACTTTCTGCAAAAGAATGTGAAAGATTACAAAAAGCTAATATTGATTTGCAGGAAAAATTTAATAAAGCTAATTGTAATGTGTCTACTATTTCTGATAATGTTTGTTTTGAAGATAATGGTGTTTTGCAGACTAAAGTTGATTCTCTAGAACAACAACTCAGACATTGTGCAGAGGACTATATGCTTCAAGGGGAAGTTTATGAATCCAAAATTGAAAATTTGGAAAAGGCTAATCTTTCTTTGCAGGATAAAATTGAGATTCTTGAAAAACAGATTTCTTGTGCTGCAGATGATACAATTTCTATTTCTCAATTATTTGACAAAGAAAAACTTGACTTGTTATGTAGAATTGCCGCTTTAGAGAAGGCCAATCAGGAGGTCGATGAGAAATACAAATCTCTATTGGTGGAGTATGAGGTAACAAAGAACGATTTAACGTCTACTCAACTCCAATTGCAGGTTTTGGACAAAACTAGATTTGATTCTCCTATTGATAGTTCTACTAGTTCATCTAGTGTGATTACTCCTGTAAAATCTACTAGTTTGCCTGCCCTTTTGCCTACCCCACCTATTGAGACTAGACTTAATGCTACTAATGTTCAGCATGTTTCTCGTAAGAATTTTAAGTCTAAGGTTAATGGTAAGGCTGTTTTTACTGATAAGCCATATTGTTCTCATAATGGAGGTATAGGTTTTGTTAAGGCACCATGTCACAAATACAATGGTGACATACATGTTTCATCTTCTACCACCACATCTTCTTATAAGAATTCTTTGAGTAAGTCTAATGTTTTTCATTGTTCTTATTGTGGTAGAGATGGTCATTTGGATATCTTTTGTTGGGATTTTAATCAACATGTTAAATGTTATTCTCATGTTCTTTATAATTATAATCTTGTTGATTCTTATGTTCCTTCTTGTGCATTTTCTAGACCTTGGAATTATAATGGTTCTCATCACAGGTTTAAGAAAAACAGGTATTCCAACAAAAAGAAGTCTAAGACTAAGGTGGAATTGGTTAAGGACAAATGTATTGCAAAGCATGTTAAGGGAAAATCTCATATCATTTCACCTCCCAAGGTGTGCACGCCTAGTGTTAAACATGTATGGGTAAGAAAGGATAAGTTGAAGGTTTTTCTGGACTTGCAAAGGTCTGATGGTGTCCCATATTTGGGATGATGTGGTTTGTTTCTAGCCTTGTGTTATTTGAATTGCATATTTCTCTAACCACATAGGCTATTTGTTTGGTGTTTCTACTTTTTATGCTTTGTTTGTTTAGCTTGCAGATCATGTTGCATGTCTGAATACATTGTTAATAAAAAAAAAAAAGGTTGTTGGTTATTCCTTCTATTTTTTTGTTTTATTTATTTATTCCATGTATGTGTTGTTGGATGCATCTTTTCTGAGATATTGGTTTAATTCAATTGTCTTAAATAAGTTGCAATATGTTTGGGTGTTTTCTCTTTCTGAACTCTTAAGTATGATTTGGTATGTATCATGCATTTTTCCTCGCTTGTTTGCACAGTGCACGGCATGCTTGCATGATGGGAGTTTTTGGAAACCACTTACATATTCTTTGAGCTCATAGAATTTCTCTATCTCTCGAGTATTTATGTGATCTTGAGCTATCTCTCCTTTGTTTTGGTTAATGTTCATCTTGTTGTTCGTGTTATTGAGCATTCTTATCTTCCTATTACAACTCTTGTTAGTGGTCAATGACTCACTTTATCCCCAGCCATTTGATTGTCTTTGAAGCAATATCAGTTGGCTAAGAACCCGTTGGGGTTGTGAGGGTCATGCTCTGACGGATGCACTCAAGAGATGTTAGTTCTTGTGTTGCACGTTATCATGGTATTGCACTTCTTGAGTTTGTGTTTGTCAAAAAGATGTAGGCTACACCCTACCCTCGTGTATTTGAAAAGATGGATGCAAAAATCCCTCCCACGCGGGAATGACATTAGAGTGATGTAGACTAAACTCCACCACATGCGGCAAAATAAAAATCCAAACGCATATTCATTGTTTTTTTATGTAAGGCATACAAAGTTATATTCCTTTGCCTTTTAATGTCTTGGTTTTCATTTGAAAGATCATATTTATATATTTATATTCGTTTGCCTTCTACTCATAACGTTTGTTTCAAAGGGGGTTGAAGTTTGTTTCTTCTATGCTCACTTACTAATCGTATGTCTCTTGTTGATGGTTCTATATTCTAGGTCTTCAAGGGTGTGTTCTAGTGGTGAACTTTATCTCTCTTTATGCATTGCATTGCATCTACACACGGAGGTTTAGTTTATGATACATTTCAATTCTCTTAATTGTTCAATATTTTGTTTATCCCAACATATTGCCTCTTATTTTTGTACGGATTGGGATTGGCTACTGTTTTTGGAAGTTCATGATGTGTTCCTCTTCACTTCTATGGTACATCGGTTATTTTCCTTTTATCTTCTTATTATGGTTTGTGTTGTTAGTTATTAGGTTTGTTTTTCTGCTATTAAAGTTAGTCCTTAAGGTTAGTCTTCACATGGTTGGATATGGGTTGTTAGTTTTGTCGTTAAAATTGATTCTTAGATATGGTGCAGCCTATATTTGGTATTGTTTGTGTTTGGTTCTTCATTATCCTAGTCTAACAAGTTTAGTGCGATTCTCATTGCTTGGTTGTTATCGTGTGCACACTTCATGATTCTGCACACCATGTGTTCGATAAAATGTCTACATGGGTATTCTCACATTTCTTGTGCTAGGTTCGCCATTTCTCTTACATTTGTTAGTTTGGTTAATGTTGTGTTTATGCAGGACATGCCTCCTAAGCGCGCTCGGACTACTCCCACCAAAGAAACACCCGGTTCCAAGGGTGCTTCGTCATCGGGCACACGTCCACCTCGTGCTTAAAGGAGTAGAGGCGCCATTCCTTTGGATTCTTGTAGATGTTCTTGCTGAAAGTGTTTATGGCTTACTCTATTTTGGTTCTATTCCTTGGTAATTCTTTTCAGTCGGTGTTTCATTGACATACTAAGGTCAGATTGTTAGTATTATTTGGTTTTACACTTCATGCTTTCTATTTTTGTCATTGGATCACATGTGTTTGATGTGATTTCTCAAGGTAATAGTTCTCAATTTGTTTTAAGAAGGCTACAAGGTATGCATAAGCAAATTTTGGTGATGAAATCATGTTATTGGTGTATTCGGTTGTCATGATTTATATTGATTCATGTTTTCTCATAGGTTCTCATCATACTTTTCTATGTTGGGTTAATATTCTTGAATTACCTTGTTGGCTAGCTGGTGTTTGATTAAATGCTTATGAGACTTGCCTATCCTCTTATTGTTGCTTCTTGTGCCTGGTTGATCCTATTTTTTTTTCCTGCAATAGGTTTGATTAGATGTGTTCTTGGTAGTCTTCTGCAATAATCCTCATGCAATGGTTTTGGGCTACCACTGTTCTACTTTGGGATGCATATGCTCAGTTTGGTCATCTATTGTTAGCAATTCTCTTCTATTGACTCTCTAATCTTTCTGACAATGTATGGCATGTCATCGGAGTCTTAGTGTTCTGGCAGGAAATTGCTCTGAAGTTGGATTGTTGTTTTGTGACTTGGTGGCATCGATAATCCTTGCTCATTCTTCAGTTAAAACATTTTTTTTATGAGCTTGATGATTGCTTATCTTGTTTGGCATATGTTGAACTAATTTTTGGGTTTCACTAGGGTGGGCTTACAGGTTTATTCCTTTTATGTCTCTATTCCATTGTGTTTGGGATAATATTTTCTTCTCCTTGTTTATAAGATTCTCTAATTCTCTTTTTGTGGTTGGATGAGTTGTTTCAGGAACATGTACAGATTGGATTTCTCCATGGATTCTCAATGGATTTTCTTATACTTTACGTATCTCTTCCTGCAGATACTCATATTCCTGTAGTTTTGTCATGGGATATTGTTGGATGTGTCTAATATGCATGGTTTCCCTATTCTCTTTCATATCTCCTACTAACTATTGTTTATCTCTTCTTCTTTCTCTTTTTGCATATTCTTTTCTTGCACATTTCTCACAGGTTTGACTATTTGGTTCTTGGTCATTATTGTACCTTCCCAATTTCATCAGGTATGATATTTCTTCCTTTTTGTTTGTTTGCTCTTTTTCTCTAGATATCTTGCTACTATGAAGTCGGTTCTCTGGAATCTATCTCAGGTGGTTATGGTCGGTTGTTTAAAGTGATATTCTAGTGAATCATTTGTTCTGATTGTTGGTGTCCTGACTCTTTCTTCTATGTATAGGTTTCTCTTGGTTTCTATCAGGGATTCATGTTATGTTTTCTTTTCTTCCCTCTGTTACCTATATAAGTATTCAGTGTCTTTTCACTATCTCCTTCTTATCTCGTTTTGGTTCTTATCTAATATCCTTTCTTGTGTCTGTGTTGGTACTCTTTCTTCTTCATTTATATGCCTAGATCTCTCTCATGTCTTTTAGTTTTGTGTGTCATGGATTCCAGATTTATGGTATGGTTTTCTCTTTACTCTCTTCTACCCTTGTATGCTTGGTTCTTTGTGTGTTTCAAATACCCTTATTTGGTTTGTTTGTTCTAGGTGCATCTTTCTCATATGCATTGCATTTAGGTGACGCTTTTGTTTAGGGAGAGAATTCTTTGTATTGACATCGTGTTAACAAGTGTTTATGTTATGGCTTCCGTTGCATATCCTTTTTGTTGTTAACATGATTGTTCCCTTTCTTTTCTTCTTTAATCTTATTTGTTATGGTTTGGTATTTTTTTTTTCTTTTCTCTTTCTTTTGTTACCTTGCTTCATTTGTGACAAAATGGGTGAGATTTATGACTCTAATACTAACATTCGTTTCTTCCTTTGTTACGTTTTATAAGTGCTATTAGAGTCATAGGTTTTTGTCACAAAATCAATGTCAAAGGGGGAGATTGAAACCGGCACGAAGTGGTTTGACATCAATTTTGTGACAAAGTGTTCTTGGTTATCTCGCCTTGAGTTCATTGTTAGGAAAACCAAGTTGTACGCACATCGTCCCGAGTCTGTGTCCTCGCGTCCTTGTGTCAAAAGTAAGTTTTGGGTTTAGGACGTACGTACCTAGTTAGGGCGTACGTACGTCATGTTAGGCAGCAAACATATTTTGGTCAGGACGTACGTACCTAGTTAGGGCGTTCGTACGTCCAAGCAGGCAGCAAGCGTTTATCGTGTGAAGACGTACGAACGTTATTTCGACGTACGTACGTCCAATATGGATTTCGTCCAATCAGGCCCATTTCCTGTGTATTCCAACCCTAGGTATAAATAGGTTTACTTCTCCAATGAACAAGTTAGTTCTTTGGCCGTCCAATTCATCTCTAGTCTTGGAGTTTGTTTAGGTTTTGGTTTAGGTTGTTTTGGTGATTGAACTCATCTTCTTCTTCCCCATTCATCTTCTTCTTCCTTCTTCCCTATTCATCTTCTTCTTCATTGTTGAATAGTGATTTAGCTTCGAGTCTTCTTGTGTGTTCATCAAGAAGTCGAGTATCCTTTTGTGCGTACATCAAGGTGCTCTGGTGAAGTCAAGGTGTTAGAGATAACCAGGAGTGTCAACTCGCAGTGATTGCAGGTAGTTGATAGGTTTGTACATCTCTTTTCATCTAGTGGATTATTTGTTGTCGAGAGGACAACCGTGGACGTTTCCCTTATTGGGTTTTACCACGTTAAAAATTTCTGTGTGTTATTTACTTTCTGCAGATTGTTTGATTTGTTTGAATATTCAACTGTTACATTAGCACTATTTGTAGTTTCTCATAAGTATCATTAAGATGTCAAATAAAATTCTAAAAATCAAGCGATAATTATTAAAATTCCAAAAATTAAAGAATTCAAATTTGTAACTGTAATAATTATTTAACCAAGCAACCGCAACAGAGAGTGGTGGGCGGTGCCCACCCCCAAACAGAACTGACACACAGATCCGAAAGAGATATTATTAACAAAAAAACACTAAACCCGACAATACATAAGAAGCACTAAAACACGATCGGGTTTAGAAGATACACATGGCTGCTTCCCAAGAGCGCTAAGTTTAACGTCTTCATCCAGACATGTGGACATCCAGGATTCACTCCCTAGATAAACGTTACTCTAAACAAAGGTACATGAGAGATAAAACGCTAAAGTGGAATGCGTGAAATCCTGATGTCTAAGATACAACAAAGAGTCTTTTAAAGTCAGATACTCGTGACTTAAAAGAAGATGGGAAATGACTTCCCCACCCCCAAACCGAGCAGGAAAGAGGTCTGTTTAGTGATGACGCTCAAGAGAAAAACGTGCACTGGATCAATTATACTCAGCCAGTAAGAGTTTGTGGACTATGGCCCCGACATTTTCAACCACACCTCTCAAAAAGAGACAACATAATAGAGTAAGAGAGGGTCCGGATACCAGCAGGTCAAAGGTCAGTCTAAATAGGTATGGTCCTCTAAGAGAGTTTCTTCTACTTCAGAGGACCTTAATTCATGGAAATGCTTAAGGCGTTGACCATTGACTTGAAATTCAGAGTTGTCTGCAGGGTTTAAACAAGTGATAGTACCAAAAGGTGTCACTGCAGACACAACAAAGGGACCCGACCAACGAGACTGTAGTTTACCAGGAAATAAAAGCAACCTAGAGTTATACAGTAAAACTTTATCCCCAATTTGAAAATCTCTACGTAAGATCTGACGATCATGTAGTTTTTTCATATTAGCTTTATAGGACTTGGAAAGATCATAAGCTTTATTCCAAATTTCTTCAAGCTCAAAAAGCTGGAGTTTTCTAGTCTTACCTGCCTGATGGAGATTAAAATTGAGCTTTGTCATTGCCCAGAAGGCTCGGTGCTCAAGCTCTACAGGTAGGTGATAAGGTTTTCCAAATACAAGACGAAAGGGAGACATACCTATGGGAGTTTTGAAAGCAGTACGATAGGCCCATAATGCATCACTGACTCTACGTGACCAATCGACCTTTTCAGGGTCAATTATTTTTTGCAAAATGTTTTTAATCTCTCTATTAGAAACCTCAACTTGGCCAATGGTTTGCGGATGGTACGCAAGGGAGACTTTGTAAGTAACTCCATACTTTTGGACAAGTTTTTGAAAATCTTTATTGCAGAAATGGCTCCCCCCATCACTAATGATCGCACGGGGAGCGCCAAATCAGGCAAATATGTACTCTATTAGAAAATTCACTACAGTTTCTTCGTCATTGTGCCTTGTGGGAACAACCTCGATCCATTTAGAAACATAGTCTACTGCGACCAGAATGTACAAAAAACCATGACAACCAGGGAAAAAGCCCATGAAATCAATGCCCCATACATCAAACACTTCGACAAGAAGAATTGGCTGTAAGGGCATCATGTGTCGCCTAGTGATTTTCCCTAGTTGTTGACAACGAGTGCAGACAGTACAATGCATGTGAGCGTCCTTAAAAGGAGTTGGCCAATAAAAACCACACTGCAACTTTAGCAGCTGTCATAGCTTCTTGGCACTAAAATGTCCACCACAAGCATGCTCATGGCAGAACTTAAGGACCTCCTGTTGCTCCCAGTCGGGAATACAACGACGAATGATCTGGTCAGACAGTACTTAAAAAGGTAAGGGTCATCCCAGAAATAATGCTTGATATGAGCAAGGAATTTGGATCTATCTTGCTTGTTCCAATGACTTGGGAACTTGTTGCTAGGCAAGTAATTAACTATATCTGCGAACTATGGAGCATTCAATATTGCAAAAAAAAGCTCATCAGGAAAGTTCTTAGAAATGACACTAGAGTCCTCAGGACGGTCGAGTCTAGACAAGTGGTCGGCTACTACATTTTTGGTCCCTTTTTTATCTCTAATCTCAAGGTCAAATTCTTGAAGCATCAAAATCCAACGAATAAGATGCTGTTTAGTTTCCTTCTTGGAGAGGAGGAATCTAATAGCAACATGATCCGTGAATATGACAGTACGGGTACCTAAAAGGTAGGAACAAAACTTATCAAAAACATATACTATGGCTAACAATTCTTTCTCCGTCGTGGTATAATTACGTTGAGCATCATTGAGAGTCTTGCTAGCATAGTATATGACATGGGGCTTGCCATCTAGACGTTGACCTAAAACAGCCCTAACAACAAAGTCTGATGCATCGCACATCAGCTCAAATCTAGGGTTTACTCCAATCAGGCAGCCTAATGATGGGTGCGGTCGTGAGGGCGGTTTTAAGATCTTCAAAAGCAGTTTTGCATTCTTTTGTGAAGTCAAATGGTGCATCCTTAAGCAACAAATTGGTTAAGGGGAGAGCTATCTTAGAAAAATCTTGGATAAAACGTCGATAGAATCCTGCATGGCCCGAAAAGGCTCGAATATCCCTAATAGACTTAGGAATAGGCAAAGATGAAACAAGATCTACTTTAGCTTTATCAACATGGATACCCTCAGGAGAGACGACATGACCCAAAATTATTCCTTTTCTAACCAAGAAATGACACTTTTTCTAGTTAAGTACCAAATTCTTTTCAATGCAACGCTTAAAAATGAACGAAAGATGACTAAGACACTCTTCGAAAGATGAACCATATATGGAGAAGTCATCCATGAATAGGACAAACCCAGGGACTATCCGAAATGGGATAAATCACACCCGCATCCAGAAGTTTAAAAATTTCAGCACGAACAACTTCTTTCATCGCAGGGTTAAGACGTCTCTGAGGTTCACGAGAAGTTCTAGCATCGTCTTCAAGATGAATACGATGAAAACAAATAGAATGATGCTCTAATATAACTTCTAAAAGTTTACTCTCCTGTTCGGTAGTAAGAGATGAAGAAATAATAACAGGATGACTACCGTCTGAATCAAGATAAACATATTTCAGTTCAGGAGGAAGATGACTCAGAGTAACAGGAGGTGGAGTAATGGTCTCAACTTGGGTCTCAGAATCTATGCTACAAACCGAATCAAGGGCCTCAGGGTCTTTAGGTTCAAAGATTGGCACAATATCAAGAAGAGTATTGGTTTGGGCAATGGATTGGTCAATGCCAAAGTCTACATTATACATGGCAAGGCAGTGAACAACCGGATCTTCAGGGTAATAACTACGAACCATCTCATAAGGTAATGAGTAAAAAAGGCACACATCTTCAGATAAAGAAAGATCAGGGGGTTGTTGGCCAAGGTTAAACATATTTACTTCAACAGTCATAGAGCCAAAGGTAAGAACCATAGAACCGTTCTGGCAGTTTATGAGAGCATTAGAGGTGGCCAAAAATGGACGGCCAAGGATGATGGGTATCGAGTCATCGGCAGTAGGTTCAGTATCTAACACCACAAAGTCAACAGGGTAGTAAAAGTCAGACACTTTAACTAATAAGTCCTCAAGTATACCTCTAGGTACTTCCAATGATCTGTCAGCCAGTTGTAACAAAATCTTCGTGGGTTTAATGTTTGTTAGACTCAGGCTGAGGTACAAGGAGTAAGGTAAAAGGTTAACACTCGCTCCTAGGTCTAGCAAAGCTTTTCCCATGAATTTGTCACCAAGCCTGCAAGGTATGGTCGGTTTCCCAGGGTCCTTATGTTTTACCACGCCCTTATGTTGGACAAGTACAGAGAATTCCTCCGCCACAAACGCGTTTTTAGGCACATTCGTTTTTCTCTTGGCGGTGCACAAGTCTTTCAAAACCTTAGCATAGGAAGACATCTATCTAATAGCCGTGGGGAAGGGTATGATAATATTTATATGTTTGAACACATCAAGTACTTCCTCTGTTTGGACTTCCTTTAGAGACCTTGTGAGTCTCTGAGGGGTAAGGTACAGGCGGGTTGTAAGTTCGTGGAGGGTCCACAATCTCACGGGCAGACTTCTTCGGCTTTGAGGTGGTCGCCTCATTAGCCGGAGCTTTAGGTGGGGCAACAAGTGCAGAGGTAACTGGGGTCACAATGTTAGGACTCGGTGTATAATTAATTTGATTATCAACCTGTTTTCCTGACCTAAGGGTGGAAACCGATTTTACTTCAACAAGCGGTATAGACGGATTTGCAGTATCTGTTACCAAGGCAACTTCCTTGCCTTTTGGATTCGGGATGGACTGTCCCGGAAATCTACCCTTTTCATCAAGTTTTTGTTCAATCCTCTGGATGGCTTGGGCATTTGATTCAATGGACGCTTGGGTCTGTTGAATGAAACTGGCAAACACATCCTCAAGGGAGGTCTTAGGTGGGGCAGATTGATTAGTTGGCATATGGTCCTTGGAACCACTCATGTGATGAGCATTGTTTGAGTAAGGGGGGACCGGTGCCCTGTTCCAATTATCAGTGTTACCAACATACGTGGCATTGCTACGTTGCCCATAAGAGTTATTAAAATGAGGTGGAGCCGCATGATGATTATTAAAATAAGACAGATTGGAGCGGTCCATGTATGGGTACGTGGCATTGCCCCTTAGTAAAGTTGGTTCTCTCGGCGTAGTTAAACACACATACTTCCTCAGTTTCTGGTGAATTATAAAGGAGACGGCAAAATTCGGCAGTATGGGTCTGTTCATGACAAGCATCACATGAGAGAGTGGAGGCACTCATAACAGATGATGAGGGCTTTAAGGACACGCCAAGTGCTTCTACCTGTTTGGCTAAACCATGAAGTAAAGTTTTAAGTTCAGAGTCCGGTTTGACTTCATATATACCTCTAGGTTTATCAAATGAGTCTGGGGTAGTGTTTCTCGAGGTATGTCCAGGTATGTCGCATTCCTGGCTATTAGTAGCAATTTTCTCAAGGAATGCCAGGGCCTTAGTGGTGGTATAATCAAGGAAATCTCCACCGCTCATGCTCTCAACCGTGTTTCTAGTCATAGTATTAAGGTATCTATATAGAATCCTAACTTTTTCAGTGTCATCGACTTTGTGGTATGGACACCGAAGAAATAGCTCTTGAAACCTCTCCCATACATTAAAGAATACCTCGCCCTCTTTTTGCCGAAAACTTCTTAGGGCGTCAACTATGTCATTAGTTCTAGTAATAGGAAAGAATTTGGTCAAAATCTTTTTACTTAGTTGAGCCCAGGTGACAATAGAATTGGAAGGAAGGCCATGTAACCAGTGAGATGCCCTATCCTCAAGAGAAAAGTGGAACAATCTCAAGCTAACTTCCTCAGACAAATGCTTGTCCTTAAAAGTATTGAGAAAGGTCAGAAACTTATTGAGGTGCTGATATGGATCTTCCCGTGGAAGTCCATGGAACTTAGGCAACATGCCCACAATCTGTGGGCGAATGCCATAACTATCTGCAGGAGTCTCGGGTAAGACTATGCAGGTAGGTGGCCCAGTGGCCAAAGGTGAAAAGTAATCCCGAAGGGTAGCCTCTTGAGCCATAGGGGCAGGTGTTACTTCAGAAAGTGAAGTTGAGTCGTTGAACTCTTCTTCAGAAGGTATGAAGGTTGAGTTGTTAAACTCTCCCTCAGGAGAACGTGTGAAGTCCGTGATTGTGCTATTTGTGTAGATTGGAGTTGGTTTGAACAAGATTTTACCTGATCTAAGATGCATGCAACATGCGCATTACATATGCCACAGAAGTCCTAACCATTTAAAAGCATGTAATGAGGGGCTCAAAAACTGACTCAATTTCGTGTTCACCGAAGTCAATGAGTTCTTTCCAAGCTTCTCTTATGAATTCTCCCTATATTTTGAGAGTCAAGGAGCGAATAACCAGTGTGGGAGGTTTTCCGTGCGTAAGCAACGTTTCTTAATTAAATAACCACAGTGATTCTACAGACGTAATCTGTAGGGGTTCCAGACCCAATTCCTAGCTTGTGCTCCAATCAAAGAATGGTTCACGCAATACTAGTTGAAATATCTACTCAAGGTCTCAAATGAACATTGTGATAGCATGGCTTTAGTTGGTTCAATTTTAAAGCTTAGGATATTGCAATCAATTGATATTAGGTTTCACTTTTAGGCCAGGTCCGCCTTGCAGTCCCAGTTTAACAAGTAAAAACAGAAATTAAAATCAAGCAACAATCAAGGTCATGCTAATCAATGCAGAAACTCCTCTTGCAAGGATTCGATGAGGGTTAGGAGAATGCTTACCTCCCACTTTGTGCTAAAAAAAATAAAAATTGCCAAACAAGCGCACAAAAGTGGGGAGAAGAGGAGTTGAAGTTGACTAAGGGGAAACCGCTCCTTGGGTTTCAATCGTCCTTAGGAGTCGTTCCTTTGTAGGCCCAAGGCTAGCTCCACAACCTTGCTCTACTATCCGCCGCGAACACACAATAAAATAAATCCTAACAACACCTACTTTAAAAATATTACAACCGCGACCCTTTCTTGGATCGAATAATTAAATATCTTACAAGTCTCTAAAAATGCTGAAGAAAATAGACTACTTAGTTCACCTCACAATCTCTCAACAGGAAAAAATATTTCTTGAAAAAATTTCCAGCATGGAACTCGACTCGAGATGGTTATATGCCAAACTGAACTCGACTCGAGATCGGGTCCAATTCGAACCAGTAACTTTTCAAGAAAAATCCTTAACGCGCGACTTTCTTAAAATTTTTATTTTGACTCCGTTTGTCGAGATTTTTTCAATCGGTCTTCGCTGCAAGATCAATAAGAGGACTAAGTAACAAGACACTTAAAAACAATAACAATAAAAAGAAATAAAATAGAACGGTGGGAGGGATAGAAGTCGGATGATGTCCCGAAACTACTATTTTTGCTTGTGTTTGAATGAACTTCGTTCCTTAGAGCGGCAACGACGCCATTTTGATAGAGGCCAAAGGGTGTTAATCTCTAACCTCTATCAAAGATTATATTTTTAACTTGAAGTTCCTTCTTGTGTCTGTATAAATTGGATATCAAAGTAGACAAGTAATAAGCAAGGGTCGTACCCACCTCAGAGGGGGAGATCTTAGCTCAAACATAATAGAAAACAATGGTTAAGAAACACCAAAGGAATCAACAAACAAGTTTTGAGATTGATTCTAACTTCCAACAGACAATAATTAAATAAACCCTAATTTAAGAATATGGTAGAGATGTAAAGAAGATTAATGATGACAAAGGAGGAAGAATTGGTATCCACAAACTAAATCATGCAAACATAACATATTGTTCCTTCATGTTCAATCTATAACAATTAATTAGTCACCTCTCGGTTATTCCAACTAATCATTAATACGTATAATAATCAAGTAGTCACCTCTCAGCTATTCCACTCAATTAAAATGGGATTCTCTTATGCCCTCACCTCTCATATTTGGCCTGCCCCACTTTGACATAAAGTCAAGTCAACTGAACTGACCATGGGGTGCCCTCAGTAGATCTGTGGGTGCAAATATCAATTTTCTTCCCCTTGTGCAAATAACAACTTTTTGCTTGTTTTTCTTGACTTTTTGCGGGCTTTAACACAATATTCGTATTTCGGCTCATAAAACCTACACAATAGACAAGAAAGCACTAATCAATAGACATAATACAATAATATAAGCTAAGTGCTAGACAAACAAGGTGTTATTCAGGGGATAAATATATACTTTTGAGGACTTATCAACCGCTCCTCAATAATGGTGCAACATTAATTAGTCTACCGAATCATCCTGCGAGGCGGTAGGAGGGGCATTAGTTGCTTGATCCCAACTAACACCCCCGACTGCAGCATTGCCGAGAATCCAGACTTTCCCTTTCAGTTCCTGAATCTGATCTCTGGCCTCCTTGAGCGAATCTTCGGAAAGCCGAAGATCCCGGCGCAGGGATGCAATCATATCATCTCGTTTTTTGAGAGACAACTTCATGTCGTGCTCCAACCGAACAACCCTCTCCAGGTTCTTCTCCTGAGCTTGCGCATGGTTGAACACATGTTCCACTTTAAGGTTGAATGCGCGGTGAACTAAGTCAGTAGCCCAGTCATCAGCCATTCTTCAGCAGGGGCAGCAACAACACAATAGTAACGAAGATCGGAGGAGAGGAAGTGAATATCCTTCTACGCCTTTGGTTCGTTATTTATAAGAGGAAGAAGCAAACCTTATTCCTTTATCCAAGGGATTTGGAATCGTCATCAAGGAGTCGTATCAAGGAAGGAATCGTTCGAATCTCAACAGTCGGGGAAGATATTTCAAAGATCTTTCCCAAGCAGATTTTTTACTACTTGACAAAGAGGGGGCGATGTGTGTACCCTAGGTAAAATACCCGATAGGTGTCATCGGTGGCTGTATAAGAAGCCAAACCGGGAGCACCTGAGCGTTAGCCAACCAGACCTGGACTATCGGGTAGGGCCCAAACCGGTCTCAAGGGGTCCACATACGCTCTGTGGATCCTGACCTACCGGATGGTCCACAACCAGTGGGTGGAGCCCCGGTTACTGTATAAGAAGTTGAACCGTGGGCTCCCATACATCGACCAGGCCGCCTCAATCAATTAAGCCAGGTCCGGCCCATTGAAGTCCAGCAACGACGGAGGCTCGTCCAAAGGCTTATCATAGAAGTCCAAAGGACCTACCAAGGGTGTATGCAATGTAGATTGGGCCTCCCGAGTAAGGCGTTTAGGCCAAGTCTTTGCTTTTAAACTTGTCAAATCCAAGTCCCAACTGACTGGATAAGTCCAGCAATATTCCAAGCCAACAGAACCCACTGTTCTAGCCCGCTGGAGAAGATAAAGGAAGACCCAGGTTGAACCAGAGCCTATCAGAGAATGCCACGTGGCAGTCATCTTGGTCAAAGGGAATTCAACTGAGGGATAACCGCCAAACAACATGTGCGCTATCTCTGCGAGAGCATCTTCACAGTTTGAACTGCCTGAGTTCATTGAGTCAAAATCGGAGGAGCAGTTGAGCCAGCTGAAACCGGCACGAAGTGGTTTGACATCAATTTTGTGACAAAGTGTCTTTGGTTATCTCGCCTTGAATTCATTGTTAGGAAAGCCAAAGATGTACGCACATTCGTCTCGTGTCCGTGTCTCTATGTCGTTTGTCTTAGTCTGTTTTGGGTACTGGACGTACGTACCTAGTTAGGACGTTCGTACGTCCATTGAGGCAGCTAGCTTCCTTTTGGTCAGGACGTACGTACGCTGTTAGGACGTTCGTACGTCCAAGCAGACAGCAAACATGTTTTCGTCAGGACGTACGTACCTCTTTAGGGCGTTCGTACGTCCAAGCAGACAGCAAACATGTTTTCGTCAGGACGTACGTACCTCTTCAGGGCGTTCGTACGTCCAAGCAGGCAGCGAACGTTCACAATGTGGATTTCATCAATTCCGGCCCATTTTGTGTGTGTTCCAACCCTAAGTATAAATAGGGTTTCTTTTCCAAAGAACAAGAGAGTTCTTTGGCCGTCCAATTCATCTAGTATTGGAGTTTGTTTAGGTTTTGGTTTTAGGTTGTTTTTTGGTGATTGAACTCATCTTCTTCTTCCCCATTCATCTTCTTCTTTCTTCTTCCCCATTCATCTTCTCCTTCATTATTGAATAGTGATTTAGCTTCGAGTCTTCTTGTGTGTTCATCAAGAAGTCGAGTTTCCTTGTGTGTTCATCAAGGAACTCTGGTGTAAGCTTGTTTCATAGTTCGGCTTCGAGTCTTCTTGTGTGTTCATCAAGAAGTCGAGTGTCTTGTGCGTACATCAAGGTGCTCTGGTGAAGTCAAGGTGTTAGAGATAACCAGGAGTATCAACTCGCAGTGAGTGCAGGTAGTTGATAGGTTTGTACATCTCTTTTCATCTAGTGGATTTATTTGTTGTCGCGAGGACAACCGTGGACGTTTCCCATATTGGGTTTTACCACGTTAAAAATTTCTGTGTTATTTACTTTCTGCAGATTGTTTGATTTGTTTGAATATTGAACTGTTAGATTAGCACTATTTGTTTTTCTCAATTGGTATCAGTCGCTGGGGGCTGGTTAAGGAGCGTCAAGGCTCACGCTAACGATCCTATGAGTGCAATGATGGTTCATGAGTCTGGTCATAATAATTTTATTGCTAAATCGTCTAAATCTACAAAACCAAAATCTGATTTTGAAAAGGATGATAATTTGTATGTTGTTATCAATAGTGATTGGGCTCTTCTTTACAGACTTTCTGCAAAAGAATGTGAAAGATTACAAAAAGCTAATATTGATTTGCAGGAAAAATTTAATAAAGCTAATTGTAATGTGTCTACTATTTCTGATAATGTTTGTTTTGAAGATAATGGTGTTTTGCAGACTAAGGTTGATTCTCTAGAACAACGACTCAGACATTGTGCAGAGGACTATATGCTTCAAGGGGAAGTTTATGAATCCAAAATTGAAAATTTGGAAAAGGCTAATCTTTCTTTGCAGGATAAAATTGAGATTCTTGAAAAACAGATTTCTTGTGCTGCAGATGATACAATTTCTATTTCTCAATTATTTGACAAAGAAAAACTTGACTTGTTATGTAGAATTGCAGCTTTAGAGAAGGCCAATCAGGAGGTCGATGAGAAATACAAATCTCTATTGGTGGAGTATGAGGTAACAAAGAACGATTTAACGTCTACTCAACTCCAATTGCAGGTTTTGGACAAAACTAGATTTGATTCTCCTATTGATAGTTCTACTAGTTCATCTAGTGTGATTACTCCTGTAAAATCTACTAGTTTGCCTGCCCTTTTGCCTACCCCACCTATTGAGACTAGACTTAATGCTACTAATGTTCAGCATGTTTCTCGTAAGAATTTTAAGTCTAAGGTTAATGGTAAGGCTGTTTTTACTAATAAGCCATATTGTTCTCATAATGGAGGTATAGGTTTTGTTAAGGCACCATGTCACAAATACAATGGTGACATACATGTTTCATCTTCTACCACCACATCTTCTTATAAGAATTCTTTGAGTAAGTTTAATGTTTTTCATTGTTCTTATTGTGGTAGAGATGGTCATTTGGATAGTTTTTGTTGGGATTTTAATCAACATGTTAAATGTTATTCTCATGTTCATTCTAATTATAATCTTGTTGATTCTTATGTTCCTTCTTGTGCGTTTTCTAGACCTTGGAATTCTAATGTCTATTGTCATAGGTTTAAGAAAAACAGGTACTCCAACAAAAGGAAGTCAAAGACTAAGGTGGAATTAGTTAAGGACAAGTCTATTGCAAAGCTTGTTAAGGGGAGATCTCATATCTTTTCAACTCCCAAGGTGTGCACGCCTAGTGTTAAACAAGTATGGGTAAGAAAAGATAAGTTAAAGGTTTTTCTGGACTTGCAAAGGTCTGGTGGTGTCCCATATTTGGGATGATGTAGGTTGTTTCTAGCCTTGTGTTATTTGAATTGCATATTTCTCTAACCACATAGGCTATTTGTTTGGTGTTTCTACTTTTTATGCTTTGTTTGTTTAGCTTGCAGATCATGTTGCATCTCTGAATACATAGTTGGTTATTCCTTCTATTTTTCTTTATTTATTCCATGTATGTGTTGATGGTTACATCTTTTCTGAGATATTGGTTTAATTCAATTGTCTTAAATAAGTTACAATATGTTTGCGTGTTTTCTCTTTTTGAACTCTTAAGTATGTTTTGGTATGTATCATGCATTTTTCCTCGCTTGTTTGCACAGTGCACGGCATGCTTGCATAATGGGAGTCTTTGGAAACCACTTACATATTCTTTGAACTCATAGACCTTCTCTATCTCTCGAGTATTTATGTGATCTTGAGCTATCTCTCCTTTATTTTGGTTAATGTTCATCTTGTTGTTAGTGTTATTGAACATTCTTATCTTCCTATTACAACTCTTGTTAGTGGTCAATGACTCACTTTATCCCCAGCCATTTGATTGTCTTTGATGCAATATCAGTTGGCTAAGAACCCGTTGGGGTTGTGAGGGTCATGCTCTGACGGATGCACTCAAGAGATGTTAGTTCTTGTGTTGCACGTTATCATGGTATTGCACTTCTTGAGTTTGTGTTTGTCAAAAAGATGTAGGCTACACCCTACCCTCGTGTTTTTGAAAAGATGGAGGCAAAAATCCCTCCCACGCGGGAATGACATTAGAGTGATGTAGACTAAACTCCACCACATACGGCAAAATAAAAATCCAAGCGCATGTTCATTGTTTTTTATGTAAGGCATACAAAGTTTATATTCCTTTGCCTTTTTAATGTCTTGGTTTTCATTTGAAAGATCATATTTATATTCGTTTGCCTTCTACTCATAACGTTTGTTTCAAAGGGGGTTGAAGTTTGTTTCTTCTATGCTCACTTACTAATTTAATCGTATGTCTCTTGTTGATGGTTCTATATTCTAGGTCTTCAAAGGGTGTGTTCTAGTGGTGAACTTTTTCTCTCTTTATGCATTGCATTGCATCTACACACACCGAGGTTTAGTTTATGATGCACTTCAATTCTCTTATTTGTTCAATCTTTTGCTTATCACCATATATTGCCTCTTATTTTTGTACGGATTGGGATTGGCTACTGTTTTTGGAAGTTCATGATGTATTCCTCTTCACTTCTATGGTACATCGGTTCTTTTCCTTTTCTCTTCTTATTATGGTTTGTGTTGTTTGTCATTTGGTTTGGTTTTCTGTTAAAAAAAAAAAAAAAAAAAAAAAAAGAAGAGTACGAACGTTATTAGCACGTTCGAATGTTTGTGGAGGCAGATGTTTTTTTTTGGAGGAACGTACGAACGGTGTTATAACGTTCGTACGCATGTTCAGGCAGCAAGGTTTTTCTTGTATTCCGACGTACGAACGTACTAAAGACGTACGTACGTCCTCTGAACAGTAACGGCCCACACTGTTTTCTTCTCCAGCCCATCTGTTTGAAATTCTTGCCAACTAAGTTCAAATCGTGCATATATTCTCTAAGCACGAACAAGAGAAGTTTTTCATCCCCTTCTATCTGTTTAGGAAACTCTTATTACTCTCTGTTTTTCTATTGATACTTCATTATTATTTGTTGGTTATGCTTTGGATTATGAGCTTGTTTACCATGATCATATTGGGTTCATACCATTGGATATATACTTGTTGTCTAGATGCTTTTTGGAACTTCTTGTGATTATTAATGGTTGTGGAGTTTCATGGACATGTTTAGTATCATTTTGGTAAGCTCATGTAGTATTTTTGCCTATATGTCCTGTATTGCTCACCAAGTGTTTAGTGAAATGCCTCAATGGGTTTCCTAAGGTTTTTCTTGGTTGTTTTGTTGGTTTTACTTACTTGTGTGGTGTTTATAATGTTGTGTGTGTGCAGGCCATGCCTCCTAAGCGAGCTCGGACTACTCCCACCAAAGACACACCCAGTTCCAAGGGTGCTTCGTCATCGGGCACACGTCCTCCTCGTGCTCAAAGGAGTAAAGGCGCCATTCCTTCGGATTCTTGTAGATGTTCTTGTTGAAAGTGTTTATGGCTTACTTTATTTTGGTTCCATTCCTTGGTAATTCTTTTGTCATTGGATCACATGTGTTTGATGTGATTTCTCAAGGTAATAGTTCTCAATTTGTTTTAAGAAGGCTGCAAGGTATGCATAAGCATATTTTGGTGATGAAATCATGTTATTGGTGTATTCGTTTGTCATGATTTATATTGATTCATGTTTTCTCATATGTTCTCATCATATTTTTCTATGTTGGGATAATATTCTTGAATTACCTTGTTGGCTAGCTGGTGTGTGATTAAATACTTATGAGACTTGCCTATCCTCTTATTGTTGCTTCCTGTGTTTGGTTGATCCTATTTTTTTCCTGCAATAGGTTTGATTAGATGTGTTCTTGGTAGTCTTCTGCAATAATCCTCATGCAATGGTTCTGGGCTACCACTGTTCTACTTTGGGATGCATATGCTCAGTTTGGTCATCTATTGTTAGCAATTCTCTTCTATTGACTCTCTGGCTCATTCTAGTGTTCTGGCAGGCAGGAAATTTGCTCTGAAGTTGGATTGTTGTTTTGTGACTTGGTGACATCGATAATTCTTGCTCATTGTTCAGTTGAAACATTTTTTTTATGAGCTTGATGATTGCTTATCTTGTTTGGCATATGTTGAACTAATTTTTTTTGAGTTTCACTAGGGGTGGGCTTACAGGTTTATTCCTTTTATGTCTCTATTCCATTGTGTTTGGGATAATAGTTTCTTCTCCTTGTTTATAAGATTCTCTATTTTTTTGTGGTTGGATGAGTTGTTTCAGGAACATGTACAGATTGGATTTCCCCATGGATTCTCAATGGACTTTCTTATACCTCCCGTATCTCTTCCTGCGAATACTCATATTCCTGTAGTTTTGTCATGGGATATTGTTGGATGTGTCTAATATGCATGGGTTCCTTATTCTCTTTCATATCTCCTACTAACTATTGTGTATCTCTTCTTCTTTCTCTTTTCGCATATTCTTTTCTTGCCCATTTCTCACAGGTTTGACTATTTGGTTCTTGGTCATTATTGTACCTTCCCAATTTCATCAGGTATGGTATTTCTTCCTTTTTGTTTGTTTGCTCTTTTTCTCTAAATATCTTGCTACTATGAAGTCGTTTCTCTGGAATCTATCTCAGGTGGTTATGGTCGGTTGTTTAAAGTGATATTCTAGTGAATCATTTGTTCCGATTGTTGGTGTCCTGACTCTTTCTTCTATGTATAGGATTCTCTTGGTTTCTATCAGGGATTCATGTTATGTTTTCTTTTCTTCCCTCTGTTACCTATATAAGTATTCAGTGTCTTGTGTCTGTGTTGGTACTCTTTCTTCTTCATTTATATGCCTAGATCTCTCTCATGTTTTTTAGTTTTGTGTGTCATGGATTCCAGATTTATGGTATGGTTTTCTCTTTACTCTCTTCTACCCTTGTATGATTGGTTCTTTGTGTGTTTCAAATATCCTTATTTGGTTTGTTTGTTCTAGGTGCATCTTTCTCATATGCATTGCATTTAGGTGATGCTTTTGTTTAGGAGGAGAATTCTTTGTATTGACATCGTGTTACCAAGTGTTTATTTTATGACTTCCGTTGCATATCCTTTTTGTTGTTAACATGATTGTTCTCTTACTTTTCTTCTTTAATCTTATTTGTTATGGTTTGGTACTTATCTTTTCTCTTTCTTTTGTTACCTTGCTTCATTTGTGACAAAAAGGGGGAGATTTATGACTCTAATACTAACACCTTCTTCTTCCTTGTTAGTGTATTTTTGGGTTATGTTTCAGGTATGCTACACGTATGGGGGAGTGAACGTGTTGATGTTTAGAGGTTGTACAGTTTTGGGTCATGTTTCAGGTATACTACATGTATGGGGGAGTGAACATATATGATGGAGTGAAAGTGATGATGATCACTAAGTGTATGTACAGTTTTGGGTAACCTCGAGTATTAAACCTTGGAGTTCATGAAGTATGGGGGAGTTGTTCGAGGAACTTCTGTTGGCTATTTGATTGTTTCAGAATTTCTTGTTGCTTCCGTTCGGTCTCTGATGATTAAAGTGTCTTGCTCAAGCTGGAAGTCAAGAATTGGTGACTTGGTATGTGTTCTACTTTGAGTGTTTTTGTAGGCATGTATTATAAATGCCATGGTTTGGGATTGTTAGCACGTTTTATAAGTGCTATTAGAGTCATAGGTTTTTGTCACAAAATCAATGTCAAAGGGGGAGATTGAAACCGGCACGAAGTGGTTTGACATCAATTTTGTGACAAAGTGTCTTTGGTTATCTCGCCTTGAATTCATTGTTAGGAAAGCCAAAGATGTACGCACATTCGTCTCGTGTCCGTGTCTCTATGTCGTTTGTCTTAGTCTGTTTTGGGTACTGGACGTACGTACCTAGTTAGGACGTTCGTACGTCCATTGAGGCAGCTAGCTTCCTTTTGGTCAGGACGTACGTACGCTGTTAGGACGTTCGTACGTCCAAGCAGACAGCAAACATGTTTTCGTCAGGACGTACGTACCTCTTTAGGGCGTTCGTACGTCCAAGCAGACAGCAAACATGTTTTCGTCAGGACGTACGTACCTCTTCAGGGCGTTCGTACGTCCAAGCAGGCAGCGAACGTTCACAATGTGGATTTCATCAATTCCGGCCCATTTTGTGTGTGTTCCAACCCTAAGTATAAATAGGGTTTCTTTTCCAAAGAACAAGAGAGTTCTTTGGCCGTCCAATTCATCTAGTATTGGAGTTTGTTTAGGTTTTGGTTTTAGGTTGTTTTTTGGTGATTGAACTCATCTTCTTCTTCCCCATTCATCTTCTTCTTTCTTCTTCCCCATTCATCTTCTCCTTCATTATTGAATAGTGATTTAGCTTCGAGTCTTCTTGTGTGTTCATCAAGAAGTCGAGTTTCCTTGTGTGTTCATCAAGGAACTCTGGTGTAAGCTTGTTTCATAGTTCGGCTTCGAGTCTTCTTGTGTGTTCATCAAGAAGTCGAGTGTCTTGTGCGTACATCAAGGTGCTCTGGTGAAGTCAAGGTGTTAGAGATAACCAGGAGTATCAACTCGCAGTGAGTGCAGGTAGTTGATAGGTTTGTACATCTCTTTTCATCTAGTGGATTTATTTGTTGTCGCGAGGACAACCGTGGACGTTTCCCATATTGGGTTTTACCACGTTAAAAATTTCTGTGTTATTTACTTTCTGCAGATTGTTTGATTTGTTTGAATATTGAACTGTTAGATTAGCACTATTTGTTTTTCTCACCAGCCTCCTCCGGTCAGCTATAAATACAGAAGTTTTCAACCTTCTGAACTACGAGTCTTTCACTAAGCAAACTCCATTAGAGCTTGGTGGAACCAGAGACTTGATTCCAAGTTCATCACCTTGGATACGTTGGAAGCCTGATCCCATCAAGTCTAATATTGTTGTATAGTTCCTTCCCATCTCAGTCTGTAAAAGGCTTTTATTATAACCTTTCGATTAATCAATACAAATCTCGAGTTTGTGGAACAAATTTTTCCACCCACAGTACTTAATGCTTATTTACTTCTATTCGCGATATGAGGTAAGTATGATTATTTGCATGTTATTGTTATCCATGTTGTTAAAATACTATTGTTAGAGTATATGGAGACCTAGATATAAATGGTTGTATTTATATTCATTAGAGATATGTGATGGAATAGCTGAGAGGTGACTATCATATATCTAGAATCAATATCTTTTATTGGAACCTTTTTGTAATTAAATTGATATCCAGAGAGGTGACAGTTTATTTATGAATTAATATGTTGAATTAATTAGAATGAATAGCTGAGAAGTGACAGTTTGATTAATGATACATATTCAATAGCATGCATAAGAGAATCCCATTTTAATTGAGTGGTTTAACTGAAAGGTGACTCTTTGATTATTATATGTATTAATGATTAATTGGAATAGCTGAGAGGTGACTAATTAATTGTTATAGATTGAACATGAAAGAATGACATGTTATCTTTGCATGATTTAGTTTGTGGATACCAACTCTTCCCCCCTATGTCAGCATAAGATCTTCTTTACATCTCTATCCATCTTATTAAGTTAGTTTATTTAATTATTGCTTGTAGGAAGTAGAATCATATCTCTATATTATTTGTGATTCCCTTGGTGTTTCTTAACCATTGTTTTCTATTATGTTTGAGCTAAGATCTTCACCTTTGAGGTGGGTAGGACCCTTGCTTGTTACTTGTCTACTTTGATAATCAATATTTACAGGCACAAGAAGGAAAATCAATATAAATCTAATCTTTTTACTAGAGGTTACATAAATAGCCTCAATCGGTTTTGAACACAAAAGTTCTGTTCGAAATCTTTATCCATTGTTCAATAAGAATCCCCCCCTTCACCATAATCGTTTGAACCAAAAAAGGTGAAACTAATGATCAGAGTAAAAAACTCACACAAAACGCACATGTTGAAAAAGTGGTGATGATTAGAATCCAATTGAAAACCAATGTAGTATAAAGATGTTAAATGTACCATGTGGTATTTCATTTTATAATTGATATGAGTCAGATTTTGGTAGATAAATGATAGTTGTTTTCAGGTTTTAAATTAAGACAAACAAGTAAATACGCATGATTTTCCATGACGAAGGCTTAAAGTGGATCTATTTGTTCATTGTTCGATACTTTTTGGCCGATTGCAAGTATTTTTAAATGAATTTATTCATTATGATTGATTTGCCCATTATTAAGTGACAAAACCACAAAGTGGATTCACTCAAGAGAACGATTTACTTTTATTACTACCTCTTGTTTAGATTTTTGAGGATTGTTAGCCATAATATAAATATTTTTACCCTACTACCTAATCATATGATAACAGTTAGCAAGAAGATTAACTTGTTAAATTTTACAAAAGTCCATTATAATTTGCCTAGCAAACTTTCTCTTGGAAAAACTGCAAAGGACATACCTTTTCATAGATAAACCAAAAACCCCACAAAAAGCACATAAAAAGTACTATAATGATACCTTCTTTTATTTATCAAAATTTTCTCTTAAGAAAAAATAAGAAAATTTCATAGAGTTTTTTTTATTATTGTAGATAATACTGGCATTCATGTCATGCTCTTATAATGCATAAACATTCACCATTAACGCAATTAAAGCGTTGAGCTCTGCTGCAATAGGCCCTGCAATCTTCCATTTTCATACAACTTTTTGCCATTACACTTAATGTCATGGATACAAGAAGCAAAAGAACAACCATACATATCAACTTGAGTGAAACCTTCCCCATTTTCTTTGTGACAGTTTACTATACTCTAATGAATGTGTGCTATACAATTGATTGAACATCATTTATAGGACAAGTAGAAAGCTTCTAAAATTACAAATCAGATTTCATTTATTTTCAAATCTAAGTGATTCTAGAAAAAAAAAAAAAAAATTTATGGAATATATATTGGAGGATATCTGTAATTAAGGAATTAAATATATTATTGATACTTTAAAAATTTTAGTATGTGGGCCCTCAAACCCACATACAAAATGGGGCCACATATTATATATATCTACTAGTTGTATCCGTGACTTCGTCACGCTAGTATCAACCATTTTTTCATTCAAAGAACGGATAATTATACATTAATCCAACAGTTCTTTATTGAAAGAGATAATATTAGTAACAATTATTATCAATGAGGATAACCCTTTACGAAGTTTATGTGAGGCTCTTGTTAATTTGCTAAAGCTTTTTGGTTTGATATTGGAGTTCACATAGTAACATATGGAAGTACTTGTGTCTATCAAATAAAAATATGGAAATACTTGTGATAATGATATCAAGATGGTAGATAGGGTTTTATTATTAGACTCGAATACATTTACGGTAGGACTTCTTAGGAATAATTTTGTTGGATTTTTGTGTGGTACAAACAAAGATGAATTTGAAGGGAAGAGACATTTGTCGATCACTTGGAAGATTTTTAATAGTAAAATATATCACGTTGTGAAATAGAACCACCTTTAGAATTTTAAATTGAGCGCATTAAACCCATTAAATATTGCATTGTGGTACTATTGTTTGATGGATAGTACATCCTTCATTTTTATAAACTAAATACAGATGGTGGGCAATAAATCTGATACAGATGATGGTGGTAAAAAATTAACTCACTTTCTGAATATATATTCTAGAATTTAATTTGCTTAATCTTCAGCAAGTATACAAGCCTATCTCTGGAACTTACCAAACAGATGACCCCATCTCTAAGGTGAATCCAAACTGAAGACATCACAAGTTTAATACTTTAATACAAACTGATTTTGACATCTCACACTGCAACAATATGGATTATTCTTTTTTGATGTCTTCTACATAAAATACATTCGGTCTTAAACTTTCAGTTTCTATAATTATGTGTTAAAGCTGCTCTAATGAGCATTTTGTTTTGTCAGTACACCCCACATGAAAGATTTAATTTCTGAAGGCACTGTTAAAGACCACATAAATTTTTAGGGGGCCCCTCCGTTTCTTTACCTGCAACTCCCAACACTCACCATTGTCGTATCCCGATCATTGAGATCTACAGGCTCAAACAAATCATCTATCATATCTTCAACCAATTGTACCATTTAATGACTTGTTAGTACTTTGTAGTGTTTAGGCACAGGGTTCATATCACAAAGGACAAACAAAAAATGATTCATGTTAATATTATGCAAGTTAGCAAGCTTAGAGGGATACCTATTGATAATAATTGTTTCAAGGGTGGGTATCTTATCATTGATAGATAGACGATGATGCAAGGACCCCTTTTTATGTCTTTTGGGGTATTGTTTTGCCACTAAATGTGGTGTCCCTGTATTTATTATCTCTATAAAAGATATCCCTCAAGACCAAAATACGTAGAGGATGATAACTGACAAAAATGATAGCTTTTGATCTAGACCAAGAGGGTTGTGATATAAATTGCATCATGCGTCCTCAGACGACAGTAGAATGCCTTTATGTTGCCCCCTCAAATAAAATATAGATATGGAATATATTATGCCGATTCATGTTTTTAGATCTCTTGGAGTTCATTGTACGTTGGAAATCAATAAATTTTGGTTATGAACACAAAAGTTCTGTTCGAAATCTTTATCCTTTCTTCAACAAGAATCCCCCCTTATCCCTAATTGTTTGAACAAAAAAAGGTGAAACTAATGATCAGAGTAAAAAACTCACACAAAACGCACATGTTGGAAAAGAGGTGATTGGAATCCAATTGAAAACCAATGTAGTATAAAGATGTTAAATGTACCACGGGGTATTTCATTTTATAATTGATATGAGTTAGATTTTGGTAGATAAATGATAGTTGTTTTCAGTTTTTTAATTAAGACCAACAAGTAAATACACACGATTTTCCATGACGAAGGTTTAAAGTGGATCTATTTGTCCATTGTTCGATACTTTTTGGCCGATTGCAAGTATTTTTAAATTAATTTATTCATTATGATTGATTTGCCCATTATTAAGTGATAAAACCACAAAGTGAATTCACTCAAGAAAACGATTTACTTTTATTACTACCTCTTGTTAGATTTTTTAGGATTGTTAGCCATAGTATAAATTTTTTTTCCCTACTACCTAATCATATGATAACAGTTAGCAAGAAGATTAACCTGTTAAATTTTGCAAAAGTCCATTATAATTTGCCTAGCAATCTTTCTCTTGGCAAAACTGCCAAGGACATACCTTTTCATAGATAAACAAAAAACCCAACAAAAAGCACATAAAAAGTACTATAATGATACCTTCTATTATTCATCAAATTTTTCTCTTAAGAAAAAATAAGAAAATTACATAGAATTTTTTTATTATTGTAGATAATACCGACATTCATGTCATGCTCTTATAATGCATAAACATTCACCATTAACGCAATTAAAGCGTTGAGCTCTGCTGCAATAGGCCCTGCAATCTTCCATTTTCATACAACTTTTTGCCATTACACTTAATGTCATGGATACAAGAAGCAAAAGAACAACCATACATATCAACTTGAGTGAAACCTTCTCCATTTTCTTTGTGACAGTTTACTACACTCTAATGAATATGTGCTATACAATTGATTGAATATCATTTATAGGACAAGTAGAAAGCTTCTAAAATTACAAATCAGATTTCATTTATTTTCAAATCTAAGCGATTCTACAAAAAAAATAAAAATAAAAATTTATGGATTATATATTGGAAGATATCTATAATTAAGAAATTAAATCTATTATTGATACTCTAAAAATTTTAGTTTGTGGCCCCACTTTATATGTGGGCCCTCAAACCCACATACAAAATGGGGCCACATATTATAAATATCTACTAGTTGTACCCATGACTTCGTCACGCTAGCATCAACTACTTTTTAATTCAAAGAATGGATAATTATACATTAATCCAACAGTTCTTTATTGAAAGAGATAATATAAGTAACAGTTATTATCAATGAGGTGAAACCGGCACGAAGTGGTTTGACATCAATTTTGTGACAAAGTGTCTTTGGTTATCTCGCCTTGAATTCATTGTTAGGAAAACCAAGATGTACGCATGGTCGTCTCGTGTCCTTGTGTCTCTTAGGTCTGTCTAGGGAAAGTTATTGGGTTCTGGACGTACGTACCGAGTTAGGACGTACGTACGTTCACTGAAGCAGCGAACTTCTTTTGGTCAGGACGTACGTACTCAGTTAGGACGTTCGTACGTCCAAGTAGGCAGCAGACGTGTTTTCGTATGGAGACGTACGTACCGAGTTAGAGCGTTCGTACGTCATGTTAGGCAGCAGGCTTATATTTGTGTGGCGACGTTCGAACGTCATATCGATGTACGAACGTCCAAAGTCGGTTTGCTTTGTTTCGGCCCATTTTCCTAGGTTTTCAACCCTAAGTATAAATAGGGTTTCTCTTCTACAGAACAAGACAGTTCTTTGGCCGTCCATCCTTCTTCTTGTTCATGTGTTTTGGTTAGGTTTTTGATATTAAACTTGTTTGTGGCTATTGAACTCAATTCCCTTTCTTCCCCCTTTTCCCAATTCATATCTTTGTGATCTTCAAGAGTTATTGTGAATTCGGCTTCGAGTCTTCTTGTGTGTTCATCAAGAAGTCGAGTGTCTTGTGCGTACATCAAGGTGCTCTGGTGAAGTCAAGGTGTTAGAGATAACCAGGAGTATCAACTCGCAGTGAGTGCAGGTAGTTGATAGGTTTGTACATCTCTTTTCATCTAGTGGATTATTTTGTTGTCGCGAGGACAACCGTGGACGTTTCCCTGTTTGGGTTTTACCACGTTAAAAATCTCTGTGTGTTATTTACTTTCTGCGTATTGTTTGTTTGTTTGTTTGAATTCACATTTGTTATACTAGCACTATTTGTAGTTTCTCAATTGGTATCAGTCGCTGGGGGCTGGTTAAGGAGCGTAAAGGCTCACGCTAACGATCAATAGTGCTTTATGGATTCTCACAAGTCTGCTACTTCAAGTCTTCCTCCACAATTCAGTGGAAAGGACTTTGGTCATTGGAAAGTACGTATGCGAGCTTATCTCCAAGCATTAGGAGAAGAAGTCTGGCTTTCTGTTGTCACAGGGTGGAAAGAACCTCTGACTACTACAGGTACTGATGATACTGCTGTTACATCACTGACGCCACGTGAAAAGTGGACGCCTGAACAGAAGTTGTTGGCAAATTATAACAACAAGGCACTCAATGCTATTTTCATGGCATTAAATGCTAGTGAGTTTCGTAGGGTGCAGGGCTGTGAAGAGGCTAAAGATGCATGGAACAGGCTTATCTGTACACATGAAGGTGACGAAACAGTCAAAGAAAGTAAGCTGGAACTGTTAACATCTCAGTTTGAGAATCTACGGATGGATAATTCTGAGACTTTTGATGATTTCTTTATTCGTCTCCAAGACATCATCAACTGCAGTGCGGCTATTGGTCATGCATATACTGACACACAGGTGGTCCGTAAGATATTGCGTGCTTTGCCTCCTCGGTTTCGTTCACGAAAGGATGCCATCACTGAAAGTAATGTGATTAAGAACATGTCCATCGAGACACTTGCTGGCAAACTAAGGACATGTGAGATGGAACAGGCTTTGGAAGAACCTTTGAAGAACAAATCTGTTGCATTCAAAGCTACATCGTCTAAAGAACCTTCCACAGGACCTTCTGATGATGAAGAACAGGATGTGGATGATAACTATGCGTTTCTGTCACGTAGCTTTCAGAAGATTCTGAAATATCAACAGAATCGAGATCCTCGAAAGCGATTTCCTGATTCCTCAAATGCTCCTAGAAGTCGTGGTTTTGAGCGGTTCTCTGTGGATGGGAGGAGAGCTCGGGTTGATCGTAAAGATGTCCAATGTTACAAGTGTCGTGATTATGGACACTTTGCAAATGAATGTGATAAGAAGGTCGATCGCAAACCTGGTGATAATTCCAAAGCGAATCTCACAGTAACATGGGATGATTCAGATGAAGATGATGATGGGAATCCCTCAAATGTTGTCTCAAATTATGTGGTCTTCAGTGCGTCCCTGGATGAACATCCAGGAGGTATTGTATCTTCTTCTGCTGATATTAATGTTTCTGATTCTGGTGTTCATGCTACTACTAGTGAATTATGTGACATGTATAAGTTTTCTATGCAACAAGTAAAGTTGCTTGAAAAAACTAACACCGTCTTGCAGGATCAGGTAGAGAGTCTTGGACAGGATATATGCACTCTTACAGGTGATTCCAACATGTTGAAGGAAGAATTTGTGAAGGAAAAGGAGGATTTCCAAGTGCGTATTGTCACTCTGGAAAAACTGAATAATGATCTGGAAACACGGTATCGATCCCTTGTACTGGAGCATGAGAGAGTAAAGGCTGAATTGTTTGCTGCTAACAAACAATTGGTTGGGTTTGGTAAAGCAAGTGCTAATCTAAACTCTCTGTTGGGAATCGGTAAATCCCATTCAGATAAATCTGGTTTAGGTTATGACACTTCTGTTCCCCTTGCTACTGCTAGTACTTCCCGCACTACCTTTGTGCGACCAACTAGTGTCGCTATTCCTGCTCCTGTGCAGGTGTCTAGTGTGGTATCACCACCCAAGGTTACTCATGTAAAGCATGCTCGGAAAAAGAACTCTAGACACAAAGGCTTTAAATGTCTAACATGTGGTCGCATGGGTCACACTTCTGCCTTTTGTTGGAATAATTTGTATCCTGCTCATCATCCTTCTTTTGCAGGTAACTCATACTGGAACAAGTCTTCCACCTTCTCCGTGCAGGCTCCATACATGTGGAATGGCTATGCTCAGTGGGGTTTACCCAGAACTTCTCCTTATGGAAACCGTTCTCAAGCAACACCCATGCCTACTCCACCACCACATTTCTGGGATAGGAGTATGGATGCATCCAGGAAAATGGTGTCTCACATGGCTCGGTTGGTTGCACCATTGCCTTCATCATGGTATCTTGACAGCGGTTGTTCGCGTCATATGACAGGTGATAAGACTCTGATTGATAACCTGACTCTTGGTTATGGAGGTAAGGTTAGGTTTGGTAATGGTAAATTGCTTCCGGTTGAAGGTAAAGGTAACTTTTCTGAGGTTGAATCGCTAAATAGTCATGAGCTTCTTTTTGTTAAGGGTCTTAGGTCAAATCTATTGAGTATTAGTCAGTTGTGTGATGCTAAATTTAAGGTTGTGTTTGAGGATAATAGGTGTGATGTTTTTGATTCCAATCATATCTTGGTGTTATCTGGTAGTCGCTCATCTGATAACTGCTTCATTGTCACTACACCTCTTCCGCTTTCATATGTCTAATGTGTTCATTGGAACTGTCTGTGTTTAGGATGTTTAGGGTTGGTCATTTATTGTTGTTGTTGGTATTGAGGACATACTACATTCTCTATTGTGTGGATTTCATTTTACAGATGTTTCTAGTTTGGCGTTCTCAACTGTTTTTGTGTCATGCATAGGTGTAGGGTTACATTATACTCTCTTCGTATTGGTAGTTTCTTGCATGATGCATTTCAATGTGGTTGGCTTGACATTTTCAATACATGTTTAACTCCAGTCTTCCATGGTTGATTTTTCATGATCGTTGTTTGTTATTTTCTTTATTATCTCACCTCTTGTAAGTGGCCAATGACTCACAAAATCCCCAGCCATTTGAATGTCTTGAGAGCATACTCATTTGGCTAAGAACCCGTTGGGGCTGTGAGGGTCATGCTCTGACGGATGCACTCAAGAGATGTTAGTTCTTGTGTTGCACGTTATCATGGTATTGCACTTCTTGAGTGTGTTTTGCCGAAAAGATGTAGGCTACACCCTACCCTCGTGTTCTGGTAAAAGATGGAGATAATTCATACTCCCACACGGGAATGGCATCTGTTTCAATGGTTTACAAAATAAAAAAAAAAAAAAAAAAAAAACAAAAAAAAAAATGGATGAATAGTGGCCTTCGCATTTGTCTAGTTGACAGACAAGAAGAAAAACAATAGTGTGTGTTTTCGGTTGGTATTGTGATCTGGTTCAGTTTCATTTTGGGCTAGTTGCAAGTGACTTTCACTATTCTCGATGATCATGTCTTTAGTTTGTTTTTCGGAGATTGGTATTGGTCTATCAGGTTCTTCTACATACTTGCATCATTCTAGTAACTACCATGTCATGGTGTATGATGTCGTTCTTCGATTTTGCATTTTCTTATGGTTGAGGATTGTTTAAACTATATTCGGTTGTAATTGGAATTCGTATGATACGTAGAAGTGTTTTTCTTGTGATGTCTCTCAATATTTGTTTTTGGGGTTATGTGGTTTATGTGGTTTGTTATCTAGCTGTTAGGTTGGTTCTTCCCATTTTTTTAATATAAAAAAAAAAAAAAAAAAAAAAATGGGTTCGTACGTACGTCTTCATGACGTTCGTACGTTTGGGGGGACAGATCTTTTTGAAACGTCCGAACGTTCCTAAGACGTTCGAATGTGTTTTTAATCAGATCTTTGGTTTTTGGGGGCTCGACGTACGAACGTTCATAGCACGTACGAACGTCTCTGTTACAGTTCGGCCCATTGCTGTTTAAAAACCAATTTTTTTTTAAACACAAAGCCTACTGTTATATAAATCGTGTTTCCCTCCTTGGTACACTACAAGCAGTTCGTTTTTGGTAGTTTCTCCTCATTGTCTTAGGTGATTCTCTTCTCTCTCGTCTTGTTTGCAATTTGTTCATCTTCTCTTCTCCTTGTTTTGGTCCGGTGTGTTGGTCGGGAGATTTGTTCGTCTTACTCAATCACCATCTCTTGTAAGTGTTATTGATCTCTCCCTCTTCTCCATTATTATGTTTTGTTGATTGCTTGGTTATCCTTTATAGTATTGTTAGTTAAGGTTGTATGTTTACATGATGAATCAATGGAAATTGGTGTTTCGATCTTCCATCTTGCATTTTTTTTTTTTTTGTTTGTTGTGGACAATCTTGGGAAGTGTTTGTGTTCATGGTATCTGTGTTTTGTTCATGGTATTTGCTATTAGTTATGTTTTACCGTGTGTTGGTTGCTTGCCTTTGCTACATTGGTGTCAATACCATGTATTAAGATTCTGCACATCAAGTGTTTGATTCAATGTCTCAATGACCTTGCTGTTTCTTTTTGTCCTTGTTTCTTACATTTTTGGTTTGTGTACTGGTGTCTTTGTGTAGGAAATGTCTTCAAAGCGTGCACGCACCTCCACGGCATCCGCATCTAAGGGTGCGTCTTCTTCTCGCGCTCCGAGGGGTCGTGGTTCCACTCCGGGTTTGTCGTCTCATCCCTCATCCCTTGGCGCTCATCCTCGAGCCACGGCCATTGTTCCCGAGCGTTTCTTCGACTTGGGAGACATTGCTGCCACTCCTCTCGGGGGTTCTCAACTTGGCAATATCGCATTGTTCTTTGAGACTCGGAATTGGCTAAGGGTGGCTCAACCAATCACCAAGTACTCGGTTGAGCATACGATAGCCTTCTATGAGACGAAGAGCCCTTCGCAGAATCGCTCGAGTTTCTCGGTCCTCATTGATGGTCGGAGATACACTATTTCTCCGAAGGTGATCCGTGAGGCATTGGGTATTGACGATGACTTTCTTCCTGAAGGTGCTGTTCATGTTCGATGGCCTATTCCGGATGAGATTCAGATTGACCTTGTCGATCAAGTTCAGCGGATGTTCATCGATGGGGTCACGGAGAGATATCATGCAAAGTTCTACAGCGCCATCCTTGTCCACATGGTTGCTCACTCCAACATCTACCCCACCAAGGGCAACAAGATAATAATGACCGACGACATGGTCAAATTGGTGGTTTGTATGTCGGTGCACCATATTAGTCTTTCTGAGGTCATCTACAATCGGATGCTTCAGATTGATGCAGCTAAGGGTACTCTTCCTTTCCCTAGCTTTATTATGACAATTCTCAGGCACTTGGGTTTTCAGGGACAGTACACGGAGGTGAGCCCTCCAAGGTTCGTTGGCCATGACTGGGTCAACGCCATTAAGAAAGGCTGTCAATCTCGGAAGGTTGCCTTTGAGTATGTGGGTGCGCGTTTGACGCATCATCTTATTTGGGGAGGCCGGGCGCTTGTTCGCAATGATGATTTTGATCGGGCTTTGACCTCTGGACGCCCCATCCCAGCCTCTGCTAGGGGAAATCGGGCTGTTGCAGCCATTGATGCTCGGGTTTCCTCTCTCCGCCGTCATCAGGACCATATGGATGCTCGGTTGGATCGTTTCGGGGTCATTCTCTCTCGTCATGATGTCATGATCAGTGATATTCATGCGATGAATGTTGCTCAGATGCGGCATCTGCAGCTGGACTTCACTCCCACAGACTTGCCTCCGTTTCCGGAAGAGGTGTCTCCTGTTCCTGGTGAGAGTGATGGTGATGACTCAGAGAGTGAGGACGAAGGTGATGGTGAACCGAGTGATGGTGCCTCGGAATCCGAGTAGTTGGTTTTTCTGGTTTACTCTCCACATTTTTGTACTTAAATTTTTTTTTGCTATATCGGTTTGTCTCTATTTTTTTTGGTACTGTACATATTCTTGGATATTGCTATTTTCATATTTGTTCAAGTTGGTTTCCTTGTTTTGCAGTAAATTTTTCTGGGGTAATGGACCTTTCTTTTTGGGTCCATGATATGTTTACTCCTATTTTTCTTATAAATAGGGAGTCTTCTTCTCTTTCACTCCTATTGTGTCTTCTTACCTCTTGCTAATTCTCTCTTTGTTCTTCAGAATCCTCTATGGCAGAATATGAACTTCATGGAATTTTTGTTCCGACTGTTGGTTATGTGTCGTTCATGGTAATGGAGTACAAGAACAATGCTAAGGTTTGCCGTTTATGTCGGGTTCCCCATGGATATGACTATATTCATCGTCCTTTTATTAATCCTTGTTTGGTTCGTGTCAATCATTGGGAGAGCTTACCGGGACATCTTCAAAATCACATCTTGGAGTTGGTTGGTTATCCGAAGGTTCCAGGACTTGCTGCTCCGCTTACCGACTGTGGCTTGGACAGCAGAATTGAGGAGTTGTTTTGTACGAGTGAATGGTTGGAGGATTATGATGATCATGTGATTGCTAGGTGGAATCGACCTTCGGCTCGTGCGGAGGCTTACTTCTCCAAGCTTCCTCTAGGTCATTGGGAACGGGTTTTTCGAATTCGTTAACTCAAGCCTTATGTTTTTGTCGTTTTGTTTTTTTATTTTTTTTTATTTTTTATGTTTATGGATTTCTCTGTTTGGTTATTAGTTGACTTTCTGAACTTTTAATAGTTGGATTAGTTTTATATTTTTATCTGTCTTATATTCTTTGTTTGGTATTGATTTCTTCTTCTTGGTTATTGGTTTATAGTTATTCTTTTCCTTTATTGGTTGGTTATTTTGTTCACTTGTTGTGACAAAAAGGGGGAGATTTATGACTCTAATTACTAACAATCGTCTTCTTGTTGTTAGGTTATTTTTGGGTCATGTTTCAGGTATGCTACACGTATGGGGGAGTTGCTCATGAAGTTTGGAGCTCATGAAGTATGGGGGAGTTGCTCGAAGGAACTTCTGTTGAATCTTTGATTGCTTCCGTTCGATCTCTGATGGATAAAGCATCTTCCTAAAGCTGGATAACAAGAATTGGTGACTTGTTATGTGTTTCTATTTTGAGTGTTTTTGTAGGCATGTTTTATAAATGCCATGGTTTGGGATTGTAAGCACGTTTTATAAGTGCTATTAGAGTCATAGGTTTTTGTCACAAAATCAATGTCAAAGGGGGAGATTGAAACCGGCACGAAGTGGTTTGACATCAATTTTGTGACAAAGTGTCTTTGGTTATCTCGCCTTGAATTCATTGTTAGGAAAACCAAGATGTACGCATGGTCGTCTCGTGTCCTTGTGTCTCTTAGGTCTGTCTAGGGAAAGTTATTGGGTTCTGGACGTACGTACCGAGTTAGGACGTACGTACGTTCACTGAAGCAGCGAACTTCTTTTGGTCAGGACGTACGTACTCAGTTAGGACGTTCGTACGTCCAAGTAGGCAGCAGACGTGTTTTCGTATGGAGACGTACGTACCGAGTTAGAGCGTTCGTACGTCATGTTAGGCAGCAGGCTTATATTTGTGTGGCGACGTTCGAACGTCATATCGACGTACGAACGTCCAAAGTCGGTTTGCTTTGTTTCGGCCCATTTTCCTAGGTTTTCAACCCTAAGTATAAATAGGGTTTCTCTTCTACAGAACAAGACAGTTCTTTGGCCGTCCATCCTTCTTCTTGTTCATGTGTTTTGGTTAGGTTTTTGATATTAAACTTGTTTGTGGCTATTGAACTCAATTCCCTTTTTTCCCCCTTTTCCCAATTCATATCTTTGTGATCTTCAAGAGTTATTGTGAATTCGGCTTCGAGTCTTCTTGTGTGTTCATCAAGAAGTCGAGTGTCTTGTGCGTACATCAAGGTGCTCTGGTGAAGTCAAGGTGTTAGAGATAACCAGGAGTATCAACTCGCAGTGAGTGCAGGTAGTTGATAGGTTTGTACATCTCTTTTCATCTAGTGGATTATTTTGTTGTCGCGAGGACAACCGTGGACGTTTCCCTGTTTGGGTTTTACCACGTTAAAAATCTCTGTGTGTTATTTACTTTCTGCGTATTGTTTGTTTGTTTGTTTGAATTCACATTTGTTATACTAGCACTATTTGTAGTTTCTCATGAGGATAACCCTTTATGAAGTTTATGTGAGGCTCTTGTTAATTTGTTAAAGCTTTTTGGTTTGATATTGGAGTTCACATAGTAACATATGGAAATACTTGTGTCTATCAAATAAAAATATGGAAATACTTGTGATAATGGTATTAAGATGGTAGATAGGGTTTTATTATTAGACTCTAATACATTTACAGTAGGACTTCCTAGGAAAACTTTTGTTGGATTTTTGTGTGGTACAAACAAAGATGAATTTGAAGGGAAGAGACATTTGTCATTTGGAAGCATTTTTATTAGTAAAACATATCATGTTGTGAAATACAACCACATTTAAAATTTTAAATTTAGCGCATTAAACCTACTAAATATTGCATTGTGGTACTATTGTTTGATGGATAGTACATCCGTCATTTTTACAAACTAAATATAGATGGTGGGTAATAAATCTGATACAGATGATGGTGGTAAAAATTTAACTCACTTTCTGAATATATATTTTAGAATTTAATTTGCTTAATCTTCAGCAAGTATACAAGCCTATCTTAAGGTAGTGCTAATGAAGTAAAATACTCACGTAATACTAACACATCGCACAATAGAACGACACAAAAAACTTTGATAAATGTCACAAAAGATTTCATTAATATCAATGTCAAACAACTACATCTCTGATCAACATTCTTAATTACATCATGCATCATTGGGTTAAATATCACACTATCAACAGTAAAAAATAACAGACCTGAAAAGAAAGGGAATTGCTGCAATAGTCTTCCTTGTGTACTCTATTTCAGTACAGACAAAAACTTGTTTGAAGTTTGTTCATGCACTGAGTTTCTCCTTTTGTTGCACTAAATTCATGCCAATGGTCCATTGTTTGGCTCTATCTCAACCATAATACTCTTATTCATGTCGGTCTCCTCGTCATGATTCAACTCATCACGACTACTGAACTTATGTTACTTATCTCTGCCTTAGGGAGGACTTTTTGGAAATCGCGTTCACCAGTATGATTACACATAGGAGCCTTTGTAGCTAAGCTACTATTAAATAGACACTCTTCAGTTATTGCATACATTCCTAAGGTATGTATATTGAAGAAAAAAAATGGTATTTAAAACACGATACTTAAGAATTGTGATTTCTTTGTTAGTTCACAGTTTGATGAACAACAGTTCATTTGTGTAGTTAAAGTATAGAAGGGAGTTGTACAATACTTGGAATGCTTGTAGATTGGAGTTCAATTGATTTTTTGTTAGATGAAGAATATAATAGAATATAGAGCACCTGAGAAAAAGAGAAAATCATATGAATGTGTAATTAATGGTATATGCATATAAATTGAAGAAGTAAAATGTACCAAAATAAATCTACTATTAGATTAATAACAATACTATAAGTCTCAGATTACAATTTTTTAAATATTGTTTGAAGGAAAAATATTACTATCACAATTAAGCATTATATGTTCTTATCACATTTAAAACGGTCTAACATTTTTTTGATCTATATGCATTAACATTTTTCGGATAATGAGTTTGAAATCTGTAAAATTCAAAAGTGACCATGGAACTTACCAAACAGATGACCCTATCTCTAAGGTGAATCCAAACTGATGACACCACAAGTTTAATACTTTAATACAAACTGATTTTGACATCTCACACTGCAACAATATGGATTATTCTTTTTTGATGTCTTCTGCATAGAATACATTCAGTGTTAAACTTTAAATTTCTATAATTATGTGTTGAAGCTGCTCTAATGAGCATTTTGTTCTGTCAGTACACCCCACATGAAAGATTTAATTTCTGAAGGCACTGTCAAAGACCACATAAATTTGTAGGGGCCCCTCCTTTTCTTTACCTGCAACTCCCAAGACTCACGACTGTCGTATCTCGATCATTGAGATCTGTAGGCTCAAACAAATCATCTATCATATCTTCAACCAATTGTACCATTTAATGACTTGTTAGTACTTTGTAGTGTTTAGGCACGGGGTTCATACCACAAAGGACAAACAAAAAATGATTCATGTTAATATTATGTACGTTAGCAAGCTTAGAGGGATACCTATTGATAATAATTGTTTCAAGGGTGGGTATCTTATCATTGATAGATAGACGATGATGCAAGGACCTCTTTTTATATGTCTTTTGGGGTATTTCTTTGCCCCTAAATGTGGTGTCCCTGTATTTATTATCTCTCTAAAAGATATCCCTCAACACCAAAATACGTAGAGGATGATAACTAACAAAAATGATAGCTTTTGATCTAGACCAAGAGGGTTGTGATATAAATTGCATCATGCGTCCTCAGACGACAGTAGAATTCCTTTATGTTGCCCCCTCAAATAAAATATAGATATGGAATATATTATGCCGATTCATGTTTTTTCGATCTCTTGGAGTTCATTGTACGTTGGAAATCAATAAATTTTGGTTATGAACACAAAAGTTCTGTTCGAAATATTTTATCCCCTCTTCAACAAGAATCCCCCCTTATCCATAATCGTTTGAACAAAAAAAACTGAAACTAATGATCAGAGTAAAAAACTCACACAAAATGCACATGTTGGAAAAGAGGTGATTGCAATCCAATTGAAAACCAATGTAGTATAAAAATGTTAAATGTACCACGGGGTATTTCATTTTATAATTGATATGAGTCAGATTTTGGTAGATAAATGATAGTTGTTTTCAGTTTTTAAATTAAGACCAACAAGTAAATACACATGATTTTCCATGACGAAGGGTTAAAGTGGATCCATTTGTCTATTGTTCGAAACTTTTTGGCCGATAGCAAGTATTTTTAAATTAATTTATTCATTATGATTGATTTGCCCATTATTAAGTGACAAAATCACAAAGTGAATTCACTCAAGAGAACGATTTACTTTTATTACTACCTCTTGTTTGGATTTTTAGGATTGTTAGCCATAATATAATTTTTGTTTCCCTACTACCTAATCATATGATAACAGTTAGCAAGAAGATTAACTTGTTAAATTTTGCAAAAGTCCATTATAATTTGCCTAGCAATCTTTCTCTTGGCAAAACTGCCAAGGACATACCTTTTCATAGATAAACAAAAAACCCAACAAAAAGCACATAAAAATTACTATAATGATACCTTCTATTATTTATCAAAATGTTCTCTTAAGTAAAAATAAGAAAATTACATAGAATTTTTTTATTATTGTAGATAATACCGACATTCATGTCATGCTCTTATAATGCATAAACATTCACCATTAACACAATTAAAGCGTTGAGCTCTGCTGCAATAGGCCCTGCAATCTTCCATTTTCATACAACTTTTTGCCATTACACTTAATTTCATGGATACAAGAAGCAAAAGAACAACCATACATATCAACTTGAGTGAAACCTTCTCCATTTTCTTTGTGACAGTTTACTACACACTAATGAATGTGTGCTATACAATTGACTGAACATCATTTATAGGACAAGTAGAAAGCTTTTAAAATTACAAATCGGATTTCATTTATTTTCAAATCTAAGCGATTCTAAAAAAAAAATTGAATAAAATTTGTGGCTTATATATTGGAAGATATTTGTAATTAAGAAATTAAATCTATTATTGATACTCTAAAAATTTAGTTTGTGGCCCCACTTTGTATGTGGGCCCTCAAACCCACATACAAAATGGGGCCACATATTATATATATCTACTAGTTGTATCCGTGACTTCGTCACGCTAGTATCAACCATTTTTTCATTCAAAGAATGGATAATTATACATTAATCCAACAGTGCTTTATTAAAAGAGATAATATAAGTAACAGTTATTATCAATGAGGATAACCATTTATGAAGTTTATGTGAGGCTTGTTAAAACTTTTTGGTTTGATATTGGAGTTCACATAGTAACATATGGAAATACTTGTGATAATGGTATTAAGATGGTAGATAGGGTTTTATTATTAGACTCAAATACATTTACAGTAGGACTTCCTAGAAAAACTTTTGTTGGGATTTTGTGTTGTACAAACAAAGATGAATTTGAAGGGAAGAGACATTTGTCATTTGGAAGCATTTTTATTAGTAAAACATATCATGTTGTGAAATTCAACCACATTTAAAATTTTAAATTCAGCGCATTAAACCCAATAAATGTTGCATTGTGGTACTATTGTTTGATGGATAGTATATCCGTAATTTTTACAAACTAAATACAGATGGTGGACAATAAATCTGATACAAGTGATGCTGGTAAAAATTGAACTCACTTTCTGAAAATATATTCTAGAATTTAATTTAATTAATCTTCAGCAAGTATACAAGCCTATCTTAAGGTAGTGCTCATGAAGTAAAAGACTCACATAATACTAACACATCGCAGAATAGAACGACACAAAAAACCTTGATAAATGTCACAAAGGATTTCATTAATATCATTGTCAAACAACTACATCTCTGATCAACATTCTTAATTAAATCATGCATCGTTGGGTTTAAATATCACACTATCAACAGTTAAAAATAACAGACCAGAAAAGAAGGGGAATTGCTGCAATAGTCTTTCTTGTGTACTCTATTTCAGTACTGCCAAAAACTTGTTTGATCAGTCCTCAAAATTGTATATTTATCCATCGAATAACACCTTGTTTGTATAGCACTTAGCTTATATTATTGTGTTATATCCATTGATTAATGCTTTCTTGTCTATTGTGTAGGTTTTATGAGCCGAAATGCGAATATTGTGGTAAAGGTGTTATTTGCACAAGAGGAAGAGAATTGATATTTGCACCCTCAGATATACTCAGGGCACCCCACTGTCAGCTCTGTTGACTTGACTTTAGGTCAAAGTGGGGCGGTCCAATTCTCAGCCCAAATCGGGTCCTAGTGGGGCCCACAAGTCAGAATTTCTATTTAGGGATTTATTTAAAGTCCAAACCTAAAAAGGCTCTACAAGGAGGTCCAGAAGTCTGATTTGGGCCCATGAGCTATCAAACTGAAGCTCTTGGTCCAAGCTACAACTTAAACCTAAGATAATTAGGTTTTGATAAAGACCTAATGCCTCTAGAAGACCAAAAGAAGCAGCCACAAATTTAACCTAATTTGGAAGTCTTTGCATGTAAGTATTCTACTTTGTATTTCTATATAAGAGAAGTAGTAGTTAAGGTTTATGTATCTTTTAGACTCCCATCTTTTAGATCTAGAGTTTTTTCATAGAGAGAGAAAAGAGAATATTTTTGTGAGAGAAAGTTCATTTTCTTCTTCTTTGTATCAAGCTCTATTCATATCAATTAAATCAAATCACTTTTCCATTATGATGTTTTGTTATTTATTTATTTATTCCATGGTGTCATCATCAAAGATGTGTAGCTAAATTCCCTTTGGAGATGATTGAAGCACTCTAGATAATGCAAAAGCACCATGTTTGTTCTTAATGTTCATTGTGATTCAAAGTACTTAATGATTATTTACTTCTAGCTGCAGTATGAGGTAAGTATGATTATTTGCATGTTATTGTTATCCATGTTATTAAAATACTATTGTTAGGGTTTAGGGAGACCTAGCTTTAATGTTTTTATTTATATTGATTGAAAATGTGTAGTGAAATAGCTGAGAGGTGATTATTACATATATGCAGTTGATATCTTTTATTGGAACCCTTTTGTAATTAAGTCAAATAGTTGAGAGGTGATGATTTAGTTATGAATAAATATGTTGAGTTAATTAAATTGAATAACTGAGAGGTGGCGGTTTGATTAATGAGACATATTCAATAGCATGCATAAAAGAATCCCGTTTTAATTGAGTGGAATAACTGAGAGGTGACTACTTGTTTCTTATAGGTATTAATGATTAATTAGAATAGCTGAGAGGTGGCTAATTAATTGTTATAGATTGAACATGAAGGAACAACATGTTATGTTTGCATGATTTAGTTTGTGGATACCAATTCTTCCCCCTTTGTCATCATAAATCTTCTTTTCATCTCTACCATATTCTTAAGTTAGGGTTTACTATTATTATTGCTTGTAGGAAGTACAATCAATCTCCAATCTTATTATTGATTCCCTTGGTGTTCTTTAACCATTGTTTTCTATTGTGTTTGAGCTAAGACCTCCCCCTCTGAGGTGGGTACGACATTTGCTTGTTACTTGTCTACTTTGATAACCAATTTATACAGGCACAAGAAGGAAAATTCAATACAAATATATCTTTTGATTAGGGTACACAAATATCTTACATCAAAATGGCGCCGTTGCCAGGGAATTCACAAAGGAATTCTCCCTATCTTTTGATTAGGTGGTGACACAAATTACCGCTTATCAAAATGGCGTCGTTGCCGCTCTAAGGAACGGAGTTCATTCAAACATAAGTGAGAATAGTTGTTTCGGGACATCATCCCACTTCTATCCTTCCCACCCTTCTATTTTTATTTCTTTTAATTATTATTTTTAAGTGTCTTGTTACTTAGTCCTCTTATTGATCTTGCAGCGAAGACGGATTGAAAAAAAGCTCGAAAAACTGAGTCAAGATCAAATTTTTAAGAAAAGTACGCGTTCAAAATTTTTCCTGATCAGTTACTGGTTCAAACTGGGCCCGAACTCGAGTCGAGTTCAGTTTGGCCTGTAACCATCTCGAGTCGAGTTCGTACAAATTCTGAACAGGAAAAAGACGCGTTTTTGCATGATTTTTCCAGAGCGTTCCAGAACTCCTTTTTAGGTAATTTGTTTTTACTGTTGAGAGAATGTGAGGTGAACTAAGTAGTCTATTTTTTTGAGTATTTTTGGAGACTTGTAAGATATTTAATTATTCGATCCAAGAAGGGGTCGCGGTTGTAATATTTTTAAAGTAGGTGTTGTTAGGATTTATTTTATTGTATGTTTGCGGCCGATAGTAGAGCAAGGTTGTGGAGCTAGCCTTGAGTCTACTAAGGAACGACTCCTAAGGACGATTGAAACCCAAGGAGCGGTTTTCCCTTAGTCGACTTCAACTCATCTTCTCCCCACTTTAGTGCGCTTGTTTGGCAATTTTTACTTTTTAGCACAAAGTGGGAGGTACGCATTCTCCTAACCCTCCTCGAATCCCTTGCAAGAGGAGTTTCTGTAATGATTAGCTTGACCTTGATTGTTGCTTGATTTCAATTTCTATTTTTACTTGTTAAACTGGGACTGCAAGGTGGACCTGGCCTATAAGTGAAACCTAATTTCAATTGATTGCAATATCCTAAGCCTTAAAATTGAATCAACTAAAGCCATGCTATCACGATGTTCATTTGAGATTTTGAGCAGATATTTCAACTAGTACTGTGTGAACCATTCTTTGATTGGAGCACAAGTTAGGAATTGGGTCTGGAACCCCTACAGATTACATCTGTAGAATCATTGTGGTTATTTAATTAAGGAACGTGGTTAGGCACGGAAAACCTCCCACACTGGTTATTCACTGCTTGACTCTCGAAATATAGGGAGAATTCACACACGAAGCTTGGAAATAACTCATTGACTTGGGTAAACACAAAATTGAGTCAGTTTTTGAGCCCTTTGTTAGATGTTTTTGAATGGTTAGGACTTCTGTGGCATATGTAATGCGCATGTTGCATGCATCTTAGATCAGGTAAAATCTTATCCAAACCTATAATCTACACAAAGAGCACAATCACGGACCTCACTACTCCTGAGGAAGAGTCACAACTCTACCTTCATACCTTCTGAAGAAGAGTTAAACGACTCAACTTCACTTTCTGAAGTAAATCCTGCACCTATGGCTCAAGAAGCTACCCTTCGGGATTACTTTTCACCCTTGGCCACTGGGCCACCTACCTGCATTGTCTTACCTGCGACAAATGTAGATAGCTATGGCATTCACCCACAGATTGTGGGCATGTTGCCTAAGTTCCATGGACTTCCACGGGAAGATCCATATCAGCACCTCAATAAGTTTTTGACCGTACTTAATACTTTCAAAGAGAGGCATTTGTCTGAGGAGGAAGTTAGCTTGAGATTGTTCCCCTTTTCTCTTGAGGATAGAGCATTTCACTGGTTACATGGCCTTCTTTCTAATTCTATTAAAACCTGGGCTCAACTAAGTAAAAAGTTTTTGACCAAATTCTTTCCTATTACCAGAACTAATGACATAGTTGATGCCATAAGAAGTTTTCGGCAGAAGGAGGGCGAGGTATTCTTTGATGCATGGGAGAGGTTTCAAGACCTATTTCTTCAGTGTCCACATCACAGAGTTGATGACACAGAAAAAGTTAGGATCATATATAGAGGCCTTAATTATACATCTAGAAACTTGATTGAAAGCATGAGCGGTGGAAAATTCCTTGATTATTCCACCACCAAGGCTCTGACATTCCTTGAAAAAATTGCTAATAATAGCCAGAAATGGGACTTACCTGGACATACCCCGAGAAATACTACCCCAGACTCATTTGATAAACCTAGAGGTATATATGAAGTCAAACCTGACTCTGAGCTTAAAACTTTACTTCATGGTTTAGTAAAAAAAGGTAGAAGCACTTGAGGTGTCCTTAAAACCCACATCACCTGTTATGAGTGCCTCCACTCTCCAATGTACTTCTTGTCATAACCAGACCCATACTGTCGAGTTTTGCCCTCTCCTTTATAATTCACCGGAAACTAAGGAAGCCCGTGCGTTCACTTATGCCGGGCAAACCAACTTTACTAAGGGCAATGCCACATACCCATACATGGACCGCTCCAATCTTTCTTCTTCAAATAATCATTATGCGGCTCCACCTGGTTTTAATAACTCTTATGGGCAACGTAGCAATGCCACGTATGTTGATAGAAATGAAAATCAGAACAGGGTAACGGTCCCCCCTTATTCGAACAATGCTCATCACATGAGTAGTTCCAGGGACCAAGTGCCGACCAATCAATCTGCCCTTCCTAAGACCTCCTTTGAGGATGTGTTTGCCCGTTTCATTCAACAGACGCAAGCGTCCATTGAGTCAAATGCCCAAGCCATCTAGAGGATTGAACAAAAACTTGATGAAAAGGGCAAATTCCCGGGACAAGCTATCCCGAATCCCAAAGGCAAAGAAGTTGCCTTGGTGACGGAAACTCCATCTCCGTCTGCACCGCTTGCTGAAGTTAACTCGGTCTCCACACTTAGGTCAGGTAAACAGGTTGATAATCAGATTAATTGTAAACCAAGTCCTAACATTGTGACACCGGTTACCACTACACCTGTTGCCCCACCTAAAGGTCCGGCTAATGAGGGAACCACCTCTAACCCAAGGATACATACCCGTAAGATTGTGGATACTCCACTGCCTTACGACCCACCCGTGCCTTACCCCCAGAGACTCACAAGGTCTCTGCAGGAAGTCCAAGTAGAGGAGGTACTTGATGTGTTTAAACATATAAATATTAATATACCTTTCCTCATGGCAATTAAAAAGATACCTTCCTATGCTAAGGTTTTGAAGGACTTATGCACTATTAAGAGAAAAACAAATGTGCCTAAAAACGCATTTGTGGCGGAAGAATTCTCTGCACTTGTCCAACATAACGGTGTGGTAAAATATAAAGACCCTGGAAAACCGACCATACCCTGCAAGCTTGGTGATAAGTTCATGGGTAGAGTTTTGTTAGACCTGGGAGCGAGTGTTAATCTCTTGCCTTACTCCTTATACCTCAGCCTAGGTCTAACATACATGAAACCCACGAACATGTCTTTACAACTGGCCGACAGATCATTAAAAGTACCTAGATGAATAGTTGAGATCCTATTAGTTAAAGTGTGCGACTTTTACTATCTTGTTGACTTTATGGTGTTGGATACTGAGCCTATTGCCGATAACTCGGTTCCCATCATCCTTGGCTGACCATTTTTTGCCACCTCTAATGCTTTCATAAATTGCCGGAATGGTTCTATGGTTCTCACTTTTGGATCTATGACTGTTGAAGTAAATATCTTTAATCTTGGCCAACAACCCCCTGATCTTTCTTTATCTCAAGATGTGTGCCTTCTCGATTCTCTACCCTATGAGATGGTGCCTAGTTGTTACCCTAAAGATCCGGTTGTTAATTTCCCTACCATGCACAATGTTGACTTCGACATCGACCAATCTATTGCCCAAACCAATGCTCATTTTAATTTTATGCCTATCTTTGACCCCAAAGACCCTGAGGCCTTTGTTTCGGTTTGTTGCATTGATTATGAGTTCCAATTAGAGACCATCCCTCCATCTCTTGATCCTCTTCCTCCCAAGCTGAAATGTGCCCAATTAGATTCAGACGGTAGTCATCCTGTTATCATCTCTCCATCTCTTACTACCGAACAGAAAAATCAGTTTTATTTTCAAATTGGAGACAAAGTTTTGCTTTATAATCCTCGTTTGCATTTATTTTCTGGCAAATGGCTTCAGCTATATCATTTAAGGATATATAATTCTTATGAGGTGGTAATGGGGTATACAATGCTCCTAGCTATAACTAACCAATAAGTTTTTTTTGGTATGACTGATGAGTCTAGCTATCCAAATCAGACGTTTAATTAGTGGTGAAAGTGAGCTCCACCCAATACTAGCTCATCAGCTCAACCAACACGAAGAAATGCAACTTCATGTACAGTACATGCTCGATCATCACTTGGTCACAACATATGCATCCCCTATTCCCTACTAACATCATATCTTTGGTGATGCTAAAAACTAATTAAAAAAGAAGTAATTTAACCTTGTTCGTTCTTAATTATTGTAATAATTAAGCAGAAGTAAATTTGTTTTTCCAATTTTTATGCACATACGTTGGCACGTTGCATGAAACGAAACACAATAAGCTACCAAGGACACTCTCGCCATAATAGAATGGGTTAGTGTGTAGACTGTAGAGGAGATGATATGGGGATTCTGTGTTTTTGGAAAGCCAAAACAATGTGACAGATTACTCTCACAGAGTCATAGAACACTTGCTCCAACTCATGAAGATTGTCGATCGAGCAAAATTGGTTAGTTGTCAAAGCCCACGATCTGGCCCAATCGGTTAGTTGTCAAAGCCCACCATTTGGCCCAATCTAATTTGGCAATTCTATATTGTGGAGTTTTTTTTTTTTTTATAATGACCATGAATGACTAATGCAAGTTCACTTAATGCTTGGTAATCAAATTACTGTAATAAACATTCATTTAGAGAGAAAATAGTGAAGTGGAGAAGAAACAACAATTTTATAACTAGTTACTAGCTTAAAACTATAGATTTTTGCAATAAGAAAATCCAAACTGCCAAAACATATAAATCTCCAAGATATGATATGATGACCAAAATCACTTTGTGCACCAAAGTTACATTTTTCTTTATGAATTTCGACAACCCTTTCCTTTCCTGTCTTGTGCAAATGCTTCTCCATGTTTCATTATCCAAAATCTTTCTATTTCTTCAGGCTTCTTTCCTGGTATCGTTCCTGCTATTAAATCCCACCTGCATCTATTATACTCTATTAAAGCAGAAAATACCCTTAAGAAAATATCTCTTCAATTAGGCTATCAATTAGACTGAAATTGATAGCCTAATTGAAGAGAATTTCATTTAATTTTGGGTATATTTGTTGTATATACCCATTACCGAGTTCACTAACTCGGTATACCAAACACCGACTTCACACTTATTACATCCGACTTCGTATCTAATCACACTTCAATCATCTCCATTCAAATCCTAATCTCACTAACTCGGTATACTAAACACCGACCTTGCACCTATTTTATCCGACTTCGTATAAAACCACATTTCATCCACTTCTGTTCAAATCCTAATCTCATAAAATATCCGAGCACATCCGACTTAGGGGCTATCCCACTCCGAACACCGAGTTCGATATATTCAAACCCCAAATCTTATGACAGTTACATATCTTTCTCATTAAACCCCCTGATATTTGCACCATTAATGATCTGACCGTTGGGTCATTAATTACTAGCCGTTGTCCCAAATCACCTATAAAAAGGAACTACGTTGGCTTGATTCTGGGACCTGCTCACTCTCAGATACGTAGGCACCTATCACCTTGTGATAGCTCAGCCACTTCTCTTCCTCACTTAACACCTTCTCCTTCTTCCAATCATATTCATTCTTCCTCATTTTCCGACTGCATTTCTAACTTAACTACATTTACATTGGCGCCGACTGACTATGAACGAACATAACCTGATGGAGACCATGGCTGGAGTCACACAAGAACAGTTCGAAACAATCCAAATTACTGATTGTGATCGAACATCAACCTTGAAGCGTGGGCAAAAGTTTTGTGTTCATCATCAACCAATCCATATTACTGAATATCTCATTCATAGAAATTCAACACATCAACATTTGGGGCTCACCATCAATACACAGATAAGTTGTTTTCTATTATTATTGCAAAATTTTTATATCAATTTCTTCTTTTGAATACTTAATATTTGACCGAAATTGGCATAAAATTTCTGTAACTAGGAAATCTTAAATAGTTGCCACATTTATTGGCACGAATCTGAAACCAACTACTGACTCTAGTTTGTTTCCATAGATATCAATACATCATGAGTATTATGGTATAACATGGGCTACTAAAATTCTGTAATAGTACAATTAAAATTTAATTATTGGTTACATTTTAACTCTGTTACTAATCATTTAGCAACCATTTGTAACCATGTCTAACTATCATGTTGGAACCTGAAATTGCATATTATTGAGAGCGCTCCATTACTGACCTTAAGATTTACAATTTTGTTGTAAACTTTCACAGTTACAAACTTATCATCAATAAGTTAATGCTCATACATCTTTCCTATAGGTATTATTACATGTGCATTTATGTGATAATATATTCTCATAATATAATCATGATTATTTTCTCTTATTCATAACACTCCATTAGTATCACATGTTTATTAACTTCAATGCTCACACATCAATATATATACTTATTTTGTTGAGCAATACACCAATATATATACTTATTTCTCAATTCACCTTTGGATTGATTAAGCATGCTTTCTCACCCTCACAAATTCATTTATTCCATTCATAAGGATAGATGATCGTATACCCGAATTCATCAATTACATTTTCACATTATATGCTAAATCCTAACTGACTATTTAATTTATTGTGGGATCCATTCACTCATGTTTTATATGCTATTTAGTGCATCCATTCAGTGTCCATGCATGGTAAATCAATAATTACCATTTAAATGATTATTACATACTAGCATATTTCCATATGCAGTAAAAATAAAAAACCACAATATGCAGTTCACTCCGAACGAGCTCATCTAAACCGACCTGGTCCACTTAAGGAACCACTCTTGCGCCAACTTAGCCTATTCCCACTTTGGTATGGCTAAAACTATTGTACAATCATTCTAGTCCATTACATATAAATGGTCAATTAACTACAAGTTAAAACATTTAGCTTCTCATTATACATCGTCTTCACATGTACTTGTCTCAATATGGTATACATTGTCTTCTCATGTACTTGTCTCAATATGAAATGTACAACCAAAATAATCATTAATTAGTTGAATGTATATTAGCCACAACGAACCCAATTAACAAAGGTTGATCATGCTGGGGCTATCATAAATCATTTGTGTACTGTACATATCTGATATACAGTTATTGGCTAGTAGGTCGTGTAGCTCCCTGTCTCTATGTACAGGTCACATCTATTGCTTTCTAAATGTTATTTTTCATTCAATATCGTTAATATTATATTGGGGCTAATTTAAAAGACCTCAAGTACTAATCAATTTCTCAAGTCTCAGGAAAATCTTAGCAAGGCCTCGTAAGACATTATTTCTACTATGGAGGCAAAATCTCTATGTATGTGCAGGTCACCCAAATACGACCTCACTATCTATGAGCTACTGTCACACATATGGGCCACATCGATCGCTTTCACTTGTTGTTTTACAAGTAAAATTCTAAATTGCGTCACTATGTCGACTATAAAACTGAAAACGAGGCATTGCGCCCTTTCGTTCAAACGAATCTCGAAAAATTGAACAAGGCATCAGGACCCTTCGTTCAAGGAATCTCAAAAAAAAAAAAAAAATTGAACAAGGCATTGCGCCCTTTCGTTCAATGGAATCTCGAAAAAATGAACAAGGCGTCAGGACCTTTCATTCAACGAATCTCGAAAAATTGAACAAGGCATCAAGACCCTTCGTTCAAGGAATCTCAAAAAATTGAACAAGGCATTGCGCCTTTTCGTTCAATGGAATCTCGAAAAAAAATGAACAAGGCGTCAGGACCTTTCGTTCAACGAATCTCAAAAAATTGAACAAGGCATCAGGACCCTTCGTTCAAGGAATCTCAAAAAATTGAACAAGGCATTGCGCCCTTTCGTTCAATGAAATCTCGAAAAAATGAACAAGGCGTCAGGACCTTTCGTTCAACGAATCTCGAAAAATTGAACAATGCATTAGGACCCTTCGTTCAATGGAATCTCGAAAAAATGAACAAGGCGTCAGGACCTTTTCGTTCAACGAATCTCGAAAAATTGAACAAGGCATCAGGACCCTTCGTTCAGGGAATCTCGAAAAATTAAATAAGGCATCGGGACCTTTCGTTCCAAGGAATCTTCGAAAATTGAACAAGGCATTACGCCCTTTTGTTCAGCTGAATCTAACTTTCTTTTCGTTTTCATCCAAATCGAAGTCAACTCGTATACACTCTTTTCCATCAATCTGAATGAAAAGGGGCTATGTATATACCCATTACCGAGTTCACTAACTCGGTATACCAAACACCGACTTCACACTTATTACATCCGACTTCGTATCTAATCACAGTTCAATCATCTCCATTCAAATCCTAATCTCACTAACTCGGTATACTAAACACCGACCTTGCACCTATTTTATCCGACTTCGTATAAAACCACATTTCATCCACTTCTGTTCAAATCCTAATCTCATAAAATATCCGAGCACATCCGACTTAGGGGCTATCCCACTCCGAACACCGAGTTCGATATATTCAAACCCCAAATCTTATGACAGTTACATATCTTTCTCATTAAACCCCCTGATATTTGCACCATTAATGATCTGACCCTTGGGTCATTAATTACTAGCCGTTGTCCCAAATCACCTATAAAAAGGAACTACGTTGGCTTGATTCTGGGACCTACTCACTCTCAGATACGTAGGCACCTATCACCTTGTGATAGCTCAGCCACTTCTCTTCCGCACTTAACACCTTCTCCTTCTTCTCCAATCATATTCATTCTTCCTCATTTTCCGACTGCATTTCTAACTTAACTACATTTAAATTTGTAATTACGCAACCCAAAACAAAATGGGCTTTTATTGTAATTTCACCTCTTAAAATTACCACCCACTTAGATAGCCTACCTAACCCTAATCTTCGCCTCTAAACGTGTTTTATACTTCTATCTATGTGACTATGCTTAAACTTCTTCTATTGATTTGCTTGATGCTGCAGATTTTCAATCCAGGATGTACATGTCCCTTCTTAGCTGCTAATGGCTGATAATATGAAATAGCCAAAACACCAAACAAAATGATCAGAATGCTGCAGAGTCCCCTCTTCTCTCCAATTTGAAACTCCGTGACTAATACTCTTCAATAGTAGTATAGAAGAGTATTCTCAGAAACTTTCTTTACCCTATCTTCAGGTTTTGATTGGTAATATAGACTCACATGACTCTATCCCATTGCTTTTCTTCTTCCATAAGGAGAGTTGTAGGGGTAGCCGGAGCTTTTTAATTCATAATACTTATCCATATATTTCTATAAACAATTCTTTTCTCACTTTTATTTTCATGCATACCCACATCTTCAAATGAGATGATAAGAATTTACAGCTTAAATCTCCTCTCTTCTTAGATAGAACATTTGCATGGTTGCAAAACCTAACTATTCTTTGATGAAGTAGTAGTGTATTGCTACTAATTTGAGAGGAAGTTATTGCATTAGCATTTCATTTAAGTGTGCTGTGTCTCCAAAATAGCTTATTAAAATATGTTATTTCTCTAGAATCCAAACAACAACAACATATAAGCAGCAGCCGCAAAGCAGTACAACAACAGAGCTAGAGTGCCACAGATCAATTACCACCAAGAACATTCCCTACATTAGAGAAATTATGTCCCAGTACACATCAACACACTCATTTACACTGCTGTAAAGTGTTAGGAAATTCCAGCACCATCAGCAACAGCCAAACCGTCAAGCCTTTCTTTGTCCCTCATGAAACTGTCTTGCGTGAGTTTCTTACTTGCCACCACACCCATTGGACTATGAAGGCCAGAGTCTGCCACACCAACCTGACAAGACCCCTGCATTCAGTTGGCAATTTGAGAAGAAGCTATTGATTTCAACATGATTTAACCAGTGCACTATAATTTCGCATATTAAATATTATTACCAAACTTGCAAACTTCTTCATATTAAAATATATCTTATATACATTATTAGTATTCAAGACAACAATCAATGAATCAATATTTGCCGAGTAAGGTGCATCTCATCTTAACACGTTGTTTGGTGGAAATTTTTCCCTCTCACTCTTTGATCTTGATTGAACCTGCACAAAATATGCAAAACAACTTAGTAATAACTCAACAAAATCACAAGCCATACAAGCCTTGATATTCATCCTACCCAATACCATTCTAGGCAATACGATATTTGCAAAAACAATCCAGGCTATCATTGTAATTGCAATAAAAGTAAATTGAAGATAAACAAATGTACCAATGGAATGGGATAAAATGGATCATTCTTAGGTGTCTCAACAATACTGATAGCATAATAGTAGGTACTCTCAGGAATTCCGGCTCGACCAAATGGTAATAGTTAATCACCAAAAGCGCATCTATAACATAATAAAACCCAACAAATTAAAACGATGGCAAAGGTCTGAATTAACTGCCCATTTACCCCTGGGTTCTAATTATTAAGGTAAAGTATTGTCAATAACATTGCTAAATATAATATTTCCAATTTTCAGGATGAAAGGAGACAATGTGCACAAAGCTAAAAGAAATCAAAGATAATTTAATATTAACTTTTAATATTTTATCGAGCAGGAAAATAATGGGAAGTAGCTGACATTCTAGGGCCTTAAAGATCCACAATTTTATGTTTGCGGTTGTGGAGGAGAGGTGATGCTCCATTTTTAAAAGGAACCCAAGTATCTTAAAACGTCTAATCTAATGGATTAGAAAGGTGGTTTAAGGTCTAGACAATTTTGAGATATAAGAAACACAGGCTAACATATATCACAATAAATCCGAAGAATTTTAATTTATCCTCCATCAAATCATTAATATTGCCATGGAAAAGAAGAAGTATGCTGAAACCCAACCTTCACAAACCCCTCAACAAAAACACAAAATTAATCAAGTCCATGCACGGGCCTAAGGACTAGTATATAATTAAACAAGTACATGCACCCTTAATTAAGTTTGGAATAATCTTGCAATTTTAGTTAACACCACTTAACCTATAATATATTATCTAAAGATGGTTTTTGTGATATATATATAACAAGGTCATGGGTGTTAATAAGAGTGTCTTTTAATTAAACATTATAATAAATGGTTAATAATTTTTACATCATCAAATTTAACAAATTCATTACATAGAAACTCATAGTACGAATAACAACTTAATCAACAATGCAATTACAACAACTAGCATCACCAACACCAACTTCTTGACAAACCACCAAAAGTCGTCCACCACCACAACATTGTTTGTTCCACCAATGTTTAAGACCATCGGCTAGTGGAGGTACAGGTGCCTGAGATTGAGCGACAGATTGGTAAGATTGATCAGATTGCTCGGACAATTATGGCGCATGAATAAAAGGCTGGGATAAAAGATGTTGGGGATCACACATAGGACGAGATGATTGACAGAATCCATTTGTAAGTTGTTGATGAAGCAAATATCTTACTTCAGCACACGCCAATCAGCGTTTCTAAATCCGTCCATTTGTGTCTTGCACTCTTCCGAAGTAGTGTAGATACCCGGACAAAACCCACGGCACACAACGTAATAAGAATACTTACCCATTATCTGAAAATTATTAATTAAAAATTTTAACAGGATGAGTTATCAGATTTCAATTTAAATTCATATTTCATTTGTTTTTTAATTACTATATAGGAGGTTTATTTTCAGGCATAGTTGTCGCAATCACATATACAGTGTGATTGCGAACAGTTCTAAATAGTGTGATTCTAAACAGTTCTAAATAGTGTGATTCTAAAAAAATTAAATAACCATGGCAGCAATGTATTAGTCTAAAGAATTGATAAGAGTGCTAAAAACATGGCAGCAATATATAGTTAGCATTTATATGCTAAAACAATTACAATATAACAAAGTCACAACAAAACTTTGTGACAATATGTCAGCATTTATTATGTGAGAACGGAGAAACAACCAACCTTGAGCAGCTAAGCTAGACAGTAAGCGAGACAGCGAACGACGAGAGAAAGCGAGAGACTGGAAGGATGAGAGAGTAATGCTGGCAAAAACTATTATATTATACATTACTAATAAATACATTGTTTAGAACCATATTCAAAACATTTTAAAAAATAAAGTCATACCTGGTACTGAGAGTGGGGTAGATGAAAATGAAAGTCTGCAACAAATAAAAACGATATATCAATCGTTGTTGTACAACAAATATAATTGAAAAAAAACATCCAAAAAATAAATATAAATAGTGTCAAACAAATAGAACCAACCTGACACAAACAAAACCCGTCTGCAAAATAAAAACAAGTACCAACAAATCACTACAGTAATGGAATCCAAGTAATGTATTCAAAGTTAGGGTTTCAAAAAATTATTAAATTAAGTTTGCAATAATATACTCATTTTTAAAAAATACATTACTAATATACTGCATTAATTATAATTAAAACCCCCAAAATATAATAATATTTTCAATCAGATCCAATAACATATCAATTTGAAGTGCAATATTTGAAGTCAATTACAAATTTTTAAACAGTTCAGCAAAAAAGTTACAATTTCAGTGAGTTTATGTTGAAATTATATTGAAATAATGTTATATAACAAAAACCCTAAAAAATCTAGGGTTAGAGTTTGAAAAAAAAAATTAAAATTTTTAACTATTCAGCACCTTAAAATTACAATTACATGCAATTGAAGTGAATTTGTATATAAATTACATTGAAACAATGTTGTATTAGAAATCCCCTAAAATCTATGGTTAGGATTTGAAAAAAACATTAAAATTTTAACAATTCAGCACCTTAAAATTAAAATTACATGCAATTGAACTGAAATTGTGTTGAAATTAGATTGAAACAATGTTGTATCAGAAAACCCATAAAATCTAGGGTTAGGGTTTGAAAAAAAAAAAAAATTTAACAATTCAGCACCTTAAAATTACAATTACATGCAATTGAAGTGAATTTGTGTTGAAATTACATTGAAACAATGTTATATCAGAAAACCCCTAAAAATCTAGGGTTAGGGTTTGAAAAAAAAAATTAAAATTTTAACAATCTAGCACCTAAAAATTTTAAATCGATGCAATTGAAGTCAATGTACGTTAAATTACATTGAAATAATGTTGTATTCAAAAAACCCTAAAAAAATCTAGGGTTAGGGTTTGAAAAAAAAAATTAAAATTTCAACAGTTCAACACCTAAAAATTACAATTTGATGCAATTGAAGTGAATTTATGTTGAAATTACAGCGAAATTATTGTATATTTGAAAAACCCTAAAACATAATCAACTTCTAAACAAAAAAAACCGAAAACAACAAGAATAAATAGAGTGAGGCAACTAAACAGAGACGACGAAGTGAAATAAACAAAAACAATGAAATTAAACAACTAAACAGAGACGACGAAGAAATGAAATAGGGTTTTTCTGTGCAAAAATAGTAGAAGAGAAACCGAAGAAATGAAATAAAGGAGAAGAAATCTAACCTTTTAGTAGAAATCGCCTTCACAATCGCCGCCATGAAAGAGATGAGTTCTTGTTTAAGAATAGGGTTTTTTCTGTGCAAAAATAGTATTTATACCTGGCAAATTTTACCAGGTTAAGTGGCAAAGCAAATTTTGTCTGGGGTTGAGTCAAGCAAACTTTGTCCGCCTTGAAGCAGGAATTGGGGCAAATTTGTGGTCACGTGTGGGTATTGGTGACAAACACCAAAAAAACGGAAAAAACCTGATTTACCGCAGGAAAACGCTGTTATCAAACACTACATAAGGCCTAGATCTAATTTCAACCTCCAACTTGCAATCTAGTCCGTCCAGTGACAAAATTTATATAAATTTATCTCCTAAACTTGAGATTGTCTTGTGTCTTATAACTTAGACTACTATTATAAACCTGAATAAAATTCAAGGGTATATAAGTCCCGGTTAATGAGAAGTGAGCTTTAGAATTTTATCACCTAATTCTGATTAAAATACCCTTTTGTCATGGTTTTATGGTAAATTTACATAATACCCTTTAAATAATGGTTTTATTGTAATTTAATATATTATTATTTATGGGCTGAATTTTTATTTATCAGCAAAAGGTCCAATAATTAAAAAAATAATTAAATTAATAAAATACAATGAAAATAATGAATTTACTTAAGACATAATTATTTCATACGATTTAATAAATTAGTGTAATTTATAATATTTAATAAAATTAATAACTTAAAACTCGAATACTAATCAGACATGAATAAATTAAAATTAACCGGTGTGTAGCACCGGTTAAAGCACTAATTTGGCTGATACTCGAAACAACTTATACAAAGGTGGCATTTGCCTGATATTTGGATGGTGGCATTTGGCAACTAAGAAAAAGTTTTATATTTAATTATCAAACATGTTTTTACTTTCATAACTTTTAAGAACTTAAGAAATGCATTCACAAGCTTTTCAAAATAACCCATATCTCTAATTTACGCAACAATCTTCTATTCAGCATTAAAAAGATAATCCGAGTAAATCTATAACTTGGCAAATGATTTTTTATTCAATACACTATATATTTCTTGTTTTTAGACTTACCATCAATACACTATATATTTCTTGTTTTTAGACTTACCATCACATTCGTGCGTATTGCTTGCCTATTCTATTTTGCAAAGAAAATCGCGGAAGGTTGAGGACAAATGTAACTTAAGATAATATATCTAAGTTATAAGGGACAAGGCAATCTCAACTTTGGGAGACAAACTTATATAAATGTTTTCTCAAGACGGACCAAATTTCAAGTTGGAAGTCGAAATCTAATCTGAACCCTTGGATTTCCTCGATCACAGTGTTTTTGGTTTTATATAAGTTATAAATTAACGTGGGTTTAAGTTAAAATCGTCGGTTGGGCTTAAGTTGTGGGCTTTGGTTGGTAAAGTTTAGGTAAAAAAAAAAAAAACTGATTTAAATAAAAACAGATTAAGGTCTTTGGTAATCCTCTTTACCAGCTTAAGGTTTCTGCGAATCCTTTTAGCTTTAAAGGTACAAATCTCTCATCCCTGCCAATCTCTCTTTCTCTAATATGATACTCATGTAATCTTTTATTTAATTCACCAAATTAACCAATAGTTTGTTCCTATTTAATTCACAATAGTTTGTTCATATTTAATTCACCAAATTTGTTACAAATTTGTTAATTGCAATGTATTAATTTTTATTCTTGTAAACAGTATTTAGACCTGATTGAAGAAGTTATATAAATTCATTAGTCATCAAACATATTGTATTCAACATATATATATATATATATATATATATATATATATATATATATATATATAGGGGGCCGTTCCATCCACTCCACCTTATGGCCACTCCCATCCCACTCCTCATCCATGTCTTCCATCTCGTTTAATCTGATGGTTGGGATCAAAACTTAAATCACTTAAAATTAAATAAAACAAGGAGGGGTATAACAGTCAATTAACATTAAATTACACCTAAAGGGTTTTTTTGTTCCCATTCTCTCTCAATCTGTCTTCTTTGTTGAGCAAATGTTTAGGTCTCTCGACCTCTTCCCTTTCATCTTCTTCTCGATCTTCTTTGGATTCAAAAAAAAAAAAAAAATCTTCAGAATTTAGTTGATCTGTGCAACAACTTCTCATCTTGTTGTAAAAGATTCAATTTTTGTTTTTTCAACAAAATCCATATTTTACATTGCAAGTCTTATTAGAGAACACATAACATGGAAGTCTAATTATGGTTTAGAGGCTTTTACAGTCATTGCAACCATTTTACTTTAATCAACTTACTTTGAAATTGAAAAGCTATTATTATTATGGGTTTAGGGTTATTTTTCTAGCTTGTATCTGTAGGTTTTGAAATTCAACTTAACTACTGCAGTTTTTGTATTTGATAAAGTGTCTCAATGGTGATTCATAGGGTTACATTCGTGTCCATTCATGGTCTTTGAGCTAAGGTATCCATAGTTGTGTTTGTTCTATGATAAGTTGGGATCTTTAGCTTAAATGGTAGAGCACTTGAGAATGTCTTCGGTCATCTCAAGAGATGGTGGTTCAAATCCACCAAGATCCATTAAAATTACAAAGTTTTCTTATGAAAGAGCATACCCATTTGATCCATGTTATAGCAATCTTAAACTTCCGCCGGTGATATTTTTGATCTAGAATTTAAAAGTTTAAATTGCTTGAGGAGGCGATATTTGCGATGCATGAGAATTTAATGGTGACTACCCCATGGTTTGATCCTACTACATAAAACAGTTACCATAATTGAGTGGCAGTGTGATCAATCCTTAAATATGCAGAATGTGGTGATGCTAACAACCATGGTTGCTACACCATTAGGTGTTCTGAAAACTGGAATTCAAGAAGAGGCAGGTATGTTTACTACACCCCTTCCCCACTTCTAAACAAAAGAAATTTCAAGGTTGGGATTCAGTGTCGTAAACAAGTTGTTTTTACAATCTCTACCTTTCTACCTCAAAATTGCGGCAACACGCACACTTGCAATAATGGGAATATGAATCTGTTGAGAATTCTCAAGGTGTTAATTTCACAAAGCTACTTGAGACTAATACTTTAGTAAAACAAAGTAGGACAAAACAAGAATTTTCCTCATTACTAAAGTTTTCAGAATTTAGATAATCTATATGAACTTTAACTTCCTTTATCATAGAAAAATAACAACTCTGAATAATGATCTTTTTCGGTTCAAAATAGTCGTCGCTCATCACAAAAGACTTCCAAACAACACCAACAATAAAATTCATTTGCATTCCTGTTCAAAATAAACACATTTTGTTTGCTGAACGAAACAAAACAATTCAAAGAAAAAAAAAAAAAAAAATTTAATACTTACTTTGTTACTTCTTTTTCCTATTTGGATTTTGAGGGCACGTCCGTTTATCATGGCCAGTCCCGCACAATAAACAACATTTACATTGTCTTCCTTCCTGTGAAATTTTTCTTTTTCGTGATGTCTCAATACCAGCTTTGATTCTACTAGAATTACTTTTATGATCATCTGCAGGCCTTCCTTTTGGCTTCGATTGTTTTGGATTCTTGAGCACTATATGTGAAGTACCAATTGTAGGCAGTGGAACATCTAATGGAGTTTGAATAACATCACTTAGAGGTTGAGAAAAACCAGTAGGTTGAGAAAGATTACCAATAAGCAGAGAGATATCAAGTGGGTCTTGAGAATCATCTATTGGGGCTAGAGAGTCGTCAATTACCGTTTCCTCGACAATTGATGTGGTACCTGATTTGAGAATTTGTTTACGTTCCTTGAGTTCTTTTGACAACTCATCAAGTTTTTCTGCCATCCATGTATAGGTATCGTCTTCTTCAGCCGCTTCATATGCTAATATACTAGCAACTTTTGTAAGATGTGTAGTCCATAGTAACTGAGAAGTTTGATGACCACTAACCAGTCCACCATCATACATGGCCCTATATTTATTAGCTCCTTGCATCCATCTCTTAAGAATAAAAAAATCAGGTATTTCATCAATGTCGCGACCTTGAACCACCTTCAAAATATGTCCACATGGAAGACCTATAAATTCAAAATACTTGCATTCACATGTGCCTTTCTTTGTTTCTGAATTGAACTCAACTATCCATTCTCTATTATCATTTTCTTTTCTTGATCTATATGTGTAGATATGGTTACCTCCTTCAAGTGACTTGGAATCATGAAGTTTGTACTCACTTTGAGCTTTATCCCATTGCATCTTCAACTTGATATAAACATTCTTTGTGTACACTTTCCCCGCATGCTTTAAAAGAAATATTTCACCTTCTACAATCTGATCCCTTATGTTCTGAAGCGTGATCTTCAATTTTTTCTCTTGTGGCAATTCTCTTCAAACACTTCTCATTATTATAGGCAAAATCTTTAAGAGTAGTACGGTAAGTGAAAAAATCTTTGTAAAAAGAGTTCATACCTTCGCTACGCCCAGTAGTGTTCATTCCCGCAAAAAAAGTGTCCAAGTTATACACGGGAATCCATTTTTCTCGAATGGCATATAGTTTTATGAGCCATGCATGTTCTACTAAGCCATATTTTTCCATAAGCTCTTTCCACATGACCTCAAAATCACTTATCCTATAAGTCCCTCGAATACAAAATTTAATATCTTTCTTGAATTTTGACTTCTTGAAGTATACATGCGACAAATAATTGGGAAACTTCTTCAAGATGTGCCAAAGACAAAACCTGTGTCGTGCATTTGGAAAGACTCTACCAATAGCTGTACCCATAGCCTTATCTTGATCAGTAATAATTGCGTTTGGGGGACGACCTCCCATAGCTCCAAGGAATGTTTCAAACGCCCATACAAAAGAATCTTCAGTCTCATCTAATAATAATGCACAACCGAACTGAATAGATTGTAAGTGATGATTAACACCTGTAAATGGAGCAAACGGCATGGAATACACATTTTTCTTGTATGTGGTGTCGAAATAAAGTACATCTCCAAAATTTTGATGTTGCATTCAAGATCTCGCATTTATCCAAAAAACATTTACTGCCCTTCCTTCAGAATCTAGTTGTATAGCATAAAAAAAACGTGGATCTTCAATACTTTTTTTCTTAAAGAAATTAAGCATCACTGTTGCATCACCATCAATTGGTATCTTGTAATCTTTTTTTCCCCTCAAGTGGTTATAACAATCTCTCTCATCGAAACCAATAATTTCACCATCAAGAATAGAGGCAACCTTACCCACTGGCAAATTTTCTTCGCGAAATGCTTCTACCAAGTCTTTAGCTCCTTTTGGCATATTCCTATTTACACTCATACGAAATCTCTTTGACGGAGTAACAAAGTTATGATTATGTGTTTTATCAAACTTTACAACTCTACAATTGTCATCATCCATTCTAGATAACCGCAATTGTGCTTTACACCCGCATTTGATTGTTGATGTATTTCTTCTCTTCACCATAGATTTTTCTGAATTGTTATCTTGCGGGTTGTCCACTTTCTTATGCTCTCCAAAACGCTCACAACACAAAACACAAATATTAGGTTTGTCAATACCTCTCTTTCTTTTTTGTGTACTTCGAGTTGTGCTACCAAAACCCACTGCACGACCATAATCTCTGTAAAATTCTTTTGCTTCGTCAAGAGTTTGAAAAACCCGCCCTTCTTGTGGTGCATAAGAATTCTCAAATTCTTCATGTGAAGTTTGAACATCAGATTCCCCAGTATCACAATTCAACATGCTGGTTTCAGTAAATGAAAAATTAATTTTGCTTAAAAAAGAAGAAGAAAAGTTAAAGTTTCTTAGAAGGAGAAGTTGTTTGACAAGAGTTTGATTGTGAAGAGATGAAGAAGAAGGTCTGGACTTGGGAGAACCAAAGAGTCGTTCAGCCAAGCTAAGAGATTGAGAGAGAATGGGAACGAAAAAACCCTTTAGGTGTAATTTAATGTTAATTGACTGTTATACCCCTCCTTGTTTCATTTAATTTTAAGTGATTTAAGTTTTGATCCCAACCATCAGATTAAACGAGATGGACGACATGGATGAGGAGTGAGATGGGAGTGGCCATAAGGTGGAGTGGATGGAACGGCTACAACTGAGCAATGTACCATCAGTTTCCTAAGAAAAATAATAAAATTTTGAAAACCTCCTTTAGAAATAAGGGATTATATATTTAGTATAGAATTATGTGAGTTTATTGTAGATCTTACTAAGTTTCTTCGAGGTACCAATTTTAAGTATACTTCATAACGCAATTTGTATATATGGTTTTTTTTTAATGCAGTAGGAATGATTTGTTTTTCAATTGTTTTTTGTTGTTGACTTTGTGCTAAGAACTATAAAATTTCTTATTTTTTGTTTGTTTTATATTTGCAAGAATATTTCAAAATTATTGCACAGAGTTGTATCTGAACCTCCTTTCTATTTTTTGTCTTCTTCGTGCTCGTTGTTCCTATCATTCAGTTCACTTTGTTGGTTGCTCGTAAAATCTTTCTGCAATTTCATTTGTTTCCTTGTAATCAAGTAGATATGTTGTTTAACTCGTTTTTCTTCTTCTTCTCCTTCGATTAAATTCAGATTGTGGACCGTTTTAACGTTAATTAAATTTTTTCTTTTGCGAATTTGAATTTGAGCAACCATACAACTACTCTAAGTATTTCCACACATTACTATCTCTTTTGCAAACGATCGAGCTCGACCACAGTAAGTATTAATCAATCTCTTTGATTATAGTAAGTAACGATTAACAAAACATTTCTCTTCAATCAGCTATCGATTCCTTCTTTTTTCTCATGATCACCTCTCTCTCTTTGTCACCAAAATATCTGTTCTCCACCTCTCTTCCAAATCTAAATCTCCCTTGCTTCAAGAAGTAAGGTATTTATTTATAATAATAATAATTTTTTATCAATTGGAATCCTAAATTTATAATTGTATTTTTATGGTTTTTGTGTTAAATTATTAATTGGTTTATTGTGGTTTTTACATACGGGGTCTCGTAAGATTTGGTTTGTCGATCACTTCTAACAGAAATGCTCTTTGCTCTTAATGGAAGTCACCAAAGATAATAATTTTCATCATACTTGCTTGATAAGGGTTGTTTGATTTTACTCTTTCTTTTTTTGTTGTGGATGCTTAGATTTCACTTTTCCAAATACATGTTTAATTTTTTCAAATTGATGTTTGTTATTAATTTTTTTCCTAATTCATGGTATATCTTCCTCTCTCTCAAGGATCCAATTGACAGAGAGAGCCTTAAGCTAAAACCTAATCCTAATTGACTGTATTGGTGCTTAAACTAAAACCTGAGCCAGAGGAAAAAACCATAAAATAGAGGCAACGAAATTACACAAATAAAATCCCTTTCTTTCATTTTCATGCTTTGTTAGGGTTTTGTTTTAGCAAATTTACTCTTATAAATGTGAAATTGCAATTTGTATTGTGGTTTTTCTTTGTGGTAGGCTCGAAGAGAATCAATTTGCGAACAAATTTTCAGATTTGGGAAGTAAACCCCAAGAACGACTTAACAGGGTAATTTCATTGATTGAAATAATATATAGTTTAATTTTCTTAAGTTTTTTATTGTTATTGATTTTCTAAGTATGTTTGATGGAAGGTGTCAGCTAAGGATGAATTTAGCGTAGGAGATAGGATATTTCTTTTGATCATTGTACAAGCGAAACAACAATATGAGCGATTTGAGAAACAAGAATATCACAAAGTCTGAAATTGCACAAGGTCTATTTTTGTTTTGGTTTGGTTGATGGGTAAAGTTGTACGGTTTTATGTTTGTTTTATTAATTATTGATGCTTGATGCAGGACCCTGCCATTATTGTTATCAATAAGCCTCATGGAATTCCAGTTCAGGTAACTTGTTGCTATCTTTATTTTCTTGGTGTATCTTGCAGTTTGAGGTGGTGGACTTTTCCTGCCAACTACATAACTAAATGTGTGCAATCCAATCATGGAAAAATATAACTTGGGTTGTTAGGATGTTAGAAGTGTGGTTAGAATTGCTATCTTGTAATTGAAAATTTTAAATTTTATCGATAAATGAATCACTCCATTCATTGAGTGCTTGGGGTGTCTACAGTTAAGACCCCTATATATACACAACATGGACTGAACTAGATTCATAAGGGAAACTAAATGAGTTTAACTTTAAGAATGATGCATAAGGAGACAGTTTAGGACAGTTTAAGTAATAATGAATTACTTAACATTATGGGTTTGCATAATGGTTCTTTTTACCAACCAAATCTTTGAAATCTTTGTTGTGGTTTAGATAATGATAAGACTTAGGGCTTGTTTGTTTTTTTGGGGTCCCTCTTGTAAGAGGTTGCCTCTTTTAAGAGGTATGTCTTGTAAGAGGTTACCTCTTATAAGAGGTACATGAAAATCGTTTGATTTTGCCTCTTGCAAGAGCTTATAAGATGTAAGGTGTTTGTTTTTAAAACCTCTTATAAGAGGTAAACTTCACAATTATATCCTCTTCTAAAATATATTTTTTTAATTCCATAAATGTATAAAAAAAAATTTAAAAATTAATTTTTTAGCTTAAGAAAAAGAAAATTCCATAAATATAAGAGAGATAGAAAAATATGTGAAAGAGAGAGAAATTTAAAAAAGATTTAAGGTATTATATATTTAAGGACTAGGGGTAGGAAAAAGTTATAAAGATCATGGGTAGGATAGGTATTTAAACATGTCTACCTCTTATAAGAGGCTAATAGCAAGGTCATTGCCACTACCAAAAATCAGCCTCTTATAAGAGGCAAACCTCTAGTAACCTCTTATAAGAGGTGAAAAACAAACACCTCATTTTAGTGGTCCACCTCTTAATAGAGGCTCTAGTAAATCCAACCTCTTATAAGAGGTAAAAACAAACAACACCTTAGTTTTGCATGATCTAATTGTTTAAATGGAACATAGCTAGGGCACCTAATTTTCACCAACCTATGGGTTGTGTGTATCCATGTGTGGTGTATTAAGCTCCCTTTGATGTTCATCTGCTGACACTTTATAACAGTTAATTATTTCTTTACTGTATTTGTACATGCAGGCTGGGATGTTAGAAATCTATGTAAAAAATAATTTCCTAGCTGGTCTTTGCTTCCATGCTTATCAGGAGGTGAGATATGTTCTGATTATTGAAAGCGTGTATATAAATATTTGCTGATGTTAGAGACATATGACAAGTACTTAAGAAACATTAAATGCCCAAACCTATGTGTTTTCTATATGTTATCCAGTAACAAGTACTTTTTCGACCAGTTGGTTTTTATTATTTGATATCACAGACTGTACCCGTCAACCACTTGAACAATATGACTGGAAAGCCTGTTATGTTTAAACTCAAGTGGGGAATGGAGCACCAAGGTACTTTGTTGTTGGTAAAGTTAATTTAATATAGGTTTTTTTATTGATTTTTGTTAGATATTTCATGGCTTTTTAGTTAATTGATATGTTTCTTTGTCATCTATTTAGATTCGTTCCAGGTTTCCTTGTCTCAGTGGACTCTACATGAATTTGCAGGTAATACTTTCAAGTCCATTAGTTTATTTGGTACATTAAACTTATTGTCTTACTTTTGCATTTTATCATGGCCCAAATTAAGTAATAGCATGTTGAATAGTGCAAGAAAACAGATCATCACTTTGTTGATTGAGTGCAATATTATTTGCTGTTTCCGATCAGCATTGTTCAAAATCTTGTACTTGAGTTTCTTGACATAATCTTCTTTTTCGTTATTGCATAACCAACTAATATTCATGAAACAACTATTCATCTAATGTCTGTCTTATTCATTTGCTTTAATGTTTGTCTTATTGTCAGATCTTTAGACATGTTCTGCAGTGAATCATACCTTCAATTTCCCTTTTAACTTACAAATATGTAAATTATATGCTTAGGTTTTTTTATTTATGGGTTCTATCTATCTTCGCATTGAACTCCCATTACCCGATTAAAACTCATTACTGGGTGTGTCTTTGTGTGTGTGTCTTGCACAACATAATTTAATTGCATCTCACTGTGTATTTCTTTTTAGTTTTGGATGTACTAGATGTAGAAACGACCGTCTCAATGAGAGCTACCTGAGGGGATGTGGTAGGCTTAGCTTCTGGTTAGTAGGAGCTATTGGGTGAAAATATATGTGGTAGATGCTGGTGCCTAGGAACTAGTTTGAGAATTTTCAACTATCTTTCGCTGGTTTTATTTTATATAGCTTTTAACAATTGTCCTTTATATTGATTTTCTACTAAAAGTGTGGATTGAATTTGACTCAAGTGTTCTTTGTATGATAATTGCAGATTGCCATTTTAAAGATTATTTGTTGATGAATTGTAAGCGATCATAGATACCAGGTAATATTTCTCATTGCTTCCTTGAACGCTTCAATGTTGTTATTGTGTGTTTTTGTATGTACGTATTTTGTTGCCATTAAATTGATTGTCAACAATAAATGCAAGATTGCATTTTATTTTTATTTTTTTGTGCTTGGTTCAATACCCTTAATGGATGTAGCAATTTAACAGGATACAGGTAGCAAACAACTCATAATTACTGGTGGGATTGTAGAGAGTATGATCATGAAAGTTTCGACTTATCATCTCTAATTTTGGTAGCAAAATACCTTTGTAGCTATTTGGTAGCAAATTTTGTTCATTTGAAGTTATTGCCTGGTTGCAGTGATGTTTTTCTTATAATCATGAGAGGGACATATATCTAATTTTGATGGAGCAACCAGATTCGTAATATAGATGGTTAATGTGATGAACCTCATGTTATTGCGTGCTTGTTGTGATGATTTTCTTATGAATATGGCTTGCCTACTATTTAATATGTACATAATAGAGATTAGGGAAAACGTAAGTAATAGAAATTAATGCTGAAAATTGAGATTTGGAAGCAGAAAAACTCTTACAAAATTGGAAAATATATATTTTAGCCTATTTAAGAAAGAATAAGAGAAAAAATAGGAAAAACCGAAAAACCTTGCTTAACCAACTAAATGTGGCCCACACAGAGATTAGGGGCTTACACAGCTGCCTAATCTGTTAAAGAATAGAGCCGCTCTTGCTTAGCAGTCACACTTACAACTTAAAATGTTACCGTCTCACCAAACAACAGATAGTCACCTGGTCTAATCCATGAAGTAAAAGTTGCTAACAAATGTCAATTTTTATCAAAGTATAAAATTCTTGTATACTTTAACCTATTATTTTTTATGCAAAATACATGAGTCTCATGACATGATCTTTATCAAAGTAAAAAATTGATTTCTTCTCTTTTTTACCATTTTAGACATAGGCTGTGTTTGGTTCGAGGGCATTCACTTTCCTGGAAAACAGGAGCAAATCAAGCTAAAATAACTTAAAACTTGAGATAAACGAGGAAAGCAGATTCCGGCCAAGTGTAACCCGACGGAATATGGTTTCCATATATATAAAATGGAAACCAGTTTCCAAAACTGGCTAGACATAAAGGTCAGTGTTTAAGTTCTGGTAGAATTCTTTAGAATTCCGTCTCTGTTCTCCCTCTTTTGTCCATGCAATTGCTGGCTATATCCTTCTTTATACCAATATTACCCTCTGTTTTCCTGAAATCCAGATTTCGTGAGCCAAACATAGCCATAAAGTTAATCCCAGAATCAATGTAGTATCTACCTACTTATTGTTTACATGCAAACAAATCTAACAAATAAACCAATATATTTTTAGCATAAGTTAGCTTACAATTTGATTTCCTCTGTTTTAAACCATTTTAGAAGTAAAGTTAAACCTAGGCAATTTCTTCTGAGACCAATTGAGTTACCTAAAACAGATGCTATAAGGGTATTCTATGAAACCTTAATAATGATTAAGCTTACCCGAGGACATTTATAAAAAGTGAATAAACTGGTGATAGAAAATTCACAAAAACATTAAGGCTCCGGCAAGACTTCAGAAAAATACTAAAGAAACAAACTGGTGTTGTTCCTAATTTGTAGTTGCATCAATGTCATAGTATAGTTTCATGGGTTATCCCGACAAAGACTCCGAGTGGTTCTGTGTGTTTTGTTTTTAATTGTTTCAGCAATTCAATATCTTAGTGTGAATATTTTATTATGATCAAAATTGTAGGAAGATTGCGGTAATGAGATGGATCAGTTTCTGCAAAGATGCTTCTACCATTCGGGTCAGTATGGTTCTGATAAGTATTTCTTGGAACTGTGTAATATATCTATTAAAAAAGACTACTTTAGCAGTTCTTATTTTTTCATGGTCTGTTGTTTTTTAGTGTTGGTAGTGTGATATTTGAACCCGACGATGCATGATTTAAGCATGTTGATCAGGGATGTATCTGTTTGACATCTCAAAATGATGCCCTCACTGTTATATCACTTCGAACATCATTCATAGCTTCATTTTGTATTAAATTTCTTAAATTTGTATTTGTGTGTTGAATTTGAGTTAAAATTTGTGGTGTTATTAATCACAGTTTTCCAGTTTGAAGGAAAATTTTCATTGATTTGAAAGCAAACACAACTACAAGGTAATTTCTTTAGTCTATGCACATCAAATGAAACTTAATAACATTGTTATCACATTGGTGCGTTAATCCCTTTCTTTCTGGATACAAAATTTAATAAGGATTGCAGTTAAGTTTACATTATAATGCATTTGCACAAAAACAAATTATTTCTTATTGAGTTTATGTGTGGGTTACATGGGTCTTAGACTTTTGTAGCATTTTTGGAGTCCAGGATAAAACTTAATGTTATCTTAACCGTACGCTCCGATTTTGTTGCTCATTAATTGTCCATTGTGGATAACTGTGTCCATGTGTTCATCTCCAGACTGTAAACTACCCGTGTGCGTTGATCGGACCTCAAAAGTGTATATTTATCCCCCAAATAACACCTTGTTTGTCTAGCACTTAGCTTATATTATTGTATTATATCTATTGATTAGTGTTTTCTTGTCTTTATGTAGGTTTTATGAGCCGAAATGCGAAAATTGTGTAAAAGCCCGCAAAAAGTCGAGAAAAGCAAGCAAAGAGGTGTTATTTGCAGAAGGGAAGAAGAATGAATATTTGCACCCGCGAAATCTAATAAGGACACCCCGCGGTCAACTAGGTTGAGTTGACTTTTTGGTCAACTGTTGACTTCTTATGACTGTTGACTTCTTATGGTGCGTCGAGCACCATACCGCTCGTTAATGTCAATATTGTCCCCCTTTAGTCACTGCGGATATCCAGCAGTAGAGGGTTTTGGATCAGGGCCCACCCATGTGGTTTACCCCAAAAGGCCTTGACATTAGTTAGAGTATGGTTAAGCTCTATATACTACCAATACAACCACTTCCTTGGTAATGTGGGACTAACACCAACTCATGGGTGTTACAATCTCACCACCTTAGAAATAGAGCCGTCCTCGGCTCTGCAGTACGCTCAGTACAGTCCCAAAATCTCCGACGTTCCCTGCCAAGTGAGACAAGTACCTGGAGCTCCCTGGGCCCTTCCAGCGTACTTTCCCACCTGCAACAGGCGACCCATCGTCGGCTCTTATACCAACTGTAACGCCCCGGGATTTCGTCCTCGCTCATCCCGGTGCGTCGAGCACCTTACCGCTCGCTAATGTCAATATTGTCCCCCTTTAGTCACTGCGGATATCCAACAGTAGAGGGTTTTAGATCAAGGCCCACCCATGTGGTTTACCCCAAAAGGCCTTGACATTAGTTAGAGTATGGTTAAGCTCTATATACTAGCAATACAACCGCTTCCTTAGCATTGTGGGACTAACACCAACTCATGGGTGATACAATCTCACAACCTTAGAAATAGAGCCGTCCTCGGCTCTGCTGTACACTTAGTACAGTCCCAAAATCTCCGACGTTCCCTGCCAAGTGAGACAAGTACCTGGCGCTCCCTGGGCCTTTCCAGCGTACTTTCCCACCTGCAACAGGCGACCCATCGTCGGCTCTTATACCAACTGTAATGCCCCGGGAATTCGTCCTCGCTCATCCGGGTGCGTCGAGCACCATACCGCTCGCTAATGTCAATATTGTCCCCCTTTAGTCACTGCGGATATCCAGCAGTAGAGGGTTTTCGATCAGGGCCCACCCATGTGGTTTACCCCAAAAGGCCTTGATATTAGTTAGAGTATGGTTAAGCTCTATATACTACCAACACAACCACTTCCTTGGCAATGTGGGACTAACACCAACTCATGGGTGTTACACTTTGGGTCAATCATGTTGACTTATATAGACCGGACTTCCTATTTTGGGTCTTGATCTTAAAAAAGCTCTACAAGGAGAACCAGAAGTCTGATTGGGGCCCATGACATATCAAACTGAAGGTCTTGGCCCAAGATACAATTCTAGCCCAAGAGGATTAAGTTTTTCTGATTGACTAATCCCTATAGGAGGCCAACAGCAGCAGCCACGAATTTGATCAACTTTTGGAAGTCTTTGCATGCAAGTATTCCATTATGTAATGATATATAAGAGAACTTGTAACTAGGGTTTATCTATCTAGAATCTTTTTTAGATCTTGATCTTCTAGCCTCCACTTGAAGATCAACTTTTGTATTCAATTCAATCAATATCAATCCATGAATTCTTTTATGATGTTCTTTGATTTAATTATTTGTTCCTTTGGTATGAGTAGCTAAATCATCATAGGGGGAAGGTGGAAGCTTTCTAGGTGATGTAAAAGTATTATGTTGTTTCTTCTTATTCGTTGTGATTCAAGGTTCTTAATGCTTACTTATCTCTAATTCGCGATATGAGGTAAGTATGAATATTTGTATGCTATTGTATCCATGGTGTTAAAATATTATTGTTAGAATTTATGGAGACCTAGTTTTGAAAATAGTATTAAATTTATTGTAGATGTGTAGTGAAATAGCTGAGAGGTGATTACTGCATGTTTGTAATTATCTTTTATTGGAACCCTTTCATGATTAAATTCAATAGCTGAGAGGTGAGGATTTAATTATGAATAATATGTAGAGTTAATTAGATTCAATAGCTGAGAGGTGAGGATTTGATTATTATTGGTATTAATAACTAATAGGAATAGCTGAGAGGTGACTTGTTAGTTGTTATAGATTGAATGTGAAGAACAACATGATATAATTGCATAACCTAGATTGTGGAAACCTACTACTCCCCCTATGTCATCATATTATCTTCTTTTCCGTATCTTCCATATTCTTAAGTTAGGTTTAATTAATATTTATTGCCTGTAGGAAGTAGAATCAATTCCTCCAACTATTATTATTGATTCATTGATGTTTCTTAATTATTGTTCTTAATTGTGTTTGAGCTAAGATTTCCCCCTCTGAGGTGGGTACGACCCTTGCTTGTTACTTGTCTACTTTGATCTTCAATTTATATAGGCACAAGAAGGAAAATCTCTTAATCTAATCTTTTGATACACAATAAGAGTATATCAAAATGGCGCCGTTGCCGCTCTAAGGAACGGAGTTCATTCAAGCACAAAAGAGAATAGTTGTTTTGGGACATCATCCCACTTCTATCCCTCCCACCCTTCAATTTTTAATTTTTTTTAATTTTTGTTTTTAAGTGTCTAGTTATTTAGTCCTCTTGTTGATCTTGCAGTGAAAACGGATCTGAAAAAGCTCGAAAAACGGAGTAGATATCAAAGTTTGAAGAAAGGCGCGCATTCAAAAAAAAAAATTCTGAAGTTACTGTTCCGAAGTGGGCTTGACCTCGAGTCGAGATCACTTTGGTCATTAACATTCTCGAGTCGAGTTTTCGGCAGAAATTTGGCCCGGTTTTGCGTGAATTATCCAGAACGATCCAGGACTTCTTTTCGGCTGAAATGTTTTACTGTTGAAAGATTTCGGGGTGATTTACTTGCGCTAAATATTTTGGAATTTCTGGAGCAGCGGAAGTTATTTAAATTTTCGTCCAAAGACGGGAAGTTTTGCTGAAATTACTGAACAGGCAGTTCCAGGCAGGGAATTTGCTCGTTTTGGGTGATTTTTCCAGGGCGCTCCAGAACTCCAAATTAGCTAAACCTTTTTACTGTTGAGAGATCGTGAGGTTAACTAGGTAGTATATTTTTTTCAGTATTGTTAAGGACTTATAAGTTATTTAATTATTCGATCCACGAAGGGGTCGCGGTTGTAATATTTTTAAAGTAGGTGTTGCTAGGAATTTTATTATTGTGTGTTCTAACCGGGTAGTAGAGCAAGGTTGTGGAGCTAGCCTTGGGTCTACTAAGGAACGACTCCTAAGGACGATTGAAACCCAAGGAGCGGTTCCCCTTAGTCGACTTCAACTCGTCTTCTCCCCACATTTGTGCGCTTGTTTGGCAATTTTACTTTTTAGCACCAAATGGGAGGTAAGCATTTTCTCAACCCTCTTCGAATCCCCTGCAAGAGGAGTTTCTGTAATGATTAGCATGACCTTGATTGTTGCTTGATTTCAATTTCTGTTTTTACTTGTTAAACCGGGACTGCAAGGCGGACCTAGCCTATAAGTGAAACCTAAATATCAATTGATTGCAATATCCTAAGCCTTAAAATTGAATCAACTAAAACCATGTTATCACGATGTTCTCATTGAGACTTTGACGGATACTTCAACTATTACTGTCTGGTTTTTCTTTAATTGGAGCACAAGTCAGTAATTGGGTCAGGAACCCCTACAGATTTATCTGTAGAATCAATTGTGGTTATTTAATTAAGGAACGTGTTTAGGTACGGAAAACCTCCCACATTGGTTATTAGTTGCTTGACTCTCAAGAGAAGGAGAATCACTCACGAAACTTGGAGAGAACCCATTGACTTGGGTGAACACAAAATAAAGTCAGTTTTTGAGCCCCTTGTTAGATGCTTTTGAATGGTTAGGACTTCTGTGGCATATGTAATGCGCATGTTACATGCATCTTAGATCGGGTAAAATATTTTCCAAACCAACAATTTACACAAAGAGCACAATAACTGACCTCTCTACTTCTCTTAAGGAAGAGTTTAACAATTCAACCTCCCTATCTTCTGAAGGAGAGTTCAACAACTCAACTTCACTTTCTGAAGTACATCCTACACTTATGGCTCAAGAAGCTACCCTTCGGGATTACTTTTCACCTTTGGCCACAGGGCCACCTACTTGCATTGTCTTACCCGAGACACATGCAGATTGCTATGGCATACGCCCACAGATTATGGGCATGTTGCCTAAGTTTCATGGACTTCCAAGGGAAGATCCATATCAGCACCTTTTAGGGAGAAACATCTATCTGAGGAGGAAGTTAGCCTAAGATTGTTTCCATTGTCTCTTGAGGATAAAGCATATCATTGGTTACATAGCCTTCCTCCTAATTCTATTGTCACTTGGGTTCAACTAAGTAAGAAGTTCTTGACCAAATTCTTTCCTATCACTAGAACTAATGACATAGTTGATGCCATAAGAAGTTTTAGGCAAAAAGAGAGAGGTATTCTTTGATGCATCGGAGAGATTTCATGATCTACTTCTTCAATGTCCACACCACAAAGTCGATAACATGAGTGGTGGAGATTTCCTTGACTACTCCACCACCATGGCCTTAGCTTTCCTTGAAAAGATTGCTAATAATAGCCAACATTGGGATATACCAAGACATACCCCGAGAAACAGTACCCTAGACTCTAATGATAAACCTAGAGGAATGTATGATGTCAAACCTGACATTGAGCTGAAAAATCTAATTCAAGGTTTAACTAAACAGGTAGCAGCACTTGGCGTATCCTTAAATCCCCAATCAACTGTTATGAGTGCATCAACTTTTTCATGCGATGCTTGTCATTACCAGACCCACACTGCTGAATTTTGCCCTCTCCTAATGAATTCACCAGAAACTGAGGATGCCTGTGCGTTTAATTACGCAGGGAGAACCAACTTTACTAAGGGCAATGCCACGTACCCTACATGGACCGCTCCAATCTTTCTCATTCTAATAATCATCATGCGGGTCCACTTGGTTTTAACAACTCTTATGGGCAACGTAGCAATGCCACGTATGGTGGTCACTCTGACAATAGGAACAGGGCACCGGTCCCCCCTTACTCGAACAATACTCATCCAATAAGTGGTTCCAGGGACCGCATGCCAGCTAATCAATCTACCCAACCTAAATCCTTTCTTGAGGATGTGCTTGCACGTTTCATTCAACAGACCCAGGCGTCTATTGAGTCAAATGCCCAAGCCATCCATAGAATTGAACAAAAACTTGATGAAAGAGGTAGATTTCCGGGACAGTCCATCCCGAACCCCAAAGGCAAGGAAGTTGCCTTGGTGACGGAAACTGCAAATCCGTCTACATTTGTACCAATTGCTGAAGTAAAATCGGTTTCCACCCTTAGGTCAGGAAAACAGGTTGATAATCAAATTAATTATACACCGAGTCCCAACATTGTGACCCCAGTTACATCTGCACCTGTTGCCCCACCTAAACCTTCGACCAATGAGGCAACCACCTCTAAATCGAAGAAGACTGCCCGTGAGATCATGAATCCTCCACGGATTTACAACCCACCAGTACCTTACCCCCCAGAGACTCACAAGGTCTGTAAAGGAAGTCCAAGCAGAGGAAGCACTTGATGTGTTCAAACAGATAAATATTAATATACCTTTCCTCACGGCTATTAAACAGATACCTTCCTATGCTAAGGTCTTGAAAGACTTGTGCACTGCCAAGAGAAAAACTAATGTTCCTAAAAACGTATTCATAGCTGAAGAATTCTCTGCACTTGTCCAACAAAATGGTGTGGTAAAATATAAGGACCCTGGAAAACCGACCATACCCTGCAAGCTTGGTGATAAATTCATGGGTAGAGCTTTGTTAGACTTAGGAGCAAGTTGTAATCTCTTGCCTTATTCCTTATACCTTAGCCTAGGTCTAACATACATGAAACCCACGAAAATGTCTTTACAACTAGCCAACAGATCTTTGAAAGTACCTAGAGGTATAGTAGAGGACCTATTAGTTAAAGTGTCAGACCTTTACTATCCTGTAGACTTTGTGGTGTTGGATACTGAACCTACTGCCGATGATTCGGTGCCCATCATCCTTGGCCGTCCATTCTTGGCCACCTCTAATGCTTTCATAAACTGCCGAAACGGTTCCATGGTTCTCACTTTTGGCTCTATGACTGTTGAAGTTAATACATTTAACCTTGGCCAACAACCCCCTGATATGTCCTTATCTGAGGATGTGTGCCTTTTAGACTCATTATCTTATGAGATGGTGCACTGTCATTACCCTGAGGATCCGGTTGTTCATTGCCTTGCCATGTATAATGTAGACTTCGACATTGACCAATCTATTGCCCAAACCAATGCTCTACTTGATAGTGTGCCTATCTTTGAACCTAAAGACCCTGAGGCCCTTGATGTGGTTTGTAGCTTAGATTCTGAGACTCAAGTAGAGACCATCACTCCACCTCCTGTTACCCTGAATCCTCTTCCTCCTGAGCTGAAATACGCTCATCTTGATTCAGACGGTAGTCATCCTGTTATCATTTCCTCATCTATTACTACCGAACAGGAGAGTAAGCTTTTAGAAGTTATTTTAGAGCATCGTTCTGCTATTGCCTGGTCTATCCACGACATCAAAGGCATTAGCCCTTCTGTTTGTTCTCATCGTATTCATCTTGAGGACAATGCCAAAACTTCTCGTGAACCTCAGAGACGCCTCAACCCTGCGATGAAAGAAGTTGTTCGAACAGAGATTCTTAAACTTCTGGATGCAGGGGTGATTTATCCTATCTCGGATAGTCCCTGGGTTAGTCCTATTCATGTGGTCCCTAAGAAGACCGGCATGACTGTAGTTACCAATGATAAGAACGAACAAGTCGCCACTAGAGTTCCAACTAAGTGGCGTGTTTGTATCGACTATAGAAAGCTTAATACAGTCACCCGGAAAGACCACTTTCCTCTTCCCTTCATAGACCAGATGTTGGAACGTCTAGCTGGTCATTCTTTCTATTGTTTCCTGGATGGTTACTCCGGTTACAACCAAATTCTTGTCGCCCCTGAAAATCAGGAAAAGACGACATTTACATGTCCCTTTGGCACTTTCGCTTATGCCCGTATGCCCATTGGTTTGTGTAATGCACCTGCTACTTTCCAGAGGTGTATGTTACACATCTTTAGTGATATGGTAGAACGATTTATGGAGGTGTTCATGGATGACTTCTCCATATATGGTTCATCTTTTGAAGAGTGTTTTAGTCATCTTTCCTTAGTATTTAAACGTTGCATAGATAAGAATTTGGTACTTAACTGGGAAAAGTGCCATTTTATGGTTAGGAAGGCGATAGTCCTTGGTCATGTAGTCTCTCCTGAGGGTATCCAGGTTGATAAAGCTAAAGTAGATCTTGTTTCATCCTTGCCTATTCCTAAGCCTATTAGGGATATTCGAGCCTTTCTGGGCCATGCAGGATTCTATAGACGCTTTATCCAAGATTTTTCTAAGATAGCTCGTCCCTTAACCAATTTATTGCTTAAGGATGCACCTTTTGATTTCATAAAAGAATGCAAGAGCGCCTTTGAAAAACTTAAAACTGCCCTCACGTCTGCACCTATTATTAGGCCTCCTGATTGGAGTAAACCCTTTGAGCTGATGTGCGATGCATCAGACTATGCTGTTGGGGCTGTTTTAGGTCAACGTCTAGATGGTAAGCCTCATGTCATATATTATGCTAGTAAGACTCTCAATGACGCTCAACGTAATTAAACGACAACCGAGAAAGAATTGGTAGCCATAGTATATTCTCTTAATAAGTTTCGCTCCTACCTTTTAGGCACCCGTACTATCGTCTTCACGGATCATGCCGCTATTAGATTCCTTTGGTCCAAGAAGGAGACTAAGCAGCGCCTTATTCGTTGGATATTATTACTTCAAGAGTTTGACCTTGAGATTAGAGATAAAAAGAGGACCAAAAATGTAGTAGCCGACCACCTGTCTAGATTAGACAGTCCTGAGGATTCTAGTGTTATTTCTGAGAACTTTCCTGATGAGCTTCTTTTTGCAATATCGAATGTTCCATGGTTCGCAGATATAGTTAATTACTTGGCTAGCAACAAGCTTCCAAATGATTGGAACAAGCAAGATAGATCCAAATTCCTTGCTAATGCCAAGTATTATTTCTGGGATGACCCTTACCTTTTTAAGTACTGTCCTGAACAGATCATTCGTTGTTGTATCCCTGATTGGGAGCAACAAGAGGTCCTTAAGTTCTGCCATGAGCATGCTTGTGGTGGACATTTTAGTGCCAAAAAGACAGCTGCTAAAGTATTGCAGTGTGGTTTTTATTGGCCAACTCTCTTTAAGGACTCTCACATGCATTGTACTGTCTAGACTCGTTGTCAACAATTAGGGAAAATCACTAGGCGGCACATGATGCCCTTACAGCCAATACTTCCTGTAGAGGTGTTTGATGTATGAGGCATTGATTTCATGGGCCCTTTCCCTGGTTGTCATGGTTTTTTGTATATTCTGGTCGCAGTAGACTATGTTTCTAAATGGATCGAGGCCATTCCCACAAGGTACAACGACCAAGAAACTGTAGTAAATTTTCTGAAAGAGTATATATTTGCCCGATTTGGTGCTCCCCGTGCGATCATTAGTGATGGGGGGAGCCATTTCTGCAATAGAGCTTTTCGAAAACTTGTCCAAAAGTATGGAGTTACTCACAAAGTGGCCCTTGCGTACCATCCACAAACTAATGGCCAAGCTGAGGTGTCGAATAGAGAGATTAAAAACATTTTGCAAAAAGCAATTGACCCTAATAAGTAGGGCTGGCAAAATGACCCGAGACCCGTTAACCCGACACGAACCCGAGACCCGTTAACCCGACACGAACCCGACCTGATATAAACAGGTTTGGGTTCAGCCTTATCGGGTTGGCGGGTCATTTTGACCCGAACCTGTTAACCTGTTTAATATACAGGTCGGGTTCAGATCCGAATATTAACAAGTCGGGTCAGACCCAAAACCAATTAGAAAACCCTAAGTATAAAATACCCTATTTTTCTATATAATCTGATTTAATTTAACATCAAAAATCTCCTCTATATAATCTGATTTAATGATCGATAACGAGAGTATCTAATTCTTGAACACAGATTTGTAGCAGTTCAGCTCCATTACCATGCCTAATTGATAGGACATCTTGTTTAAAAGTCTTGTTTTCGGTTGGGTACAGATTAGACACTTAGCTAAAATCTCTGTATTCTAACTTCTAAGAAAAATCTATCATTCTCTTGCTTTTATATATCAGGAAGACTTCTTTAGGTTGGAAACAACATAAATAAATATCAGGGGAAGATGTTCTTTCATTTTTAAATCTACCCTTTCTACATATTCCTTCCTTTTTTTTTTCCAGCAAATGTTCAATGATATAATGTTGTTGTTATTACATAGCTTGCTGGTCTGTACTGTCTCAGCAAATTAGAAGATTCACGCATGTGTTGAGAGTTTTCCTTTTATGTATATTTGTTTGACGTAAACTTCTGGTATACTAACTCATCATATTAGGCTAATAGGCATCAGGATTCAACCCCACCTATATTATTGACTAATCAAATCTAGCCCACTAATTTGACATTTTGTTCACTAAATAAATTAACCTTACTGTGCCAGGGTGGGGTTCTATAAAATAAAACTGAACAATCTTTTTTATTTGAGTACTTCCGTAGAAGAGGTAATACAACTCTACCTATAAAATGTCTGCACTCAGTCACATTGCAGTTTGCTCCTCTGTAATTAGCCTGTCTGCACTGTTAGTTGTATCTTGTATAGTTGTATGTATGTCGGAATTAGGATTGATTGATTATTAGCTGCTACCTGGTACTGCTTCAACTCTCAACTGTCAACAATTATAATTTTTGAGATACCATACGTCCATAGTCCATACCGTCATCATGCCCGCTTGGTTCAGTTACTCCTCTGACCTCTCTTTGTTTTGTTTTGTTTTTTTAACAAATTGTCTCATGTGCTGTGCTATGCTCTTAACTCTATTATTAACAAATACTATATAATGCAGTTAAATATTACTCTACTAGTTATTCAGCATTTGACCTCACCCCTTCATTCATTCAACATACTGTATTGTGTTTTTGAAAATTCAAATCAACATACAGAGGTCACAACACACTCCTCTTAATTAATTCTTCTTGTTTCCTAATCAAGTATTCTAGCAATTTAGCTTACAGTATTGTTGAACATGGCCACTTGCTAACTTGTAACTTATATTTTTTGCCAGGCCTGTTTGATTATTTAGTAGAGAAAATGGGATCTATAGAAACCAACTAAATTCTTGTTGTTGATGATGGACTGGTTCAGAGAAGGTGATGATGGACTCATGGTGTTGAAGTTAAGTTCTTTGTTGAACAAGCATAGATTATGTTCTTATCCCTGAACAAGCAGAATGTGCTTTATAACTTTAATTGTTTTTAACTTTTGTGAGGCTTTTATTGTGTGAAATTTTATGTCGCAAAACCGCCTAAACGGTTTAATTGGGACTAAACAGTTTTAATTTGTAATTTTATTATGTGATTTAGTAATTTTTATGTCATTAAACAGTTCTGAACTTCTGATTATGCTTAAATTTTGTGAACTGTTATTAGGTATGAACTTCTGATTATGCTTAAATTATGGTTCTAAAAATTGCAGGTTAACAAGTAGCAGGTTTTGGGTGTTACACTGACAGTATAATATTGTTATTAGGTATGGACCAGACCTGTTTTAAAAAGCAGGTTTAAACAGGTCGACCTGAACCCGACCTGTTTAATTAGCAGTTCAGGTCCGGGTTTAAGAAAAAACAGTTAAACAGGTAAACAGGTCAGGTCCGGGTTTAGATGAAAAACACCCCAACCCGTTACAACCCGACACGACCCGACACGATTGCCACCCCTACTAATAAGGTTGATTGGTCTCGTAGAGTTAGTGATGCATTATGGGCCTATCGTACTGCTTTCAAAACTCCCATAGGCATGTCTCCCTTTCGTCTTGTTTTTGGAAAACCCTGTGACTTACCTGTAGAGTTTGAGCATAGAGCCTTCTGGGCAATGAAAAAGCTCAATTTTAATCTCGACCAGGCAGGTGAGAGGAGAAAACTCCAGCTTTCTGAGCTTGAGGAATTTCAGAATGAAGCTTATGATCTTTCCAAGTCCTACAAAGCTAATATGAAAAAACTACATGATCGTCAGATCTTACGTAGAGATTTTTAAATTGGGGACAAAGTTTTACTATATAACTCTAGGTTGCATTTATTTCCTGGTAAACTACAGTCTCGTTGGTCGGGTCCCTTTGTAGTGTCTGCAGTAAGACCCTTTGGTGCTATCACTTGTCTAAATCCTGCAGACAATACTGCATTTCAAGTCAATGGTCAACGTCTTAAGTATTTCCATGAATTAAGGTCCCCTGAAGTAGAGGAAACTCTCTTAGAAGACCCTACCTATCTAGATTGACCCTTGACCTGGTGGTATCCGGACCCTCCCTTACTCTACTCTTGTCTCTTTTGGGAGGTGTGGTTGAAAGTGTCGGGACCTATAGTCCACAAACTCTTACTGGCTGAGTCTAATTGATCCAGTACACGTTTTTCTCTGAAGCGTCATCACCAAACAGACCTGTTTCTCGCTCTGTTTGGGGGTGGGGATGTCATTTCCCATCTTTCCTAAGTCTAGAGTATCTGACTTTAAAAGACTCATGTTGCATATTAGACATCAGGATTTCACGCATTCCATTCTAGCACTTTTGACTCTCCTGTGTCTTTGTTTAGAGTAGCATTTATCTAGGGAGTGAATCCTAGTTGTCCACCTGTCTGGTTGAAGACGTTAAACTTAGCGTTCCTAGGAGGCAGCCCTGTGTATCTCCTAAACACAATCGTGCATTAGTGTTTTTTATTAGTTATCGGGTTTAGTGGTTATTGGCTAATAACTATCTCTTTAGGATCCTAGAATTGATCTGTTTGGGGGTGGGCGTGGCCCACCACTCTTTGATTACGTTACTTGGTTAAATAATTATTATACTTACAAATTTGAATTTATTTGAATTTTTGGAATTTTTAATAATTATTGCATGACTTTTGGATTTTATTTGACCATCTTAATGGTACTTATATTCGCAAGAATATAATTATACATTATCGCGGAATTTTTCAAAATTAAATTTGAATTATTTCGTGTCCTTTCGCTTTCCAGGGGTAAAACCGTCATTCCCACTAATTTCAGTAGTGGGGGAGCGTCTAGGGGAAGTCACAAAGTCATTGTCAAACCATAGTCAAACCAAGTCAACGTGGGTCAAACCAGGGTCATCTTCTTCCTCAGAACTCGACTCGAGTTCTTTACAGTGCATTTCAATCTCGACTTGAGTTCCTCAACAGATTTCGTTCTCTCTTTTCGATTCTCACTCGTTTCTAGGCCAAATTCGAAAATTCTTGCGGGGTTTTGTTCCTTTCTTCATCCTCCTCAAATCTATACCAAAAACCCCCATTATCATGCCTCCTAGATGTAGAGAGAGAGTGATTATCCGAGAGCGCGATTACTCGCGTCTCTTCGATGATAATCGATTTGGGAGCACTTTTCTTGAGAGGATTCATGCCCAAGGCTGGTATACTCCTTGGCTCATACTATGATCCATTTGATCCTCAAATGGTTCGTTGTTTCTATGAGTCAATGGAGTTGGCCGATGACGGCGTGTTCATCAACTAGGATCCTGCCCATCGTTACCTGCTGACGCCTGAGACTGTCTCCATAGTCACGGCGCTCGAGATGGACGAGGCTCCACTGCAGCAGGAGGCTCCCTTGATGACACCAGACGTCATCGAGGCCGTCCTCGTTGATGATTTGGTGTTTCATCGGTATAGCAGCCATATCTCGATCGGTTGGCTCCGAGTGAACCAAGGCTTGGTGGCACACTGGCTGACCACCAATGTCCTTGGGACGACAAGGACGAGCGAGCTGTTCTCGGAGGGTATCCATATCATCCGCCTGCTTCAGGAGGATGTCTACGGCAACTGTATCGTCCGCCATCCTTTTGCGACTATCACCAGTGCCCGAGCCACTTCTGCTTCACTTCCTAGCCTGGTAATTGCTATTCTATGCTACTGGGAGGCGCCTCTTCTTCCTGCACTCTCTCTGGAGTCGGTCGTCCGGCTCGAGGTCTCCAACCATGGGTTGTCAGCCTGTCGACAGCTGTTGTGGGACCCACAGGCAGAGGTTCCTGTCCAGTACAGGCCCGGGGACCAGCGGGCGTTCTTTTTACTCCATACCAACGAAGAGCGGTTCCAGCTTCTCTGGAGGGGTATGGGTGAGATTTTGACTGCAGTCGAGGACTTGCAGCGTCGCTTTGATGAAGGCCAGGGGCAATCTCGTCGTCGACGGGGTTGATTTTCATTTCTGTTATTAGCCATTGTAATTTGCTTATGTATTTTGTTTTGATTTTTCACTCTTGTATTAAAACTTTTGATCATTGTACTTTATTTCAAAAATTTAATGAAAATGGTTGAAATTTTAATTATCTTGTCAACTTGTCATTTTCTGAGATTTTTAGCCATTTTTGGGCTTTATTACAAAATTTTGGACTTTTTGAGTATATTTTGAAAATTTTTGGTCCTAGGGACCTTAGTCCAAATATTTTTATTAGAAAGGAAGTTAAGATTTGATTTTTTGAAAACCCTATGGTATTAGGCAACTTTTGGAGTCCTACTAGGGCTCAAACTCGTAAAATCTAGCCTATATATATCACACCATAGTTAGAGGACCGTCATTTAAAAAAATCGGATTTCAAAAAGTTTTTTATTTTCTGGTTTTGGCCCGAACTCGACTCGAGTTCCTTATAGGCCATTTCAATCTCGACTCGAGATTGGACCTGGCAGCAGTTTTCTGGGTTTGTTTTGAGTGATTTTTTCTCGGTTTTAGTGCTGGTTTTTGGTGTTTTCTTCCTTCTTTTGCAATGGCTAATGATCAGAATGAGTTGTGGATGACCGATTGCATGGACATCGTCCCCGAGATGGATTTTTCGGGAACTATGAATAGTCCTTATGGAGCTTCCTTTAGGGATGGGATTTTCGACAAAGGATGGGATGGGTTTCTTTATGATTCCACTGTTGTGTATTCCCCTTCTATGGTAAGAGACTTTTACCTCTTGTTACCCTTTGCCGACACTCTTCCTTTTGATGGGTTCCAAGTTCGTATCGTGGTTTTTAATGTCGTTGTCATCTCTATGGTTATGGGAAATCCTTTTGTGTTTCATCTGGTTGTGCCCTATGATAACTATGTTAGTGATAACCGTATAGATATCATAGAGAATTACCTTAATCATTTTGGCCCATGTACCTTCTCACTCCAACCCGAAGGACTTCCTAGTATTGCACCTACCACTTGCCTTCCTGCTAATGTAGCTAATGCTGCTTTATGGGTTTTGCGTAATTTGTTGGGTAATGATAGGTTAGATTATGTCAATGATAGTGCCATGCATGCGGTAGTTACACGTTGCCACCAATTTTTATGCTCTTGACATATCCACTTGGATTCTGGATGGTATTAGGAATGTGTGGTTTTATTGGATGAAAACAAGCTTGTATTTCCTACTCTTATTTGTAAGGTTATCCTTGAGAGCTATCCTGATTGGAGGACTAGGTACAATGATTGGACTCACCTAATCCCTATGGATCCTACACACCGTTATATCAGGAGAAGTCGCCTATTCACATGGGTGCCTAACACTATATATGTACAGTTTCAAGAGTTGCATCGAAATGATAATTTTATGGATAATGGTGAGGGAGCTTGGAATGTGGTCAAAGAGGCATTAACCCTATGGCATGATGACATGGATGGTTTGCCAAGGGAGGTTGCTTGAAAACAAGAGTGTAATGTAGGATTTCCTTTTCTGTTGAGTCAGTCCTTTATTTCAGTATATTTTATTTCAGTTGTGTCATAGTATGGAATTCCTTGTAATCTCTATATAAAGATAATTTTGTTTGACAGGAATTTTTAAAGCGGTTTGGATTTTTAGCACACTCATGGTAATATCTTTCTCTCTATCTTTCCTATGCTTAGTATGAGCCTTGAGGACAAGGCAATCTCTTTGTTTGGGGGTGGGGAAGTATTTCAATCCTTTTTGCAAAAGATTTTCAAACTTCTTTATCCATACTTATGTAAAAATTCAAAAAAATTGAGAAAAATCAACAAAAATTCTTTCTTTACAAAGACTTTTTCAAAAATAGTATAAATACACCATCAATGATGAAACATAATGGTTGAATTCATTTTCAAGTTTAAGGACACTTATTGCTTCATCAAGTAGTTGAGTCTTATACTACATTTGCATGAGCATAAGCATGACATTCATATACATTTATTATAGCTTACATGTGCAAATACGACTACACCTTGAGAAACTTGAGGAATAAGTGTAGAGACTTAACCCAGTGAGCTTTTGAGCCCCGTCCTTTTCTTGGAGAGTTATCACGTACATCTGGAGTCAAAAGACTCAACCTCTCAGTTTTGTCTGTTTTTAGTCTCATATTCATTTTTATAGTTAGCCTTGAGATGACATCAAGTGGGTGTAATATAAACTTGGGTCTTGTAGCTTATTCAAGATGTGATCACCATATCAGTACTTAGAGATGATACAAAAACCTTTAGATAAACCCTGTTTACCTTAGCCTACCCTGATGACATTTTATTCCCCTAGGTTAACCATTCTGAGCCTTTCCTTGTTACTTAGCCTTTTTCTTGAGCCCATTATCCTTACCCAACTCCATTGTAGGAGTAAATACCCTTAGAAGGTTTTAAGTCTTTTTACCTATGTTTTTGGAACATAAGGACGATTGTTTACGTGGTTACAAGAAGAAAGGAGAAATACAAAAAAATCTCCAAACTAGTGAGATGAAGCAAATGTTGAAAATCAAAAGTTTGAAGAAATTCCAGAAAAAACCAGAATCTTCCAAACCATTCCAAATCCAAAAAGAAAGGAAGATTCCCAAATAGGCTAAAGCTTCATTGAAATTTTCCAAAAGAAGAAAAGAAATACTTCTTCCAAAAGAATATTTTCCAAAAATTTCTCCATGTGCTAGCATTAGAAATCACAAATATTGAAGGCCCGAATGTTCCAAAAATATTTCACAAAAGCCTGTGCCATTTCTAGCCCTGTCCTAAGCCAAGCAACCCATTACTGTCTTTGTAGATCTAAGCTGATATGGTAGGATGTGGCGAGTAAGTGAGAAGATGCTGATGTGAAAAACCCGACATCTCAAGTAAGGCTAACTTTTCCATTCTTTGAGACTAAGTTCATTCCATTACACCAGTCCGTTCTTATTTATATATATGTGAGATGATTGCCCATCTTCTTTCTTCACATAGAGGTAAAATGATAAACACCATCTCTGAGTGATTTTATTTCTAAGTGTATGACTGTGAGGCAGAAGTCAAAGCGACCTTTCCAAAGGTGACTTAAGACCGTGGTAGTATGGGTACATGCCTGTATTCGATGCATTTGAGACCATCATGCTTGGTTTATATTTCATATCTCATTCATGCATTGGTAGTATGTTATCTCATATGAACGGTTTAGCAATACTTATTCTATCCTTGATATGACCATTTCTGAGGTACATGGTAGAAAATTCTATTCTTGAATTAGTCATTGTAGTAAGTTTGTGGGTATCTTCTCTGGAAAACCCTCAGGAGACTATAACTCCTCCACCTGGGAAACCCTTGTGGTTGAAAGCCTTGATGCATATGGTTAATGCAATCACCTTAGTTATACTCCTCTTTTGAGTTCCTTATTCTTTCTTCTCATCTTTGCTTGAGGACAAGCAAAGTGCTGTTTGAAGGTATTTGATCGGACCTCAAAAATGTATATTTATCCCCCAAATAACACCTTGTTTGTCTAGCACTTAGCTTATATTATTGTATTATATCTATTGATTAGTGTTTTCTTATCTTTATGTAGGTTTTATGAGCCGAAATGCGAATATTGTGTAAAAGCCCGCAAAAAGTCAAGAAAAACAAGCAAAAATGTGTTATTTGCACAAGGGAAGAAGAATGGATATTTGCACCCACAAAATCTGCTAAGGGCACCCCGCAGTCAACTCTAGTCAACTAGGTTGAGTTGACTTTTCGCTCAACTTTTGACTTCTTATGACTTTGGGTCAATCATGTTGACTTATGTACCGGACTTCCTATTTTGGGTCTTGATCTTAAAAAGGCTCTACAAGGAGAACCAGAAGTCCGATTGGGGCCCATGACATATCAAACTCAAGGTCTTGGCCCAAGCTACAATTCTAGCCCAAGAGGATTAGGTTTTGCTGATTGCCTAATCCCTCTAGGAGGCCAACAGAAGCAGCCACGAATTTGATCAAGTTTGGAAGTCTTTGCATGCAAGTATTCCATTATGTAATGATATATAAGAGAAGTTGTAACTAGGGTTTATCTATCTAGAATCTCTTTTAGATCTTGATCTTCTAGCCTCCACTTGAAGATCAACTTTTGTATTCAATTCAATCAATATCAATCCATGAATTCTTTTACGATGTTCTTTGATTTAATTATTTGTTCATTTGGTATGAGTAGCTAAATCATCATAGGGGGAAGGTGGAAGCTTTCTAGGTGAGGTAAAAGTATTATGTTGTTTCTTCTTATTCATTGTGATTCAAGGTTCTTAATGCTTACTTATCTCTAATTCGCGATATGAGGTAAGTATGAATATTTGTATGCTATTGTATCCATGGTGTTAAAATATTAATTATTGTTAGAATTTAGGGAGACCTAGTTTTGATAATAGTATTATATTTATTGCAGATGTGTAGTGAAATAGCTGAGAGGTGATTACTGCATGTTTGTAATATTTATCTTTTATTGGAACCCTTTCATGATTAAATTCAATAGCTGAGAGGTGAGGATTTGATTATTATTGGTATTAATAACTAATAGGAATAGCTGAGAGGTGACTTGTTAGTTGTTATAGATTGAATATGAAGAACAACATGATATAATTGCATAACCTAGATTGTGTAAACCTACTACTCCCTCTATGTCATCATATTATCTTCTTTTCCATATCTTCAATATTCTTAAGTTAGGTTTAATTATTATTTATTGCCTGGAGGAAGTAGAATCAATTCTCCAACTATTATTATTGATTCATTGATGTTTCTTAATTATTGTTCTTAATTGTGTTTGAGCTAAGATCTCCCCCTCTGAGGTGGGTACGACCCTTGTTTGTTACTTGTCTACTTTGATCTTCAATTTATACAGGCACAAGAAGGAAAATCTCTTAATCTAATCTTTTGATACACAATAAGAGTATATCATGTGTATTTAACATTTGTTTATGGAGTAAATGGGAATATGATAATTTGTTGAATTTAACAAACCACTTGGTACTTGTTGTAATGAGATTGAAGCAAATGAAGTAGTATTTGTGAAAGGAGCAGCTTTAATGCTCTATTAATACTACTATCATATGAATAAAAATCCACAAAAGTTGTAGATAATGGTGTTGATGTCTTTGCACTTACAGAAGCACTTAAATTGGATCAAACAGTAATTGTTGTTGAATCTTCTGAACGAACTTTTGATAATGAAACATGTCTTGAATCACATCGAATATAACATAATGAATGGCCTAATCCTTCATCTAATGGTCCGGATATTATCATAACTATATCATGCTTTATTGTTCGAGGTTGGCCTTTAAACAAAGAGTTAATTTGCCAATTCTGTTACCCATCTAAAATTAATTTAAGGTTATTTTGTTTAAAAGAAAATCATTCTTCAGATTATATCATAGTTAATGGGGGTCAACTATGATATAATTGAAGATTTTTAACTCAGATTTTTATTGAGTAATGGGGTTGGGTGTTATGCAACAGGTCTATTGAGGTATTCAGATGATTGACCAACAATGACACTGGTCAAGGATGCTAGCTTTGAGTGACTCGAGAGGGTCCAGTATAGATTAGGCCTGTTTTTTTTCTTTACCTTGGTATCTCTTTGTTTTGATTGATATATGTTTTGAGAGAAATAGAGTGACTAACACGAGTTGTACCTTTCATTTTTTTTTAATATAGGGGTAGGGGTCCCCATTAACAACCCCGCTTGCCTAAAAAAAGAGAAAAAAACAAAAACAAAAACAAAAAAAACAGATTATGTAAGGTAGCACACTTTGGAAGTGACCCTATGGTCTGACGATAGTTATGTCTGAGTCTAAGAAGACATATGACCGTCTAAGGCGTCAATTGTTTAACTAATTTCTTGAGCTACCTAACAAAGCAACAATTCTTAAACAATTTAGATGCTTATAAAGAGAATCCTAGGCAAGGTATCTATAGTGAGAGAAGGGGCAACAAACATAGGTCTGGAAAGAGTATGAAGATAACCATACAAACAAGCATAGGTCTGGAAATCGTGTCAAGACATCCACACATATAGGAGCAATCATAGAGAAAACAAGAGAACTACATACACTGATAGCCATATCAATGAACGACAAGAACATGCTCATATACAAACAAGTGCACATAGTGATTAGTCCTTTAATAAAATAAGCCTCATGGTCATATGCAAACATCCCTAAAGGAATATTTTCTCGATTTAAATTAATATGTTTTTTCAGTTTCTCTTAGAGCAAATGTTGTTGATTTTATGAGTTAGTGACTCTTACAAGAAGGTTCTTACCAAATGTTTAAATATTCTTATTTGTTTTGTTAATATGTATTCTATCTTTCAGATGAAAGTCTTTTTAGCAGGAAGGAGACCGTGAAAGGATGAATGAACTAGTCACAATATTGCAGAATTAGGTAGAAACTTATGGTGTATCGTATTCTCTTTTAGTGTGACATCTTATCAGTGTTTAACATCATTTGCTTAAAAATGACAGTTGTTGGGAGCGTAAGATTGGAAAGTTATACATGAATTAGATTCTGGAAACGTTGGGGTTAGTAATGTTTTTGTTCTACAAGGTTTGATGTTTTTGTATTCCAGAATGAAAGTTTTGATTTAGTGGCACTTGATGATAGTTTAATTTCTTTGAGCAAGTTAGAACAAATATTTGTATGTCATTCTTCCCTTCATGCATGAATTGAAGTAAACACATTCTCTTTCTCAACTTGATGATCTCTTAGGTATCATATCCTTCTTAACCACTATATCAAATCTGAAAATGTTACACCTTGGTATAAGTTTATTGCTTGAGGTTTAGTAAAAATGTTCTAGCAATAGTTTAAAAGGTTGCCTTTCCTTTAGTGCTTTTATAATGTATGAGGTGAAAATGATAATATTTTACTAATACATTTCTGATTTGAATTATGTTTCCAGAGTTTCACATAGTGTGAATGTAATATTCTGTCGTACATCAAAATTTTAAAGCTTTCTCCTTAGGAGTTGTCTTTTTCATCTCCTCCATTTAATAAAGTCTTTACTAACATAGAAAATCAATGGGAGGCATCATTATAAGTTTTGGTCTTATAACATTTTATTGTTTTACTGAAGTAACCAAGGCCTATTAGCTCAGTTGGTTAGAGCGTCGTGCTAATAACGCGAATGTCGCAGGTTCAAGTCCTGCATGGGCCATTTGCACATTTTGTGATTGCAGTTTCCTTAAATTTTATAATCCCTTTTCCCTGGTGATTACATATATATAAGTATATAACTATTTATACAATGGTACTATATTAGATGAGAATGTCGATAAAGTCCCCATTGTTAGGTACATTTACGAATTATTGCAACTCACAGATTTCTTTTACTCTTGCATTCAAGCATTTCCTCCCAAAGTTCAGTACAATCTGTACTGACTTTGGCATTTCTCAAGTATAAACATAAAACCAGTATCATAAAAGACTGCGGTAATTTGCAGATCATCAAGGAAAAATCTTAGGAGAGTGTTTGGTCCCAACTCCTAAGTGCTATGGATCAAAGTTTTTCTGTCATATACAAAGCTCTATACTGTATCAGAAGTTGGTAAATGGAAATTTGACATATTCTTTTGACGAAACTATAAAGAATAAAAGCTTATTTTAGGTTGAGTTCCGATGGTTGAAAAACTTGATAATAATATGTCTAACAACAAGAGCCTTTCGTACTTTATAATTGCCTTCATGTTGATCTGCAAGTCATATGAATAGTTTGTTGGTGTACAGTTTCATAGTTCCTAACGATGCTATTTGTTTTCGTTCTTTACATTGGGGTCTTGTAGTGGAAGTGTTGTAAAGCAGGGATCATTACCATGTTTGTAGACTTGCAGTCAAATGGTTAACTTTGGGCAATCCTCAAGTCCACCACATCCTGTCCTATTGTCTGCCCTGCTGCAAATCTTTATTCTTAACAAGGACTTCGTTGATGCACTACACAACAGATAAAGATGAGCTGCCTAAATCTGCCGGGGAATTGTTTGAAAATGTAGCTTTGGGTGTGTTGCGTTTTGGTGTTAACCAATATGCACCTTACCCCAAGCAGCACATGCTCGTAAAACATATGGCTCTGTCGTATTGATAGCAGATGGTGCTCACGCAGATGCTGCTGACCTGTAATTGATACAACCCTGGAACTACTATTAAAATGAAAGCATACGATGAAAATGTCTTTTTCTTGATTTTTTTTTTCTTTCTAAAGTTTTGTGAAGATGATAACTAATGGTCATTTATTAATCCTACTATCACCATCTAAATTTGTTATCTAGCATGGTGAAAGCATTTTTCATTTTAATGAAATTACTGTCTATCAGAATATATATTTGCAAGAGATGAATATAAGTAGATCATCTATAAGTTGTGTAAGGTTCCCTTTGTGGGTATGTTGTCATATGTGTCTGTGTCAGGTGTCACTTCCGGGTTATGTTTGTGGGTGTTTTGTATTGTATCATATTATTATTGGGTCACATAAAAAACTCATCTACGTCAATGTTTTCATAACAACATTTTTTGATTAATTTATTTTTTTATATAAAAAGTTAGAATGTCGTAGATGAGTTTGGTTTACACGTACATTGACTTCATCAATGTGTTTGTCTGTCCGTCTACTTTTTTTCGCCCCTTAGTTTAATCTCCCACAAAACACTCTCTCCTTTTTCCCTTTCTATTTTTCTCCTTCACCATCCCTCACCCTTGCAACCTTAAGTCGGTCTCCCCTGCCAATGGTTCTATATTTCTTTTTTCTTATGCAAGAATAATTTTACTGGTTTGCATTAACTTTTTATAGTTCTGTGTGCTGATTCCTGATTAGAAAATCTGAAGCACATAATAAAAACCTATGAAATTTATAGTTAAAGATCAACAAACACATCAACTGATCGATAAAAGGTTGAAATTACAAATCACACAAACATATAATTTAAAAACTGAAAATTATAGACTTAAGTACTAAACAAAGTGACATTTTAGATTTCTCGTTCTATTCTTAGGTTGTATGGGTTTTAAGGTTATTTATAATCCTTTTCAACCTTTGTACTGTAATTATTATTTCTATCAACACTTTTTGTGTAAAAATATTTACAAATTTGTTAACACTAGCATGGCGAAGCTATGGGTACAACTAGTCTAAGTTATAAGCGACAACATGTATATACTACATAGTATAGTTTCAATCTAAATGATTAACCGTTTGATCATTATTGAGATTATAAAATTTAATTTTGATTAAATTGTAATACTTGGATCATATTTTTCGTTGGGTCCATATTTAAGTTGCTTTGTACGTTCCTGATTTAATCGAGATCAACAATTGGATAGAGATGTTGTATAGAGATCATGATTGACATGCCGCCCCTAAAACCTTAATTCTTATTATGAATATAAAACTCTACAACGTCTCTCTCATTCATTCAGAACCTAAAATTTCAAACTCATCTCTCTCAATCTCATCGCACAGTCTCTTCATCTATTCAATTTCTCTCTCTTAAACCAATCGACTTCAATCAGGTACGCTCTTCATCTGTCGTCATCATCCATTACTATCAATCAATCAAATCTCTAAAGGTACAAAATTTTCTGATCACCGATTGCTATTCTTCAAACTCTCCTTTGGTATATTGGAGTAAATCTTAAATCTCTTACTTGTATCAATTGGTAACTGTTTCTTCAACATCTAATTCATCTCTGTGGCAGTTTAGATTTCATACAATTTGAATAAAAATCCAAATAGATACATTGGTTTTGTGCTCAATCTCATAAGAAACGTGCCAGTAAACGAGTATTCATTTGTGTTATGTCTATTTTGTAAAGGGCAAGATTTAGCCGTATAAGCTACAACAATAATGCATGGAGTTCATTACAATAATCAAGTGTGGCCTTTTTGATGTATAGATTAAATGTTACTGTGTTGGAAACCATGTTATGAGGGTGTGTGGCTACTGGCTATGTGATTCTTTATCTAAGTAGCTAAATGACTTTGTATATAGCAGTTTCCATTATACCAACTTACCAAGTAAGATCTCTCAGTTAGAGAAGAGAGAACAAATTAAAGAATAAAATGATTTTGATATGTGTTCTACTAATAAAAATAATAATTAAAACAAAATTAAACTTAGTAATTTTACATCAGCCCTGACTTTCTCCTTTCCCAAATTACACTTGCTCTATGGTGTCATTGTTGCTCCGTTAGCTATCACTTGGTTCAGCGCTACATCTCACTACTTTGCTACTGACCAGTGACAAGAATACAGTCGTACAAAATCATAATTCACATCAATATTAAGAGCTTATAACTATTACGCTGTTAATTTCAGCATTAAAACTAAAAGCATTACATGAACTAAAACTTACAAATTTTTGTATACATCTCACTGTGATAAGTGCCTTCCAAGAAATTATTCTTTCTTAGGGTAAGGATTCAATCCACCAGGTATAGAGAAAAAAATTTGGTTTTCACTAATTCTTGTTTTCCATGTGTAGAGAAAACCATAGGTTTTAACAAAGCTTCAAATTAGAATTTTGTGTTGCACACAAGGCTTAATCAAGTGTAATTCTTCAAAATTCGTATAATAGTAATGAAATAAAAGCTGACTTAGTTGGATTGTACAAAATTATTTTATTTAACACCATTCTCAAATTGATTATAATATCATGGGGATGGTTTAGATCCCAGTCAGAGACAACTTCCCACCACATGCAATTTGATTCTGCTCAAGAACAAATTGCTAACAACGATATCAAACCAAATTGTCCTATAAATAGTTAGGCTGAAATCATATTATGCAAAGAGAAGAAAGAATATAAACTCTGACTCTTCTTACTGATTATTTTGTGCTTGTTTGCAGTTTATATTTTTTGGAAGTCAGCTTACCAAAGGACTTGAGCTTGTAGCGGCAGAATTCAAAGCTTTTGTACATTGCCAATCATTGCAGGTTTTAGACTTCCCAATTGACTTCTTTACTTGTTATGTCAGAAATATATGAACTCTGGCTTAAAGGCCTATGTTATATCAAGTTATAAACATTCTTAATGGTATTGTGCCAATGCTAATCATGTAAATGATCTTAGAGGATCTTATAAATCATTGTTATTCTGCTAATTGTCTTAAATTCCCAATACTCTTATAATATGAGTCTATTTTATGTTTAACCTTTTGGTGGTTTAAGCATCTGAAAATTGTCTTCTTGAGTCCATCAAAAACATACAATCACAAACCTTTTGGTGATTTAAGCATCTGTTAGCCGTAAGGTATACACAACCACACATAGTGAAGTATAATCTAACGCACTAAAGGTTTCACCATTATCATTAGATCATTTTCATAATTTACAATGTGATAATGTAGTCCAATGAATTCATCTGATCATTTTAGTCTATTTGATCATTTTCGTAATTCTTCTTCCCACAAAATTGTCAACTGTTAGACCTCTATCTCACATGAAAAATCAGAATAAAGAAATTGACATATGTTAGCACCTTACATATCTGCTTATATAAGATGACATCTCTGTTGTGTTCAAAAAATAAAATGAGTGATTTAATGGTAATTATGCTTGTATGTGAACTGCTATATAGGCTGCTTCGTCTGCTTGATTTTAACAGTTTAGATAGTTTATAAGTTCATCTGCTTCGTCTACTATAATTGGAATGCTCAAGTTTTAGTAGTTAATAAGTTCATTTCTATAATATTAATATACTGTTTGTTTTGACTGTATAGGAAAAAAAAATTAACTTTATATGAACTTTATACCTGTTGTTTTTCATCAAATAACTTGTGGGATTTTTCCTCATCTTAGGCTCCCACAAACATATTAAACTCTTAGTTAAATTCTGAATATGTCCATTCTCTGGAGTTAACTGTGAATACACATAAATTAAAGTAATTGAACAGTCTCATACATTCGTGGGTACAATTGTGGAGGTTGATAATGCAAATATACTATGATCCAAAACATAGTATTGTCATTGTACATACATGCATGATTTCCTTGAAAAATATGATGTATGCATTTTATTCACTACAAATTGAGTGATCATGTTCTCCTGATAATTTAGTGAAAAACAGGGGACCTGGATGAAAATGGGCGAAATTTCCTTTAGGAGTCCCTTAAGAATGAAAGAAAATGACAGAGATGATATATGCCAAGGTATGTTTTGTCTGCACTCTTTCTTGAGTGTGTAGCTTCAGATATTTGTCTCTAATTTTATTAGTCATGCTATTCATTTTAAATTTTAGGTGAACAAAACTGATATTTTATCAATAAGTGTGTTGTCTACTACCTTTTGGAGCAAAGGTAATAGTTTTGGCCGGGATTAGCTGTAATTCATATCCATAAGTAAGTACCTCTTGACAAACATAAATCCTATCTTGTAAGGACGAAGGTTCAAGCCCTTCCTCCAGCATGTGGATTAAAACACAAGGACGAAGGTTCAAACCCTTCCTCCAGCATCTTCATTTTCTTAGTATATTTTTGGTATAAAGCATATTGTTTCACATTCACTATGCACTAAGACTTAGTTTTCACCATATTTTTTCTTAAAAAAAAATCGTTTGGAGTTGTATTCCCTGGCTATGAAAGAATATGGTCTTAAAGGTAAAGTTGTAATAACTTTATTTGTTAGGAACACATAAATTCGTAAAGGACGAACCTACATTAAAGAACACATCTTTTTCTGGTTTATATGAGCTCACAAGTTTTTAATAGTATAGTCCTTGACAGTTCCTCTCTTCTTATCTTTAAACATTTACCTTGACTTAAGGTAAAATAATTTTGAAATTAAAGGATATACTCATTAAGGGATGTACCAATGATGGACCAATATGAACTCAATATATATTAGCTCTCGATTTTAATTTAAAAGCACTAAATATAAACTCTATTCCATCTGATCAGTGCTCACCATATGGCTCACAATCTTTCAGCAAGCCTCTTCTCCCTGTTTGATAAGGAAATTAAGGAACATCCTGATTTAACAAACCCTTTGATAGTAAGGATCTAGGATCCATTAGGCTACAATTGTCTCAATATTAATAGAGAAAGTAGGATCAGTCATTTGCACGTAACAACTCGACACAATTGATGCTATTATAGGCAGGACTTATCGTGTTGTTAGTCGTCATGCTGGCATTACCATTAATGCCTATAATTGTTGGTAATGAGATGATCTTTAGAGATATTTTTTAAAAGTTTATTTTCTGATTGACACCATCAATCTCTCTTTTTCTGCAAGCTTACAAAACATGTAATTTATTTGTTAAACTCCAAGGAAATAGTTGCTGCTTAATATTTATAAGCTATGTTACATATATTCAAATACCCTTTTCTGTTCACCGGAAAAAAAAAGAATCATTTTCTGGTTTTAAGAAATAGCTTTAATGAAGCAAAGAAAAAATATATAAAGTCACCACACTGTCCCTGTTTAATATCAAGTCACTAAACCTGTGGACATATGCTGAAAAGTGAATAGGAACTGACTCTGTTTTATAGGATGGAGATTGGATAGTATCTGATTCTGCATAGTTGTTTATGACTTCACGAGGCTCTGTATTGATATAGAGCCTCACATTTAATCAACTATTCTGCATGATCTTTAACTGATTCAAAAGTGGGCTATATATATTTCATTTCATATATAACAACCATGGTTTTCTTCTTGGACAAATTAGCTATAAAAGTGATACAAGCTTATATTGGTGTGAAAAATGATGTTGGCTTATCAACAATAAAAGAACAACCCTTCCATTGTCCTCCTTTTGATCTTAAAATAGGTTGGTCTTTCAGATCAACAGTACCATCTTGAGTGAAATCATCTTTGCCAACTCCAAGTCCAATATTCTCTGTTCCACCTCTTTCATTTTGGTATGTGTGTGTGTGTGTGTGTGAAATACAAAAAAGGGTGAAAAGTTAAGTTCTTTTTTACTCTTGACTTTATTAATTTTAGTGGATTGATATTCCAAAACGAATCCTTATGTTGCAGGAATAGAAAACTCTCAATATTTATGTGCGAATTAGAGTTATACAACCTCTGCAATAGAGATTCATCTTTGTGAGGTACGAATTATGTTTGCGCTATTGTGTTTACCTTTGTTTAATTACATGACCATCTTGCGATCTCTATGTGACTTAAGAACTTTTCTTAAGCAAAACGCCACAACTTTGAACTATATCGTCCACTTCTTTATAAACTTTGTAAACTTGACTGCTTTAATTTGAAATTGGTATTAACTGCAATGGTAATACGTAGGCTAAAACTTAGTTTTATTATGCATATACTGGTACTAAAAATATACTATTAGGTTTATTACAATCCTTTTTTTTACTAAAAATAACTATTCACATCCTGATATGGACTCGCATACTTAAACCACTATTGTGCTATATGTTAGTCTTTGTGAGCAATGTAAACATAGAATTGAATTCTGCTAATCTGAATAAGTAGATAATATGGTTTTCAATTGAGTTTATTAGATAATGTATTGGTATTGGCAAAGATGACATTCCAAGCCTGCAATGACTTCAAACTACTTTAAATCTTTTATGTTAAAACCTAAAATTTGGATGAGTACTACTGTGACGAGGAAATGCAATCTTTTTGTAAGCTTTGCCTCCTACTGATCTCAAATAGTTCCATGTTTTGGTGTCTACGTTTTGAAACGACATAAGTAGAATAATAGGCCATCATCGTCATTCGCCATGTCATAAACAACACCAACTATACATAGAAACCTACCCTTGTAGTTTACATATAAAGCTACCCTAATCAGCATGCCTATAGCTGGTCCTCAAACTTATGTGCTTGCTCTTAAGCTCACAATGTATATATAATTCAATGATTTATTCCTCTGTATAAACTAATAACTTTGCAGTACTACCCTGGTCAACGTGCCAATAGCTGTATACATTGTGAACTATTTGTACGTGTATATTAAAATGAGTTGTTTTTGTAACTGCAGTAGTACCGATAGTTGTGATTTATTGTTTCTCATCAGTTTAAATTTATTTTTATTGCAAGGAATTACGGAGCGTATTTATGCTCTTCCTTCTGATGTTGTTTACCAGGTGGTTGAGCTAGCTCTCAACTTCTTTTGTGCTCCCAGAATCAAGCTAGAAACAATGATGCTATATTCTTTGCTGCAACTTTTGTTTTCAAAGCAGCCCTTGATGTTTTCATACACAGTAGTACAAAGTACTAAATAGTACATATTTTCACCCATTCTTGTAAGATTATCACTATATTTCCGTGATTATTCAATTATGTGATTTATCCTTATTTCGGAAGAAGAGTTTGAAAGAGTTGCAGGAAATTAATCAAAACTTCAGGTAATAAACCTTTTTCATCTTCCTTTATTTTGTTTGCATCATTTGGTTGTGTTCCAGTTAGAATACATCTTTAATCGACCGATTTTAATCTTGTTTTTAGGTGATGGCTTGATCGTCACCACTAAATAATCTTACATTGGTGAAACACTTGAGAACCACTTTTGGTGAAGTTGTTGCGGTAACTGGTGATGTTACAAACGATGCTCCTGCACTTCATGAAGCAGATATTGGGCTTGCATTGGGTATTGCTGGAACAGAGGTGTGTAACCCTTTTTACTCATATATTAGTTGTGTCTAATAAATTACAATAGCCTTAGGTAAGTCAGTTCTGCGCAAGCAAAATGAATGAAGGCTTGTTGTTTATAATCCTAGAGGAGGTAGAAAGCATTTTTGTTATATGAGTTGTGGAAGTCATATAATACTTGTTCGAGTTGCTATGACTTGGAACCCACTTGACCAAGTGTGACCTTGTCTAAATTTCCTAAGCAAATAAATCAACCGTAAGGCATGTGAAACAAAATTATTTGCTAACATGGCGTGGTTTTTCTGATATCTTGCCAACTTTTGTCATTAGTACTTTGCAATGGCTGCCAAAAAAACATAAGGATCAGCCCTGGTAGGATAATCATCTTCTAAAGAAATTTCTTAAGTTACCTTGGTGTTACATTTTGCACTTTTGTTTCCATGTTACCTTGGTGTTACATTTTGCACTTTTGTTTCCAAGTATAAGCAAACTTCATTGAGGTACATTAATTTAAGTATTTTATTGTTAAACCAAAAAAAAATAAAAAAAAAATTTACTATTGCCATCATCAACTGCCAAGGACCATGTAACTTTCAAAGGTTTTTTTAACTTATTTCAATGTTGCACAAAATTAACCAGTTATTGAGTTTGATTTATTTATAGTATACAACATTTATACTCCGTTAATTTAGTATTCTACAAATGATTGTCTAAAATTCATGTTTGAAGCTAAATTGAGAGAATTTTTTTGCTCACTACGCTCCCCACTCAGCTAGGATCGTTACATGTGGCCCCAAAATCTTGTAGAAATCAGTTTGTTAACTTTCAATTATTTTTTGTGACTGATTTGCCCTCACCAATTAAAAGATTTGTAAAAAATAGAAAATACCACAATACGTGGGCATCAAATTTCTAGATTTTTCTCTCTCCTCTAATTTTCTTGAGTGGGAATTTGTTCCATACTCTTTAAGAGTGCGGAACAATATTCTCCCCCAGATCTTGCCACGTGGCTATATGAAAAAATAAAAATTTTGATTTTTTTTTTTTTTTTTTTTTTTAATAAATAAATGATAATCAAATTTTATTGATAAGCTCAACGAATTACACAAAAGTAGAGGACAAACGCGCTATAAACTGTGCGGCAAGTCCTTTCTGGATAGCAAACTAGATTCTCCTAAATACATATTCGTTCGAACCCGCAGTCATCACATTGTTATCCATTACCTTCTGCACTCTCCTAAAGAGCTTAAGTAAGATTAATTAAAAAACTAAAACACTAAGATGTGTATTAACCTATTTCTAGATTAATGCACTTACTAGATCAGGTCGTTGGGAGACTTGACCAAAGGGGAAGTTTTGGATCGGGGTGGCTGCACCTCGTTGAGATTGAGATTGCCTACGTACTCTTAGCTCGAGGAGATTGAACTTAGAGATCAAGCCATCGTAGTTCTGTTTATATAGAAGGTGAAGAGGCGAAGATCGTGGGACCTTGCAGATTCTCCATCATATTTATGATTGTATTGATGTTCTCCAGCGATTGTGTAATGGCTGTAGTAAATGTGCAACGGCTGGAGAGAGTATCTTGGGCGCCGAATTATGGCACGTGCGTATTAGCAGACCGCTGTTGATTATGTGGTCGAGTCGTTGTGGTCGAGCTGATAGTAGGTCGACGTCGTAGCGACCTAATGGAGTGATGACTATGCCACGTGGCTGCTTTTGATTGGCTGGAGTATGTAGTACCCCTACATAAGCCCCCTCTTTTTGGGTCGGCTGTAGAAGTCAGGCTGAAAAGACTAAGAACTCTGATAGATGCTGATTTGTAGTTTGCTTTTGAATTTGCGGACGTGGCAGTCATGCAGGCTTGTCTGTACTAATCATGGCGCTATTACGGGGAAGTGGAGAGGTTTTCTCGAGCAGTTAGTTGTGTAGTTATGGCAATTGACGCACTCTTTGCTTGATTAGGTCTTTGCGCGGCACGTGGATTGATCCGACGGCGGATGTGAATCATTTATTGAATGGAAAATAACTGCAATGAACGTGGCTCCCTTGATCGATCTCGGCCGTTTATCTGTTTCGAACCGATGGCTGGGATTACATGTGCTACAGTATTTAAACTGTGGCTTTCTTGAGAAGGGTTTACCTATCTCGTTTTTATTTGAATTGTTGCCGCTTTTCTCTTGGGATCTGAAGAGTTTTGAGAGCTCGTGAGGTTAGTTTCTTCTGTTCTTTTGTTGTATTCTTTCTTCTCTTTGCATTATTTTTCTTTCTTTTCTGTTGCTTGAGAGAGATGTCTGAAGCGAGTGACTCTCAGAATGAGAACTTGTGTGGCGGTGGTGGTGAGGAGTATGAGTCTGAAAGGACTCATTCTGAGACTGCGTCTCCTAGTCGTGGTGTGGATCTTGAAAGCCCCCAGAGTAGTAGCTCTCATGGGGAGGACACCTCTGATGATGAAATGGTGGAAGGAGACGAGGGTTCCCTCTGTAGAGTAGTGAATCCGAAGTATGTCCATAGGCACATTGCATTTAGGAAGCAGTATGGACTTAGCTCGATTGAGCATTTGGAGATTAGGTTTTTAGGTGATCGTTTACTTTCTGCTGAGTATCGACCTAAAAACCCTTTGTCCACTGTGTTTACCTTGGCTCAATTCCGAGCTGGGTTGAGGCTTCCTTTATCTTGTTTGGTAGTCGACGTGTTAAATGCTATCGGTCGAGCTCCTTGCCAGATGAATGGTAATTTCTGGAGGAATATGAGGGTAATTGATGACCTCAACAAGTTGCATAAGTGGAACATCACTGTAAATGATGTACTGGACCACTTTAGCTTCAAACGTTCTTCGAAGCCCGAGTTTGCGGGCTATAATATGCAAGTTAGGCCAGAACGTTTGCCTTTGATCTATCCGGTTAGTAGTGAGCCATGGTGGAAAGATCCCATGCTGATTACTGGATCGATCACTGAAGGGAGTGTCCAGTTGCGTCATGTGACTAGGAATGATGCTTGTAAGTTTCTGGTTGTTGGTCTTAGGATGGTAGATGATTTTCTTGCTTCCGGACTTGCTGACTTTATGTTTTATTTGCAGCGATCAGGGACGACCATTTGGTGCGGAAGAACGACCTGCAGTCTGCTCTGAACAGTTTTGGTTTGTGGGCTGATAGTAGGAAGATACAGTTCCTACCCCACCTGAGGGAGCATTTTATTCCCAAAGGTGGTCCGAAAACAGTTAAAGAAGAACTAGAGAGGAGGAAGTCGCTGAAGAAGGCATTTATGTCATCTGTTCATAAAGCAGAGGCGGGATGATCTGGTGGCAGCTCGCGTCCTGGGGAGAAGGAGCGAGGTAGTGGCAGTTCGCGGCATGATGAGAAGGAGCGAACTAGCGGTGGCTCCCGTAGGTTAGAGAAGGAACGATCTGGTGCTAGCTCGCGCCAGGGGGAGATGGTGGCCAGCCCCCGAGTCGTGTCCCCTCCAGCTTTACTCCCCAAACTACCTGTTGGGATTGGAAAGAAGAGGTCGCTCCCTGTGAACCAGAGGCAGATGGAGCGCCCAAATCTGCCTGTATCTCATCCTCCGAGGTCTGTGAAATCTCCTGAGCCCCCTCTTAAGTCCAGGAAGACTGCTGTTGGGCCTTTGCAGAAAGGCAAGGGGGTATCGTCTGAGTTTCACCCTGGGCCGTTCGATTATTTGGATGGCCGCAGTGAGAAGCATGTCGTGTATGATAACGATAGTGCTATTGACGACCCCTGCGTTGCCCGGGCTGTGAATGAGGGCATCGTCTTGGATGCTGATGCTCGAGCAGTGAAGTCGCAGACTTTGTTGGTAACCTGCTCAAAGATAAACGCGGCGCTGTCTTTGGTGAGTGTGATCATAATTTTTTTTTTTTTTTTTTTTTTTTGTGCTTAGTCATTGCTGACTAAACTTTGTTTGCACTTGCAGCTCAACACAAGCTTCCAGGAAGTGCGTCTGGTTGCTGAGGTTGGTGCTCGAGCTGAGATTGACTTGAAGCATCTCACCGAGAAGCTTGAACAGGCGAAGAATGTTGTTGTTGTTGCTGAGTGCAAGGTCAAGGATAGGGATGCGGAGGTCGCGGCGTTGAAGGAGATGCTGGAGCAGGTAAGGGGAGATTTTGCTGCTGCTAAGTCGTCTGCTGACCACTGGGAGCGCACATGTTATGAGAATGGCGTAGCCTGGAAGGCCTACTGCGACAATCTGGAGAAGGCTTTGGTGGGGTCGCCCGAAGGAGAGAAGACGCGAGGTGGTGCTGGAGAAGCTTTAGTACCAGCTCAGGACACCTTGACCGGCCCTAGTGTTGAGGTCGCAAGTGGCCGGATTGAGGTGGATGAACCTAACGACCAGCCTATGCAGCAGTGAACTAGTCTCGGTACCAACCCTCTTGTATTGGGTAACCTTGTGCAAAGTTTGGTTCTTGCACTCCTTGTTCTTGCAGTAAGTCTTCTTTGGCCTTCCTCAAATCAGCCTTCTGAGTTTGTGAGCTCGAGTAAACAATCATTTGTTTTGGTTGGAGTTGTAATGAACAACAGTAATTGATAGTTTATTTGATGAGCTTGTAATTAAGTCGTTCTGATCAGCTAGTTTCCAGGGAGTCCTGGTAGCTCGTTCAGAAGGCAGGTAGACGAGATGAATGGCTGCAAGCAGGACGAACTGAAACAGTTCTTCTTGTATGCCTTAGTTTAACTTTGTTTTTACCTGTAATGGTTAGAATCTCATCAAGTAAAAGAAATTTCAATGATTTACCTTACATTGTCATTCTTGTTACGTTGTCTGCTTGTATGAGTTTTGCAAACAATAAGTAATAATCTAAGTGCTGGACCTGCTGGTGGATGAGGTCGTTTGCATGGTAGCTTGGTTGTGCATAGGTCGTGGGAATGGTATGACCAATGCACCAAGTTAAGTTGTAAATGTTTGAACTTAACAAAATTAAAATTACCAAAGGGACTAGAGTTTTGATAATTTATAGGTCGAGAGATTAGACCTTTAAGAGCCATTCATGTTTGAGCTGAGATGAAGGCAAAAATGAGTTTGTATATTGAAATGTAATAGATGGATGCTTACATTTCATTGATAAAACATCTTCAAGTGATAAGCATTCCATGGGTTCTTAACGATCTCCCCTTCTGGTGTTTGAAGACGATAAGAACCGTTGCTTTGAACCTTTGTGATAATGTAAGGGCCTTCACAATTGGCATTGAGCTTGCCAATAATATCCTTCCTTTTGTTGTGGAACATTTTCCTTAGAACTAGTTCTCCTGGTTGAAAAGATCTAGGTCGTACGCCTTTGTTATAAGCTCGCTTTAGTCGTTGTTGATATTGCTCAAGTTTTATAACGGCGTGGTTTCGTCGCTCCTCGAGGAGATCAATTCCGAACGACCAGACCTGATTGTTAAGCTCTGTGTCGACCAGAAGGGATTTGGTCGTTCCAAATGTTAACTCAGTGGGAATAACGGCCTCGACTCCATAGCAAAGACTGAATGGTGACATCCCTATGGATGTACGAGGGGTTGTTCTGTAAGCCCATAGGATGTTTTCCAACTGTTGTGGCCATTGATCGTGTTGATCTTCGAGCTTTTTCTTTAAGTTGTTCAGAATCTGTCGATTTGCAGCTTCGACTTGGCCGTTGGCTTGTGGATATCTAGGTGTTGACCTGGAATGTTCGATTTTCCATAGCTCGTAGAAAGCTTTGATGTTTTTTCCAACGAACTGAGTACCATTATCCGTGACTATTCGTTTTGGTAGACCAAATCGTGTGATTATGTTTTCCCACATGAATCTTTGAACATTGGCTTGAGTGATGTTGGCAAGTGCAACGGCTTCTACCCATTTTGTGAAGTAGTCTATGGCGACTAGAACAAACTTCTTTTCAGATTTCTTTTCTTTGATAAAAGGGCCCATGATATCTAGCCCCCACATGTGAAATGGCCATGGCGCAGTGATGTTGATTAGATCGTTTGGATGCTGATGTTGGTTATCAGCAAAACGCTGGCATTCTTTACACTTCAACACAAATTTCTTGGCATCTTCTTTCATTCTTGGCCAGAAATATCCCTGGGAGATCGCTTTATGAGCTAATGTTCGACCTCCAGAGTGGTTTCCGCATTCTCCTTCATGGATTTCTTGGAAGATGATCTGCCCATGCTTGGGAATCAAGCAACGTAACAACAGACCGGCTGTAGATTTTCTGAATAGCTTACCCTCATGGAGTTTATACATAGTGACTTTATGTAATAGTTGACTGGCTTCCTTTTTGTTGGATGGAAGCACACAAGTTTGAAGGTAAGTGATGAAAGGTTCCATCCAAGTTCCTTGGATGTCTGCTGGTGTTGTGGCTAGTAGATCAGAGATTTGATGAACATTTTCCTCTTTCAATAGATATGCGGGCTGTGTACTGATTGCTATAGTGAGAGCCCGCGGTCGATCTGACTCGATCTTAGATGCTAAGAATGCCAGTGAATCAGCATGTCTGTTTTCATCTCTAGGGATGTGTTCGATTGTGAAATAACTTAGCTTGCTGATAAGTTCCTTTGCTCTGGTAGCGTATCTGACTAAGTTAACACCATTGATCTGGTAATTATTGGTAATCTGATTGACTACCAATTGAGAATCACTGTATACCTTGAGGCGAACTGCCTGTAGGTCGATAGCCATTTGTATGCCCTGGATTAGAGCTTCGTATTCGGCCTCGTTGTTGGAGGTCGAGAAGTCGAGACGAGTTGCTCTCTCGAGTTGTGATCCCTCGGGAGAAATGAGCACAACACCTATGCCACTTCCGTTGGAGTTGTGGGAACCATCAATATATAGTTGCCTGGTGTCGGGGGGATTGACCTGGAGTTGCCTCGTTTCTGGCTCTGGTTCCCAATTGATGTCTTCTGCGGGATAGTCTGCTAAGAAGTCTGCAACGACCTGTCCTTTGACGGCCTGCCGAGAGACGAACTCAAATGTGTAATCACCCAGCTCGGCCGCCCATCGAGCCATACGACCTGTTTTGTTCTTCTTTTCTAATATATGACGTAATGGTTGGTCGGTAATTACTTTGACAGTGTTGGCTTGGAAATAAGGTCTGAATTTGCATGCAGCATAAAGGAGAGCTAATGCTAATTTCTCTAGAGGTGTGTACCTTATTTCGGCCTATTGTAAGACTTTGCTTGTGAAGTAAATTGGTCTTTCGACCTGATTTTCCTCTTTGAAAAGCACTGCACTGATCGCAAAATCTGAAGTTGCGAGGTAGATACTGAGTATATCTCCATCATTAGGCTTAGTGAGGACTGGCGGAGTGGATAAATATGCCTTGAGGTCGGTGAAGGCCTTCTCGCATTCTTCTGTCCATTCATATGTAGCCCCCTTCTTAAGAATATGAAGCATTGGTCGACATTTATCTGATGCTCTAGAAATGAATCTATTGAGAGCTGATACCATGCCGTTGAGTTTTTGGATCTGCTTCTTTGTTTTCGGGTTGGGCATGTCAATCAGTGCTCTGATCTGGTCTGGATTTGCTTCGATGCCTCGTTTTGTGACTAGGTAGCCGAGGAACTTTCCTGATGCGACCCCGAATAGACACTTCTCTGGATTAAGACGCATCATGTATTGTCTTAATCTTTGGAACGCCTGGTCGAGATTGTACAAATGATCCTGCTCTTGGTTGCTCTTGACTAGCATATCGTCAATGTAGACTTCCATTGTTCGACCTAGCAGGTCGTCGAACATTCTGGTGACCAGTCTCTGATAGGTTGCTCCTGCATTCCTTAAGCCAAATGGCATAACCTTGTAGCAGAAAATGTCTTGCTCTGTTGTAAAAGAGGTCTTCTCCTGGTCGGGCACGTACATTGGGATCTGGTTGTACCCTGAGTATGCGTCCATGAATGACAATAGCTCGAAACCGCATGTCTGATCGACTAACCTATCGATTCGTGGCAGTGGGAATGAATCTTTAGGACAGGCTTTGTTTAAGCTTGTGAAGTCGATGCAGACTCTTGTTTTCCCATTTTTCTTTAAGACTGGCACGATGTTGGCTAACCAGTCTGGAGTATCGACTTCTCTAATGAATCCGACCTGTTTGAGTCTATTGATTTCTTCATTGACTGCTTCGTGAAACTTGGGAGCGAACCTTCTTGGTTTTTGCTTAACAGGTCGATAATTCGGATTGACGCGCAGTTTATGACATGCAATTGATGGATCTATTCCAGGAATATCGATATACGACCAAGCAAAAATATCTTTATTAGTTGAAAGAAAATTTACAAAGTTACGGAACTTATCTCCTTCTAACTCTGCACCTACATAGACATATCTCGGGTCATCTTCTGACCCTAGGTTCACACGTACTCCTGGATCAGTGCTTCCGAGATTAAGTTTGGTTGAGCTCATTTGCTCCTTCTGTAGTTGCTATTTGGTAGCGTCGGTCTTTTCTTTTGACGGGCTTTTGGACTTGTTGTCGCCCTCTCTAGCCTCTGATGAGATCGGGCTCTTCCCTTTGATGTCAGCATCCTTGGTTCCAGAGGTGGATGGCTTTGCAGGCGCCACAGCTTCAATAATTCCATGACATTCTTGTGCGGCGTTCTGGTTGCCTCGAAGTTCCATTATCCCATGAGGTCCGGGATAGCGGAAAACTTGATGATATGTTGACGGAACACCTCTCATGGCATGGATCCATTTTCGACCCAGAATCGAATTATACTTACTTGCGATGTTGAGGATGCTGAACTTGGCAGTGACGACGACCTTATCTTCCTTACGGCCCACAGTGACGGGCAACAGAATTTCACCCTTAGGATCTTCTCTTGAGCTGTTGAAGCCCTCTTAATGATGTAATCAGCTATTCCCAGCTCAACGACAAGGGCGTCGTTGTGAGGGGCGACGACCTTGTTGAGATCGTCCTCTATGAAGGTGATGTCTGATTCTTGGCGAGCCGGGATGTTGAAGCGAGCTGCTCGGCCAGTAATGGAGTAGACATGATGAAGATGCTCTACTCGTCTCTTCTTCTCTCTTGACACAGGGGTGGAGTTGGATTCATAAATCATGTAGACTACATGACTTTCTGACTCGCTGTCACTATCAATCTTGTTTGCGACCTTTTTGTTAATTTGGTCGCGTAGGTCGCCTGTTGGACCTAAACGCTGGGAGAGGCTACGCCCTCTGCTGCGGACTGGACTTATGGATGTCGTTCTGGCCTTGCTGTGATGTCGCTTTGGTGAATGGGGAGGCGTTCTGGATTCTTTCCTCGCCCGCTTGCTTGTGGTATCCTCTTGTCTTCCAAGGATCCAATTGTTGAGCCTTTTTTCATCGGCCCAAGTATGAAGAGCGCGTTTCAGGACGCGACAGTCATCAGTTTGATGACACCGTACCTTGTGAACTTTGCAGTACGGTCGACCAGATGTATCCTCCAACTGTGTGAAGGTAGGAATTTTGCACCAGTGGTTGTGTTTGATTCTCTCATAGGTATAACCGGCTGGTCGTGTAAACCGGTGATACTCTCGTTGCTCGGTAGGCAACGACTTTGCTTTGAACCTCTTGTTGTCTGAACGAGGTCGTTTGGTGGAGCCAGATTCCACGTTGCTGATAACATGATTCTTTTCCCTACCAGTTAGGGCTTCCTCAAGCTTGATATAACGATCTACCTTAAGGTATAGCTCGTCGAGAGATGAAGGTCTCTTCATGGCTAGAGATTTGTGCAGGTCGGACCCCTGGATCAGACCGTGAGAGAATGCGATTGTCGCAAAGGTTTCATGCTCCTTTGCAAAATCTTGGATGGAATGCAATTCAGATTTAAACCGAGCAAAGAAATTGCTCAATGACTCACCATCCCGCTGCTTGACTTTGAAGATGGAATCGATGGTGACGGGGCGCTTCTTGTTGTGGATGTAGAAGATGACGAACTGCTTTTCGAGCTCGGCAAACGAGCTGATGGATCCTGACTTTAAACGGTGAAACCAGTCGAGAGCAGGTCCAGTGAGGCTGGACTGGAACAGTAAACATAGAAGATGATCTTCCTTGATGAGAGGAAGGGATTTCCGGAATCCCTTGATATGGTCGGTAGGATCTCCGACTCCTGCATATTGATCGAACTTGGGGGCATTGAGCTTGTTTGGCAAATCATGTTCAAGGATCTCCTTGGAGAAAGGAGACTCCTGGAACTGCTGGAGGGATTGGACAGCAAGTTGCTCCGCGGTGTGGCTTTTGGAATGGTGTAAGATAGCCTGAGAGGCTTTGAACTCTGCTAACTGTTGGCTGAGTTGCTCGTACTTCTGGTTGGAGTCATCAACAGGAATGACTCCATGTCCACCATTTGCTACTTGTGCTGGGTTGGTATCTTGTGCAGCCTTCAAGCGTGCGTTTTCTTCCTGAAGACGGATGATTTGGTCTTGCAGATCTTGGATGGTAAGTTCTTGAGTAGCCATTTGAATGAATGACTTTGAGAAGGGTGGGGGAGTTTGGGTTTTTTCGATATAATCGAATTCCTTACAGTCGGCGCCAAATGTATTAACTTATTTCTAGATTAATGCACTTACTAGATCAGGTCGTTGAGAGACTTGACCAAAGGGGAAGTTTTGGATCGGGGTGGCTGCACCTCATTGAGATTGAGATTGCCTACGTACTCTTAGCTCGAGGGGATTGAACTTAGAGATCAAGCCATCGTAGTTCTGTTTATATAGAAGGTGAAGAGGCGAAGATCGTGGGACCTTGCAGATTCTCCGTCATATTTATGATTGTATTGATGTTCTCCAGCGATTGTGTAACGGCTGTAGTAAATGTGCAACGGCTGGAGAGAGTATCTTGGGCCCCGAATTATGGCACGTGCGTATTAGCAGACCGCTGTTGATTATGTGGTCGAGTCGTTGTGGTCGAGCTGATAGTAGGTCGACGTCGTAGCGACCTAATGGAGTGATGACTATGCCACGTGGTTGCTTTTGATTGGCTGAAGTATGTAGTACCCCTACAAGATGTACACAAAAATATTCTGAATTATCTTCTATTCTCCTTATCTGAAGGAGGTTTCGGGAAAGATTGTTATCTGTTCTTTCAATGATGAAACAAATGTCTTTGGCCAATTAGATGAAGTTGAAAGAGCAGGTGGTAAAGGGGTGATATTTGCAACTGATTCAGCACAATTCTTACATCCAAAAGATTTTGTTATGCCCTTTGTCGCCATTAGTCCTCTGTTGAAGACCACTTGACAAAAACAACGGAAGCAACAGTAGACATCAAGTTCCAAATTACAGAATTGGTTACAAAACCAGGACCACAGGTGGCATACTTTTCTTGAAGAGGACCAAGTGGAAAATAAATGCGGATTAATAATGTCACATAGACCTCAAAGTGCGCAACCTGCTACAACTATTTTTATTTTTATAGCAAGCATATTCATTCAATAAATTAAATATTAAATCCATTTCAAAAGATGGAGTTCGGACATTTTACTGCCCGTTTGAATAATCTCTATATAAATTGATTGGTTATACCTATAAGCATAATAACATTATCAATAAACAATAAGGATCATGAATCACGTAATTAATCACTAACAAATACACATACCTTGTCTATAGCATTGATGATCCGAAAAGTTGCACAAGATCTAGGTTTCACTCTCCTTGCCTCTTAAACCCTAATATGTGTTGTAATAGTAAATGTATGAGGATGGAGATCATACACCAATTTATAGAGGTGGAGAGAGGACCTAAATCTACAAACCTAAGCCCATTAGATCTAGACCGTCCATCATAGTTAAGATCTACGGTAGATATGACTTCCACATAACCTATTACTAATTAGCTTATTTCTATATTAAACCAAGGTTAAAAGTACATGGACCACATTATGGGTTGGGTTTTATATGTGGAAATTCCAACAGTCTCCCACTTGGTCCATAGTAAACTCTCACATACAGTTTAACGTAGAATACATAAGGCGCGCAATAAGAGCTAAATTAGTTTTCGAAATGGTTATCATAATACCGTCATTAATTAAACCACTAATATGAGTCATGGCGGTTCCACATCGCGTAAATGACATGGTTCCTTCCATGTACTACGATATCAACAATTTAATTAACTAGGTCTATAAGTGGAAGTGACAATAATGGTCCAGTAATGTCTTCGTAAAAGACTATTTCTGTCAACAATTATCCATTCACATACATGTACATAAACAATGGAAAACAGAAAATTCAGAACTTAATCAATAATAATGAGCTCAAAATAATGTCAAATAATAAGCACTAAGTAATCCACAAAATCATTAAGTTATGGGTTACATTCAAAACCCAACTTGTTAACATGATTCTAGAATATCATTATTTCTAGTTCTTAAGTTAATGGATTTACTAACACGTGTACTAATGTGTTCCATTGACACTCACTTGTTCTAAACTTAAGCCATGATCGATAGGTATTTTATATCATGTGCTAAACATTAGAATACCTATCATTCTTACAAAGGCATATAGTTGCAACATTATTACAATAAAATTCAAACGACTTAGAAATTAATAACTCTAAGACATGATATAAAGTTTTGCAACTATACAACATTGCATGTAGCTTTACAACATGCTACAAATTCGACTTCTATGGTGGGTGAAACAATAATGTTTTATCGACTATCCACACACCCATTAAATTCCGAATTTGTAAAACCAATCACCTCAAGGTGATTAAATCTCTTAAAATATGAGCATACAGTTTCTCTTTCATTCATTCTTGTTCCAATTCATTCATAGGATCTTGATTTAATTCAAATATTCCCCCTCTGAATTGGAGCATCATTACAATTATGCCTTAACACATTAAATCTATCCAAAACTTTATTAATGAAATCTTTCTGAGACGTTCCAACAATTATTGTGATCAATCCCGAAATATTTTTATTTCTATCATATATGACGCATCACCATAACTTTCATTGCAAAGTGTTTAGACAGAAAAAATGTTTACATAAATGAAAATCACTGCTGCGAAACAATATATCATCAACATACATAATCAAAATAATAAACTTACTCCCACTGAACTTTGGGTATGTACATTAAACCCAAACGTTTGATACTATTAATCATTAGGTACCATTTTCGAGAAGCTTGTTTTAAGTCTGTATATTGACTTCTTTAACAAATAGATTATGTGTTCTTGGTCTTCCTTTATGAAGTTGTGTGGCTAATTAAACCATGTAGACTTTATCCAAACTTTCATTCAAAATATCATTTTCACATATATTTGGTGTAACTCTAAATCGAAATGAGTCACCAATGCCATAATGATTCTAAGATAATTCTTCTTTAACACATAAGTGAAAGTTTCACGCACGAGAAAGTAATGCCACCATATTGAGTAAACTGTTTGGATACAAGTCTTGCTTTATGGCATTCAATAGAACCTTTTGAGTCAATTCTACTAACCCCAGACTTAGTTAAAATCCACACTTAATTTATCTCTTCATTCATGGCATGAATCTTTTTATCAGAATTACTATAAGTAATGGCTTGTGAAAATGTAACTGGATCATTAAATTCAAATTCTTGTAAATACAACACGTGGTCATCCAAATAGCTGGTCGTGATCTTTAAGATCTTTTTAATGCTACTTCTTATGTGTGTTTACATTCAGTTCAATGACATTAATTTCATTAAGTGGTTGAGGATCAACTTGTTGTTTATTGTTGTTAAGCGGTGCAACAACATGAGGAACAACAGAAGTAACAATAATATCATTACAAAATTGAGGTAACAAAATTGGTACCATAATTTCTTTAATGATTACCTCTTTGATATGATCACTCCCACTTATTTTGTCATTCATAATGAATCAATAATTTCCAGTTTCAATAATTCTAGTGGTATGGTTAGGATAGTAAAATCTATACCCTTTAGACTTTTCTAGATAAACCCTAAATGTGTAAATGTCTTAAACTAGGTTTCCATCTTTTCCACATTTCAAAAGGTGTTTTTGTAACTGCCTTAATAGGAACCCAATTCAATATATACACTTCGGTTTATAAAGTATACATCCACAATGATATGGGTAAATTAAAATTACACATCATACTTCAAACCATATTCATAAGGGTTTGATTATGCCTTTGAGCTACACCATTCTGTCATGGAAAACCAGACATTGTGTATTAGGCACAAATTCCTAACCGTTCTAGAAGTTTGGCAACCGGGATGTTGTCCCGTGTCATAGATCATACTTTCCAAGAAATTCACTACCTCTATCAAAATGTATAGTTTCCACCTTTCTATTTAATTGTCTCTTAACTTCAGTTATGTAAATTTCAATAACATTTACATATGAGACTTATTATGCTATAGATAGATACAATAACGAGAAAAAATCATCAATAAATGTAATGAAATACTTTTCTCCACCAAAAGATGGAACATCAAAAGTCCACATATGTCTATTTGAATTATTTCAAGAAGCGTACTTCCTATGGCTCTTCTTAGTGTGTTTGGTTTGCTTGACTTAATGCATTCCACACACACACACACACACCAAAATTAGTAAAGTTAAGGTTCGGGAAAACCCCTTCTTTTACTAGTCTACTTTTCATCTAGATGTATAATCCAGTCTTTTATGCCATAATAAAGATAAACATTTATCATAATCAATTCACTAAGGGTTAGGAATACCAATTAAGTTTGATCGAACCATACTAAAACCAAAAGCTTATCTTTTATATCAAACAAATGCCACATTCACATAAATGGCATTGGCACACACATAGTGTATATCCAAACACAATTAGAGAATTGTTCATTCAACTTCTTGAAACATGAATTAAACTTGAGTGACATGATTATAATGTTGTTTAAGCCTTGCCTATACTTGAACTAGTAGTCTCGCCATTTAATTCACATTCCACTTGTCTTTAATAGTGTAATAGTGAAACTGAACATACTATGTAGGCAAGAAATTTAGAACCAATTGAAGGACAAAGTAATCATCCACTAACATGTCTAAATTCTTTAATTTAACAACTAAATTGGGAAACTCAATGATACAATCATGCATACTATGAGTACTATGAATAGTAATCAGTTCAACAATTAACTTTTCAGCTAGCAGTGCGAAAATGATTCTTAATATTATTCATCAACAATTATTTACATAAATATTGAGTTTAATTTGCATGTTCAATCTAGTTCATGCATAATGCATAATTTTCTCCTTTTTACTGCTTTTATAAAATAACAGTAGATTCAACAATAAGGAAATAAATGTCAAGATCTAGAACTCCCACTAAAATCAACTAGACTTATTCATTCTAGTTCATTAGTTTTATTAAGGATAAAACATACAAAATATACGAAATACAAGAATAATAGAACGAGAAAAATAAACATGCTCACAACATTAGTCAACACATTAATTAAACAATATGACTAAGATTTTTAGTAATACTATAAATGGGTGACATATCACATGATCAAAATAAGCATGGTATCTGTGGATATCGTACACTCATTTAATCACAAATACGTGCAACCCCTTAATTTTATTCAATCTAACATATGCCTGATCTACCTGTGGGTAGCTCAATAATGCAAGTGAATAAATAAGCAATAAGGTACTTAGTCGAACATTCAACACAATATTTAGTTCACTGTGGTGAAAACCAAATCATAATATGAATGTTCAAGAATATTCATTAAACATATTGGAATCACTGTGGTGGATACCAATAAAAAAAACTTGATATGAATATAAAACGAAAACCAATGTTCATAATCTGAGTTGGTTCACTGTGGTGATACCAAATCATGATGACATGAACCTTAAGGGAATAAACATGCAGCTGAATAAATACTACAAGATCAAAATATCATAATGCATCTTAATCATAAGAAGTGCACAATTTAATAAATTCAACTAGGGCACATGCATAATATGGGTGAAAACCAAGAATTATCATAAGGCATACAAGTCTGAATTAGACATGGAAGCAACTAACATTAACCTACTGTACATATGTGACTAAAACATGACAGATGCATGAAAGTGCAAATACATCACAATATAAACTAGCACAAAATGTCTAACATTAAGATCCAAACACATTAATTATAGACTGTAACTATTAGACCCAAAGATGATCCCGTTATCATTATGAAAATCGTGTGCAAACAGTAATTGAAAATACCAAACTACCAAAACACTAATGGACAAAGCGTTAAGTCCAAAACAAAAATTGGTTCAGTTTGACTTTATGGTATCTTCATAAAAATCAATATTCATAAACATACTTGGTTTCACTGTGGTGAATACCAATAAAAATCTTAACACGAATATTGAATAAGAAAAAAAAAACAATTTTGATAACTCTTTAGTTGGAACCATTGTGGTGAATACCAACGCGTTTCTTGTTATAAATATTACCACTATAATTTTGCACAATATTTAATCAGTAAAATACATCATCATAATACAATTGGTTGGGTTCTTGTCACTAAGGGAGGCACAAAACCCCAAGTAATAGTATATTATAGGACCAAAAATACTTAATATGGGTTGAAACAGTAAAGCCCAAAACCCAAAGAATGATATACCAGATTATTATCTCCTTTGGAAAGATGTGTACTACAGCAGTAATTGAAGTAGGAAAATTACCCAAAAAAAATTAATGGACTATGTATGCCCAAACAAACCAGATTTATAGACGAATGAATGGGTCTGTAGAACCGGGTTAAAAAGTGTTCATGGATGAACAGTACATGTGAACAGTAAACTATGGTCACTAAATTTGCAAAAGGGATACTGTGAACAGTAACACGATGAATAGTACTCGAATGAATGCCAACTATTAATGATTATGAAGTCAAAAAGTGTTTTATATCCTAATACCTATAGGTCCCATACAACGTTAGAACACCGGTTTACCGTAAGGTGTCAATAGTATGATACGCATGAACAGTAACAACCATGATTATAGAAAGTGCATCTTTAAACAATAAAAAAAAAAAATACTGTTTCTTGAGTGCGGAATTATAATACAGTATTATATTGAACGGTGATGTTAGAATTAAAAATATGATTCATACGAGGCTTTGATACCACATATAAGCATAATAACATTATCAATAAACAATAAGGATCATGAATCACGTAATTAATCACTAACAAATACACATACCTTGTCTATAGTATTGATGATCCGAAAAGTTGCACAAGATCTAGGTTTCACTCTTCTTGCCTCTTAAACCCTAATATGTGTTGTAATAGTAAATGTATGAGGATGGAGATCATACACCAATTTATAGAGGTGGAGAGAGGACCTAAATCTACAAACCTAAGCCCATTAGATCTAGACCGTCCATCATAGTTAAGATCTACGGTAGATATGACTTCCACATAACCTATTACTAATTAGCTTATTTCTATATTAAACCAAGGTTAAAAGTACATGGACCACATTATGGGTTGGGCTTTATATGTGGAAATTCCAACAATACCAGCTACATTGGATTCAAATAAATCTATATGCATTCTTTCTTACAAAACCAAAATAAATTAAAAAAAAAGTGCGGTTTGTCTCTAATGGAATGAAGCTCCCTGTTGCGGTCTACTATTACTACTATTATGCTTCTGCTACTGCTGTATAGTGGACTGTGAGCTGTTGTTTCTTCAATAAGAAAAAACTGAGAAGAACTAGAGGGATAGTTCAGAATATTTGTGTGTCCATCGGGGAAGAAGGAAATTAGAGAAAAGAGAAAAATCTGGAAATTTGATTCCCACGTATTGTGGTATTTCTATTTTTAAAACTCTTTTAATTAGTGAGGGCAAATCAGTCACAAAGAATAATTAGAAGTTAACAAACTGATTTCTACAAGATTTTGGGGCCACACGTAGTGGGGAGCGTGGTGAGCAAAAGGGTGGTGAACAAAAAATTTCTCCTAAAATGATGCTTAAATACAGCCATGGCATGTTTGAAGCTAAAATTCGTGAATGGATGAAAAACAATCTTATTTTACAATAACACATAAATAATCTTTATATATACATTATCACATTACAAAATAATAATATAATCAATTCAAATGTTTGGAAAATTAAAAAAAAAAAATGTTTGAAAAATTTAGTTGATACTAGAGGTATATATGTAGTATGGTGAAAATCAATATATGTTTGAGTGTATCTTCGTGGTTTCCTTAACGAGCAAGTTCATTTAATCAATTGAAGTTTTCGAAAAGACTGTAAGAAGATAATATTTTGACTTTAATTAGTATGAATAAACAAATATAAGTTTAATTGGAGAATGGAGACCTTACCAATGTGTTAATTAACAATACAAACTTTTGGACAAGGTTAAATGAGCTGTGTAGGCATGGAGTTCACATCACAAAGGCAGGCTCCCAAGCAAAAAAATAATTCCTGTTAATGTTATGGTATGTTAGCAAGCTTATGGGATACCTAGTGACAACAATTGTTTGAACACTGTCGAGAGAAGTTACCTGCATGGATGCATTTTTTTTTTAGGTAAAATGATCAAAAAATACAATGTACTTTCACAAATTTTTCATTTTATACAATGTACTAAAAATCACGCCAAAATATCAATGTACTTTAAAAAATATTTCACGTTATACAATCTGTCTAAAACTAACTAACAGACTGCTTACGTGGCCAATAATTATCTACATGTATTTTTATTTTTTTTAAATAAATGCTGATTGTAAAATTAAAACCAACACATCTACTTTAAAACATGTCATCATCAACAAATGTTTACATCTAAACGATCCATTAATCTCAAGATGTTAGTGATATAGATGTATTACTCCATTACATCGAAACCCCCTAAATCAACATTTCTTCCATCTCTTTTTCTCATAGCAAATGTGAACCCTAAATCTTCTCTTTAATTCTTCAAACCCTAATTTTAATTAATCATTTTCTCACAACTAAAACCCCAATAAAACACTAATGTATGATGAATTAGTGAATCTCAAGAAAGAATCGGTGTGGAACAATCTTGTTGTGTGTAAAAGAAAAATCCTCTTTCTAGTAAATAATAACTAGTAGTTAGTTTAACACTAAAAGATGAAGACACAAAAGCTAGGGTTTGAAATTGAATTAGAGATTTGAATTGGGGATTTACAGATTTATGGATTTTTACATTTGTTGAATTCAATTGTTAAAATAGGGAAGAAAAAGGTCAATCATGTGAGAAACATGTGCCTCATTTGATGTGTTGGAAATGTTGTTTAATTTATTTTTTTTTAAAAATACACGTAGATAATTATTGGCCACGTAAGCAGTCCGTTACCTAGTTTTGGACAGATTGTATAACGTGAAATTTTTTTCAAAGTATATTGATATTTTGGCGTGATTTTTAGTACATTGTATAAAGTGAAAATTTTGTGAAAGTACGTTGTATTTTTTGATCATTTTACCTTTTTTTTATTACTAAATTGTAAAACAACGGAGATAGAAACAATACATTCTCAGGAGATGTTATTGGTCCCTCCAGCATTACATACTATTTATACAGAACGTAAAGATTCCATCTGATGTTGCTACCTAGAACCGGCATCTGTTTCCTTTGCTGCTGCCTCTTCTTGAAGCTTCTTCGTCCAGTACTCATCAAGGGGAGGCCCAAATATTGCCTTGCCCGAAACAACTCCAATCCTACACAATGAAATCAGTCATTTATCAACAAATCATATTAGTACTATATTTGGTCTCACCAACCACACTTGTATAATTTTATTGTAGCATTCACTTGTGAAAGTTTTATTTTAGCAAACACTTCTATAAGCATATTGAGCTAATTAATAATGAATGGAAAAGACCAAAAAATAGCTGCTGAGAGCATAGTTTCCCATTATTACCAGGCCAAACTTCAGCAATTCAACTTTACATATACAACCATGACAGCGTTTAGCAGAAGTCTCTCAAAGCACATACGATTTACAAAAGACACCTCTGGTCCTCCACTTCCTACATTAATAATCATAATCTTACGAGTGTAAGTGCCATTCCTATTTATCAAGTGGTCAAAAGAACATTAGCATAATTTGATCCTTTTCAGTAAGGTACCATTTATCAAGATACATTCTAATTAATAAACCTTTCTTCATTCGATTTAAATCTGGTAATACTGCTCTCTTTGGTGAAGTTATTTATGTCAGACAAAATTCGCAAAGGAAGGATGTCATCATATCATCACTATTCCGCATAGGCACCTCAGATGAGGGCCTTTTCACTAACTCTGCTCCTCAATTCTTATTTGAGATACAACTTGAATTGACAAGTATCCGAAGCTTTGCACACTTCCTTCAATAACCTTGAAACTGGTCTATGTTCATGTTATCTAGATGCTAAGCTATTCTACTTCTTGAGTTGACTAAGTTTAAGACGACTAATGAGATATTTCTGTTCAATTGAAATCTATGATCAAGGCATAATCATCTGCAAGGTCATGATTATGTCAGGCAAAACCCTGAAGTAGTAGTAGTCTAAACACTGGTTCTCATTTATATAATTATGGTTCAAGTAAAGTTGGATGATAATGTGACATTAAGAAAGTACAGAAAGAAAGACTTATTTCTTATAGATAATATCTGCAAGTGGACCACAACAACTCACAGAAGAAACACAACTATTGTCTCAAACGTCCAATGAAATTGTCAACACCTTACACACTTGGGAGGATGAAAGCTAAAACCAAACATCAAACAAACTCACGAAGTTACAACTAGAAAATTGATTATGTACCAGGCCTCTCAGGCCTCACGAACAAGTTTATGTATATTACTAATGCAAATCAGGCCCCTGGTGGTTGTACCAGGAGGTTTTGGATTCGATCTCAGTTACTTTTGGGGTAGGGTTTTATTTTCATTTCTTTGTCACCTAGTTGCTTAGTTTGTGAAGAAAGAATGTCTATTACAAGTATTAAAGAAAAAATTACAAATTGAACTAGAAGCAATGTGACCTTAGCAATGAAAGAACATGCAAACTACACCAGCTATCAACCAGCCAAAATACTGAAGTTCTTTAAAGTAGGAAAATCACACACCACCACCTCTCAGATATTTTCTTTTTCCTCCATGTGTCTATATAAATAGAGTTGCAAAAAATACCAAGAAACTAGCTGATCAAGAAATGAGCCCCTTGCCGACAATGACGTAAATGGGAATTTATCCCAAGACGGCAACCTAATACAACCACCAGGAGCCTGACCATCTGGCCTGCTGGACAGTGACACCAACTAATATATTCTAAAGCATATTATTTCTGTTATTGGTTGAATAAGCAGAAGCATGAAAGACAAGGTTGGCCTACGAAGGCAGCAATTTAAACATCCTGAGTGAAAAGGAAAGTTCAAATGCGAGCCCAATAGCTTGAAAAGTGGAATCCAGAATTTCCCTGTGAATCTAGGATCTCTGTCACTGATAATGTTTGTCGGCACACCCCAATATTTGATGATGTGTTTGACAAGTTGCTTAACAATCAAACAATACTAGCCTCGTAACTCTATTAAATGCAGCCATTTAACTGTATCAAATCTCCCTCTACAACTCACTTGTTCCTTAAAAACTGTGATTTGCATGAGGCACAAACCCTAAATAATTTTCCCTTCCCCGCACCAACATTGCCAAGCATCAAAAGAAGTGATTAGTAGACATGATTCCCAGCTGATCCATTGTTGAACAAATACTCAACTAGATTTTATATGCCCACCACAAACAGCCTCCCCTAATACCTGGAGTGCCCCCTTCGTTGAGTTGGAAGGATCGGTTGGGCCTTTACTTGCCCGCACAGATCAAGACTTGCTTCATGGAAATAAGGGCCTGTTTGTTAACGGCAAATATGCATTTGCTCACTCATTTGGTGGTTGCCACCGTTTAATAACAAACGTGGAGGTTTGGGAACTTTTTACTACTGCAACCGCACGTGACCCGATTTGCCTAAAAATCTGAACAAAGTTTGCCTAGCCCCACGTAGAATTTTCTTACTTGAATCTCCACAAAATAAATGTCTCGTAAATAAGCCCTAAACAACATATAAAAACACACGTAACTTGATCTAAACAAGCATCTCTTATATTACCAGGCAAATATTTGGTGGGGTTCAGCCAAGGCAAATATTGTGTGGAAATGCCAAAGAAAATTTGTTAATGTTTTAAGGCAAAACTGGTCATGTGCAGGTGCCTCGACAAAAGGTTGTCTAATTTCTACATGCACTATCCAACGTATAAACACCAATAAAACAGGCAAAACACACTTGCTGCAGGAAAATCGCTATCACATGGGCCCTTATTGAAGCATATTGTTGGCAACTTATCCAAGTCCAAACTCCTTGTGCCAAAATCACAATATTATCCCAAAAGTTCATTAACGTTTCTGCGAGCTCATTCAGTTCACCTTTACCAATAAGGAAGCAAGCAATTGTACAAGATAACTTGGCATGCTCTTATCAAACTGGTGAAAGATATGCTATCATGGGTTGATCATTAAACCTCAACACTGCACATCCTACTTCCATTTGAGCAGTTAAAATGTGAAATCCCGATTACTCCAGATTCATTGCTACTCAGAGGTTGCCGGTTAGTAAAATGGTGATTAACAAATCTTAACTCGTCGAGTAATTTAATCATTTAATATTTTAATCAGTATAATCAGCCGACTATTCTTATTAATCACCCTACTATTTGTCCGATTAATTGGTAATCGATGGCAACGTACATGTAGAAAAAGGATCAATATTATTCTTCTCTTCTTCATCCCTACTTTTTTGTTCTACTCTTCACCTCTTAACAAACAAAGTCTAGGGCTAACAGCTGCAGCTCTCTTTGTCATAATTGAACTTGAAATTTGACAAATTTGTGGAGCAGATGTGTTCTATCAAAAAATATTGAACATTCCATAAAAAAAAAAGGAAGAAACAAAAGAATCCAAAGAAGGGAACATAGGCTAGACTGGAGGACTTTAATCTTAGAAAACATTTATATAAAAACAACCACAGTTTGTTGTAGTGCGTAAGAACAAAGATTGAAAATGAAGAATATTTTGCAGCATCCGAATAAATCTTAGGTTATTTATTTCTTAGTTGAATAAAACTTTTATTAATTTGAAAAAGAAGTTTACAAACAGCTAAAAGAGGTTAATCGGCTAAAAAATGATTTAAACAGCCAGAGTTCATACCTGGTAAAGCACACATCTTGGGTGTTACTGTAGAAACCATTAATGACATCAATCCATCATCGATGAGAATGACAGAAAATTTCCACTTATAGTGGACCATAGGCTTAGCTAGATCATGTAATAAACACTGATCGTCGAACGATGTACTACTAGTGGTTTCAATTAGACCAATCAATTTGTTATCATTCAAGAATCACGACTGGGGTTATGGGCAGATTAAGCCACACCAACATGTTTCTAGGCCAGGAAGTGATGAAAGTGTAATCGAGTGAATTTGGTGTTTATAGTTGGACGTAAAACTTCAAGGGAATAACATTAAAAAAACGTGTTAATTATGCTTATAATAGAATTAGGCTTCATATATACAGTTTGAAACTCATACACTTATATCCATCTCATATATTTCTCATCTTTTGACAAAAGCCTATGGAAGGGTTTCGAGGTATCATATTATTGACGTCAATGGCTTCAAGTGCATATCAAATTTTTCTTTTGCTTCTTTCATCGGACTTGAGAATTCGCTTTGAGATTATGTTGAGAAATCCTATAGGTAATATTAGGGCCAAATTTTAGTTGTATGATTTCTAAATAAATTCTATAACCAAATCTCAAATTGAAGTAAAGAACCAAACTAGAAACCAACACGTATTTAACCATTGATATTTTCATCTTAAGAAGTGATCCTCAGAATGCTACAAATGGTTTGGACTGAAAACTTGACCTTATACTTTAAACTTTTCTCATTTGAAATGAGAAATATATAAGATGGGGAGCATGGTTTGGACTGAAAACTTAACCTTATATATAGAACATGAATTCTACTATTAGGCTATCATACACAGTAAATTGTTGTTATTACGCCCTTCAAATCTGACACTTAAGCCTGAATAAGCTCATACTCACTCAATACACATGTCACTACTTAAACATTTAACTATGGCTAATCTTTGAACCGAGCAATTCGATATTGAGCATGCTCAACTCGTTCTTTGTTGAGGGTAAAGTCTATGCTCAGCTCAAATTGCAAACTGACAAGCTTGAGCAAGTCAGAAATAAGTCGATGTAAAGCAGCTCTGTTCATATACAAATAGGTGTGGTATTCAAATTAAGACAAAGTGAGCTTTAATATGCCTAAGCTTCACCAATATTGCAGACTTGAGCAAGCTAGAAACATGTTGACCCGAAGTAGCTAGTCTGGTTCCTTACCAACCCTACATGTTAAAATGTTGTGGACACAGTCATGTTTAAGCACCGATCACGCAATTTTATTAACAATGTGACTCCATGACCAATGTAGGTCGACAGATGGCAAAATAAATTCAAACATAAATTTCTCATAGCTGAGGCCTGAGGAAAGACATGCAAGGTTCACCCATACATCCATCCTATTCTAATTACGACATCATCGGAATCTCCTTGGGTTATTGCAGCCATTTGGCGCGATATCAAAATTTTACATGGCCAACTGATTGATGTATACATTATTTTCCAATTAATTTTCTCGATTTTTTGTCGAATAATGGATTAAGTAGAGTATGAAATTTAACAAATAGACAAAGCACACATCTAAATCAACATGAAAATAGACATACAAACAAAGCATCAAACCACAATAACAAGAAATTGGAAAAAAAAAAAAAAAAAAAACAAATTAATGAAAAGAAGGGAACTCACACGACTGCTCCAATAACCAAAGGCAGCGATAGAAACCTTCTTCTAAACATTTCTTCCCAACAGAAAGACTTCCTTCTTCTTCTTTCTTCTTTCTTCTTTCTTCTTGCTTGCTTGTTGGAAACTTGGAATGAACTTTAGCTTAGGTTTCCGGCCGACTCTTTAAGATGAGCAGGCCCACGGGTTACTTATGGGTTTGCATTTGCAGTCAATTGCGGGCTTATTGAGCCAGGCTTTTTCTTGTAATCAAACATGTTTTAATGAAAACCAACAAAGCCTGCAATTGTCTGCCAGCTATATGTGGTGATTTGGAGTAGTCTGGCCTGATCCTTGAAATCTGAACTCTGAGCCAGAGCAACCGCAACCTGCGCACACCTATACCATAGTGTCCACAGGTCGTGGGTCATTCCAATGTACAAGTAGTAAGTACTATGTCTTGTCCTCTTTGTTATGATAAATACACAGGATCTTGATATGATTAATGAAGAAACAAACACAAAAGATGTAAACTAAAGCAGAAATACGGAAACACAATAATATACATGGTTCGGCAATATGCCTACATCCACGGGACAAAGAGAGATAGCTTTATTGATAATTGAGAAGTGAACTACACAATAACTAATGAAACCTTAGTTTAGGTTTCTTCACACATACTTTCTTCTTTGCTCAAATTCTTATGGTTACACAACACCAATATTTATAACCTCTTTGGTTAATCCAATTGGTAACCCAATTCCTAAATCAACAACAACTTAGATTTCTAATAGATTAAAAAGTCTTATTGAATCCTAATAGAATTCCACCACACTTGTTGCCAAATAAGAAAACCAATTCCTAATAGGAATCCATTACTTGTAACCTCCAAATGTCACTTTTCTACAATTCTCCACCTCGGCGAAGATTGTAAAAAACTGAGGCGACCATAATGAACCCATACGTACTTCTCCTGCACCACACAAGCATCATCTCATCTTTGCCCCCACACGCCCATAAAGACCACTACCCTAAAGGGCCTCAACATTTGGAGAGATTGATCAAGTTAAGGCAATGCCTAAACTTGACCCCGAAAACCACCTCAGTGAACACCTCTCCTAAAACTTTATTCTCAAACTCTTTACTCAATTGTTTCTTCAAAGAAACAATACATGACTTACTCTTTGCAGCTACAAGCATGTCATCCACATAGAGTAAGAGAAAAATAAAGGACACATCTTCAAGCTTTCTGAAATAGACACATGGATCATATTCACTTCTAGAGTACCCTTGCTTCAACATAAATGTGTCAAACTTCTTATAACACTGTCGTGGTGTTTGCCTCAATCCATATAAGAACTTCATCAGTTTGCACACATAGTCTTCTTTACCAACAACTTTATAACCGTCGGGCTGTAACATATATATTTCCTCCTCTAAATCTCCATGCAAGAAAACAATTTTGACATCTACTTGCTCTAGCTCTAAATCAAACTGCGTCACCAAAGCTAACAAGACTCGGATGGAAGTGTGTTTAACAACCGGAGAGAAAACTTCATTATAATCCACACCTTCCGTTTGTGCATATCCCTTAGCCACTAATCTTGCCTTGTAACGTACACCACTAGTTGTACCCTTAGAGTATAGAATACCATCTTTCACTGTGAAAACCCACTTGCAACCAATCGACTTCTGACCCTTAGGCAACTTTACAAGTTCCCAAGTATTGTTCTTATGAAGAGATTTCATCTCTTCATCCATCGCTCACTTCCATTCATGAGAATGAGAACTTCTCATTGCCCCCTTAAAGGTAGAAGGCTCGTCATCACAAAATACTGATAATGCAAAAGATGCACTATCCTCAAAACCAAGTCGAACTGGTGCTTTTCTCAAACGTAGTTCATGTTGAGATGCTAAAGATGGCCACTCATGATGCTGCTCTAATTGTTGCTGATGTAAAGTATCTTCAAGAGGAACCTCCTCTTCAATCTCATCATTTACACTCTCTGTGTCTGGATATGTGTTTGTAGTTACCTGTGAATCCATAGTAACCTCTGAACTTGTAGGTACATGTACATCAATCACCTCTTTATCTATTGTAAATGAATATGGAATATTATGCTCCACCTACATGGTATCGTCACCATCACTGTCATTATCATCACCCTCATGTTGAGAGTCCCAACATGTGAACCTTTTTGAATCAAGCATTATTTTCTCATTAAAGGTCACATCACGATTGATCTGGAATTTATTCAACTCTGGGCACCATAAACGATAACCCTTAATACTTGTGGATATCCCCAAAAAATAGTTATCTTGGCCCTGACTCCTAACTTATCTTCTCTGATATGAAAATAAGCAGGACAACCAAACACCTTCAAATCTGAATAATCAGGAGGTGTACCAGACCAAACTTCCATAGGTGTCTTACAATCAATGGTTGTAGATGGTGATCGATTCACGAGATAGCACGCCGTATTTACTGCTTCAGCCCACCATACCTTACCCAAACCTGCATTGGATAACATGCACCTTGCTTTCTCTAGTAGTCTGCGATTCATACGCTCAGCTACCCCATTCTGTTGTGGTGTACCTTTCACTGTGAAGTGTAACGATACCTTGTTCTGCACAATAAACTTTCAATGGGTCTTCAGTGTATTCTCCACCATTGTCAGAACGTATCCTTTTCACAACACGACCAGTCTATTTTTCAACCATAATTTTCCACTTCTTAAACAAATCGGTGACTTTGTTTTTGTGCTTCATGGTGTACAACCAAACTCTCCGCGAGAAATCATCCATAAAGGTCACAAACCACCTTGCTCCTCCCTTAGAAACTGTTCTAGAGGGACCCCATACATCTGAATGTATATAATCTAAAGTACCCGTAGTGCGGTGAACAACGGTACCAAAACGAACTCTGCACTGCTTGCCAAATACACAATGCTCACAAAAATAGAGCTTGCAAGTTTTCTGGCCACCAAACAAACCTTTTTTACTCAACATAGACAAACTTTTTTCACTCATATGCCCTAGCCGCATATGCCATAACTGAGTAGAAGTTAATTGTTTCTCATCAACCGCTTGAGAAACCATAGCCATAGCTCCACCTGAAACTATATCTCCAATAAGAAAATATAAGTTTCCATGTCTTTCGCCCATCAAATATAACTTGTCATCATAGTAAACCTTCAAAAGACCATTCTCACCGGTAAACTTGAAACCACTATCTTCAAGTACACCTAACGAAATCAAACCCTTTCTCAAATCAGGAACATGCCTGACTTCTGTCAAGGTTCTTACAGCTCCATCATGTGCCTTGATCCGTACTGTACCAACACCAACTGTCTTGCAGGCATTCAAATTGCCCATAAAGACTTTACCACCATTTACTTCTCTGTAAGTTGTGAAAGACTCCCTATTGGAACACATATGATACGAAGCAGTTGAATCAAGACATCATCCTTCAGCTAAATAGCTATTTGATGTAACTGTTAACACCTCATCCTCATTGTCTCCAATAGACTTTGCTACCTCATCACTACTTTGAGCAATGTTAGCAACTTCAGTGTTCAGATTAGATTTCTTCTTCTTCTCTTCTTTAGCCTTAACCTTAGGACAATCTTTACTATAATGACCCATGTTATGACAATAATAACACTCAACATCCTTCAAATCTCTTTTCCGAGATTTAGAGCAACTTTTAGAACTCGACGAACCTCTATGTGATGATCTACCTCTAACATACATACCCTCAGCTTGAACTTCATCATCAGCTTCTTTTTTTCTAATGGTTTTGGATTGTAACATTGAAACAACATCATCATAGACCAACTGCTTTGTGGTCTTTTTGTTTGCAATAAAATAATCAACTATTGTTTCCCACGAAGATGGTAATGAACATAATAAAATTATAGTTTTCTCACCATCAGGTAGTATCACATCAATGTTTGCTAAATCAAAACAGATCTTATTAAAATCATTAATATGATCAATCACAGACTTACCAGGCGTAAATCTTGTCGAATACAAACGCCTCTTTAGATAGAGTTCTGACGTCAAGTTCTTACTAAGATAGAGCTTCTTTAACTTCTCCCATAACTCCTTTGTCGAGGTTTCACTGGTAAAATTGTGTGTCATATCCCTCGTCAAACATAACCTAATCGTACTGCAAGCCTGTTGATCAAACTCTTCCCAATCATCATTCGTCCAACCTGTTGGCAACTTTGTCGTTTCAGGTTTCCCTTTAGGGCTTTGATCTGCTTCATACTAACAAAAATATCTTTCACATCTGCTTGCCACAATGTGAAGTTATTCTTCCCATTGTACTTACTGCTGGAATTCGAAGAATTCGAATCAGCCATCTTCTCTTCAATAATCAATACCACTAAAAAAACCAAGATTGAATTTTCAACAAACTAAGAAAATCGGAACCGTCAACTTCAACGAAGTACTGAGAACAAAATACTTCGAACCACATAACGTACCATATACTGTTAGAAAGCCTAAAGAGTCTACTTTCCAACCCAAAAAACGGATTGTCGTTTCAATATCCGAGGACAACGTTATGGTCGTTTTACTACAGGGTGTCGAATCTGGACAGATTCCTAAAACCCAACAAAACCGTTCTGAAATCCCGTCTTCAACCCAAAGGAATAACCTTCGGCTCTGATACCAATTGTTATGATAAATACACAGGATCTTGGTATGATTAATGAAGAAACAAACACAAAAGATGTAAACTAAAGCAGAAATACGGAAACACAATAATATACGTGGTTCGGCAATATGCCTACATCCACGGGACAAAGAGAGATAGCTTTATTGATAATTGAGAAGTGAACTACACAATAACTAATGAAACCTTAGTTTAGGTTTCCTCACACATACTTTCTTCTTTGCTCAAATTCTTATGGTTACACTGAAACCGGCACGAAGTTTGTTTGACATCAATTTTGTGACATTGGATGTCCATGGTTATCTCGCTTTGAGTTCATTGTTAGGAAAACCAAGATGTACGCATGGTCGGTTCGTGTTCATGTCCTCTCGTGTCTTCTCGGTCAAGTTATTGGGTTCTGGACGTACGTACCTAGTTAGGGTGTACGTACGTCATGTAAGGCAGCAAACATGTTTTGGTCAGGACGTACGTACCTAGTTAGGGCGTTCGTACGTCTAAGCAGGCAGCGAACTTTTTCAGTGTGAAGACGTACGAACGTTGTTTCGACGTACGTACGTCCAATATGGATTTTAGCAATTCCGGCCCATTTTGTGTGTGTTCTAACCCTAAGTATAAATAGGGTTTCTCTACCAAAGAACAAATGAGTTCTTTGGCCGTCCAATTCATCTCTAGTCTTGGAGTTTTGTTTAGGTTTTGGTTTTAGGTTGTTTTGGTGATTGAACTCTTCTTCCTTCTTCCCCATTCATCTTCTTCTTCCTTCTTCCCCATTCATCTTCTTCTTCCTTCTTCCCTATTCATCTTCTTCTTCATTGTTAAATAGTGATTTAGCTTCGAGTCTTCTTGTGTGTTCATCAAGAAGTCGAGTATCCTTGTGTGTTCATCAAGGAACTCTGGTGTAAGCTTGTTTCATAGTTCGGCTTCGAGTCTTCTTGTGTGTTCATCAAGAAGTCGAGTGTCTTGTGCGTACATCAAGGTGCTCTGGTGAAGTCAAGGTGTTAGAGATAACCAGGAGTGTCAACTCGCAGTGATTGCAGGTAGTTGATAGGTTTGTACATCTCTTTTCATCTAGTGGATTATTTGTTGTCGAGAGGACAACCGTGGACGTTTCCCTTATTGGGTTTTACCACGTTAAAAATTTCTGTGTGTTATTTACTTTCTGCATATTGTTTGATTTGTTTGAATATTCAACTGTTACATTAGCACTATTTGTAGTTTTACAATTGGTATCAGTCGCTGGGGGCTGGTTAAGGAGCGTCAAGGCTCACGCTAACGATCCTATGAGTGCTATGATGGTTCATGAGTCTGGTCATAATTATTTTATTGCTAAATCGTCTAAATCTACAAAACCAAAATCTGATTTTGAAAATGATGATAATTTGTATGTTGTTAGCAATAGTGATTGGGCTCTTCTTTACAGACTTTCTGCAAAAGAATGTGAAAGATTACAAAAAGCTAATATTGATTTGCAGGAAAAATTTAATAAAGCTAATTGTAATGTGTCTACTATTTCTGATAATGTTTGTTTTGAAGATAATGGTGTTTTGCAGACTAAGGTTGATTCTCTAGAACAACGACTCAGACATTGTGCAGAGGACTATATGCTTCAAGGGGAAGTTTATGAATCCAAAATTGAAAATTTGGAAAAGGCTAATCTTTCTTTGCAGGATAAAATTTGAGATTCTTGAAAAACAGATTTCTTGTGCTGCAGATGATACAATTTCTATTTCTCAATTATTTGACAAAGAAAAACTTGACTTGTTATGTAGAATTGCAGCTTTAGAGAAGGCCAATCAGGAGGTCGATGAGAAATACAAATCTCTATTGGTGGAGTATGAGGTAACAAAGAACGATTTAACGTCTACTCAACTCCAATTGCAGGTTTTGGACAAAACTAGATTTGATTCTCCTATTGATAGTTCTACTAGTTCATCTAGTGTGATTACTCCTGTAAAATCTACTAGTTTGCCTGCCCTTTTGCCTACTCCACCTATTGAGACTAGACTTAATGCTACTAATTTTCAGCATGTTTCTCGTAAGAATTTTAAGTCTAAGGTTAATGGTAAGGCTGTTTTTACTGATAAGCCATATTGTTCTCATAATGGAGGTATAGGTTTTGTTAAGGCACCATGTCACAAATACAATGGTGACATACATGTTTCATCTTTTACCACCACATCTTCTTATAAAAATTCCTTGAGTAAGTCTAATGTTTTTCATTGTTCTTATTGTGGTAGAGTTGGTCATTTGGATAGCTTTTGTTGGGATTTTGATCAACATGTTTCATCATATTCTCGTGTTCCTCATCGTTATAATCATGTTGATTCTAATGTTCCTTCTTGTGCATTTTCTAGACCTTGGAATTATAATGGTTCTCATCACAGGTTTAAGAAAAACAGGTATTCCAACAAAAGGAAATCTAAGACTAAGGTGGAATTAGTTAAGGACAAGTGTATTGCAAAGCGTGTTAAGGGAAAATCTCATATATTTTCACCTCCCAAGGTGTGCACGCCTAATGTTAAACAAGTATGGGTAAGAAAGGATAAGTAGAAGGTTTTTCTGGACTTGCAAAGGTCAAGTGGTGTCCCATATTTGGGATAATGTAGTTTGTTTCTAGCCTTGTGTTATTAGAATTGCATATTTCTCTTATCACATAGGCTATTTGTTTGGTGCTTCTATTTTTTTATGTTTTGTTTGTTTAGCTTGCAGATCATGTTGCATGTCTGAATATATTGTTAATAAAAAAAAAAAAAAAGGGTTGTTGGTTATTCCTTCTATTTTTTTATTTTATTTATTTACTCCATGTATGTGTTGTTGGATGCATCTTTTCTGAGATATTGGTTTATATTCAATTGTCTTAAATAAGTTGCAATATGTTTGGGTGTTTTCTCCTTCTGAACCCTTAAGTATGTTTTGGTATGTATCATGCATTTTTCCTCGCTTGTTTGCACAGTGCACGGCATGCTTGCATAATGGGAGTTTTTGGAAACCACTTACATATTCCTTGAGCTCGTAGAACTTCTCTATCTCTCGAGTATTTATGTGATCTTGAGCTATCTCTCCTTTGTTTTGGTTAATGTTCATCTTGTTGTTAGTGTTATTGAACATTCTTATCTTCCTTTCACAACTCTTGTTAGTGGTCAATGACTCACTTTATCCCCAGCCATTTGATTGTCTTTGAAGCAATATCAGTTGGCTAAGAACCCGTTGGGGTTGTGAGGGTCATGCTCTGACGGATGCACTCAAGAGATGTTAGTTCTTGTGTTGCACGTTATCATGGTATTGCACTTCTTGAGTTTGTGTTTGTCAAAAAGATGTAGGTTACACCCTACCCTCGTGTATTTGAAAAGATGGAGGCAAAAATCCCTCCCATGCGGGAATGACATTAGAGTGATGTAGGCTAAACTCCACCACATGCGGCAAAATAAAAATCCAAGCGCATATTCATTGTTTTTTTTATGTAAGGCATACAAAGTTTATATTCCTTTGCCTTTTTAATGTCTTGGTTTTCATTTGAAAGATCATATTTATATTCGTTTGCTTTCTACTCATAACGTTTGTTTCAAAGGGGGTTGAAGGTTGTTTCCTCTATGCTCACTTTCTAATCTAATTTATGTCTCTTGTTGATGGTTCTATATTCTAGGTCTTCAAAGGGTGTGTTCTAGTGGTGAACTTTCTCTCTCTTTATGCATTGCATTGTATCTACACACACCGAGGTTTAGTTTATGATGCACTTCAATCCTCTTATTTGTTCAATCTTTTGTTTATCCCCATATATTGCCTCTCATTTTTGTACGGATTGGGATTGGCTACTGTTTTTGGAAGTTCATGATGTATTTCTCTTCACTTCTATGGTACATCGGTTCTTTTTTCTTTTCTCTTCTTATTATGGTTTGTGTTGTTTGTCATTTGGTTTGGTTTTCTGTTAAAAAAAAAAAAAAAAAAAAAAAAAAAGGGAGTACGAACGTTATTAACACGTTCGAATGTTTGTGGAGGCAGATTTTTTTTTTTTTTTGGAGGAACGTACGAACGGTGTTATAACGTTCGTACGCATGTTCAGGCAGCAAGGTTTTTTTTTATGCTGCATTATTATTTGTCTGTTATGCTTTGGATTAAGAGTTTGTTTACCATGATCATGTTGGGTTCATACCATTGGATATATACTTGTTGTCTAGATAATTTTGGAACTTCTCGTGATTACTAATGGTTGTGGAGTTTCTTGGACATGTTTAGTATCATTTTGGTATGCTCATGTAGTGTTTTTGCCTATATGTTCTGTATTGCTCACCAAGTGTTTGGTGAAATGCCTGAATGGAGTTTCCTAAGGTTTTTCTTGGTTGTTTTGTTGGTTTTACTTACTTGTGTGGTGTTTCTAATGTTGTGTGTGTGCAGGACATGCCTCCTAAGCGAGCTCGGACTACTCCTACCACAGAAACACCCAGTTCCAAGGGTGCTTCGTCATCAGGCACACGTCCTCCTCGTGCTCAAAGGAGTAGAGGCGCCATTCCTTCGGATTCTTGTAGATGTTCTTGCTGAAAGTGTTTATGGCTTACTCTATTTTGGTTCCATTCCTTGGTAATTCTTTTCAGTCGGTGTTTCATTGACATACTAAGGTCAGATTGTTAGTATTATTTGGTTTTACACTTCATGCTTTCTATTTTTGTCACTGGATCACATGTGTTTGATGTGATTTCTCAAGGTAATAGTTCTCAATTTGTTTTAAGAAGGCTACAAGGTATGCATAAGCATATTTTGGTGATGAAATCATGTTAGTGGTGTATTAGTTTGTCATGATTTATACTAATTCATGTTTTCTCATAGGTTCTCATCATACTTTTCTATGTTGGGGTCATATTCTTGAATTACCTTGTTGGCTAGCTGGTGTTTGAGTAAATGCTTATGAGACTTGCCTATCCTCTTATTGTTGCTTCTTGTGCCTGGTTGATCCTATTTTTTCCTGCAATAGGCTTGATTAGATGTGTTCTTGGTAGTCTTCTTCAATAATCCTCATGCAATGGTTTTGGGCTACCACTGTTCTACTTTGGGATGCACATTCTCTTCTATTGACTCTCTAATCTTTCTGACAATGTGTGGCATGTCATCGGAGTCTTAGTGTTTTGGCAGGAAATTTACTCTGAAGTTGGATTGTTGCTTTGTGACTTGGTGACATCGATAATCCTTGCTCATTCTTCAGTTAAAGTTTTTTGTTGAGCTTGATGATTGTCTATCTTGTTTGGCATATGTTGAACTAATTTTTGGGTTTCACTAGGGGTGGGCTTACAGGTTTATTCCTTTTATGTCTCTATTCCATTGTGTTTGGGATAATATTTTCTTATCCTTGTTTATAAGATTCTCTAATTCTTTTTTGTGGTTGGATGAGTTGTCTCAGGAACATGTACAGATTGGATTTCCCCATGGATTCTCAATCGATTTTCTTATACTTTACGTATCTTTTTCTGCAGATACTCATATTCCTGTAGTTTTATCATGGGATATTGTTGGATGTGTCTAATATGCATGGTTTCCCTATTCTCTTTCATATCTCCTACTAACTATTGTTTATCTCTTCTTCTTTCTCTTTTCGCATATTCTTTTCTTGCACATTTCTCCCAGGTTTGACTATTTGGTTCTTGGTCTTTATTGTACCTTCCCAATTTCATCAGGTATGGTATTTCTTCCTTTTTGTTTGTTTGCTTTTTTTCTCTAGATATCTTGCTACTATGAAGTCGTTTCTCTGGAATCTATCTCAGGTGGTTATGGTCGGTTGTTTAAAGTGATATTCTAGTGAATCATTTGTTCCGATTGTTGGTGTCCTGACTCTTTCTTCTATATATAGGATTCTCTTGGTTTCTATCAGGGATTCATGTTATGTTTTCTTTTCTTCCCTCTGTTACCTATATAAGTATTCAGTGTCTTGTGTCTGTGTTGGTACTCTTTCTTCTTCATTTATATGCCTAGATCTCTCTCATGTTTTTTAGTTTTGTGTGTCATGGATTCCAGATTTATGGTATGGTTTTCTCTTTACTCTCTTCTACCCTTGTATGATTGGTTCTTTGTGTGTTTCAAATATCCTTATTTGGTTTGTTTGTTCTAGGTGCATCTTTCTTATATGCATTGCATTTAGGTGACGCTTTTGTTTAGGGGGAAAATTCTTTGTATTGACATCGTGTTAACAAGTGTGTATTTTATGACTACCGTTGCATATCCTTTTTGTTGTTAACATGATTGTTCTCTTTCTTTTCTTCTTTAATCTTATTTGTTATGGTTTGGTATTTTTCTTTTCTCTTTCTTTTGTTCCCTTGCTTCATTTGTGCCAAAAAGGGGGAGATTTATGACTCTAATACTAACACCTCCTTCTTCTTTGTTAGTGTATTTTTGGGTCATGTTTCAGGTATGCTACACGTATGGGGGAGTGAACGTGTTAATGTTTAGAGGTTGTACAGTTTTGGGTCATGTTTCAGGTATACTACATGTATGGGGGAGTGAAAGTGATGATGATCACAAAGTGCATGTACAGTTTTGGGTAAGCTCGAGTATTAAACCTTGGAGCTCATGAAGTATGGGGGAGTTGTTCGAGGAACTTCCGTTGGCTCTTTGATTGTTTCAGAATTTCTTGTTCGTTGGCTCTATGATTGTTTCAGAAATTCTTGTTGCTTCCGTTCGGTCTCTGATGGTTAAAGCGTATTACTCAAGCTGAATATCATGTGTTGGTGACTCGGTATGTATTCTACTATTAGTGTTTTTGTAGGCATGTTTTATAAATGCCATGGTTTGGGTTTGTAAGCACGTTTTATAAGTGTTATTAGAGTCATAGGTTTTTGTCACAAAATCAATGTCAAAGGGGGAGATTGAAACCGGCACGAAGTTTGTTTGACATCAATTTTGTGACATTGGATGTCCATGGTTATCTCGCTTTGAGTTCATTGTTAGGAAAACCAAGATGTACGCATGGTCGGTTCGTGTTCATGTCCTCTCGTGTCTTCTCGGTCAAGTTATTGGGTTCTGGACGTACGTACCTAGTTAGGGCGTACGTACGTCATGTAAGGCAGCAAACATGTTTTGGTCAGGGCGTACGTACCTAGTTAGGGCGTTCGTACATCCAAGCAGGCAGCGAACTTTTTCAGTGTGGAGACGTACGAACGTTGTTTCGACGTACGTACGTCCAATATGGATTTTAGCAATTCCGGCCCATTTTGTGTGTGTTCTAACCCTAAGTATAAATAGGGTTTCTCTACCAAAGAACAAATGAGTTCTTTGGCCGTCCAATTCATCTCTAGTCTTGGAGTTTTGTTTAGGTTTTGGTTTTAGGTTGTTTTGGTGATTGAACTCTTCTTCCTTCTTCCCCATTCATCTTCTTCTTCCTTCTTCCCCATTCATCTTCTTCTTCCTTCTTCCCCATTCATCTTCTTCTTCCTTCTTCCCTATTCATCTTCTTCTTCATTGTTAAATAGTGATTTAGCTTCGAGTCTTCTTGTGTGTTCATCAAGAAGTCGAGTATCCTTGTGTGTTCATCAAGGAACTCTGGTGTAAGCTTGTTTCATAGTTCGGCTTCGAGTCTTCTTGTGTGTTCATCAAGAAGTCGAGTGTCTTGTGCGTACATCAAGGTGCTCTGGTGAAGTCAAGGTGTTAGAGATAACCAGGAGTGTCAACTCGCAGTGATTGCAGGTAGTTGATAGGTTTGTACATCTCTTTTCATCTAGTGGATTATTTGTTGTCGAGAGGACAACCGTGGACGTTTCCCTTATTGGGTTTTACCACGTTAAAAATTTCTGTGTGTTATTTACTTTCTGCATATTGTTTGATTTGTTTGAATATTCAACTGTTACATTAGCACTATTTGTAGTTTTACATACACAACACCAATATTTATAACCTCTTTGGTTAATCCAATTGGTAACCTAATTCCTAAATCAACAACAACTTAGATTTCTAATAGAATAGAAAGTCTTATTGAATTCTAATAGAATTCCACCACACTTGTTGCCAAATAAGGAAACCGATTCCTAATAGGAATCCATTACTTGTAACCTCCACATGTCACTTTCTACACTCTCTTGTCCATCGTATCCATTAGCCAAAAGCTCAAAATCATACTCACTGTAAATGTTAAGTAATGTAGGACGGAGAAGATGATCGGAAAGTGGAGAGGATGTTTTAAATGAGGAGTGACTGAACTATCTTAAGATAGTTGCCTATGTATCTGAGATTGACCAAGTCTCAGAATCAAGCCTACGTAGTTCATATTTATAGGAGATTTGGGACAATGGCTAGCTCATTAATTGTCCAACGGTGGGATCAATTAATGGATAAGCGTTACGGATTAAGTTTGAAAGATATTGTAAATGGAGGAAAATGAATGTGTTTGAAAGTGAATGAGAGGTCGAGCAAAATAAGATTCATGTCGAGTGAGGTCGAGTGAAATAGGTTTCATGTCGAGTGAGGCCGAGTGAAAGAGAATCCATGTCGGATTATAACAAAAAGTGGTGAGCTCCGGTGAGGTCGAGTAAAAATAGGTTCACGCCGAATGAGGTCGATAGAAGTGTTGTTTGGCGAGGTTGGTCATGTCAAGGAGCTCGAGGGAGCTTAAATATGAGGGTATACACACTCAGATAGCCACATGTGTAACCGTAAGGTTCCTGTAACTCTTCATCGACGATCAACCTGCAGGCGACCTGCTCATGACAAATCATTGGCAGTAGGGAGTAGTAGTTAGCCTTTTTAACCAAATTTTATATACAATAAAGTAGTTGTACCACTTTGATTTTCTTGTTAATATTTTAACAGGCGATCCACGTGCATATTTTAGATACATAGATTGGTATAGAAATTATTATGATTGTACATCAAATTGTTCAACCAAATGATGGGGGAAGTATCAGTTCAAAATTCCAAAACAACTTGATCACTCAAATTCAATCTTAAAAGCTAAAAAGCTTTTGATTAAAGTCAATGATTAGATTCCAACTTCGAAAGAAAATTGAAACCATGCGACCAAAGAAAATTTCAAACTACGGCACATAAAAGGACTGCACGAAGGTTTGTGTTTGTGGATTCATTCATATCACTTATCAGTTTGGTCAAAAGCCAGTAACTAGCTTTATTAGTATCTACTTATATAACTTGCTTTTATCATCAAAGAAGATAAGAAAGAAGAAGAAGAATGAAGAAGGGAGATAGATAGAGAGCCATGCGCATTCATCACTACCACCACTTGAAGATTATGTTGGTTCATTCATGATTTATCAACATTAATTCCAGCAATACAAGAAAGTTGTTGTATACTTTTCTGCCGTTAGTCGTTGATAGGAGATATATTTATTATTAGTTGGTGCCCTAAGTGGTGTTGGTCAATATCTTGCATTAGATTTCTGCATATATATCTTAGGGGGATTTAGAGATACCTCCCAAAATAATAGGAACTCTTTGAGATACCCCCCAGATTTAGAAACTCTTAGAGATACCCCCCATTTTTCCATTTGAAGCCGGTCAACCAAGCCGTTAACCATGGTCTGACCGGTCTTCATAATTTTTAGACAATTTTACCCTCCCATCATTTAAACCCACATCCTAGTCATTTTGCCCAGTCATCAATAATGTCATGTCAGCAAACCCACTTACAACTACCACTTCTTATCCTAACCGTTCAAAATAGATCTAGATCTATATCTAATCCTATCTACTGTTACATCATCAAACTCCACCTTCTTCTTCCTCCTCCTTCTTCTTCCTCCTATTTTCTTCTTCACCATCATCAAACTCCATCTCTCACTTTTTCTTCTTCACCATCATTTCTTTTCTTTCTTCCTTCTTCTCCATCCTATCTACCTATCTATCTTGCTTCTTCTTCATCAAACCATTCTTCTTTCACCTTCATTTTTCTTCCTTCTTCATTAACAGATCTAGCCATTATCATCTCTCATTTATTACTCCATTACTAGATCTGGTGAAAGAATGACACTCCATTACTCGATCTAGAAGAACCAATAAATACTTCAATTTTTAGTAGTTTTACTAGATCTACCTAGTTGAAACGTTGATATGAAGGTAAATTATAGTATTTAGTGGTTTTGTACTGTGTATTTTAGTATTTTTTGAGATTTGGTTCATCATCTTTCATCATCTTCCCCAAATTACATTTCTCTGCAATTTGGGGGGTATCTCAAATGAAACTTGTATTTTGGGGGGTATCTCTAATGAAAGTTTTGTTTGTTTTGAACAGATAATTTGTCAAATGTGTGACCAACTTGGACATTGTGGAGATGAGTGTCAATGGGTATATAGCCATTGTAAAAAGACAGATTGTGAAGAAGAAGGGTTTGATGAAGAAGAAGCAAGATAGATAGGTAGATAAGATGGAGAAGAAGGAAAAAAGAAAAGAAATGATGGTGAAGAAGAAAAAGTGAGAGATGGAGTTTGATGATGGTGAAGAAGAAAAGAGGAGGAAGAAGAAGGTGGAGTTTGATGATGTAACGGTAGATAGGATTAGATATAGATCTAGATCTATTTTGAACGGTTAGGATAAGAAGTGGTAGTTGTAAGTGGGTTTGCTGACATGGCATTATTGATGACTGGGCAAAATGGCTAGGATGTGGGTTTAAATGGTGGGAGGGTAAAATTGTCTAAAAATTATGAAGACCGGTCAGACCATGGTCAACGGCTTGGTTGACCGGCTTCAAATGGAAAAATGGGGTATCTCTAAGAGTTTCTAAATCTGGGGGTATCTCAAAGAGTTCCTATTATTTTGGGGGTATCTCTAAATCCCCCTATATCTTACTACAAATTCATTCAACTTCAAAAAATCCTGGCTAAATGGGATCAAAATGGTATATATATAGTGTACCACCAAGTACCCACCATGGAAAAAATATATACCATAGTTATATCAGTTTAATCTGTAGTGCTAGACTGCTAGCTAGCTCTATCTTTTGGTACACTGTATCTGACAAGGTATAATAACCCACATATTATCTTGGTATATGGTGGAAGTAGTGTCATATATCATAATACATTATGTCTATACATAGGTCCCTGTCATGGAGAAGTGGAAATTAACAGAAGTGTAGAGTGAGGACCTTTTAAAATTAGTATGGACTAGCTAGCTAAGAAGAAAGAGGAGTGATGATCGACAACATAAGACCCCTTAAGGTACGTCCTGATAGTAACGACCACAACATCTGTGGAAGGTGACAACCTCTAAAGTTTAGATGCTAAATAACTACACCATCTGTGATCAGGCAGCAACGAGGAAGTCAGCCAGTCTAGAACACTATTAATTGATTGATTGATGCTATAGGTAAAACCATAAAGGATTCTCAAAGACAAAATGATCAAAGACCATCCTTCCTCGGTTCCTCCATCATGCGAAGATTAACAGCAGCAATCAATGGCTCGATTGCAAGATATATATCAACGCTAATGTAGAGACCAGAGAGACCTTGATCACACTACCGTGTTTGTTTGTTGGTACAGGCCACTGACCTGGTGTCCGTAAACAACTGTTGGAGACATAATCTGATCACACACGGTTGATGCGAGGGTGTGACCTGGTCTCCATTAATTAGAGTTAAGGATCAGCTTTAGTAGCATAAATAACTGTGGAAATTTAAAAATTTACACCATGGCCTTCAAAGCAATTTTTGAGGTTTTCTGAATCCGACCACTAATTGGGACTTATTGCTATTTACACTTTGATAAAATATTTTTTTTTAAATGGAAAACCAAATTTAGCAGAAATTAAACCCCTTTTACATATATCATAGTATTTATTCAAATATATACAATAACTTTTTTTTTTTTCATATAGATGATATATATGCAGAAGAACAGATATTTTAAAATAACAAATTTCTTCTCAATTAAATCTAAAGACAAAAGAAAAAGGTATTGATTAAATTGATTGATGATCATCATTACAAGAAAAACTAATATTCTTCAAGGATCCGCATCTTGAGTATAAATATAATCAGTATGAGCAGCAAGAGTCCTTCTCATCAAACAATCTTCTTCTCCCATACCTTCACAACTTTCATCCACCTTCACCCCCTTATCTTTTGCAATTGCCTTTAATAATAAAAACAAGGGTAAACACACTATTAATTAAAAAAAAAAAAAATCCTTTGATTTATAATGATGATTAATTGATCAAGAAAAAAAAAATTTAACATACCGCATGTTGGGTTTTTGATTGAGAATCCTTATGATCTGGGTTAGGGCGAGCAGCAAAAGATAGCGTAAAACAGAGGAGAAGGACTATGAAGAACAGGGAGGTGAGTTTTGCCATATTTGAAAAAATTTCTCTGTTCTTTGTGAATGTTTTTGAGAGATAGAGAGAAGAAGAGGAGCTTTATTTATAGACAAGAAAGATAGAAAGAAAAGCGTGTGTAGACATGTGTGGGTGAGTATGAGTGGGCAAAACAGACTATGACTATAAACGGCAGGATATACATCTTTCTTCATTTGGACATTTGGTTTGGAAATTAAAAGGTAGAATTAATGGTGTAATTAAAGGTGACCACAGATTTTATTTTTTAGGTAAAAAGTGAACTGTACAACCAAGTTTGACAAAAAGTTTGTCTATCTATAACCCTTCTAGGAGGTTTTGGGTTCAATCCCCTGCTACACACAGGGGTGACTTCACATTTCGTTGAAGCCCCCCCTTAATCGTCAATGGTAAGAGATTGAAGCCCCAGCAATAGTCCAAGTAAGTATTTCTCGATTCGGGAACAAAGTGGGATGGCCAGTGCGAAGTTAACTCGTGATCATTATAGGGTTTCTTTGAGTCATCAATAAATTAATTTTGGTAAATAAATCGAGAGAGATAGAAGGTGATTATATAAAGATTGTGTTTGGATCTGAATTCGATTTTGTTCATCAATGGAGTCCAGTGGTGAATTTCACCAAGATTCCTATTGGTAAACAAAATCGGACCTGGTCTGAATCCAGTTGTGTAGATTTTTAAAACTAGCTGGTATTCTCTAGTATTTTAGGAGTAAAATCTGGAATATATATTCTACACCTGCAAAAAATATATTCTGATACAAGAAACCAGTTGGGCTTACCACAACATCAATATTTCTCGTTCAATACAAGTTCGCCTAAAGAATTTTATTTGTTGTGCTTTGTATATATGGGATCTATAAAACACCACCAAATAAATATCATTGGAAAAGTATGCAAATATATGTGTTTTAGTTAAAGTTGATTAACATTGAACTTTAATATATCCCACATTTAAATTTTTTTTTTTTTTTTTTTTTTAACAGTTAAACTGGGGTTTGGCACTATGGCTTATTCATAATCAAATTCTAAGGTAATAGAACATGGGAAATTGAGATTTCTTGGAATATCTATTTTCGAAACTCGGAATCAAACAGACCCTAAAATATTGAAGTATTGAACCATGGGTAATAAGTAATAACTAGTAAGTACTACTAAAAAATGGTAAAGGCCAAAATGAAGTAGTTCGTGTGTATGGAAATGAGATTCCTTTTACACGTTATTTTCTGGGGATTCTTGCCAACTTTCACTGTAACAGGCCAAATAGCATGATTTTGTACTACAGTGAGTTAGTGACTTGGTGGTGTTTCTTGTTTGGTACTGTTTCCTTACTAAACATTGTTCAACTTCAAGGTCAAGTGGAATTATGAAAAATATAGAAAAATGAATGTTGTTGGCTTTTTTCGACTTGGCTTGGCTTGGTATTACAAAATTATGTTTTCTCAAGTGTTCTAGAATGAGGATTTTTTGTCAACGCGTTTTCATGAGTGTATTTTTTTTTATAAAATTAAGATGAGTGTATTTTTTTTTATAAAATTAAGATGAGTGTATTTATTTACATCAAAGATAAGATAAAGTCTTTTTTTCCTTTTTTGGTAAAGATAAGATATAGTCTGCTGATGAATTTTATTTCAAGATATTATTTAGGTGCAGGCGTGCAGAATTTAGCTATATGGATCAAATTGGGTAAACTGGTCTGTAATATCATGGAACATAGAGCTGTAAAATTTTCACAAAAATCAATCTAATGTACCGATTATTTTTTTAAAAGTAATATTCCGCATGTCTTCGTGTAGTGAAATGCGATGACGAAATGCCGTTATGCTAATAGCTTGGGCAACAGTACATATTGTGAGTTGTGTATATTGGCTATATAAATCAAATAATCTCAGGTCCGATAAACAATTTTGGACATGTTGAATTTTTCCATTTTATTTTCCAAAACAATATTTCTCTAACGTCTGTTTGATTCGAGTCCGGGAGATAGATTTTTTGAGAAATTTTAATTTCCCATGTTTGATTAAATGGAAAATAAGCGGTAAATATTTAAAACAAAATAATCAGTTAAAATATTTGGACAAATTAAAGCTCAATTTTGTCGAACTCTCACTACAAACATATTTAAATAATTTTCCAAAAAAATTCATGATCAATGTAGCATTATAACTATTTTATCAAAATTTTATTTCCCGAATATTTGCCCATAGTAAATTTATTTTCCGATAAACTCTTCCCCCGTCCCCCAATCAAACAGACCCTAAAATATATGGAATCTGAATACTTTTCTTGGGAAGCTTCTTTTGTGACTTTGTATACCTTTGAATATGGAGTAATAGATAACCTTCCCTGAAATTATGTCTCTCTCTGTTTCAAAGACACACAAAATACATTTCCAACTTGCAAGGTTATTTATATACATTGTCAACTATGCTTTCAATCTGATGTGGTTGTTTTCATTCTGAAAGTCCTTAATCAAGCTCAAGTGTAACTATGATGGTCAGAAACAGCCAAGTGGTACGTATTTGACTCAATGTATACTTCTTGCGTTCATGGTGAACTCATCATTGAATCACCTTCATTTCACTAATTTTTTTTTTTTTTGGTAATTATGGGATTAAGTATGAAATTAGAAGTGTGAAACTACACTTAATTAGCTTGTTGAGTTGTTGTGGTAGTAGTGGAATTCCAACAATATGAACCAAATCATAGTTCAAATGTCTGACTAGTGACTCGATTTTTCTAATAATAAGTACTTCATCATATTACAATAGGAACAAGTATTGAAATAAAATTATGTTAAGTCAAAAGCATATGATAAATTCATTTTCATAATTTTTATTGAAATTAATTAATTATGACAGTACGGATTGCTTAACCTTACCCACTAAATAGGGTAAACCCATGAGGCCATGACTCAATTTTAATTCTGTTAATTTATTAGTCAACTAGTAGAGGAAGAATTGTTTAGACTTGTATAGAAGATATAGTTAGAGAAGTTGACCAAACACAATTTGACTTAAAAAAAAAAAGAAAAAATTAGTTTAAAAGTCTGATTATATAGTGATCATTTGGTTGCATGGATTATGGAGAGAGATGTTATAGTAAATAAATGTGATCGAGCTTATATATCTACAAAGGAAGTTGGGTGGTTAACACACGCAACACGTTTAATTAACTAAGTTTTGCTTTCGTTGTAGATCGGATAGTATATATCATTTTGTTTATAAGAATAAAAGTTTTAAGTCAAATTAGAAAATGAATAATATGATCCAAAATGATTCCAAATAATTGTACATACAGTAGTAGTATATGGCCATTTACTTTAGTTGATAATGCAAGATAAAGGAACAAATGATAATGCTGGGACAGCAAGTTTTGATCGAGCACAACACATGCATATATGTAGAATGAATTAACTTTTTGTGGCAAATATGGACTCCACAAAGTGTGTTGCTCCCACCTGGTATCTGTCCATAGCCAAGTGTGGATGGGATTTTAGAGGACATGATGAAGAGTGCGCTAGTCTAAGGAAGAGTTTACTTGTCATGTTAGAGATTAAATTCGAAATTGAATACTTTAGCACCATGACAATGATAAGAATTGACATCAACTTCTTGCAATAAGTTTGGAAAGACGTATAGAACAAAGCAGTGGTGTGTGAACACCATGAATTAATAAACAGACGCCCAACTTTTCCCATGTTTCTCATTTATAGCGTCAATTAAGATGAAAAGAATGGTAGCTAGGACTAAAGCTTTTTGGTGATTGGCCACACATGTCTGCTACTCATGTCCATGCATATCCATTTCCATATGCAACTGCAAATGGCAAAATGCTAGCTCAACCTCATATTTTCACCTCAAATATTGCAAGGTGACAAGGTCCTTATTATTCATTTTCCTCGAGTTTATATGATAAGATCACCTACAATAATTCTAAGCAAGAATACCAGTTAGCTTACATATCTATGACAAACAATATTGCTTGTGTTATTGTTAATTTGGAGTTAAATACTCCATGGTGGATTAGTCTTTGGGCTTTGTTTTGCTAAAGTCTACTATGAGTCTTTGTTAGATGTGATGATGTCGTTGCTTAGGTAGACTGGTAGAGAATGCCAGTCTTAGTTAGAGTGATATGATATAATGTGACGAGGTTCTGATAATGTACGTGCTTTCCTGGCAACACATATATGATAGTATAATCGTATAGCCTTTGGGCATGGTTTCACATTTATTCTCTAAGCTAGCTAGTGATGCACTGATATTAAATTTTTCACATTTATTCACAGTTATTCTTTAAGCTAGTAATGAACTGATAATAGTATTCGAGTTTCATAGCGATAATTGTCTGATTAATTAAGAAGCAATTCAAAAAATAAATCATTGTTTTTATAGACTTGTTGTCATTTTCACTCACTAGCTTAGCTTTGATTCAGGGGTATCTAGGTTCAGAGATAAAGACATCCACATTGTGGTTATGTTTCTTTCTCCTAACTTATCTCTTCTTTAAACTTTTTTTTTTTTTTTTTATTGAATCCTGAATCTTGAAACTTATTGAATCTTGAAGCCGCTGCGTACTACAAGCATTGAAATCAAACCATTCTTGAATCCTTGAATCTCAAACCCAAATATCAAACCTTTTCCGAAACCTAAATCTCATACAAGTTTTTCGCCTATTTTGTTTTCTGAAAATTCGTCATCTTTGCAGGCTTCTATAAGGCAGTATATTAGGACCCAGCAGGCGTACTATATCTTCTTGGAAATATCTTCAAGTCCTCTTTTCAACCCAATCAACGATTTGCAATTTGGAGTTCTGACAAGAGAGATACACTTGTTCTAGTAAAAGGTGTTGAATCTGTTTTTTTTTTTTTTTTTTCTGCAACAAATTTCTGCAATGGCTGGATCTGAAAAAGTAAAATTGATAAAAAATACAACGTACTATACCACTTTTTCCGATTAATTCAATGTACAGAAAAACTGACCAAACAATGCTTGTACTTTCATTTTGTTTGTACGTTATACAATCTGTTAAAATGAAGCTCACAATAGGCTTACATGTACAAAATTTTCTGACGTGGCTTTGTCTAATAAATAAAAGTTGATAATAATTTTTGGTAGTTCAAAATTGACACGTGATTCTTTATTTATAAACAATTATACACTTCTTCTTCTCAAATCGATTTATCCCCAAATCAAAGTTTCAGAAACCCTAGTTTTCTAATCTCTAAATTCAAGCTTTATGTCTTCATTATCATCCTCACCATCAAACTCTTCCATTAATATTGGTGCATAAAAAGCTTCGTCATCTTTTTTTGTTGTTCAATTTTCTTTCCCTGTTTTCTTCCACCTTTTGTAGAGTGAGATATCTTACAAGTAGAGAAAGTGTTGATGCTTTTGTGGCAATTTGTTACGAAATTAGGGCTTAAAGAGTGAAAATTGAAGATGGGGTTCCATTGTTGTTAAGTTTGGGAGATGAAGGTGTGGGAGATGAAGGCAAATTTTAGCACTTAGGAAAAATCGATTTAGACGGCTGAGATCGAAACATGTGGTAACAAGATCTGCTAACACGTGGATTACTTAAACTTTTGTTATGCTTCTTACACCTCAGCATATTCATTAATTAGATAATGCCACGTCAGAAAATTGTGTATATGTAAGCAATCTGTTAGCTTCATTTTAACAGATTGTATAACGTAGAAACAAAATGAAAGTACAAGCATTGTTTGGTCAGTTTTTTTGTACATTGTATTAATGGGAAAAAGTGGTATAGTACGTTATATTTTTTATTATGCCAGAAAATCAATCATCCTCACAAGTCATTCATCACCACTACACCCCCACAAGACAACTCGGCGTTTCCAAAAACAATTTCATTAGATGAGTCCAACTATTTCATCAACATATGGGTTCCTCTAATGCGGATGCGTATTTGAGCAAGGGGAAAGATTGGTTATTTGACTAGCACAAAGGTTGAACCGCATATGAATTCTACAGAATATGAAGTTTGGGCAACAAATAATGAAAAGGTGAAAAGTTGGCTTATTGATTCTATGAAGACTTCTCTTACGAATCGATATATTCGTCTTCCTACTGCAAAAGACATTTGGGAGGCTGTGGAGAAGACCTTCTATGATGACTCTGATGAAATTCGAATCTTTGAATTGAATAAAAAGTGCTTTGAAACGAAGCAGAATGGGAAACCTATTCCTACCTATTACAACGAATTGGTGGCGATGTTCCAGGAGATTGATCAAAAGATGACCTCCCAGAATAACAATGTTGCAGCTGTAGTCCATGAAACGTCAACAATGTCCAGATTGCGTGTTTATATGTTTTTAAGTGGACTAGATTCGGAGTATGATCAGGTGCGTGGAGAGATCCTTCGCAAGGAAAGATGTTATGAAGTGATTGGCTATCCTGATTGGTGGGACTTCGCAAGGAGGCCACGGAAGAATATAAGCAAGGCCGCCATCGCTAATGTTGTGAATGGACATCTAGACAACGCTTCGGCTAATGTAGCGCAATCAGGTATGAATGGTAAGGTTATTTCGAATAGTACATGGATAATTGATTCATGTGCATCTGACCATATGACAAATGACCCTAGCCTTGTGGAAAGTCTTAGAGCTTCACCTCAAAATGCTGTTTCTACTGCTGATGGTACTCCAACTCCGGTTAGAGGAGAAGGTTCTATTGTGTTATCTGATACCCTAACTCTTGAATCTGTCTTAGTTGTACCATATCTTGCTATATAACCTATTGTCTGTTTGTCAAATTAGTTTAGCACTTGCATGTATATGTTGTGACGTTTTATCCATTTTTCTGTGTTTTTCAGGACATTCTGACTCGATAGGTCCTCGATTATGGTGTTAGAAGGGGGAAACTGTACTATTTTGATTTGACAGAAACTGGAGAGAAACAGATGAATTTTCTGGGGCAAGCTAATCAGGTCAATAGGGTCGAGAATGCAAAAGAAGTTGTGTGGTTATGGCATCGGAGTTTAGGTCATCTATCCTTTAGTTATCTTAAAAAGTTGCAACCTCATTTATTTTCAGTTGTTAGTGATTCTAAATTTCATTATGACATTTGTGAACTGGCCAAGAGCCACCGTATTTCATATTCACCAAGTATTAATAGATGTCATGTTCCTTTTATGAAAATTCACTCTGATGTTTGGGTCCTGCAAAAGTTTCTTCATTTTATGGAGCTCGATATTATGTGACTTTTATTGATGATTGCACTCGCATGACTTGGGTGTCATTACTGAAAAACAAAAGTGATGTATATGGGATGTTTACTGATTTTTACAAAATGGTGGCGACGCAGTATCAACAATCTATCAGGGTCTTTCAGTCTAATAATGGTGGAGAATTTGTGAATGGCCTCATGTCTGAATTTTGCCGGTCAATTGGAATTCGACATCAAACCTCCAATTCTGGTACTCCCCCCCCCCCCCCCCCCCCAACAACAAAATGGTTTAGCAGAACGAAAGAACAGACAGTTGTTGGAAGTTGTTCGTGCTTCCTTGTTTGGCATGAATGTACCTCGATCCTATTGGGGTGAAACAGTGAAATCAGCAGCATATGTTATTAATCGTACTCCCTCATGGGTAATTGAGTTCCAAAATCCTTATCAGAAACCCCATACACTTTTGTCCATCCCATCTATGCCTAACTTGGAGCCTCGGGTATTTGGATGTACAGCTTGTGTCCATATCCCAAAATCAGAACGAAGTAAACTTGATCCCCATGTGAATAAATGTATTTTTGTGGGTTATGCAGAGTTTTAGAAAGAGTATAGGTGTTATGATCCAATTACTGACAAAATGCATATATCTCTTGATGTCTCATTCCATGAATCAGACCCGTATTACTCAGGGGGAATTTCCTAGTCTTCCCTTCAGGGGGAGAATGGCGGTGAAGGGAATCCTTGGTCTATTGACAACTTTGATATCTTTGAAGAATTCGAACACTTGGAGGAACGATTTGAAGTTCCTGCAGCAGAAATTGATCCTGTAGCAGTAAAGAATAATCATGAGCAGACAATCAACCATTTGGTTCCCAGCGATCAGACAGAAACACATGATCAGGATGTATCTGAAACTGTAGCACACGATATTTTTCCTTCTACATCAACAAATGAAGATCTCGGTCAGAATGATCCGCCTCAGGTACCTCATATAACCTTTAATGAGTCTGTTGGGTTAGAATGTTTTGAACTTAGAAAATTACAAAGAGCTAGTAAGGGAGTTCCTAAGAAACAATATGAACCAGACATTAAAGTCTATATTAAATATCTTATAGCTAACTTTATGTCTAACCATAGGCTTTCTGAATCACATGTACTTGTTATAAATCAATTATCTACTGTAACTATTCCTAGTAACGTGCAGGATGCTTTGAAAGATCCAAAATGGAAGAAAGAAATGAATGAAGAATTGGAAGCCCTTCAAAAGAATGTAGCATGGGAGGTAGTTGATATGCCTGTTGGAATGAAGACTGTTGGATGTCGTTGGGTGTTTACCGTGAAGCTTAATGCAAATGGAACTATTGATAGATATTAGGCAAGATTGGTTGCCAAGGGATACACACAACGTTATGGAATTGATTATGAGGAGACTTTCGCACCTGTGGCGAAGATCAATACTGTCCAAATTTTAATTTCGCTTGCAGCAAATAAAGATTGGCCCTTGTACCAGCTTGATGTGAACAATGCATTCCTGAATGGGAATTTGGAGGAAGAAGTATACATGGATATGCCTCCAGTTGTGAAGAACCATCCCGAAGATGTTAGGAAGGAGTGTCAACTGAAGAAGTCTTTATATGGCCTAAAACAGTTTCCAAGAGCTTGGTTTGGAAGATTTACATAGTCCATGAGAGCTTTTGGGTACAAACAGAGCAATTCTGACCATACCTTGTTTATCAAACACAAGGATGGTAAGATTACAGCTCTAATTGTATATATTGATGACATGATCGTTACAGGGGATGATCCGAAGGAAATAAATTAATTGCAGAAGTATTTGTCGAAGGAATTTGAAATGAAGGATCTAGGACTACAAATCTTCAATCAATATAAACACAACCATTAAAGCTAGGTCTCTCCAAACCCTAACAATAGTATTTTAACAACATAGATAACAATAACATGCAAATAATCATACTTACCTGATATCGCGAATTAGAAGTAAATAAGCATTAAGAACTTTGAATCACAATGAACAATAAGAACAAACATAGTGCTTTTGCATCATCTAGAGTGCTTCAACCATCCCCCTAAGGAGATTTAGCTACTCATCCTTGATGACACGATGGAATAAATAAATAAACAACAAAACATCATAATAGAAAAATTAATGGTTTTGATATTGATAATTGAATTGATACAAGAAGAAGAAGAAGATGAACTTTCTCTCACAAATATTCCCTTTCCTCTTTCTATGAAAAAACTCAATTATGATCTAAAAGATATGATTCTAAAAGATACCTAAACCTTAGCTACTACTTGTCTACCTCTCTTATATAGAAAATACAAAGTAGAATACTTGCATGCAAAGACTTCCAAATTAGGTCAAATTTGTGGCTGCTACTGTTGGTCTTCTAATGGCATTAGGTTTTTAGCTAAACCTAATTCTCTTGGGCTTAAGTTGTAGCTTGGACGAAGACCTTCAGTTTGATAGCTCATGGGCCCAAATCAGACTTCTGGATCTCCTTGTAGAGCCTTTTAAAGCTTGGACTTTAAATAAAGCCCTAAATAGAAATTCTAACTTGTGGGCTTCAATAGGACCCGGTTTGGGCTGAGATTCGGACCGCCCCACTTTGACATAAAGTCAAGTCAACAGGACTGACCGTGGGGTGCCCTCAGCAGATCTATGGGTGCAAATATCAATTCTCTTTTTTTAGTGCAAATAACATATTTTTGGTTTTTTTTCTTGACTTTTTGCGGGCTTTAACACCATATTCGTATTTCGGCTCATGAAACCTACACAATAGACAAGAAAGCACTAATTAATAGATATAACACAATAATATAAGCTCAGTGCTAAACAAATAAGGTGTTATTCGTGGGATAAATGTACACTTTTGAGGACTTATTAAATACCCCCAAACAGCACTTTTCTTGTCCTCAAGCAAAGGTGAGAAGAAAAGAATTAAAGAATCAAAAGAGAAGTAAAACTAAGGTGATTGCATTTACCAGATGCATCAAGGCTTTTAACCACAAAGATTTTCCAAGTGGAGGAGTTATAGTCTCCTGAGGGTTTTTCAGAGAAGATACCCACAAACTTACTACAATGACTAATCCAAAGAACAAGAATTTCCACCATTTACCTCAGAAATAGTTATATCAAAGATAAGGATAAGTATTGCAAAACTGTTCATATGAGATAGCATACTACAAATGCATGAATAAGATATGAAATATAAACCAAGCATAACAGTCTCAAATGCATTGAAGACAGGCATGTACCCACACTACCACGGGTCTTAAGTCACCATTGGAAAGATCGCTTTGACTTCTGCCTCACAGACATACACTCAGAAATAAAAGTCACTCAGAGATGGTGTTTATCATTTTACCTCTATGTGAGGAAAGAAGATGGACAAACATCTCACATATATCAATAAGAACGAACTGGTGTAATGAACTTAGTCTCAAAGAATGGAAAAATTAGGCTTGCTTGAGATGTCGGGTTTTTCACCTTAGCACCTTCTCACTTACTCGCCACATCCTACCATATCAGCTTAGATCTACAAAAGACAGTAGTAGGTTGTAACTTGGCTTAGGACAGGGCTAGAAACGGAAAAAGTTTTTGTAAAATATTTTTGGAACATTCGGGCCTTCAATACTTGTGATTTGTAATAATAACACATGGAGAAATTTTTGGAATTTTTCTTTTGGGAAGAAGTGTTTTTCATCTTCTTTGGGGAAAATTCAATGAAGCTCTAGCCAATATTTAGGAATCTTCCTTTCTTTTGGATTTGGATTGGTTTTGGAAGTTTCTAGCTTTTTCTAGAATTTCTTCAAACTTTTTAGTTTTCAATATTTGGTTCATCTCACTAGTTTGGAGATTTCTTTGTATTTCTCCTTTCTTCTTGTAACCACATAAACAATCATCCCCATGTTCCAAAAATAGTGGGTAAAAGGACCTAAACATGCTAAGGGTATTTACTCCCACAATGGAGTTAGGTACGGATAATGGGCTTAAAAAAAAGGCTAAGTAACAAAAAGGGCTCAGAATCGTCAACCTAAAGGGATAAAACAATCATAGGGTAGGTTAAGGTAAACAGGGTTTAACTAAATGTCTTTGTATCATTTCTAAGTACTGATATGGTGATCACATCTTGAATAAGCTACAAGACCCAAGTTTATATTACACCCACTTGATGTTATCTCAAGACTAATTACAAAAATGAATATGAGACTAAAAACAGACAAAACTGAGTGGTTGAGTCTTTTGACTCCAGATGTACGTAATAACTCTGCAAGAAAAGGACGGGTCTCAAAAGCTCACTAGGTTAAGTCTCCACACTTATTCCTTAAGTTTCTCAAGGTGTAGTTGTATTTGCACATGTAATCTGTAATAAATGCAAGTGAATGCCATGCTTATGCTCATGCAAATGTAGTATAAGACTCAATTACTAGGTGAAGCAATAAATGTCCTTAAACTTGAAAAAGAGAGAATTCAACCATTATATTCATCATTGATAGTGTACTTATCCTTTTGTTTTTTGGAAAAGTCTTTGTAACAAAGATTTTTAGGATTTTTCAAAATTTTTGAATTTTTACATAAGTATGGATAAAGAAGTCTGAAAATCATTTGCAAAAAAAATTGTAATACTTCCCACCCCCAAACAAGAAGATTGCCTTGTCCCCAAGGCTCAAATTAAGCATAGAAAAGAGAGAAAGAAAGATATTACCATGAATGTACTAAAAATTCAAACTACTTTATAAATTTCTGCCAAACAAAATTATCTCCACATACATAAAGATTACAAGGAATTCCATACTATGACACAACTGAAATAAAATATGCTGAAATAAAGGACTGACTCAACATAAAGGGAAATGCTATCTTAAAACAATGCATTTTGTAACCGCAATAATTACTATGCCAAACGACAAAGAGAGAGTGGGTGGGCGACCGCGACCACCCCCAAATAGAACTGAGCACAAATGGTAGAACGAGCAGTTTAACAGCCAAAATACAACTAAACCCGGCAACAAAAAGAGAAACAATAAAGCATAATCGTGCTTAGAAGATACACAGGGCTGCCTCCCATGAGCGCTAAGTTTAACGTCTTCAGCCAGACAGGCGGACAAACAGGTCTCACTCCCTATATAAACGCTACTCTAAATAAAGATACAGGAGAGATAAAACGCTAGAGTGGAATGCGCGAGATCTTGATGTCTAAGATATAACAACGAGTCTTTTAAAGTCAGATACTCGAGACTTAAAAGAAGATGGGAAATGTCTTCCCCACCCCCAAACAGAGCGGGAAACAGATCTGTTTGGTGGTAACGCTCAAGAGAAAAGCGTGCACTGGATCAATTATACTCAGCCAGTAAGAGTTCGTGGACTAAAGGTCCCGGTACTTTCAACCACACCTCTCGAAAGAGACAAAAAGAAAGGAACACAGAGAGGGACTGGATACCAGCAGGTCAAGGGTCAGTCTAGATAAGTAGGGACTTCTAAGAGAGTTTCAGGAGGCCTTAACTCATTAAAATGCTTAAGACAATGACCATTGACTTTAAATTCAAAACCGTCTGCAGGATTAATACATGTAATAGCACCATAAGGAGATACTACAGACACAACAAAGAGGCCTAACCAACAAGACATAAGTTTACCAAAAAATAAATGCAAACGAGGATTATAAAGCAAAACATTATCTCCAATTTGAAAATAAAGCTGATTTTCATGTACGGTAGTAAGAGATGAAGAGATGATAACTGGATGATTACCGTTTGAATCTAATTGCGCACATTTCAACTCGGGAGGAAGAGGATCAGGAGATGGAGGGATGGTCTCGACTTGGAAGTCAGAATCAATGCAACAAACCAAATCAAGGGCCTCAGGGTCTTTGGGGTCAAAGATAGGCACAGAATCAAGACGAGCTTTGGTTTGAACAATAGATTGATTGATGTCGAAGTTACCATTATGCATGGTAGGGAAATTAACAACCGGATCTTTAGGGTAACAACTAGGTACCATCTCATAGGGTAAAACATCGAGATGATACACATTTTTAGATAAAGAAAGATCAGGGGGTTGTTGGCCAATGTTTAAAATATTTACTTCAATAGTCATAGATCTAAAAGTGAGAACCATAGAACCGTTCCGACAGTTTATGAGAGCATTAGAGGTGGCTAAAAACGGTCGGCCAAGGATGATGGGAACCGAGTTATCGGCAGTAGGTTCAGTATCCAACACCACAAAGTCAACAGGATAGTAAAAGTCGGACACTTTGACTAAGAGATCCTCAACTATTCCTCTAGGTACTTTCAATGATCTGTCGGCCAGTTGTAAAGACATGTTCGTGGGTTTCATGTATGTTGGACCCAGGCTGAGGTACAAGGAGTAAGGTAAAAGATTAACACTCGCTCCTAGGTCTAGCAAAGCTTTACCCATGAACTTATCACCAAGCTTGCAGGGTATGGTCGGTTTTCCAGGGTCTTTATATTTTACGACGCCGTTATGTTGGACAAGTGCAGAGAATTCTTCCGCCACAAACGCATTTTTAGGCACATTTGTTTTCCTCTTAGTGGTGCACAAATCCTTCAAAACCTTAGCATAGGAAGGTATCTTTTTAATAGGCGTGAGGAAAGGTATATTAATATTTATATGTTTAAACACATCAAGTACCTCCTCTGCTTGTACTTTCTGTAGGGACCTAGTGAGTCTCTGGGGGTAAGGCACGGGTGGGTCATAAGGCAGTGGAGAGTCCACAATCTTACGGGTATGTATCCTTGGCTTATAGGTGGTTGCCTCATTAGTCGGACCTTTAGGTGGGGCAAAAGGTGTAGTGGTAACCGGGGTCACAATGTCAGGACTTGGTTTATAATTAACTTGATTATCAACCTGTTTACCTGACCTAAGTGTGGAGACCGACTTAACTTCAGCAAACGGTGCAGATGTAGACGGAGTTTCCGTCACCAAGGCAACTTCTTTGCCCTTGTGATTCGGGATAGCTTGTCCCACAAATTTTCCCTTCTCATCAAGTTTCTGTTCAATCCTCTGGATGGCCTGGGTGTTTGAATCAATAGACGCTTGCGTCTGTTGAATGAAACGGGCAAGGACATCCTCAAGGGAGGTTTTAGGTGGGGCAGATTGATTGGTCGGCACTTGGTCTTTGGATGAGCATTGTTCGAATAAGGGGGGATTGTTACTCTATTCTGATTTTCATTATTACCAACATACGTGGCATTGCTACGTTGCCAATAAGAGTTATTAAAACCAGGTGGAGTCGCATAATGATTATTTGAATAAGAAAGATTGGAGCGGTCCATGTATGGGTACGTGGCATTGTCATTAGTAAAGTTGGTTTGCCCGGCGTAAGTGAACGCACGGGCTTCCTCAGTTTCTGGTGAATTATAAAAGAGAGGGCAAAACTCGGCAGTATGGGTCTGGTCATGAGAAGCAGTACATTGGAGAGTGGAGGCACTCATAACAGGTGATCTGGGCTTTAAGGACACCTCAAGTGCTTCTATTTTTTTTACTAAACCATGAAGTAAAGTTTTAAGCTCAGAGTCAGGTTTGACTTCATATATACCTCTAGGTTTATCAAATGAGTCTGGGGTAATGTTTCTCGGGGTATGTCCAGGTAAGTCCCATTGCTGGCTATTATTAGCAATATTTTCAAGGAATGCCAGAGCCTTGGCGGTGGAATAATCAAGAAATTCTCCACCGCTCATGCTTTCAACCATGTTTCTAGTTGTATAATTAGGGCCATTATATATGATCCTAACTTTTTCTGTGTCATCAACTTTATGGTGTGGACACTGAAGAAATAGGTCTTGATACCTCTCCCATGCATCAAAGAAAACGCCACCCTCTTTCTGCCAAAATTTCTAATGGCATCAACAATATCATTAGTTCTGCTAATAGGAAAGAATTTAGTCAAGAACATTTTGCTTAGTTGAGCCCAGGTGTCAATAGAATTGGAAGGAAGGCTATGTAACCAGTGATATGCATGATCCTCAAGAGAAAAAGGGAACAATCTCAAGCTAACTTCCTCTTCAGGCAAATGCTTCTCCTTGAAAGTATTAAGCACAGTCAGAAACTTATGGAGGTGTTGATATGGATCTTCCTGTGGAAGTCCATGGAACTTAGGCAACATGCTCACGATATAAGGGCGAATGCCATAGCTATCTGCAGTTGTCTTGGGCAAGACTATGCAGGTAGGTGGCCCAGTGGCCAAAGGTGAAAAGTAATCTCGAAGGGTAGCTTCTTGAGCCATAGGTGCAGGAGTTACTTCAGAAAGTGAGGTTGAGTTGTTGAACTCTTCCTCAAAAGGTATAGAAGTTGAGTCGTTAAACTCTTCCTAAAGAGAAGGAGTGAGGTCCGTGATTGTGATCTTTTTGTAGATTGGAATAGGTTTGGACAAGAATTTACTTGATCTAAGATGCATGTAACATGCACATTACATATGCCATAGAAGTCCTAACCATTCAAAAGCATCTAACAAGGGGCTAAAAAACTGACTCAATTTTGTGTTCACCCAAGTCAATGAGTTTTTTCCAAGCTTCCGTTGTGATTTCTCCCTATATTTTGAGAGTCAAAGAGCGAATAACCAGTGTGGGAGGTTTTCCGTGTATAAGCAACATTCCTTAATTAAAAACCAAAGTGATTGAACGTAATCTGTAGGGATTCCAGACCCAATTCCTAGCTTGTGCTCCAATCATAGAATGGTTCAAGTGGTATTAGTTGAAATATCTGCTCAAGGTCTCAAATGAACATCGTGATAGCATGGCTTTAGTTGATTCAATTTTAAAGCTGAGGATATTGCAATCAATTGTTATTAGGTTTCACTTATAGGCCAGGTTCGCCTTGCAGTCCCGGTTTAGCAAGTAAAAACAGAATTAAAATCAAGCAACAATCAAGGTCATGCTAATCATTACAGAAACTCCTCTTCCAGGGGATTCGAGGAGGGTTAGGAGAATGCTTACCTCCCACTTTATGCTAAAAAATAAAAATTGCCAAACAAGTGCACAAAAGTGGGGAGAAGACGAGTTGAAGTCGACTAAAGGGAAACCGCTCGTTGGGTTTCAATCGTCCTTAGGAGTCGTTCCTTAGTAGACTCAAGGCTAGCTCCATAACCATGCTCTACTATCCGCCGCAAACACACAATAAATAAATCCTAACAACACCTACTTAAAAAATATTACAAGCGTGACCCCTTCGTGGATCGAATAATTAAGTATCTTACAAGTCTTTAAAAATGCTGAAAAAAATTAAACTACTTAATTCACCTCACAATCACTCAACAGGAAAAAAAATTAATTGAAAAAGTGCTCTGGAACGTTCTGGAAAAATCACGCAACACGAGGTAAATTCCTGCCGAGAACTCAACTCGAGATTGCTATAGGCCAATCTGAACTCGACTCGAGATCGGGACTAGATCGAACCAGTAACTTTCAGGAAAAATTCCTGAATGTGTGATCTTCTTAAAAATTTTATTTTGACTCCGTTCTTCGAGCTTTTTTCAATCCGTCTTCGCTGCAAGATCAATAAGAGGACTAAGTAACAAGAAACTTAAAAGCAATAAATAAAAGAAATAGAAGGGTAGGAGGGATAAAAGTGGGATGATGGCCTGAAACTACTATTCTCGCTTAGCGGTAACGGCGCCATTTGGATAGAGGCCAATTGGTGTTAACCTCTATCAAAAGATTATATTTTTATAGATTGTTTTTTCTTGTGCCTGTATAAATTGGTTATCAAAGTAGACAAGTAACAAGCAAGGGTTGTACCCACCTCTAAGGTGAAGATCTTAGCTCAAACACAATTAAAAATAATAATTACATAACACCACTAATGAATCACAAATAAGAGAGTTGTAATTCTACTTCTTACAGACAATAATTAAATAAACTAACTTAAGAATATGGTAGAGATGAAAAGAAGATTTATGATGACAAAGAGGGAAGAATTGGTATCCATAAACTAAATCATGCAAACACAACATGTTATTCTTTCATGTTCAATCTATGAGTGGGATAGGAACCAAATTCTCCACCGATGGAATGAGGACATCATAGCATATCAGATCCTAGCTAGAGAGCAGCCCCTTTCGAACCAGAGTGTTTTCACTGGTGGGAATTGGCTTCTATTCGGTATTTGGTTAGTCACGCTTTGCTTACCTTGTAGAGATAATTAATTAGTCACCTCTCAGCTATTCCACTCAATTAAAACGGGATTCTCTTATACATGCTATTGAATGTGTCTTATTAATCAAACCCTCACCTCTCAGCTACTCAATTTAATTAACTTAAATATTGATTCATAACTAAATCATCACCTCTCAGCTATTTGACTTAATTACAAAAGGGTTCCAATAAAAGATATCGACTACAGATATGTAATAATCACCTTTCAGCTATTTCACTACACATCTTCAATAAATATAAACACAACCATTAAAGCTAGGTCTCCCTAAACCCTAACAATAGTATTTTAACAACATGGATAACAATAACATGCAAATAATCATACTTACCTCATATCGCGAATTAGAAGTATATAAACATTAAGAACTTTGAATCACAATGAACAATAAGAACAAAATGGTGCTTTTGCATCATCTAGAGTGCTTCAACCATCCCCCTAAGGAGATTTAGCTACTCATCATTGATGATGACATCATGGAATAAATAAATAAACAACAAAACATCATAATAGAAAAGTTAATGGTTTTGATATTGATAATTGAATTGATACAAGAAGAAGAAGAAGATGAACTTTCTCTCACAAATATTCTCTTTCCTCTCTCTATGAAAAAACTCAATTATGATCTAAAAGATATGATTCTAAAAGATACCTAAACCTTAGCTACTACTTGTCTACCTCTCTTATATAGAAAATACAAAGTAGAATACTTGCATGCAAAGACTTCGAAATTAGGTTAAATTTGTGGCTGCTGCTGTTGGTCTTCTAAAGGCATTAGGTTTTTAGCAAAACCTAATTCTCTTGGATTAAGTTGTAGCTTGGACCAAGACCTTCAGTTTGATAGCTCATGGGCCTCAATCAGACTTCTGGATCTCCTTGTAGAGCCTTTCGAAGTTTGGACTTTAAATAAAACCCTAAATAGAAATTCTGACTTGTGGGCTTCAATAGGACCCGGTTTGGGCTGAGATTCGGACCGCCCCACTTTGACATAAAGTCAAGTCAAAAGGACTGACTGTGGGGTGCCCTCGGCAGATCTATGGGTGCAAATTTAAATTCTTTTTCCTTAGTGCAAATAACACCTTTTTGGTTGCTTTTCTTGACTTTTTGCGGGCTTTAACACCATATTCGCATTTCGGCTCACAAAACCTACACAATAGACAAGAAAGCACTAATCAATAGATATAACACAATAATATAAGGTAAGTGCTAAACAAACAAGGTGTTATTCGGGGGATAAATATACACTTTTGAAGACTTATCAAACCTGAGAAACCCTATTATGAAAACCCTTATAAATTTGTCTCTCCCTATCTAGTAATGCTTTCACCTTTGGTTCACTCTCTCTTCTTACCACATCTTTACAATACCCAACTAGTTGAGTATATATAATACCGAAGAGTTCCTAATCCATACAAGGATCTAAATTGGATAACAAAACCAATTACCAATTAGAATACCAAGTACTTATGGGAGTAGAATTCCTACACACATTGTTTCTAGAAACAAACATAAGATATGATCCTATAGACCTCACTTAATATAAGCTATGATCTTGCGCATTGCGAGCCAATACACAACAATCTCCACCTTGGCGAGTCAATGAACTTGATTATTGTTGACTCCACCCGCGCTCGTGAAACCTTCTTGATCCATGTTGCCGCCTCCACCATTTTGGGTGCCTAATCAATTATGATTGACCGACAAGTTTGAGATACCCTCAAACTTGCCCACAGGAATCCACTTGCTGACCATCTTTTTTTTTTTTTTGAGTTCGTTCCTTCTGCAGCCACCTTGTTCATAACAGAACCCTGTGATTTAAACATCACCTTGCCTGCTTTAGGACCAACTCAAGATCTTACTATTGTTTGACTCAATAGTATATACAAGCCACTACTACTCGCGACTCCTTTCATGATCACATTGGAATCTTTGCAAGCCTCTGCAATTCCACATTTGCCAGTGAACTTGTAACCCAAAGAATTTAACTTGAAAAGAAAAATTAGTTCTCTTTGCAAACTCGGCACATGACGAACACCTTCAAGAGTATGTATCCTCCCGTCATACATCTTGATGTGAATATTACCGACTCCCACTATCGATTTCTTGGAGCCATCACACATCGACATCCAGCCACCTTCAGATCTTCATACTTGTCGAACCATGACCTATGTGAACAAACCTGTTTTGTGGTACCGCTATCAAGTACCCATTCCCGATGTAAATTTTTTTCTTGAGTAGTCACCAAGAGTAATTCACATCAAACTCTACTTGATTAGCCTGTCCGCCAGAATTAGCAATATGCTTTCCTTTCCCTGACCTGGAGCCATTTGCCGAAATTGCTCCACTTTTTTCCTCACAATCCCATTTAAAGTGCCCTGTTCTTCCTCACTTCCAGCATTCTATGTGAGCGTTGTTACTCTTGTTAAATCCTTTCCGTGATCCCCCATTAATCACCAAACCCTCACCATGAGATTCATCGTCTCTGCCTTTATTTCTGATTTCATGAGATAAAAGAGCACTGACAACTTCATCCAATTCCAGAGTTTCCTTTCCGTAGAGCAACGTGGTGATAATATGCTCATAGGATTGGGGCATGGAGTTCAGAAGTAGATGTGCTTTATCTTCATCCTCTAACTTCACTCCAACATGAACCAATATAGAAATCATGCTATTGAAGACACTGAGATGTTCATTAATACTTGTACCTTCTGCCATCCTCAACCTGTAAAGTTGTTGCTTGCGGTACAATCGATTTGATAACGACTTAGTCATATACAAACTTTCAAGCTTTAACCAAAGTTTTACCGAAGAATTTTCTGTGAGAACGTTTGACAAGACCTCCTTCGTTAAACACAATCGAATCGGACTAGTAGCATTCAAATCAAATTCTTCCCAAACATCATCTGACATATCCGTCGGTTTTCCCTTTAATGCTTTGTGTAGCCCGGATTGTACCAAGAGATCTTGGACTTGTACTTTTCACAAAGAAAAATTCATTTTTCCATCGAACTTCTCTACATAAAACTTCAAAACTGAACTTGAAAACCTTTGCGCCATCTCAAAAATCCCTACAACCTAGAACCTTGCTCTGATACGACTTGTTGTGCAACGAAAGCTTTAACCCAAGGATTGGTTGTAATACCGATAATCTAGATAATAGCAAATAACAGATAAAGTAATCGAAAAAAAAAATACAATCACACACAATAACACCAATATTAACGTGGTTTGGCAAACCTGCCTACTCCACCCGACAACCGATCAAGAAGATTTCACTAATCAGAGAAAAGAAACAACCTAATTACAAATCTATAATTCCTTGTCTCTTTCTCTCTCACACTAGAACCTGAGAAACCCTATTATGAAAACCCTCATAAATTTGTCTCTCTTTATTTAGTAATGCTTTCACCTTTGGTTCACTCTCTCTTCTTACCACACCTTTACAATACCCAACTAGTTGAGTATATATAATACCCAAGAGTTCCTAATCCATACAAGGATCCAAATTGGATAACAAAACCAATTACCAATTAGAATACCAAGTACTTATGGGAGTAAAATTCCTACCCACATTGTTTCTAGAAACAAACATAAGATATGATCCTATAGACCTCACTTAATATAAGCTATGATCCTGCGCATTGTGAGCCAATGCACAACATCTCTCTCATACTAGACCTGATATTGCTTATGCTGTGAGTGTGGTTAGTCAGTTTATGCATTCTCCTAGTTAAGAACATATGGATGCAGTCTTTCGTATCTTGTATTTGAAGAAGGCACCTGGCAAAGGTTTACTATTTGGAAAGAATGATGTATTCGACATTGTTGGATAGACAGATGATGAAGTGAATGTTGTTGGACACACAGATGCAGATTGGGATGGTGATAAATTTGATAGACGTTCTACATCAAGATTACTTTACCTTTGTCAGTGGAAATCTTGTAACTTGGCGTAGTCAGAAGCAGGAAGTGCTTGTCAGATCGAGTGCATAAGCTGAATTTTGAGGTATGGCACATGGAGTATGTGAATTGTTGTGGATCCGTAATATCTTGAAGGAATTGGGCTTCAAGCTTCAAAAACATATGGATTTACATTGTGATAATCAAGCCGCCATTCAAATTGCACATAATCCAATTCAGCATGATCGAACAATGCATGTGGAGGTTGATCGTCATTTTATTAAAGAAAATTTTGACAAGAAGGTTATTCGCTTTCCTTTCGTAACCTCAGAGGAGCAATTAGATGATGTTCTTACCAAAGGTGTATCTCAAAAATGCTTCGACAGCTCAGTTGACAAGTTGGGCATGATTTACATCTATGCACCAACTTGAGGGGGAGTGTAGAAAGCTGTATATATATTCTAAATAGGAAACAATATATTTAGGATATATTTAGAATATTATGTATTTAGAATAGTGTGTCTTGTTAGACAAGAAACTAACTTGTATATAAACCCATGTTTTGGGATGAATCAACATGACAAACTGAATTGAATTGAAGTATTTTATTTAACAGTTTCCAGTTCCAATAATCAAAATTTATCTCAATCAATCCATCAATTTGCAATATCAGATCAAGTCTTTATCCAATAATTCCAATCCATCATATTACGTCAATCCAAATCCATGCAACAAGTGCCAAGTTATGCAGTAGCACCGAGTTGTACGCATCGCAGCCATACACTCATCATGCTATGTCATGCGACACAACTTAAGGACGTCTCCCAATGGGTCCTGTGTTAGATAATCAACACGCCCAAAATCCACGGGTCCTGTGTTAGTATAACTAACACGACCAAATTAATCTAATCAATCAAATCCAGTTCATTCCCACAAAGTCCAATTTGATTCATAATCATCATTCAGAATCATTCCAATGTAACACATATAAAAATGTACTAACAATAATAATAATCATAACATCCATTTTTAAAAGCTAATATCTTAGTCATCTCTGAAGTGTATATATCTTTTAGTCCACTAAAACTATTTATTGTTCAGTCCACTCAGTCGTGTTTCATTCTTTCTAATTCATTCAGAGAAACATTATAAACCAGCCCAAATTTTAAATTAACTTTTAACAGTAAGTCTTGCACATTATGTACGTATATGCCTAATTCACTTCTTCCAATTCAACACATGCTTCAATTCCACAAATTAAAAATACTAATATGATCCTAAGATAAGTTTCAGCAATGAAAATAACTAAACATTAGCAAGTTTGCATCTTCATCAACATTTAATTATTAAAACATATTTTTTCATGAGATTCAATTATAATTCCTACAATCTAAACATGATAAATGAATTAGCACTTCAACCTAATCTAAAAAATTAAGAGTAAACATCGATTAATATAATTTGCCTCATAAGAATACCACCAAATACCAAATATATGAAGAACACAACTCAAAACAAGCATACTGCAAATCAGTCACAGTTTTTCTGACTTCCAAATAATCAGTCACACAGGTCACATTTGGAAGATTCACATGCTCTACTTTATAGGTTCAGATGCGTATTTTCAATAGGGTTCTAATGATATAAGTTCAGGCCATTCTTAGTTCTGTAGAGAGAGTTATGGCCGAAATACTAACAGGGTGTTATCAAAAACATAAATCCATATATTTTTCTTCAAGTTTAAGATCTAGGGTTTCTATTTTTTATTGAATAACTACAAATATTATATATACTAATATTTGTTTATGTGAACCTAAAGATGAGTTTAAGATAAAACCCAAATGCATAATACTAAGCCCATTCATAAAACCCATTTATACAATCAAAGAAGTCCAAATCAAAATCCAATTTCTATTAAGCACAAGCCTATCAAAATACCGGGTATTACAGGTTACATTTTGAATAACCTCGTCCAAGTTTGGACTTTTGCCCCCATCTGATTCTGTCAAATTTAACGCCTATTAGAATACCTGGTACCAGGTTTTTCTTAGGTGGATATGCCTTGCTTCAAATGTATCAACTCAAGCTGGTGATGGCTAATGGTTAAAACATCCTGCGAGCAAATGTTAGAGAAGGGCGTTGTTTATGTTTTGCGGGGTGTTTGTAGTGTCTTGTTTCTTCAAATGATGTACCCACAGTAGCAAGCCCCAATGGATGCTCTAACTGGCGGGCACAGCTAACTTCTTCTTAAGTTTGAGTTTTTTTCCTTCTTTGTAATGGACTGCTGGGACAGCTCCCAGATTCGTATTACACAGCTCTGGCATGTTTTATGTCTCTGGTTTGTTTTTTCGTTTTCATTATCAATAAAATATTGCTTATAAAAAAAAAAAAAAAAAAAAAAAAGAAGCAAGGGTAGTTGTCTATATGGGATTATGGGCGTCTGCATATTTAATGATCATCTCTTGTTAGATTATACAATTAATTCATAGATCATCTCCACGAGTTAAATCTTTCAAGAGCCTCAATAAAACAACAGCAAAAAGTAGTTCATACAATAAACCTTGCATTTCTATACATACACACATGCACAAACCTAGCACTATTGGAGTTCATATATTTCCTGGAATTACAGTAGACAAATATTAAACTAGTTGGTATAATATATTTCCGTTCAACAATAGACCCTCTGGCCCTTCAACCTCTCTTCTTGGACACTCAGAGTCATGAGTTATCTTTCCTTTTATGGGAACAACCTGAGTGGCTGTAAAATCTTTAATGGTTATCCCCTTCATCATGAAAATCCTGATCACTTCTTCAGGCTTCTGCGATGTTGTATTGAGATATCCATTTTTTATGCTCTCAAGTTCATCTTTCAATCTATCATTCTCAGCTTGAATAATCTTGAGTTGTTCCATGTTCTTGTCTTTTGGAATAGAGTAGGAACTGGCAATCTTATCCTTCAGCAGTGCTCCGGCTATGTTAAATGCTGGAGTTGCACCTGCATATAAATAGGGATACAGATAAGTGACATTACACAAAGCTTTGAGATACAGAAAGTTGTTAATGCATAATTCCAGAAAACATGGAATTCACTAATGTAAATAATGATGAAACTGGGCATTCTTCCCACAGACAACAAGCCCCTCCAAAGAGAAAATGTTCAGCATATCGATTCAATATTCTGATTAATAAAATTGAAATATTACTTCAAGTCTTCAACCTTACACTCATACCACAAATAATTTAACCTTACTCTCATATCACAAGAATATAACTCCTGAACACATGGAGTTAATGGGTAAATCCTGCTTCATTAATTAGATAGTTGAGCAAAAAAATCTCACAGTTAAACCATATATATATATATATATATATATATATATAATTTTTCAATCTTGCTCAGGCAACACAGATCGCGTTTACCAACATTCAAACTCACATCTACAACTAAACATATATGGCTTATTCTTTTGGAGAACACAGACAAGTATTAATCTGAAGATTTTGAGTTTCACACAGGACCTGGGCACCAGGCTTGCAGTCAGCCATTAGGACAAATTAAAGTGTCTATGGTATGCCATAGGACAAACTACTACAGTGAGAGCTACTTAGAGCCCGTTCGGCAAAGAGGTGAAAATGCATTTCGTAGCTTTCCAAAAGTAGGAAAGCAGGAAGCTTGTTCGGTGATTACACAAATTAAATTAAAAAGTAATTCTTAAAAAGTTAAGAAAGGCATTTTAAGGTAAGTTTCTGTCTTAAGCTTTCTCCTTTCTCCTTTCTTATTCCAGACAGCAACTTATAAGGAAATTCCTTCTAAAAATTTCTAAGTTGCCGAATGGGCTCTTAGCAGGAATGATGCTTTTTCTAATGTTAAATATGAAAATACAATCATATCTATAAATAAGCAGCTTGGCTGGGTTCATTTCATATTGTCAGTGCCAAAATCGGTTTACTCAGGGCCTTATTTGCAGAGATATAGAGGTGCTTAAGAGTATAAATTCATTATAATACAAGATAGTTACTTCAGTCCCGAACCATATCTTCAAAAAGTCTCTAGTTTCTTAGATTGTGGAACAAAATATCTCTTCTAGCTTAAATTGACTAACTCTGTAGCGGTACCACAAGCAGATTTGTTTTATAAATTCTAACAGAATGTGGCCTCCTATCGAACCATTAGTTCTGAAGAAAAAGGTTATATAAATTTTTATTATATATCATTGAGCATAGATGTTTCCTTCTCAAACAAGAGAGTGCATTTTCGAGGTCTACAGAACACCAGAACTGATATACAAAAAAATAAACATTAGTATAAACTCACGACGCAGTCCAACTTGTTATATCGTTAATGCTCTATAAAGAAGCACAGATAAGAATGGTAGTAACTAGTAATCAAATGATCACTATTGCTCTGCAGCTTTATAGATCTTTGAATGTAATACATGGTGTGAGGGAGCGGCCTACACGACATACCCAACTACAGTTGTGAAAGATTCACATCATTGCAGAGTTAGACTATCTGACTCTGCAATGTCTTCCCAGAACCCCACAGTGTTCCTTATCCAAGAAATGGATTAGAGAGAGAATATATAACAAGAGAAACGTACTGTTGTTCAAATTTGTATGATGGCTATACTAGAAGGGCTCTTGGACTAAATCCATCTGTTAGTTTTTGATCCAGACACTTCCCCTCACAAGCAGAGTTTTAGGAGCTACAAGACCTTGCATTGCTATTTGAGTTATACGCACAATTAATATATTAAAAGACCTTAATGATTCAACCAACTTAGTTTCTTGTAGGATGTGGCTGCAAGTACAAAAGTTCAAATTTTTTGCATATAAAGCTGTCATCTTCTTGGTTAAGTAACGCTCCCCAAAACTCACTATCAAGGAGCAGAAAGCCAATCACTTGTAAAATTCTAAAGCTTTCAAACTAACCATACGTCCTTGTCGGTCCACTCTCACCAAAGGGCTTACAAAGACAAGGCCCGAAGGCTACTGATGCTACTACCTAAGTGTCCACACCGCCACCTTGCAACTCGAGCAATTCTGCTACTCAGAGACTTGCTTTCGCTGAAGAACACCTAGCCACATCATCATCATGGGAGAACACCTAACCACATATCATCATCATAAGAGCATGGGCCTCCTAATCTCGAACCAGGCCCGAAGGCTGACCCACCTAAGAATTACATAGAAATTCCCCCAAACACTGTTGATGGGAATTGAACTCACAACCTCTCACTCGTGGGAGTGTTTGAGAGGGATAACAAACCAACTGAGCTAGCAGTTGTTTTTTTTTGAATGAAGTTCTCCTTACACTTGACATTTAAAGCACATACAAAAGGGATTATAATCATGCTAGCTCAAGCAGTCGAGCTTGAACCTTAAACATGAAATCAGCTATGCTTTTAAATGTTGTAATCACTAATCACCCAATAATACAAGAAGAAGACAAAGAAGTAACATCTTCTTCAAAATATATGTTCAAACAATATAACATGAAAAGTGTTTTAAACAAGTAAGTAGTAACCATCCAAATTATAGCTCTATATATAAGATGAATCCCAATCCCATATTCCCATAGTCACAAAATAGGAATTGCAAAACTGGGGTTCAATAAAATCTGGTATGTTTAAGACAGCCACTATCAAGTATCAATTTCAACAACAAGGTAAGTAGTGGTGGTAAAGAATCAAAATTGGAGAAATTACCTGGGACGAAATGTTTAACGATCTCCTTGGTGGCAGGATGAGTGATGTAAGGACTAATCTTGTCAACAGTTTGAGAACCAGGGATGTAGAGATAATTGTTCATCATTTGTGGTCCATTATCTTTTACAGTTTTAGCAGCTTTCCATGCAGCATTATACATACCCCACCATGCATTTTTAACCGGTGTTTTCAGATCTGGTGTGTATTGCTTTACTGTCTCCCCAAACCCCATCTCTGATATCTCTCTCTCTCTTCTCTCTCTTCTCTGCCGTTTGGTATTCAAGGCTTCATCAGCTTTCAGAAGAAATGGTAAATTAAGAATAACGCTACTTTAAACCACTATGCATCTGCCACGTGTGTCTGAATGGAGTTATTCTTCACACCAATAAAATTTGTCATAAAACCCCAGCCTTAAAACTTTTCAAAAAACACCCCAAACTTTTACAATATCAACTTACAAATTTACCCCAACCCTTAATCCCATGTTATATATGTTCATGCTCTGTTTTTCCTTTCATTCTTGCTCGTTTGTCATTCTGTAATATCCTCTTCTTGCTCCCTGCCTCCCTAGTCGTCATTGTCTCCTCTACTCCTTACTGGGGTTTGGAATGATGAAAAAAGTGGGGATGCAGTGAGGACATTTGTTATATTCGAAGAGTTTTAGTTTTACTTAATTTGCATTGAAATTAGATCTAATATATTTGTAATTGGCCATAAAACATAAAAAGAATGATGTTACAATGGGGAACTGTATATCACTGTTAGTAGAAATACAGTAAAAAGAGCGCAAACATTATTACATATATGTTTCAATACTCGACTCAAGGACAAGCTTTGACAAAACCGAGTTTGTCTGTTTCAATACCACAAATACTACTATCATAACCAAAAAAATACTGATTTTCTAGGTGGACCAAGCATCCACCTACAACCTCTGCCACAGTCCCTTGTGTAAGCCCTTTCCTTGATGAGCTTAGCTGAGTTCCTTACTGCTTCACCGCTATTACCTGCAATGTCCACCGGACAATGACCGGTGGATAAAGCTCCAACGATCATGTCAGTAAGCGGCTAGGTTTAGAAAATAGGTTTTAGCAAGGAATGAACAGTTACCTTTCGCGAACCCTAACGTGATCCTTTTATAGCAATATCCATCGTCTTCCTTTAACCGTAGGATCACCCTATGCATCCTATGGTTCTCTCATCCCCTACGTGTTTCATTCTCCATCACATATTATTGGGTGAGTGTTTGACAGCCAGACTTCACGTGCTCTATCCGTGATACTCTAGAATGTTCTGCATTCTGATTGGGTGCTTCCCGGTTTGCTCTCCTTATTTGGTTCCTATGTCCTCAGTGTTTCACCTGGCACAGCTTGGTACTTACATCGCCCCTCCTTTGAACCGTTACCTATATATCTTAGATAACGGCTCAAAGGCTTTTTCTCAACCTAAATATAGACTCCTTATGACGACGAAAAACCGTCATGAGTTCTTTTCATCTTTTTTATCTATCACCTGCTCATCACGTGCCCCAGGTCCTGCCTTATCCTTATCTTTCCAGCTGTTCATTAATTACGCACGCCCTCGTATCCCGTGCTTCCGACGCATGCCTCTTTGATTTCCCCTAGGCGCAATCATCACTTCGACTGCTATCCTTCCACTTCCCAACGCAGTTGTCTTGTCACCATTTTATTTCTTTCCTACATTACCCCTTCATCTATGCTTGTATATAACCAAATCTTTAACCTACTTCCCCCATTCGCTTTCATCCTCTCCATTCTACTCTTCTTGTTTATTTTTCTCTTCTGCCTCCGATCTGTTTACAGCAACATTATTTAGTACTATACATTCGTGGCCTTGATCGTTTCTCGTCAGTCGTCCAGCAAGGTGAGGAAAATAGATAAGTACATTAGAGAGTGCATTCTTCAAGACTTCATTGGATGGCATTGGAGGTTTAAAAGCAATATGGTGAGATGAGAGGTACTAAAGAATTGTTGATGGATATTGGTGATGATGAAGAAGGTTTCAGAATAGTGTTGTTAGTCAAAGTGAAAGCAATAAGCTCCAAGGAACTTTTGTAACTGATGGACTGTGTGTTCTATTCCAAACTCCCAAGGTGGGTTTAAATACAAAGAATAAGTAGGTAATGTAATGAAGAAATAATAAAAAAAAAATACATGTGCCAAATAAATTTTTTATCTCAAATTTTGGGTGAAATTTGAATAATGAATTTTTGTTACTTGTAGCACGGGGCTATGGGCTTTGATAAGCTTTCACAGTAGAGATGTGACTTACTTTCCTATATGCCCCCCTTACACTTTTTTTTTTAGGGTCTTGTGTGTAAAACAGTGGTGATGGTATCTATTGCATTTGCTTCTTCTAAATTGTCTGGTATGATTTAAAGCATTGCTTGCAATTTATTGTTACTTTCAGCATGGGCTTCAGGTTTCACAGTATACATCTGAATGATAATGTCCTGTACATAGGTGAAAAAATCAAATATTTTGGGCGGATATTTACGAATTTTTCGTTTTTTGGGAATTCGGAGCGGTAGGGCATACGGATATAATATAATATGAAACAAAAACCTCCCCATTCCGACCCGATAAATTCGGATATTAACGAAAAATTCGAAAAATACGAAATTTATGAAAAATTCGAAATCTATGGGTTGTCTTCCCCAAGTTTCAAGGTCTGCAAAAATCACCATACATTTTGGGCCCGTTCGGCAAAGAGGTGAAAATGCATTCCGTAGCTTTCCAAAAGTAAGAAAGCGGGAAGCTTGTTCGATGATTACACAAATTAAATTAAAAAGTAATTCTTAAAAAGTTAAGAAAGGCATTTTATGGTAAGTTTCTGTTTTAAGTTTTCTCCTTTCTTATTCCAGACAACAACTTACAACGAAATTCCTTCGAAAAAATTTTGAGTTGCCGAACGGGCTCTTTGTCTCCAAGTTTCAATGATTCATACAGTGTTTTATAACTAATTTAGTTTTCTCTATACTTGCAATTTCGAATTTCAATTCTCAAATTCATATATAAATGCATAACCCATATAATAAAAAGGGGTGTGTTTAAATTAAAACACATGTCTTTCTTTGGATGATAATGGCCATGTCTTTCTATTGTTGAATTATAAGTTTATACATCGAAAGAAGAAGAAAAACATGATATTAGCAGAAAACCTCCCCATTCTGCCGAATTCTTTGGTGTTCTTTCTCGCCCAGGAAGATATAATTGGAGGGCATGTCCCTATTCGCGAATATTCGGGAAATATTTCACGAGAAGTATATTTGCCAAACCTCCCCATTTCGACACTGGCTTTGGGATATTCGTGGAATAATCCGGTTTTTCACAAATCGAATATTCGGGATTATTCGATATTTTCACCTATGGTCCTATATATAGTTTCCCCCTTACATCATGTGTAAATTGTCTGCACTCTGTAGGTTTGAATTAGGGTTTGTTTGATTCGTGTGGGTTTATTTACCGGGGAAAAAAAATTGAGGATCAAAAAGTAATTTCGCTAATATTCTAATCATATCATGGACTCTTTTTTCTACTCGTCTCTTTCCTCTGACTCCCTATAATTTCGATATTATGCTATCCAAACTTTTACCGGGAAATCGATTTCTCGGCCTAAATCAAACATACCTTTAGAGTATTGCACGCATGCAAGTTTTTTGTTTTTTTTTTCCTTCAAAAACAAATTTTATTAATAAAAGAAGAATTACACCATGCTAGAGGACAAGAGCGCTACAAACTGAATGGGTAATTTTATTAATTTATTTTTTTTATTTTTTTTTTCTATCGAAAGTAAAATTGTGTTCCCTTCCAGGTAAAAAAATTTACAACTGCCTGATCAGCCTGCAACCAAAAGTTGCATCGCCAGGTTGTTCATAATACCCATTCAGAGGACATGCTCTCATGAATGTCCATCACAACAAACTCTAAAAAGAGAAAAACATTACAACCGGTTTCAGAAGACCTACAATAGAAAAAAAAAAATAAAGAGATTTTTGGACATACCCCCCCTTTGAAAGTCAAAATTTGAGATACCCCCATTTGAATTTTTTTTGAGATACCCCTAATTCAAGACAGAAGAGCTTTATAGTCGTAGGTGAGTTTTATGATGGAAGGCTAAGATAACACCACATCTTCAATTGGGGGTATCTCAATTTTTTTTTCAAATGGGGGTATCTCAAATTTCGACTTTCAAATGGGGGGTATGTCCAAAAATCTCAAAAATAAAATATCATTACCTGCATAATAATTACCATAGCTCAGTCATAACGGTCCTCCATCCTATGATCAGTAAGTCTGAGAACATGATCTGCTCCTTGAGCTCCATGGCCTTTGTGCTTGATAAGTCCCCAAAAGTGTATATTTATCCCCCGAATAACACCTTGTTTGCATAACACTTAGTTTATATTATTGTATAATATCTATTGATTAGTTCTTTCTTATCATTTGTGTAGGTTTCATGACCCAAAAGTCAAATATTATGCCAAAGTCCGCCAAAAGCCAAGAAAAATCGTTAAAAGAGTGTTATTTGCACAAAGGAGATAAATTACTATTTGCACCTACACATTGCTGTGGACACCCCTTGGACTAGTCCTGTAGACTTGACTTTATGTCTAAGATGGGTAGTCTAAATCCCAACTCAATCCAAGTTGTATTGAAGCCCACGGGTCAAAAGATCCATTGAAGCCCGTTACTTGAACTCTAATCTTAAAAATACTCTATATGATGATCCAGAACTCCGATTTGGGTCCGTAAACTGTCTATCTGAAGGTATTGATCAAAGCTACAACTTTGGCCCAAAATAATTAGGGTTTCAGGTGATCTTGATGATTCTATAAGTCCTACAGCAGCCACTCCAAATTTTGACCTAATTTGAAGATTTGCGGGAGCAAGGATATTTCTGTGTGCAAGCAAAGAAGTTTCTTATTTCATAAAGACTCATATATTGACAATATATTGTAATCTCTATATAACAAGAAGTAGTAGCTAGTGTTTACTACTCTTGAACTCTTGAAGCCATCTTGAACTTCTTGAAGTCTATTGTTCTCATACTCTATCAATAATAATAAGAGTAATTCTACACTCACAAATAAATTCTACAAACACAACCCACAAACTGATGTGTCTATCTATGTGGTACAGCCACATCAGCAGCCCATAATTACAAAAAAAATTATCTGCCACATTTTTTCTTTCTCCTTCCATCCTGTTGTTTAAGAAAAGTCCAGGAGAGAGAAACCTATTCCCTTCTTCTTCTTCAATATTCATCTTGCTAAAGAAATCACTTTATGAACAATAAAATTATTTTTTTCTTTAATAAAATTTAGTTTTTTAACTCACATTTTCTATTTAAGTATTTATTTTGAAAGCAATTCAATCTCTCTTGGAATTCAAGAATGGTAGATCCATCTTTCTCACTTTATTTGAAGTAGATGACAATTCTTTTTTATTTCTTTCTTCCCCAATTTCTACTTCATTGTTCTTATTACAACAATAAAAAATCACCATCTTCATTATATGTATTCATATTTTTTCACCTATTAAACAAATATAAATAATATTCCAAAATTTAGAAATTTTCAAAATTTGATGAAAGATAAGCAACTAATTTACTATGTTCTTCTTAGATGGCTAAGAAAGATTTTTTTTTTATTCAATTAAGATAACCAAAATCTTAATTAAGAGATGGATGATATACAGAGTAATAAGAAGATGAGATTTTACTTAGAAATACTAAAGAAGATGAAGAGGATAGAGGAAGAGAGAAAGTACGTCGGAGATATTTTTTTTTCTCTCTTTAATTTTAGTTTGTTCCAAATTTACCTTTAAAATTAATTACAATTAATAGGAGGAGAGAGAAAAAAAACTTGGGAGATGTTTTTTCCTTAATTATGGGCTGCTGATGTGGCCATACTACATAGATAAACATGTCAGTTTGTGGGGGCTGTGTTTGTAGAATTTGTTTGTGAGTGTAGAATTATTCTTCTAATAATATATTCTTTTTCCCATTATGGTGTTGTGTTCTTTTACTATTTCTTCTATGGTGTTATTATCAAAGATGAGTAGCTAAGTTCCCTTTAGGGGGAATGGTTGAAGCACTCTAGATAATGCCAAAAACACCATGATTGTTCTTTTATATTCATTGTGATTCAATTGCTTAATGTTTGTTTATTTCAATTTTAGATAGAAGTAAACTTGATCTTTTATGTATTTGTTGCACCATGTTGTCAATTACTATTATTAGAGTATTATGGAGACCTAGTAATAGTAATAGTGTTAGATTAATTGGAGATATGTGAAGGAATAGCTGAGATGTGACTAAGGAATTACTATAAATTGAATATGATTGAACATCATGTATGTTTTGCATTGTATAGTTTGTGGATACCAATCTTTCTCCCTAATTATCATATAGTCTTCTTTCCATCTCTTTCCATTTTTTAATATTAGTTTAAGTACTAATAATATTTATTTATTGTCTGTACGAAGTAGAATAAATATCATCTTATTATTTGATTCATTTGGTGGTCTTTAGTTATTATTTTTTATTCTTTTTAAGCTAAGAATTCTCCCTTCGAGGTGGGTACGACCCCTTGCTTGTTACTTGTTCTACAGTGACAACCAATTATTACAGGCACAAGAAGGAAAATCTCTTCATATACAAATGTTTCTATTAACACTACAGGGATCGTTCTACAAAGATATAAAATAAGCAATGAAAACACAACAAAAGGGAGAAACAACTATAGTGATGGTCACTTCTTTGCTAACAGATGTTTACCTATAGGTAACTTACAATAAATGAAAATAATTATTTCTTTTTATTGTTTTAAAGTGATTTTTTTTTAATTATAAAAACTTATTAAGTCACTAATAATATACTAATTTAAATGGCAAAAACTAACTTTGTAAGGTCATCATCTACTACCAAGATAATACTTAACAATAGTATTCCTGATGAGGTAGAAGAGTTTACAAAAGAGATGGAGAATGTAAATGATTCCAACAGTGGCAATAGAAGAACCATCCAACAGATATATGACATAATGCAGGAAAATCGTACACAGGTTATAAAATAGATATATACAAAAATATATTCTTAAAGATAAGACTATATACTAACAATTTAATTTTTTTTTTTTAAAAAAAATAATAGATGAATGAGTTCACAAGAACAATTCTAGATGTCAGACACGTACAACATGGAATGGCATGTGGGAGATGTCAAAAGAAAGTAGAGCTAAAATATGGAAAGTACTCTTGCCAAAAGTGTACAAAAAAGGTAAGTGAAAGGCCTTCAGAAGTGTAAATAACTTACATATTTTTGTGTAAAAAAATATCAAATCAAATGAAATAAACTGACAAAATAATCTTTTTCTATAGTTACAAAGTCAATATGGATATCGAAGATGATGACTCATCATTCATGATGATAGCTGCATTTGATGGGGCAATTCGCAATGTTTTGGATATTACACCCGAAGAAATGATTGCGGCAAGTTCACATGTAACCAAGTGGAAAATATATTTACTATATCTTGCAAAATATGTTCTTAACTAACGAACTAATATATCAAAAATGCAGGTAAATGGAAATAATATCGTAGAAAACATTTTTAAAGAATTAATCGACAAAGGACACATCTTCTATGTTCACATCAATGGATACAATTCGTCAACAAATGACACATCTTCTATGTCGGTTATGAAAATGGAAGAAATACCAGAAATAAGAAAGAAGGGCAAAGAATTACTCAATGCCGACAAGGTATTCAAACCATATTTCTATTATGTGATTTTAAATTACTCAGGCACAAAAACTATCTGGCAAACGCTTGCCAACTATTCTTATATAGACGCAGAACCACCATGACTCATAAAACATCCCATTAAAGAGTAGTTTAAGATTTCTTTTTGTTGTACCCAACCTCCATATACTACTCCTCTTCCTTCGACCTTTTCTTCAAACCCCTCTGGCAAAGCTTCCCCAGGAGTTTTTGCACCAAAAAGAGGTTTCAGCTGTACCAAGAATGGCAAGCCAGTTTGCTCTAACCCCAAAACTAACTCCTGGAATTGATTATTTTCCAAAACACACTCACTTCCAACTGTCCAATACACAACTGATTCGTTAGTTGTGGTCACGGTCTACTAAACAATAAGTAATTGTACAATGCTGCAACTATTCTTTAACTCTGTCCCTCCTTTAGAAACCTCATTTAATTTGGAATTGTACAAGTTTTATAAATATTTTGTTTAAAGCTTAGTTGTGTTTGATTTTCATTTTGTATTCTGGTAGTCTTTTATCTGGTATTGTAGAATCCAAATACTAACCAACCAATTTTCAGCTACAGGTGATACTAGAACCATCGACACCAAGCAAAAAATTTAAAAAGGTACCAATGGTAGATGTAGATGATGAACAAGAAGTAGGAAACAACAAAAGGTTGAAGACAATTAAAACAGAGCCAAAGGTACTAAATTAATTAAGTAGTTATATCTGCACATAGTAATATTAATTATATCATATAAAAAGATATATTATTGATAAAAAATAAATAAATTATATTGCAGGAATAAGAGGATCAAAGTCATGGACCAAGAAATGCAGAATGATGATTTGGAAGCTTACTCATTTATTATTACATTATAGTTTGGAAAATAGGAGAAAGGAGTTCAAATACTTTGTTTAAGTTTTTTTTTATTAGAGAGACAAAGAAGTTTTGATAGAAAATAATAATTTAAGACTATGCAAAATATGATGCTTTTAATTAAGGTTTAAGGATTTAAGGTTTAATTATAAATTACTCTCATTGCTGGCAGAAAATAATATGCGTAGCTAGACTTATTTATGGCGATTGTTTAGTTAACATGGATTCGACGAATAATGGTGCGATAGAGAACAATTTTAGTTATGATGATATTTTGGGTTTTCCAAGTGTAAACGATTAATCGTCATGCTTGAATGAAAATGACTTAGCAGAATTTACTAATGATGATTTTCAAAATGGTATTATCAGACACATATTGTTTTCTATGTTGCACATAACTGGATTATCTTTGATGCTTTATTGGAAAATAGAAATCATGGTTACTTTTAGCTACAATGGAAGATGAATTTGTTTGATAAGAACTATTCTAATATTTGATTCAAGTCATGATTTTTTATTGGACGATTACATGTACGAACTCCCAATCTCCAATAGTAGGCCATACCCAGTGATGTTGAATATTACAATCATATGGCTAGAGTGAGTCGATAAAACTCCAACCTGGACTATTTCCCTGGGGATTTTGTGGCTTGGGGGATATTTCATACCTTCATGCCGAACTACTGTATATGGATATCATGTCCTCAAGAAATGCAGGTAACACTGCATTTTATTGGGTACTAAATCAATTATTACATGGTTTTGTATTTTCTCAAATTTACAAGTTTTCTCAACCACAATCAATTTTTTGCGACTTGAGACAAATTTTATCAATGAGATTGGGATAATTATGCAGATTATTAACATAAACTAATCTTACTATAATTTAGAACTATACAAGTGTACAGTGAAACTTATGGCACAATGCCACAAACTATTACTTGGAATATAGATAATAAACTGTAAAACAATTTATAATTAAGAACATAATATATTGATTATGTAAGGTAGTATTTCCAATGAAAATAGAACAACATTGCCGACAACAATTTAGGAATATGTCATCATATTTTTGATAAAATTATTGTCAAATAGATATTTGTGTTGTTCATAACATCAAAGTACTGTTAGCCTTTTTGTCTTTGTCAAATTACGTTAAACACTCACTTAGGGATGGATGCAGACCATAAAAAAAACTGATAGTGATACCAGATGGTATGCAACTGACCTTTATGTCATACTTATAAGTTATTTAGGACAAATAATGTATCAAAATATTTTTTTGGAAACAATCAAAAAGGAGAAAATAATGGAAATAATGAGATCAACAGTAGAAGATATACCACCAGAAGAAGGGGATACATAAGAGAAGTCAAGCATCAAAATAGAGAATGTAAACAACAATGGGAAGATCAACAACAATGAAATAATATTTATATTGTTTTGAGAAAATCCTACATATTATTATGTAAGGTAGTATTTCCAATAGAAAATAGAACAATATTGTCGACTGCAATTTCGGAATATGTCATCATATTTTTGATAAATCATTGTCACGCAAACTTTTATTAAATGGTTTCCTTGAAGAAATTTATTTTTTTATTTCATCATACCATATGTGATTTTAACTTTTATTATTACATTATATGATTATCTTGAGTGCAATAGATATTTGTATTGTTTATAACATCAAACTCCTTTATCACTCTGTTAAACTACATTAACTAGGGATGAACACAAAACATAGGGAAGAGCTAATTTTTGAAAGTATTTATAGCTGATGGTATATATATATGCAGCGGACCTTTACGGCATACTTACAAGTTATTATGGACAAATAATGTATCCAAATGCTTTCTTAGAAACAATTAGAGAGGAGAAAATAATGAAAATAATGAGATCAACAGTTGAAGATATACCACCAGAAGAAAAAAAGGATACATATATGGACGAAATGAACTTGATAAAAAAGAAGATGATATACAAGAAATTTAAAATGGATACATGGAGCCGATAGAGATATTTACTCTACAAATTTTTGTTAATTAGATTAATTATTAAATTTTTATGAATAATTACTTCAAATAAATAATGGTAGACAAGCATTACGTGAGTATCGGATAGTCGAAAACTTACTAAATTTTGCGCAATTGTATTGAGCATTTGTTGTGTCATAGCAACAACTCATGCTAAAACCTATGATGCAAAGATGAAAAATTATATTTTTAAGAGTACTGTCTTCAAATTATTAAGGATAGTCGTGGCAGCGCCATGGGTTTTACTAGTATAATATCGTCTACACACATTGAAACCAAAATGATATAGGAAAAAAACCATTTATTTATACAATTATACGATAGAGAAACATATGTTATAAAAAAAATGGCTCTATTCACACTACTACATGCAAATTCACAAAAGGCCAGAAAATTTAAAGGTTAAGCCTGTTCTAAATGAGATAAATAACTTGGTAATTTTTATTTTTGGATAAACAGAATTTTATTAATAACCGTAAGGAGTTACAGCCCTGAACACATAAGAAAAAGAACAAAACACAACAATTAAACTCTGGGATTTGTATGCCCATTCAGTACACCATCCCAATCATCCAGCAGCAGCAAAAAGCTATATTTCTGCCTTTCTCTTCCAGCTTGCCCACCAGTACCATGCACTTGCTTTGATTTCAAAGTCATAGAGCAATGCAAAAAAAGATGCGGTATATTCTCATGAACCATCCAACACACCTTGCGCATAGATGGAATCATCATACCTCTAGCCAACAAATTGTCTGCGGTATGTGTTCGATTAAGGAGAAGTGTCCAAAAAAATAAAAAACAAAAAAACAATTCACCTTTATTAGGATGTCCACCTTCCACAATAATTTAAACAGGAAAGGGCCTTGCGACAGCACCACTAATTCTTACAACTTCCTCCTTCAGTTCATCGTAAAAAAATTTCACAAAGAACTTCTCACTTTTATCCCATTTGGGGTTCGAACCCCTTTCCTTTGGTATCATCTCCACTAGTTGAGCTTAATTAATTAACACTTATCGAACAAAATTTGGAAAGTAATTGTTCGCAGTAGGGATGTAAATGGTGTTGGTCAAAAAACCCAAACCCAACCGAATTCATATCTAAATGAGACCCGAATAGTGAAAGTCATTAGTATAATCATCAAACTAGCAAAAACTAGGACAGTAGTTTATTGCAGTATGCCACATAATGTATGTAGTAATAATTCCTGGATGCAGTGAGGTAATTCCTTGATTTAGTTTATGTTAGTAATATAGTATGCCGCAGTATATCACATAATATCTCTTATCGGATGTGTGAGAGACCGTTTCTGTGGAGTTTCCAAAGAACTTATGTAGAATATACTTTCTCACCAATTGAGCAATGAGCAATCTGTTTGATTTTATTGAAGTTTTGCGATTAGTCAAGTCTTAATTAGAAATTTATAACGTTATTTATATTAATTTGTTTATTAAAATGAGATCTATGTGAGTAGAAGTAGGATGAATACCTGCTAGACACACCAAAATGAAGAAACTTGGAAGACAAGTATATATACACAGATACACCTATAAAGCAAAAAATAAAAAATCAAATACACAGGAAACTGTATTACCCATAGATTGGTTCTTGTCGCATCCCATGCGTCATTGAGAATTGTGAATTAAGAATTTATTTACGCTTAAGAAGGACAAATAGGTATGCATTAACCCTATTGGAGTTGCAGATGTATGGTAACTCTGTAGCTTTCTTAGCGAATAGAATAAATAACTCGTCTATGATCTCAATTTTGAAGTGTTCCCTGAGTATCGCTAAGATGCATGCTCAGTATTTCCACCATATTAAATGTTGCGCTGGATTTTATTGAGATATCAAATAGGTTGAACTTTTCGATGCTGAAATGCTCATTGCACTTCATTGTGCTTCCTCAAGCTCCTCCACAGCTGGGTTGTACATAGGAATATTGAAGGAGTCAATTTTGTTTCATTCAAGAGTCCCTAGATGAAAAAAATGCATTAGGGATTTAAGCAGTACTCACTTCTAATAATGTCGATTCAAGCTCTTGGTTGTTGTTTTTTTTTTTTAATTTAAATGCTATCTCTATCCTTTTTTCTCTTTTTTTGGCGAAAATATATATAAGCAATAGTCTTTTAATAATGGAAAGACAATTATAAAAGATTACAATTTAGGCATCCTGCATCCACATAGTGTTTCCGGACTAACTTAAACAAAGAAACTCCAATTTCCTCTTAAACAAAACGCTCAAACTATAGATTGAAAGTGTCAAGCATTCTATTCACCATGTTAGTATACGTATATCACCTGATAAGAATGACAAACCTTCCTGGCCATGTCCATTAAGCAACTTCCCAGTATGTCAAGTAGACGAGGAAATGAATTTGTTGAGATGTTCTCTTTTGGTCGTGTTGGAACAATAAGTGCCACCAGTCCCACATATACAATCTCCTCTGCTCTAGCCGACAAAAAGGACTCCATGTCATTAACAAACTGAACTAAATATGACTCCTTTACTTCATTAGTTGCACCCCCAAAATGGATCATCCCCTTATTATATGCAGGCGAGTTATCTTCTACTTGTTTTGGTACCTTAGAAAGTCAGTGAAGTGAAGTTGAAGAGTGGACAAAATGGAGAGATGCCTTTGGATACAATCGATTTTAAAATGAACCTGGTACAACTGAAACAGAATACTCTCTGTTGGGAGGAAGAGGTGCAAAAAGTTTGTTGAAGTCATTCGAGATCTGATCACTAAAGAATACTTGAAAACCGAGGCTTTTTTTAGGACTAAGCCCTTGTCATTCATACTTCTGTTTTATGGCATCAATGATGTTTTGCATGGTAATGAAGGTATTCGAACCTACAGAACATCCCAAATCTGTGATGTATAATGTTATTGGAGAGGAAGCACAAATATGCTTTACATCAAACATCTCTGCAATTGCCTCACTGATCATTCCTTTGGCACCTTCGACTGTCGTTCTCTATCGTAGAAATATCTCCACTATCAGAATGTTGTGGGACTTGAGATAATGTGAAAAATATGTTACACATTTTCTGCTTATGTATGGTGTTTTCAATTTCATTATACTAACCCCATCATATAATTCAAACGTGATGGAAACAAAATTTTGTATATCTATACTACTATTATAAACCTGAATAAAATTTGGGGGTAAGTCCCGGCCAATGAGAATTGAGCTTTAGAATGTTGTCACCTAATTTTGACTAAAATACCCTTCTAGTTGTGTTTTTTTTGGTAAATTTACATAATATCCTTTAACTAATGGTTTTATCGTAATTTTACATATTTTTATTTATGGGCTGGATTTTTATTTATAAAAAAAGTGTAATAATTAAAAAAATTAAATTAAAAAAATATAATTAACTGCTATAAAATATTAAGAAAAACTACCCAAATTTACTTAAGAAATAATTATTGTACAAGATTTAATAAATTAGTGTAAATTATAATATTTAATAAAATTAATAACTTAAAACTTGAATGATAATTGAAAATGGATAAATTAAAATTAACCGGTGTAGCACCGGCTAAGACACTAGTTTTATATACTCATGCAATGTGACAAATATTTGTCTCCATCAAATAGGACTGTTAATTTGCGCAGTTTATGTCAACTATTTAGATCTACCAAAAGTATGAGCACTTATATGAGAATTCCACATCAAGTAATTATATTTACTATTTAAAAACAAGGTTTACACCAAACTGTGAAGAGAGGCCGCCAACAACTTGGAGCCTTAACAAGTGAAATCAGTTATAATGATTAATTAATAAATCGTAAGTAAACATCATTAAGTTCATTTTAGTAAGTAAAGTTCGTGATAAACTGCTGAAATTAAATAAATACCTGATAAGTAGAATTTCCTCCATTCATCGCATACCCTACAGTGGATATGATTATCTCCTGCATCATCTTGTTTTGTTCTTCTGTCTCTCTAAGCAGCCTCAGATACTTAGGCGAAGTTCCTGCATATCATTAATTTCTTTTAGATAATGAGAATCATCACAATATCTAGATCTAATAATAACACAAGTTTTGGTCAACAAAATTGAATTATTTCATTTTTATGTATACCACAAAGATCTTAATATCATTGTTTTAATGAGTTTTTAGTTTTATGATAATAATCATATATAGATCTAACAATAATGCAAGTTATGGTCAACAAAATTGAATTATTTGATTTCATATGTAGACCACATAGATTTTATTATCATTGTTTTAATGAGTTAGTTTGTGTGAGGATAACCCCCACATGCTTATTTACCTTCTTTGTTTTCCTTTAAGATTACATTCCAGGAAGATTCGATAAAGAAATACAATATATACCACTTTCTAATTTACCAAGTAAGTGATCTCAAGTTCTGTTGCAGTATGTGAACACATGATAGAACACATACCATTAAGTTAAACCTTTGTGTTCATTAACATGGCAGTGCATGCACAGTGGCTATTTTTATTAAGGGGTGATTTAGGTTTTGGTCACCACTTTTTAGTATAAATTAGGTTTTTATCTTTATTAGGGTTTAGAGCTCATTTTCGAACCAACAACTAAAAAAACCCGGTTGAACCAAAAATATTTTTAAAATACCTAATTTTACCCTTGAAACTCACGTGATCGGCACGTGATCACTAACCCTAATATAGTTTTGATCAGGGGTATTTTGGCCATTATAAACAATTACTTCGGTCAATTGTCGGTTCAGCTCTAAACCCTAATAAAGATAAAAACCGGCTCCAAAACCTAATTTATACTAAAAAGTGGTGACCAAAACCTAAATCACCCTTTATTAAGTAATGGTCTTAATGGCCATTAGTGAACCAAATCCCATCATTAGCGCTCATGGAGTCCCAATTTATTAGCCCTAGTCCATTGTTTGCATGCCTGAAAAGCCTAGTGCAATTTATCCTTCACGATCTATAATTAGTCCTCGATAGCATGGCTGGCAGTAGATAGTTTCACAGTACTGTCAAGTTGAGTAGTGTTGTGATTGGGCCCTCATCGCCACATACAAAATGGGGCCACAACCTAAATATTCTGGTGTAGTGAACTTGAATTAAATAACCCAAATGACACGTGCCATTTTGTGATTGGCCCCTTATGCTCACATACAAAATGGGGCTACAGCCTAAATTTTTATCCCAATTAATAGAGAAAAAATTTGTTCCTGGCAGATTTTGCTCCTTGCGTCATTGGAAGTGGATATTATGTTAAAAGCAGAAAAACGTTTGGATTTTCCGATCTTCTGTTCTTCTTTTTTATCTACCATTTTTCTTTTGATCCTTTATGATAATCTATTTATAAATAACTCAAGCTACTCAACAACCTGTTTTCATTTCTTTTATTAATAATTAGTTGTTCTTTTCAACAATTTATGTATGTTATTCTCTATAATTCCATATAAACATGGGAATTCGGAACTCAGAACTCTCAGTAATCATTTTAATGGTAGATGTTAATGATTTCTTACACATGCTAAAACTCTAGAAATTAAGATTTTTTGAATTTCTTCGATCCAAATTTTTTATTTGTGAATAACTCACAGAAAATGACAAATCTACTTACAAGATTGGAGAACGAAGATTTAATCTTTCTTTTTTTGTTTTCTAAGAATTTGGGAGATCAGACTAGATGATGACGATGAAAAGAGAAGCCCCACAGAATTTGTTCATATTTTTATTTCTCTCTCTCTTCTTTGGATCTCTTTCTCCGTTGGTATTTGGGGTTAGCTCTGTTATTATAGATGCCACATGTACACTTGCAAGTGGGCAATGACGTAAGGAGCAAAAACTGCCATGAGCGAAAATTTCTCAAATTAATAATAGACATTGTAAGATTGATCCTCTACATGTAGAGGCTCTCATTATGAGTATTGCGTAGTCAGCAACATAATTGTTATTTCTATAGAAATGAGATTTTGATATAGTAAAACCGTTTTTATTTCGATAAAAAGGATTGGAGAGAGAAAAGCAACAACAACAACAACAACAATGGTTTTTCGTCATTGATCTGTGAAATGGAGGAATCACTACTAATCCTTCTTTTTCTCACTCTCATCTTCAACAAAAAAAGAAACAACATCTTCTCTTCTTTCTACATCATCATATTCTTATCCAATTTAAACTCCTTTGTTAAAGAACCCACCTTTTGAGTTGGACTTGGGAGAAAAAAAGCCCAAAGAATTTCTTCTGGTTTTTTTTTTTTTTTCTTTTTTGCTAAACTGGTTGAATAGGTTACCGGTTTATTGATTTACACATGGCAACTTCTCAAGAGTCAGTAACCTTTAAAGCTTATTGATGTATTAACGCTATCATTTCTCTTACAGATTACAAACAAAAGATAGTAGGTTTCGGTTGATTGTTCAACTTTTGTTATAAAAGATAGAGAGCGTTTTAATAAAAAAATAGTAGGTTCTCATTGTTATTTAAGTATATTTATGTTTTGGATACATTTTTATTGTTTATTAAGTTTTGGTTTTTTTAGCCTCGATATGTGTATTTTACTTTACTATATAGATTATTTGTCATAAATATTTTTGAAGACACATATCGAGACAAAAAGTAGTCAAAAATTAATAAACAAAAAAATGTCCAAAGCCTAATATACCTAAATAACAAACATTGACCAAAACCTAAATCCCCACAAAAAAAAACACACACACACACACACATTATATTTTACATAACCCTCCCTTTGGTCTAATCACTTAGAACTCACGATATAATTTTCGGCAGAGCAAGAATTTAAATCAAACCCTACATCTATTTTATTGATTAATCATACAAAAGATCCAGATACGATGGATATGCATGACTAAGCATATCAGTTCAAACTGTAGCATATTTGTTTGAACAATTGAGCATGTTCAGGCAAAAGTGACATAACAAGATCAATGCCACCTCCTTCTTTGTTGGATGGCAAGAATATCAACACTCCTTCGATAGGTACATTTGGATAGAAAAATGCACAAGGACCTCCTCCGAAATCAAGATCGTGGAAATTAAATCTCAGCCAGTTATTAGCCTCAATGTTTGGGCATAAGATGTTCCCAATTGCTGGCATAATCTTTTCTAGTTCTTGACCGTTTCTCTTACATAACTCTTTAAAATCAGCAAATGACTGAAAATATTTGCCATCAATATTAGATATAGCATCATGGATCGTCTTAGCAACATATGCATGGCTTTCCATTATTACCTCCCCGATTTTCAACCTTGGAAGCGCATCAAGAACAAAATTTCCAAAGTATTCCATTGGTACAGGTGGTTTTGTTCTTCCCCTCCCATTCACTCCCACTGTTATTTGAGTGAACTGCTCTAGGTTAAGGCCTCTGGCCTGACTCACCTTTTTCCAAACATGGGCTAAGAGACACTCAAAAGTGCTATAGTTTTGGTTAGGAGTGAAATTTTCTTGTGCAACCTTAGCCTTTACCTTGTTTATAAAGTCAATAGGGAAATGGGTGAATAATTTCTCAATAGGGTAAAACACAGGTTGCGTCATCGGAGTAGTGGTCAGTAGGAAATCCATCGAACGATGATCAAATTCTACTCGGGGTTTATCTCGAGGTATCATAATAGCACCCCTGTCGTGATAGGGAGGTGGGTCTATTTCAAGACCTCGTACTAATCGTGACCACGCAATATAGAAATTATTCCATGAGTGACCATCAGCAACACGATGATGTCCAGTCGATCCAATAACAAGGCCACCGCAGACATAACGGTTCAGTTGTATTTGTAATATTTCATCAATTCCTTGAATAGGTGGATGTAGATGGCTAACATCATTTGATAATGAAGCAAAAGATATCATCTGGTCTACCAAGGTAATAGGCACATATGTTTCGATTAATCGAATACCAGCATTGTTTAGTATAATGCATTGTCGTTCTCCTTCATCCCTTGTTAGTCGTCCAACAAGGTGGGGAAAATGAATAAGAACTTTACTGAGTGCATTCTTCAAGATTTCATTAGATGGCATAGGAGGTTTAAAAGCATGGAGCATCGCAACATGTACATCCAAGGCGATTTCATCAAATATAGTGAGAGGTACTAAAGAATTTGTGATGAATTGTGTTAATGATAAAGGAGAAAGTTTCAAGATGGTATTGTTGATTATAGTGCAAGTCCTAGGCTCCATTGAACTTGTATTAGCTTTGGAAATATTGTGCGTTACTTCCAGGGTGGGATTGAGTATATAAATAGATATATCATATGGTTCAATAATAAGTCTAAGTGATATCACATGGACCCACGTGATGCTGATGCTGATGCTGATGCTGATTCATTCAATGAAACTTTAGAAATTTTGAGGGATTTAGTCAAAGAATGTGTTCGGGCACAAATGAGTTTATTATCATTTGTAGTCAATGCATAAAAAGAACAATATTATGGTCAATAAACGTGGAATTGGAAAAGAATGAGGTATGATCCTTACTTTTCTATGGAAGCTAGCTTCGTAAGCTCCACAATTATCCAAAAGGATAAACAAAACAAATTTGACCCATCTGACTTTGATGTTGATTCTTATTCTTATTTGGACTCATTTTATTAAAGTGGTGATAGAAGAGAATGGGGTATGATCCTTACTTGTTCAAGGTGCTAGGTTTGTAAGCTTTAACGTACTCAAGGAAAAACAAAATAAATTTGACCATTTGGATTCAAATCTCGATTCTTATCTTGATTATATAGTTTTTTTTTTATTAGTAAGCAGGGTTGTGGGGACCCTTACCCCATTAAATTATGTGTGGAAACTTATATCAACAATCATTTGTTGACGTGTTTCGAACCCACGACCTCTCCACTTTGGGAGAGAGGTTCTACCATTTAGCCATAGCCTCATTCGCTCCTGATTATATAGTTGATTCTTATCATGATTCTATTCTTATATATTTTATTTCGTAATGAAGGTGGCTACAAGGAGAGTGAACAATTATGTATTTAATTCGTTCAATGAATAGTAAATTTGCAACCTCATCCAAAACATAGAGAAAAATTAACACTAGAGTTATATTTGACTATACTTAATTATTCTATTGTAGATAATAACTTTTAGGTTGTTTATAATCGTTGTTGTATGAATTTAAATTTAGGTTGCATAACGTTTATGTCACACCCATGATAACTTCCCAAATTTGTTTTGGTATAACCCACTACATTTTCTCCACTTAAATTTCAAAGCCACTTCAAAACCAAGCGAAACACATTACAATTTTGTGTGCTTAAAGCTAATAATCTAATGGCCCAGAACTGAAAATTATATCAGATAATAATAACCAAACAACTTTTCTTCTTTATCTTTTTAACCAAAGCTATCTCCCTGGTTTATATCTTATTGCGTTTTTACCATTATCTTCTTCTTTATACCTATTCAACATAACCAACTAAAATCAAAACTCTTCCCCCATCATTTTTCTTCTTCTTCTTAATGTTTTTCTATACCAAAATAGCATAATTTTAGAGAAAAAATCCAAATGGAATTTCAAAATTTAGGCGAATTTTGATTGGTTAGAACTTCAAATGGCTTAATAAATTTATTTACTCAAAAACTATAGTAAAGATTTGGTTAAAAACTAAAAATTTCAAAAAAAAAAAAAAAAATTATGATAATTGAATCTACCTATACTCTCTATTAAAGTTGGGCATGCCCTTAAGAAAAACTTCTCTTTCTAAATTAGAGAAAATGTGATGCTCTAATTGAAGAGAATTTAACAAAGATTGAAATTAAAAGGGTTAGTAATGTAATTTTATATTCAATCTTGGCTTAAATAGCTATATGGATAGCTTCTGAATTTAATGTAATATAACTACTGAATTTAATGACAATATGGCTAATAAATTTAATTATTGGGTATATAGCTACTGATTTTAATGGTAATATGGATAAATCTATTTTGGATTATTTTGTATTTGGTGCCTCTAGAAGATTGGTAATTAGCATTTGATCCAAACTTGATCGTTTATTAGTAAATTGTCCCAAAAACGTTACTTAACTGTTTGTCAACAAAGTTGACCCGAGTCAAAGCATCCATATTTTCTAAATGACTAGACTACCCTTTCACATGCCTAGCACATGAGACAACTTAAACCATAAAAACCTTAAATTATTTGCCACATGTCAATGATTCATTGGTTGATTGAATTCAAAGTTTAGTTATTGTGTCACATGTTTAATATGGTAATCGAGGATCTGGATTTGATCTACCCTTCCGCATGTATGGCACGTGAGAAAACTTAAATACCTGAAATTAGATTTCACCTGTCAATTAATCACTGGTTGATTGAACCCATATGCCAATTAAACACCTAAAGTCATAGGTTAAAAACAATGTTTCATTCACAAATACTCTGGAGAGACTTCTTTAATAACCAAACCTTTTGTTCACCGTGAACACAACCAATGAGTCTTCTCATCCGCTTCCTATCTATAACTCAAGAATCAAACTTATGACATATAACTTCTTCATCTGAAACTCATTAGGCATATTCTTCACTCTTTCTTGTCTTTTACAAGCATGTCATTGGTAATATAAAACTGTTACAAGCAATGGTAACAAGATTAGTTTTCTATCATTTCTAGTTTTCTACTACGTATGTACTGAACTCTTTTGGAATCAAACCATTTACATTAATCATCAGAATTCAATATCTCTATTAGCTCAAAGAATGTCAAAACCACAACTTGTATGAAACAAACAAAACCCTAAAATGATGAATTGGGTTTAATATGGTACAAAGTACAAAGTCAAACTCATTTTCATACTAGAACATGTCGTTCAGCTTGTTAGATCATTTACACTTCATTATACAAATGAATTCAAACTATAATAAATACCAAAACTTGAAAATTATTAGAATCTTGAACTAAGTTAAAAGCAAATATGAAATCAACAAATTCGTTTTAACTTTATCATCTATTAGCTCAAATGAGAAAAGTAATCAAATTAAATCTGGAAAAGCTCTAGAATCTAGAACCGCTTTAACACCAACATCAACGCCACAAGTAAAGCTACCAATAGCAGCAACAACAGATTGAATTATAATAGAAAATTTAGAATCATCAATGTGGGTGCAAAAATTTGATCCACAAACTCGAGATTCGTATTGATTGATCGTAAGTTTACAATAAAAGTCTAGAATAGACTGAGATGGGATGGGGGTATACAATGAGACTGGACCTGACAAGATCAAGTTGCCTACGTATCCAAGGTGATGAACTTGGAATCAAGTCTCTGCTTCCACAAGGTAGTAATGGAGATTACTTAGTGAAAGACTTGTAGTTCAAGAGGTTGAGAATTCCTGCATTTATAGTGGACCGGAGGAGACTGGCTCAACCACTCCTCCAGTTTTGACTCCATGAACTCAGGTAGTTCAAACTGTGAAGATACTCCCATGGAGATAGCACACATGTTGTTTGGCGGTTATCCCTCGGTTTGAATTCCTTTTGACCAGGGCGACTGCCATGTGGCATTCTCTGATAGGCTCTGGTTTAACTTGGGTCTTCCTTTATCTTCTCTAGTGGCTAGAACTGTGGGTTCTGTTGGCCTGGAATCTTGCTGGACTTATCCAGTTAGTTGGGACTTGGATTTGACCAAGTCTAAAAGCAAAGACTTGGGGCTAGACTCCTCAGACCGGAGGCCCAATCTGTATTGCATACTCCCTGGTCAGGTCCTTTGGACTTCTATGATAAGCCTTTGGATAAGCCTTCGTCGCTGATGGACTTCAACGGGCTGGACCTACCTTACTTGACTAAGGCGGGGCTGGCTGATGTATGGAAGCCCACGGTTCAACTTCTTGTACAGTAACCGGGGGCTCCACCTACTGATCGTGGACCATCTAGTTGATCAAGATCCACAAAGGGTATGTGGACTTCTTGAGACCGAGTTGGGCCCTACCCGAGAGTCCTGATCTGGCTGGCTATCGTTTAGGTGCTCTTAGTTTAGCTTCTTATACAGCCACTGATAACACATGTCGGGTATTTTACCTAGGGTACACACATCGCCCCCTCTTTGTCAAGTAGTAAAAATCTGCTTGGAAAATATCTTCGAAATATCTTCCCCGGCTGTTAGGATTCGGAGGATTTCTTTCCCAGTACAATTCCTTTGTGACGACGATTCCAAATCCCTTGAATTGAGGAATAAGGTTTGCAACTCCTTCTTATAAATAACGGACCAGAGGTATAGAAGGATATCCACTTTCTTTCCTTCGGTCTATGTTGCTATTGTGTTGCTGCTGCGTCTGTTGAAGAATAGCCGACGACCGAAGCACCATCAGGAAGTACACCGTGGACATGTGGGAGAAGATGACTCTGGAGATTGAGGAGCGGGGACGTCATATTGAGTCAATGATGAATGCTTACCATGAGGACATTCGCCAAGCGCGCTTAAGCATGTTTGTTTTGAATGGTCAACTTGCTGACAAGAGGCTCGAAGCCGCTACTCAGCGGATCCGGATTCTTTAGAACGAGCTAGCTACCACACATACTTTGTTGGAAAAGTTGGGATATCACCCAGTTAAGGTAGAGAAAAACCCTTAACTCGTGCCTCCCCGGTACTTTGCACTATGTAGAGAAAAATAAATTAATGAAAGTTTTTTTGTACTTGCATTTCACTTTGTCTTTTCCGAGGTGTTGAGTCATTAATTTTGCTTGTCAACTTTTTGCAGACAAGGGTGTCCTCGTGAGTGACACAGATTCCTCGTAGAGCGTATCTTACTTTGAATGGCTTGTGACTTCTCCCTCTATAAGTGAAGGAGCTTCCCGTAATCTACCATTCCTTCTTCCTGCTATTTCTTCTTCTTCCCTTTAACAATAGCGGATCCCAGATCGTCGTCCAGTGCAGCAAGTGACAACCGGTCAGAGATCATTCGAAAATTGTCTCGTCAGGTGACTGACCTTAGACGAAGGATTGACGAGCTGCGAGAGGAACAACTTCTTCATAAAGATATATATGATACCCGTGTGGCGGGTTGAAGGAGACCGTGAAATACTACCAGGATAAGCTGGAAGAGAAAGTGGCTGAACTAACAGAAACCAAGGAGCAAGTAGACTCTTCCGTTGCTTCGTCCTGGAAGGCTTGTTATGCGGCTGCCAAAATTTAGTATAATCTCCCTGACTCGCCGGAGGGGTCTAGTCTAGATCCCCCGTCTCCCCCACTTATGTAATCTTTTTCTGTTCCGGCTGCACTATGTAGGGGATATGGTGCACCCCGTATCGTGCTTTATGTGATGAAATAATATCTTCTTCCATTACCGTCTTGACCTCCGGTAGGTAATTCTGATAATTCCCTTCAAACATTCTCTGTCGGAATAAATGAAGAAATATATGTTGGTCAACCAACCTTTGACTGTGATGACATGGACTTGGGGTCTACATGTCACTGGTCTGGACCATGTGGGTCCCATTTGTCTGTGCTGAGTTGACTTCAGTTGACTATATTAAGTTGGTCACGGCTGACTGTATTAAATGGGCCCCACTTTCAATGCTCTTGAATTAATGAAGAAGAGTAATGGAATTCCAAGAGGGTGAACCTGTATCCTCATCCATTCCATTAATGGAACTTGGAATGCCATAAGCCGGTGGACCTTCATTTCCACTATAAAAAAAAACATCTAGAGAAAGGAGGTGCCACTTCCCTTTATCTCTTTCTCTACCTCTTCTTCTTCATTTCGTCTTTGCCTCCATTGCCTGAACCCTAGGTTCTGAATTAGCCTAAATTTCGGGAAAATTCAGCTGAATCTTCCTCCGAAAATGAGAAGAAACATTGTCTTGAGTTCCAACAGTAACGAGAAACCTCAAACCTCTGTTCCTCAGCATGTCACTGGTGCAGGCGGTCCAAGTGAAATTCCGGCTCCCGGCGATCCAAATTCTCCTGTGGGTGATGGCGTTGAGGAGGCGGAACCCCAAACTCGAACGGTTGGGTGCGACGGAGGTTCAGGAGCAGCTCAGTCGAAGATGAGTCAGGTTCGGTTCCCACCCCTCTATTTTTGACTGCTGCTTTGGTACTTCGATCGCGGTGAGTCTTTACCAACTTCTGTACGGTATGCAACTCCCTGTGGATACTTCCAAAGAGCGTATGTGGACTTCTTGAGACCGCGTTGGGCCCTACCCGATAGTCCAGATCTGGCTGGCTATCGTTCAGGTGCTCTCATTTTAGCTTCTTATACAGCCACTGATAACACATATCGGGTATTTTACCTAGGGTACACACAATCAAAAAGAAGATACTCTCGAGGATTTAAGGAACAACACCAAGCTTCATATAAGATATGTAACTTCTTTGTTCTATTACAACAATTTCGTTTTTCACCTCTCTTAGGCTTTAAACTTCACTTCTTTTGACTCAGATCTAAGTAAAGAGATTTATATGGATCTTTAATACTCTTGAATAAAGTTCAACAAATCTTGCAACGTGGAAGATAGATTTAGGTTTTTACCGTTTGAGTTGTATCACGTGTTAGGCACGTGAAAGGATAGTCTAGTCATTTAGAAAATATGGATGTTTTGACTCAGGTCAACTACGTTGACTGACAGTGAAGTAACATTTTTGGGATTATTTACTAATAAATGATAAAATTTGGACCAGATGCTAATTACCAATCTTCTAGAGGGACCAAATACAAAATAACCCATCTATTTTTAAACACAAAAATAAATTATAATTTTGCAACTTACATTCTTCCTCATTAATGTCTACCCATCTTCCTCATACATCAAATTCAGTCTATCTTCTCTTAATTTTTCAAATTATGGTTTTAAGAAAAAACACAACGTTAATTACAATAAATTTATATACTAAAGTTCGAAAATACTATACAGAGCATTTTACTTCTTAATATAAAAGTCGAATACAAAATTTGTTCCTAGCATAAACTAATAAATTGTGTATTTTTTTTACATGAACTAAACCAATACCTTATTGAAGCCTACCAAAATATAAACAAAATAAATAACTATTAGTTATCCAAAAAAAAAAAAAAAATGGGTAACAGTTACATATTCATATGTAAAACAAGTGTTCTTACAACCAAGCACATCCAACAAAACAAAACGCACGGATAGAGATTAAGGATCTTGATAAATTGAAGAAGATGCACTTATCATGAAAAACAAGCGGATCGAAGAATAGATAAAGGTACAATGTCTTATAGACTAATCTATCAACAAACATATCCTACACATTTTAGATATTAAATACACATCTCCCCAACAATGCTAGAATGAAAGTTCTTCTCATAGCGGTTGATATCCAACATTCTTAGTCGTTTTCCAAATGGAAAAAAACAGCTTCCATTTGTTTTTTCTTTCCTTTGCTCTAATATTTTTTTTCCTTTATCCAATTAGTTTGTTTCATCTCCCCAACAATGCCAGAATGAAAGTTCGTCTCGCAGCGGTCGATATCCAACATTCTTAGTTGTTTTCTAAATGCAAAAAAAAAATAGCTTCCATTTTTTTTTCTTTCGTTTGCACTAATATATATATATATTCGTTTATCCAATTATTTTGTTTCATCGATTTTATTAAATCTAATCTTGCAACAATATAATACTTTAAGACTTCCATATAGAAATATACTACATTAACAAAAAAAAAGGGCTTGCAGCAGGTTCCAATGAATATGTATTTCGTAGGATTGGTTTTGCTATTTAAAATGGGCTTGCCGCGCAGTTTGTAGCGCGCTTGTCCTCTAGCTTTGTGTAATTCTTCTTTTATCAATAAAATTTGTTTTTGGTTTTAAAAAAAAAAATTAAAATATGCTTCTAAATAATGCAGTGAGTATAAATGTAACCAAAGATCTTATTACTGATAAATCTTCAAAAATGTATATTTACCCTCCGAATAGCACCGTGTTTACATAACACTTAGCTTATATTATTATGTAATATCTATTGATTAGTGCTTTCTTGTCATTTGTGTAGGTTTCATGAGCCAAAAGTCAAATATTGTGCTAAAGCCCACCAAAAGCAAAAAAACAAGTCGTTACAAGTGTTATTTGGCACAAAGGAAAGGAATTACTATTTGTACCCACGCATTGCTGAGGACACCCCTTGGACCGGTCCTGTGGACTTGAATTTTTGTCCAAGGTGGGTTGTCCAAATCTCAGCTCAATCCAATTGTATTGAAGCCCAGATGTCAAAAGATTCATTAAAGCCCGTTACTTGAAGCTCAATCTTAAAAAGACTCTATATGATGATCCAGGACTCCGATTTGGGCTTGTAAGCTGTCTATTTGAAGGTATTGATACAAGGTACAACCTAGGCCCAAAAGCATTAGGGTTCCATGTGGTCTTGCTGCTTTTAGAAGCTCTACAGCCGCCACCACAAATTTTGACCTAATTTAAAGATCTTGGAGAGCAAGGATACTTTGTGTGCAAGCAAAGAAGTTTCTTATTTCATGAGGACTCATATATTGTAATCTCTATATAAAGAGAAGTAATTAGCTAGGGTTATTACTCTTGTCTTCTTCAACTTCTTGAACTCTTGAAGATTTGAAGTCTATTGTTCTTATTCTCTATCAATAATAATAATCTATTCTCTTTCCCATTTATGATGTCGTGTTCTTTTACTATTTCTTCCATGGTGTCATTATCAAGATGAGTAGCTAAGTTCACTTTGAGGGGAATGGTTGAAGCACTCTAGATAGTACAAAAGCACCATGATTGTTCTTTTATATTCATTGTGATTCAATTGCTTAATGCTTGTTTATTTCAATTCTAGATAGATGTAAATTTGATCATTTATGTATTCATTGCATCCATGTTATTAAATACTATTGTTAGAGTATTAAGGAGACCTAGCAATAATAATAGTGTTAGATTAAATGATTAATTAGAGATATGTGAAGGAATAGCTGAGAGGTAACTTTTGCATATCTGCAATTAATCTCTTTTATTGGAACCCATTTGTAATCAAGTTGAATAGCTGAGATGTGACGACTTGAACACAAATCAATATATTGAATTAATTGAATTGAATAGCCGACAAGTGACGATTTAATTAATGAGATATATTCAATGAATACATATAAAGAATCTCATTTTAATTGAATGGAATAGTTGAGAGGTGACTAAGGAACTACTATATATTGAATATGATTGAACATCATGTATGTTTTGCATTGTTTAGTTTGAGGATACCAATCCTTCCCCCCTAATCATCATAAGACCTTCTTCCATCTCTTTTCATCTTGTAATATTAGTTTAAGTAGTAATAGTTTATTTATTTTATTGCCTATAGGAAGTAGAATCAATCTCATCTTATTAATTGATTCGTTTGGTGTTCTTTAGTTATTATTTTCTATTGTGTTTGAGCTAAGAATCCCCTTCGAGGTGGGTACAACCCTTGTTTGTTACTTGTTCTACATTGACAACAAACTATTACAGGCACAACAAGGACTTTACAAATCATCTTTTGATTAGTGAACACTTTTACCCATTATCAACCTAAGCTATAAATGACTCAAAACAAGTTTGGAACAACGTGTATTATTGGCACCTAACATCAATCACATTGCAATAAATAAATAAATAAATAAACAGTATAAAATCGATTACAATGGGAAGAGATGTTGCACTTCCATATAAGTTGAAAGTATATCCAATTTATAATTTTTTTAATAATACTCATGCATTGCACGAGCTTTATAACTAGTAAGGTTATAAGATTCAGTAGATCCAAGAAGAAAAGAATAGAATGAAGTGAGAATGAAAGAAGTCTAAGTGATTGAAGATTCTACCATGGTTTGCTAACATGGGTCAAATGCAAGAAGAAAATAAAAAGGAAGGACCACATACTAAAATCTTCCAGTTTTTTGTTTTATAATAAGAAGTGCCTAACACATGGAAGGGTAATCTAGGTATATAGAAAAATAGATGGTGTATTGACCATGTTTGTGAGGTTGATCAATACATTAATGAATAATGTATATAAATAAATGATGTAATAAAATGATAAAGTAATAAAGTAAATAAGACATTAACATCATTGTATGAGAAGAGCTCAAGAGAGAGATGAGACCTTGGATGTGAGATCTCATTATAAGAGAGTGGGGAGGTCATTGATCATGAGACCTCACCCTGAGATAGTGTTGTGAACATGAGAGGAATGAGTGATTTGCCTTCATATTTATAGGCTTACAATGTAACTCCATTCCTAGCATTTAATGAGGTAATAATGAGAGAATATCTTTGTAGTAATTGGCTTTAACTTTGTAACTTGTGCCATCAAGAGAGAGCCCATTAGATGATGACATGTGGCACCATGATGGACGGTAGAGATGTGCCATATGTATGTTATATGTAGTACCCCTACATAAGCCTTCTCTTTTTAGGTCGAACATAGTTTGGGCTGAAAAGAAGTAAACGAACTGATCTACCCCCTAAGATGAATGAAATGTAGGGTTCCTTAACGATGTCGATCCGCCCCAAATGTTGATAAGGTTGATCATTTGGATTTGTAGGACGCGACGAAGGTCTCCTATGGCAATGGAAACTCGATCATGACTTTGTGTAGCCAGTTAGTTTCTGGGGAGACCTGGTAGCTCGCCCAGGACACATGTAGACGAGATGGACGGCTGCAAGCAGGTCGCACTGAAATGGGTCTTCTTGCATGCGTGGGTGGTTAGTCATTAGTCAATGAGGGTGGCCATATTTGATATCAGGCATTTCACTTGTAAAGAGTTAAGTGAAAGCAATGTGTCACATTTGTGCAAAAATAGCTCATGGGGAGTGAGGTCGTGTTCATGTGACCTGCACATAGAGAGAGCTACGCAAAAATATCATCAATAGCTAATTGTGCAAATAATAAGTTAAAGAATTTACATAAAGTAAAAATAGCCCCCTGTATGGCATAAATAGTGTTGAGGTCGTTGAAAGATCTGTAAATTGGAGAGATAGTTGATAGACTTGGTGAGGTCCTGATTAGAGACCTGAACATGAAGTGAGGTCGCGACGAGACCTGAGTGTTGGAGAGGTCGTTGGTAGACCTGGCACGGTCACGATTAGGGACCTAAATATGAAGTGTGGTCGCGGCGAGACCTGAGGGGTTATTGGTAGACCTGGTGAGGTTGCGATTAGAGACCTGAACATGAAGTGAAGTCGCGACGAGACTTGAGAGGTCGTTGGTAGACCAGGTGAGGTCGCGATTAGAGACATGAACATGATGTGAGGTCACGACGAGACCTGAGAGGTCGTTGGTAGACCTGGTGAGGTCACGATTAGAGACCCGGACATGAAATACCATATGACCGAGGTAAAAAAAGTGAATCAGTAAATGAATCCATTCCATGGTTTTTCTTAAATAAGTTGTTGAACCATGACCACATGTTGAATTGATAATTAAACATATCAATATAATGAGAATGTAAACTAATATTTGTAATCATGTGATTGATCAAATGTTCATGAAAATATGTCACCAGATAAATATGTGTGAAACTATGTAGAATAAACAATAGATGAGGTCGCTCCTTGAGAGCTCGGTGCCTCGTCTGAATGAACAAAAAATATATGAAAGTGAAACTTATCTTGCTTCTTTTAAGCGTAGTAGTTTTGTAGCAAAAGCGCTCCAAGCCCCCAACTGTGAGTTGTAATTCAATCAATTGAAATTTGATGATTTTCTTCAAGTCGCCACTTATGAAACAATGGTGTATGGTGGGGTTAGTGGGTGGAATTCGCTTGAGAAAATCTCAAGTCCCTATAGTCGACGCCAAATGCATTGACTATATTTGTGAGGTTGATCAATATATTAATAGAATGATGTATATAAATGAATGATGTAATAAAATGATAAAGTAATAAAGTAAATAAAACATTAACACCATTGTATGAGGATAGCTCAAGAGAGAGATGAGACATGAGATGTGAGGTCTCTCATTAGAGAGTGGGGAGGTCTTGATCATGAGACCTCACCCTGAGATAGTGTTGAGAGCATGAGAGAAATGAGTGATTTGCCTTCATATTTACAGGCTTACAGTGTAACTCCATTCCTAGCATTTAATGAGGAAATAATGAGAGAATATCTTTGTAGTAATTTGCTTTAACTTTGTAACTTGTGCCATCAAGAGAGAGCCTATTAGATGATGACACGTGGTACCATGATGGACGGTACCGGTAGAGATGGTGTCACATATATGTGGTATGTAGTACCCTACAGATGGTTTGACCTTAGCAACACAATTGACTGATGGTCAATTAACAAAGATTAGACCAAACACTAATAAATGAAAAACTCTATATCCAATGATAAATAACAAATGACCAAATGGCAAATACAAAATAACCCTTTCAAAAAGATTTAAACAAGTATTTATTATCATCAGAAAGTAGAAAATGATATTAACATTCATATCATTAGAAAGTGTTTTTCTCTTTCAAACATGATTGTCTAGTGATGGTGTGATGATCACTATAACTTAAATATATTTTTCCACCATAAAAACAAATATCACTATAAATTGATATTATCTGATATAATATCATTAGCAAGTGATCATTTGTAGTTGTGTTTCGAACAACACTCTCTAATGATTCTTGGGTCTTATATGTAGCTACACCCATATATTTTTATTTTTGAAGATGAGTTAATATGGAAAGTTATATATTTTTGAATCCAGATGTTCACCTTTTGAATCCATCTTATATTTTCCTTGAAAAATATTTTTCTAAAACCAATAGTACCCCTTATAACTTAATTTAACGTAAGTTGACACGTGTGGTGCAATCCATTCTATTGATCTAATGGTCAGGTTTGGTACTGAGATTTTTGAGGTCGGGCAAGCAGCTATCAATAGGGGTGCAATTTGAGCCGAGCGGCTCGGGCTCGGCTCGGGCTCGGCTCGCTTATTTATCTAAACGAGCCGAGTTCGAGCCAGTTTTTGAGCTCGTCATGAGCCCGAGCCGAGCCGAGTAGCTCATTAATTATTAATTAATTACTATATTACCCCGGTCTTTAGCCTTATTTATTATGGTCTTATGGGCTTGGGCTTAAAAAATATTTGTGGTCCGCCCATTAATCTCATATCTCTTCTCTCATCTCTTCTCTCTTCATCTTCTTTCTTCCATTAATCTCAGTACATAACAGAACTATTCGATTAGGGTTATCGCGTTGAATCCATGGTTGGGTTATATGAGATTGTGAATGAAAACAGAGAAATTGCTTTTGGGGGTCAGATGAATTATACACACAAACACCATTCTTAGCTTTACAAGACTTGCAATTAGAGAAATATGGGTTGTCTTCATCTTCTTCATTCCATTCAATTTCAAAACCCCATTTGAGAAAAACTTTGTAAATAATCTAAAACATCATGTTTACAACCTTGTTCAGATTGTAATCTTTGATTTGAACGACAACCATGAAGAAGATGAATGGGGTTTTTGAGTAACTCAGTTTCCCAACTACAAAAGAAGAAGAAGAAGATGTAATGGTGGTGGTGGATGGAGTAATTGTGACCGTTGGTTCATGGATGTGAGATATGGTTCAGTTAACCTTAGATCTGTTTGTTTAGATGTGTTAAGTGAAATTAAGGGGTTTTGACTAACGTGTCTCCAAACGAGCCAGCGAGCCAAAACGAGTCAAACGAGCCAGCGAGCCGAAACGAGCCGAGCTCGAGTTTTACTGTTGGCTCGCGAGCCGAGCTCGAGCTCATAGTTCAACTCGATCTTAATTTTGAGCTCGGCTCGAGCTCGACTCGGTTAGTAACGAGCCGAGTTCGAGCATACCTTAGCTCGGCTCGAGCGGCTCGAATTGCACCCCTAGCTATCAATGCGACAACAATAAAAGTGAGAAAATATGATGGAGCATGTGGGCTTAACCATCATATTTATTTTTGACATAGTTGGATCATTAGTCTCAGAAGCATTTAAGGGATATCAACGTGATGATTGTTGGTTCCAATGAATATGTATTTAGAAGATTCAAGTTCACTTTTCAAAGGACTTGCAACAGAGTTTGTAGCACGTTTGTCCTCTACTTTTGTGCAATTCCACGAGTTTATCAATAAAATTTTCTCATTTTAAATCAAGATTAATAACAAACAAGTGAACATGGTCACAATTAGATGCCCAAAAATGTTTATATCCGACATCAGTTTAAATTTTGATTTTTTATTTTCTTTTGGTAAAGATACCACCTGATCCAAATTTGCAACGTTGGACATGTCTTAACGGCTCTGTTATAGAAATTTGAGGGCATGATGGATATTGCCAAAATTGGTTAAAATTGGGAAGATCAAGTACAAATAGAAGGTTTTTGAAGTTAGTTGCCTAAATCGTTCAATTCGGCAAAGTATGTTACCTACAATATACCTTGGGAGATGCAACTCTAATGATAATTGTTTCATCAAGAACAAAGTGTCTGGTTATTTGGGTTTATATAAAGATTAGAGATGTGGGTTGAAATACACGGTGAGCCAGTGATTGGTAAATCTAAATGCATAAGGGTTGAGCTTTTTACTACTTGATGGTAGGTACAATTGAATCATGTTTATCTTTACGTTTGGGTCTAAAAGCCCATATCAATATTTTGTATTCCATTTTTCAAATCTTGTTTGCTAAAAGTTTATGCATGAGATTTTAATTAGTTGTATGTATCCACAGTTGCTTGTTGAATGATCTACATGTTCCAATCTTTATTTTGGTTGTTAAGGTTTGATGGTATATGGTGGATTGTAAGTTTTGACCCTAGCTTTAACATGTTATTAATTATCTTAGTTGCAACAAAAATGCCTCACTTAATTTATTTGTCTTTAACTAGAATGAACTTGCAAACAACAACAACTTGAGAAAAGAAATCAAGATAATGTTTGAACTTATAGATAAGGTCAAATCTTAATATACATAGTGTATATAGAGATAGATGATCTTATTGTGGTCAATCTTTACTGTAATTTACTTACAACATATTTGTCTGACATATGTTCTTTTGTTGAATAATATAATATAGAATTCGCGCAAAAAAATAATTTGGAATAAAGAAGACGAGGAAAAGTTGAAACTTTTAGATAGAATCCAATTTTGATAGACTTCGTCAAATAATGCATTCATGCACATATTGTTAATATTGAATGCACCAAAACTGAATTGTGGTCAATATTTACGGTTGCTACCTAACTCGTAACAAAATGCTCAGTGTACCATTTTTGTTTTGGTATTGAATGCACCAAAAATGGATTTTGAGGTCAATCCTTACTGTAACTTATTTGTTACAAAGTTGTCTGATTTAATTTGTTTGATTTTGTACTTTTGTAGGACAAACAATAAAGAACTTCAACAAAGAAACCATTATAGTGCATGTAATGAAAAATATGAAATTGTTAAAACTAAACTTATAGATAGAATCGAATTTTAGAAATTTTTGATGTTTATATTTTTACCAAATATGTATTAAAATTAAGATTGATTAATCAGGTTAGGTATAGTGTCTGCAATTTCTATGGATATTGTTGGATATGCAGTGAAAAGTGGTTTAAATATAGAGTGAGATAAAAGTCATTATAAATGAGTCAATATAATGTACCTTCCTGTTTTAATACACGGTGTGTCTACGATAGTTTTTATTATTTCATGTAATTTTCAGATAAGGAAAGGCTTTGCACATTATATAATCCCATTAATTTACTTTCTATTTGCACATATGTTCGGGCACACCCCAGCTTATAAGAGAAAACCCCATAAAGAAAATGATATTTACGCTCATATCCAAATTTAAAAACTTAATAATCTATAAGAGCACCCGCTATTGGGTTTACATGTTATTACTATTTCGTGTACTTGTTATAATCCTTCTTCTTTTCTTCCTACTTCCCTATTAATGGGTCAAATTGAGGACTTGATATATTGATGTATGAAAATCACCTTTTTAACTAAAATTAAACAATACAGTAACATGATTAAATAAACAAAAGATTTGTTATTATTTTCTTCTTGCTTTACTTTCTTAAGTTTAATTATATTATGTTTTTTAAAAAAAAAAATTAAAAAAATAAGATTTATGTACCCGTAAAATAACAACGTAACATGTTGTATAGGTTAAATGCGGTGGAGCCTTTCATTTCTTCAATTGGGTCTCCTTTTAGTGCCTAAATTTTGTATTTTTAAGTGGGTCCACCTTTTTTGAGATGGGGTGTGCCCAAACACCAAGCTTAAAATGTTCAAATGAATAAGTAAAACTTTAATGGTTCATTAACATTTTAACATAGCAATGATTAATGGCATCGAAAGAAAGTTGTTTGAAAGGGCTCATAGTGTTTGCTCTCCAAGTAGTTTTCGAGCCCAAACTTCCTAACTTTTTCACTGTAATGGTAGATAGAGACTATCACATTGTATATTAACTGGAATACCGGATAAACTACTAGGCTTACGCATTTAAACTAAACACGGAGGTGGATCATTCATTTTGCCATTATCTCAACTGGGTCACGGGCTACACACGAGATTAGGTCCACATGATAGATGGATATTACTATCTCTCTAATCATAAGATGAATTTATAGAGTTTATTTTCCTTCTTGTGCCTGTAAATATTGATTATCAATGTAGAACAAGTAACAAACAAGGGTCGCACCCACCTCGAAGGGGGAATTCTTAGCTCAAACACAACATAAAACAATACTTTAAGAACACCACATGATTCAACTAATAAGATATGAGATTGATTCTATTTCCTACAGGCAATTGAATAAACTTATACTTAATAATAGAAGATAAAAAGAGATGGAAAGAAGATCTTATGATGAATAGGGGGAAGAGTTGGTATCCACAAACTAAACAATGCAAGCATACATGCCATTCATTCATGTTCAATCTATAACAATTAATTAGTCACCTCTCAGCTATTCCAATTAATTATTAATGCCTTTAATAATCGAATAGTCACCTCTTCGCTATTCCATTCAATTAAAACGGGATTCTTTATTTGTGTTATTGAATATATCTCATTAATTAAACCGTCATCTCTCAGCTATTCAATTTAATTAATTCAATATATTAATTCATAAACAAATTGTCACCTCTCTGTTATTCAACTTGATTACAAAATGGGTCCAATTAAAGAGATTAATTCCAGATATATAATAATCACCTCTCAGCTATTCCATCACATATCTCTAATTAATCTAATACAACCATTATAGCTAGGTCTCCCTATAATCTAACAATAGTATTTAATCAACATGGATAACAATAACACATAAATAATCATGTTTCATGTCGCGAAATAGAAATAAACAAGCATTAAGAACTGTGAATCACAATGAACATAAAGAATAAACATGTTGCTTTTGCATTATCTAGAGTGCTTCAACCATTCCCCTAAACGGAATTTAGCTACTCATCCTTAATAATGACACCATGGAATAAGTAAATAAAGAATACAACATCATAATGGAAAATGGAATTGATTATTATTAAGAATAAGAAGAAGAGTCAAGAATACAATTTCAAGACTTAAGTTCAAGAGAGAAGAGAACTTGAATTATCTAAACCCTAACTACTACTTCTTTTTATATAGAGAATACAAAGCACATTATTACTTGCTCACAAAGTATACTTACTCTCCAAGTTAGGTCAAATTCGTGGTGGATGATATAGGCCTTTTAGAAGCAGTAAGACCACATGGAAACCTATTCTATTTAGCTTAAGTTGTATATTGGATCAATATCTTCAGATAGACAGCTCATGGGCCCAAATCAGAGGTCTGGATCATCATATAGAGCATTTTAAAGATTGGACTTCAACTAACATGCTTCAATGGATCTTTTGACCTGTGGGTTTCATTACAACTTGGATTGACCTGGGATTTGGACCACCCATCTTGGACATAAATTCAAGTCCACAGGACCAATCCAAGGGGTTTTCTCAGTAACTTTATGGGTGCAAATAGCAATTTCTCTTCCTTATGCAAATAACACTCTTTTAGTGGTTTTTCTTGATTTTTGGCGGGCTTTAACATAATATTCACGTTTTAGCTTATGAAACTGATACAAATTACTAGGCAAATATACTATTGAGTGCGGAATTAAACAATAGCAGTAAATAAGATAAACAAAACACAAGATCTCGAAGAAACTATCTTTTTTATTAAATATTATAAAGATTACAAGAATCTCTGCCTCACAATACTCTCTAGACAAGCTAAGCCCTAGCTGCCTCTCCTCTAAACACACTAAACCTTAGTGGTTTCTCTAAACAACTAAATAAGTTGTTTCTCTAAACAAGCTAAAATAAGCTATGTTTGGTCTATGTTTTGGGTTATGCCAAAACATCACTAAACCACTAAACCTTAGTGGTTTCTCTTTAAACAAGTAAAGACTACATGTTTCTTTCTATATCTTTTGGTTTATGCCAAAACATATATTTATAGGCCAAGGATTTCTCTTTTTCTGAAATTATATCCCTTATGGAACAAGGAAACCTATTTAAGGTTTTCTTTTCCTTGTCCTACAAGGAAAAGAACTGTTAAATTCCTAAGTAGGATACACATGTATTAGAAACCTACACAAATGATAAAAAAGCACTAATCAATAGATTATCACAATAATAAGCTAAGTGTCATGCAAACCAAGTGCTATTCGGGGGATAAATATACACTTTTGAGGACTTATCACCACACCTAACCAAACATGTGAGGTGGATCCACTAACAGAAGAGAACATGACAATTAAAAAAAGTGTAATTTTGTGTAATTTCTTGAGTTTATGAACTGCTAGGCTCACGCCTACTTTTGTGTAAGTTCTTCAGTTTATCAATAAAATGGTGGTTTTAGAAGGAAAAAAAAACATGAAAAATACTATAATATAGAAAACATAAGTAAGGGCATAATTATTTGACATCAGTGGAAATTGCTATGAACATACATAAGTACTGTATATTGTAGCTTCATTGGCCAGAGTTTAAGGTAGTGTTTGTTTCATTAAGCATTAAGCATTAAGTGCTTCTTAAGTGGTGGACCAGGTTAAAATTCAGAAATAAGTGTTTTTTAAGTTGTTTGTTTAGAACAAGCATTAAGAACTAATTGGGATATTTCAGCGATTTTGGCCCAGCGAAAATCTCACGCTTAATTTAACTTCTTAATGCTTGTTGTATTATTTAGACAATTCTACCCTTATAAAAATTGTTTTTATTATCCATAACCATTAAGTAATATCACAGTCAGATTCATTGGCTTAGTTAATGGTTTTTCCTTTGTCTGATCACTTTGAAATTTTTACCATAAGTTCCTGAAGATTTCTGTTATATCATATCTAAAATTTAGAATTTTTAGACGATCGGTTTGAAAGTTACAGATTTTTTTGTGGTTGTTATGTTTTACAAGAAAAGTTACGTTACAGTCAGATTCGTTTGCTTAATAAGGAGACTTTCTTTTGTCTGATCACTTTAAAAGTTTTACTATATGTTTTTGATGATTTCTATTGTATCATATCCAAAATTTGGAATTTTTAAACGAGTCGTTTGAAAGTTACAGATTTTTTTGTGATTGTCATGTTTTAGAAGAAAAATTACAGTCAGATTCGTTTGCTTAGTAAGGGATCTTTCCTTTGTCTGTTCACTTTGAAATATTTTCCATATGTTCATGACGATTTCTGTTGTACCATATCCAAAATTTAGAATTTTTAGACGAGCCGTTTAAAAGGTTAAGATTTTTTTTTTAAATATCATGTTTTAGAAGAAAAATTGGCGTGTATAATTTTGTTGTTAGAACATTTTTCTGTTTGTACGACGTAACAATATAGTGTAGTTACACAAATATTTTGGCTAAGGGTGAAACATTCTCATCTGAAGCACAACACTGAATGGTCAACTTGCGCAACCAGAGTGCAAATCAACTTTAGGTTTTTGGGTTATGTGATAAGGTACTGTGTATTGTCAAAATACTTTTCCAATAATAGGGTAACATGGTCAAAATCACACTTATGCATACACAAACAAATCAAAAACAGAACTTCTTAAAAATGATAACCAAACAACTTTTCCAGCATTCAGTGTTCAGCATCCAGCATTAAGTATCCAGCATTAAGCATCCAGCATTCAGCATCCAGCATTCAGCATTTTAAACAAACACACCCTAAGGCAAGTTAGATAACGCACTGAGAATTGAAGAAAAATATATCATAACATATGTATGGTTTAATATATTAAATTGCTAACCACGTACATATGAATTTTATTGATTAAACATGGAAAAATATACTAAACCACTTGGTTTTCAAATAAATATTAATTCAAAGAGTGACAGACTTTTTTAAAGGGTTGAACATGTTCAGGCAAAAGTGACATAACTACGTCAATTCCACCACCTTCTTTAGTAGATGGCAAGAATATTAATACTCCTTCAATAAGTACATTTGGATAGAAAAATGAACAAGGTCCTCCTCCAAAATCTAAATCGTGGAAATTTAACCTCAACCAATTATCTGCCTCCAAGTTTGGGCACAAGATATTTCCAATTGTTGGCAAAGTTCCTTCAGGCTCTTCACCATTTATCTTACATAATTCTCCAAAATCAACGAAGGATTGAAAATACATGCTATCAAGACGAGACACAGAATCATGGATCACCTTAGTGACATATGCATGACTCTCCATTATCAGCTCTCTAACAGTTAATCTTGGAATTGCATCAAGAACAAAATTCCCAAAGTACTCCATTGGTACAGGTGGTTCGGTTCTTCCTCTCCCATTCACTGCCACTCTTATTTGGGTAAGCTGGTCATATTCAAGACCTCTGGCCTGAGTTACCCTTTTCCAAACATGGGCTAATAAACACTCAAAAGTACTATAGTGGTCAGTAGTGAAATTTTCTTTCAAAACCTTTACCTTAATCTTGTTTATGAAGTCTTTATTGAAATGGGTGAACAATTTCTCAATAGGGTACATAATTTGTGTTTCTGGAGTAGTGGTCATTGGAAATTCAATCGAACGATGATCAAATTCTACTTGAAGTTTTTTTCGAGGGGCTATAACATCTCTGTCATGGTAAGGAAGTGGATCTATGTCAAGACCACGTACTAATCTAGACCACGCAATATAGAAATAACTCCACGATTGACCATCAGCAATACGGTGGTTTCCTGTAGACCCAATAACAAGGCCACCACATGCATAACGATTTAGTTGTATTTGAAACAACTCATCAATTCCTTCAACAGGTGGATGTAGATGGCTAATATCCTTTGACGGATCAAAAGATATTATCTCGTCTATTAAGGTGGTTGGCACATATGTTTCAATTAATCGAATACCAGCATTGTTTAGTACAATGCATTGGTGACCTCTTTCGTCCACTGTTAATCGTCCAGCAAGATGGGGAAAATGAACAAGGACTTCGGAGAGTGCATTCTTCAAGATCTCATTAGATGGCATAGGAGGTTTAAAGGCATGGATGATGGCAACATGTAAATCAAAAGAGGCTTTGTCAAATATAGTGAGTGGTACTAAGGAATTTGGAATGAATTGTATTGATGATGAACGAGAAGGCTTTAAGATGTTGGTCTGGATTAAAGTGCAAGGCTCCATTGAACTTGTGTTAGAATATGGTGTGTTATTTTTCTAACTCTCGAGGTGGGTTTGATGTAGATATCTCTGATACTTATATGATTTTATGATTTGCTGGATGGGGTGATATCACAACAAATTGGTCAAATATTCCCATTTGATTCTGGTGTTGATTTTCACTTGTATTATGATGCATTCAATGAAAGCGGAGTTTGAAAAGAGAATGAAGTATGATTTTGTTTTATTCAAAAAACAGTTTTGCAAGTTTAAAAGTCTACAAAAGGACAAAAAACAAATTTGACCAATCTGATTCTAGCTGATGCCAATTCTTATTTTGATTCTAATACTAATTGTTAGAGAGAGAGGCATTAAAATAAGGGAAATCATATTGACACCCCTTGTTTTACAAAGAGTTATCCAGAGATGTAATCCATAAAAAATTAATCGCACCCAAATGCACTTAATTGTTAAGAGCCACCAAAAATGGATTAAAAAAAATAAAAACATCAACACCGTAAGATAGAAAAATTACAAATTAATATCTTAACGTATACTACATCTCATGTAGATTTTTCTCAAAACAGTTGTATTAAAATGTTAGAGAGTTATATTAGAATTATAAAAACACGAAATTGGAATTTTTTTGTGTAAACCTTACTTGAGATTGAAATTGTTTAAATTTTTTATATTCCAGGGCAAAGATTAAATTAAGTAGAAACCTATAAACATACCTATAGTGTTATTTTGCAACAAAAAAAATAGGTTCTTACTATGCATTCATATTCGAAATATTCAAAAAATTGTCAATTGTTCGTATTAGAAGAAAAAAAAATTAGAAAGGACTTGCAACGCAGTTCGTAGGGCGTTTGTCCTCTACTTTTGTGTAATTTCTTGAGTTTATCAATAAAATAGTTTTTTATAAAATAAAAAAACCCACATGAAAATTTTAATTAAAAAAATTGTTTTATGACCCTTATTTTGAAGTAATTCTGTTATTAAAAAGCTTTGAATATATTCCATTTAAATTTAATTATACATTAATAGAAATTAAGGAATGAAAAAGAAGAAGAAGTTAGATAGAGAATTTTTGAACAAATACATAAATTGATAATTTAAAATATGGATGGCTCTTAACACTAACGTGCCCAAATAATATTTTAATTTTTAGATGGGGTGAACTTAAGATATTGGATAGGTCTTTATAATAAACTGGTGTCAATATGGATTCCCTAAGATAAATCTTGTAATATTTTTCTCCAAAAGTTATTTTTAACAAAACTAAATAATTTGTTTGTCCTTCTAGGGAAATAAAAAATTGGTAAGAGTTATACATGTCGAAACGACATAATAAAAAAATGATCTGAGATTTAGTTATAGCTTCATACAAGTGTTGAAAATAGAGGGGGGGGGATCCATCCACTCCCACCTATACCCCACTCCCATTTCACTCCTCATCTACACCGTCCAAACCTCTTAATCTAACGTCTAAGATTGGAAAATATTACACTTAAAACCAACTTCAATAAAAAAAGGGGTATAATTGTCCATTAATAATAAACAAAAGGGTTTTGTGACCCAAAAGTTTTATACGTTGTGGTTTTTTGGTGTGGGTTTGTGGGTTCAATGAAAAATTGGCATGTCTATAATATTACTAAAAATACTTGTTCAAATTCCACTTAAGTTAACAACACCAATACGTTAGTCCCACAAATCTCACGCCAAAAAATCACAACATATAAAATTCATTATTATTTTGAGCACGACTATAATGAGGTTAACCTTACACGGTTAATGCAGTGAGTCGTCAGATAAGAATAGATCTATATAGATCTCAAGATGCTCACTTCAGTAATAAAGGGTAAACTACTAAACTAATAAAAAAAATAGAAATAAAATATGCATCACCATCACCATCACCATCATCTTCTCCAGTTCCCTATTTCTCTTTCCACCCTTCTTTGAACCACAAAACTTATTAAACCGTACTAATTTACAACTTGTTGTTTTAATGGATAAAAAAGATTGCTGAAAATCAATTAACTTTTCCCGAATTGATTGGTGTAATTTGGTTTATGGATAACCACTTTCCTTTTTATTAGAATTTTGTGTTGATTTGGCTAAAAAAAATACAAAACACTTAGACATAATAAATTGAGTTGAATTACAAGTTTTTTATGGCCTGAGATAGAACCACAAAGGGAAGAAGAAGGTATGAAAATTCTGCAATATCACATCATAAAAAACAAAAAAAATATATGCAAAAGAAGATATTATTTATATTTGTTATTTAAATTTAGTAAAAAATTACAGAAAATTGGGGGGAATATGGGTTAGTGATTCGATGAGAACTGAGAGAAGAGAGATGAACGGAAAAAGACTCTCTCTCTCTCTCTCTCTCTCTCTCTCTCTCTCTCCTATTTTCTTTCTTCAAAATTCGATATATCCCGATATATCTGAATGTATCCACAGTATATTTGACAAAAAAAAATTCATATTTTATAGCAGATCTCATTCGTACTAAAATTTGGCTATAATATTCCACATCTTTCTAAATTTCAAATTGAGGTATTTTGTATTTGGTCCTTCTAGAACATTTGTATTTAACAAGTGGTATAGAGTTTTTCGTTTATTAGTATTTAGTCCCTTTTCCGTTACTTGACTAACAGTCAACTCAATTGACTGAAGTCAAACCACCCAATTTTTCAAAATACCTAAACTACCTATGCACGTGCGAGGCACATGTTTTAGTGAGAAGAAAAATAAATTTTTAACTCTACCTTGACAAAAGAATAAGTTTTATCACTTAAATTTGCAAATGAAGAACTACCCATTAATGATTTTGAAAAACCCAATACATATTGTTCTTCATCCTTCAAAGTTTATTGCTCTTAGTCTATGAATCACTTTTGTAAATCATTTTTATGAATTGGCTTATAAAATAAAATAATTTTTAAGCTTCTTTCTCATCTTCTTCATCTTTGAGGTATAGAGAATGTTTTGGTTTTGTTGGGTATTGGGTTTCAATTTCTATTACTTGACAAGAACAATGGATGGGTATTAGGTTTCTAAATTGAAAGAGAAGAAAAATGGGTATTTGGTTTTTAATTTTAATTGTTTGGCAAGAACTATGGGTATTAAGTATTTATAGAAGAACAATAAGTGTTGGGTTTTCATTTTCAATTGCTTGACAAAAAGAATGACTTTTCAATTTCAATTGCTTTAAAAAAAAATTGGGTTTCAATCTTGATAATTTTTGGGGTTGGTTTTCTTGATTTTGTATTGAGGGTTGTTAGATTGATGGGATATTACTTTGCAAGATTTTGTTATTGTTGTTTATCACTATCTTTGTTTTTTTATTTCTATTATTTTGTTTAGTTTATTTCTATTTATTGGTTTATTTTGGACCATTGGATGAAGCATAGAATGAGATTTGTTGTTCATAAAAATGCACATGATTAACATGTGCATGGGTAGTTTATGTATTTTAAAAACTTGGATGGTTTGACTATAGTCAACAGAGTTGACTACCAGTCAAATAACGAAAAAAGGACCAACTGCTAATAATTGAAAAACTCTATACCACTTGCTAAATATGAATGTTCTAGAGGGACCAAATACAAAATAACCCTAAAGGTAACTTACCTAAAAGACTCAAATTATATACATCTCAATATCTCATCAAATCCAGATCTTTGGAGATTTTTCTATTATTGTTGAAATTCAAATTTAACAATATATTCTATAGATTTCGTTCTAAAATATTTTCAATCTGGTACCTCTCTTTGTCTTCATCTTATATCCTCCAACTCTTAAGTGTCTAATTCTTCTTCTTAAAATAAGAGAGAGTTTCATGGTCTTTGAGATTTGGTTCCATTTTGTTTTGAAAGTTCTAAAAATATAGACTCAATCGAAAGAAAAAAAAACTTAAATATAAGAGATTTTAAGATTCAAAGAAGATTTTCATATATTCGGAGAGAGAGAGAGAGTGAGTCAAGCTTCAGGAAGATTTACTCACGATATTTTCGATATTTTGTTTATATTGTAATATATCACGATATATCTGAATAAATCACTCGGTTTTTTACAAATACATCATAACCGAAAGTTTCCAATTATGTCGTATCGTTTTATTTCAAAACCGATAGATATCACGATATATCGGGATATATTGCGATATTTTGTACTATGATAAGGTTAACCTTATTGTAGTCGTGCTCTATTATTTTGTGTTCTATTCGCTTTCAATCTTTTCTAATCCTTTCTTTTCCAATGTCTAACTTCATCACTTCACTTCGTCTCTTACATTATTTTTCATTCCACTTTCTTTTCTTCAACTGAGCACATTAGTTTGAATGAAATTTAGCGGATTCAAACAACCATTGATGCATATAGTCCAAAAGGTGCAATTAATTTGAGAACCCCAAACGTTTAAGCTATTAATGATCCTACAGTAAGATTATTAATTACTAGCCGTTCTCACAAATCACTTTAAAAATGAACTACGTTGGCTTGATTTTGGGACCTGCTCACTCTCAGATACGTAGGCACATATCACCTCGTGATAGCTCAACCACTTTCTATACTCCACTTTCTATAAACAAAAAGGGTTTTCGAATAAGGAGGTGCATCTAGGCCTGTAACAAGGGTCGGGTAGGGCTAGCCCGGCCCTCGAACCCTCGAGCCCTCACACTTTAAGGGTCGGGCCAACCCTACCCTAAAAAATGATGAGGGTCGGGTTAGGGCGGGCTAACATAAAAATTATGAAAACCTCACTCGACCCTTAGCCCTTTTTTTAAAAGGCTGAGGGTCGGGCTAACGGTCCGGGTTGATAGGGTCGACATATAGAATCATGTTTTACTTGGAAAAAAAACATACGATCATGTTTTTATTAATATTATTTTAAAATTTTTGAAAATACATATAATATGTTTCAATTCTTAAATGTACAAATATATATTATTTTCACAACAAAATTTGTTCTTGGTATATGATATTATCTTATCCAAGAACATTACAATTAATATATACAAAGAACTCGTAGTTAGATTTCCAAAACTAAACCCTAACTCGACCCTTAAAAAGAGAGGGTCGGGCCGACCCTATCCTAAAAATCGTAAGAGTCAAGTTTTAAGGGTTTTTTTCATTGAATGTGCCGGCTGGGCTGGGCCGGGTTTAGGGTTAAAGGGCCATTTTAACAGGCCTAGGTGGATCTCAAGCTGAGAGGTCGGAGTGAACCACACATCAACTGCCAGACAGCAGACACTTGTACTGCCGTTTCTTAATTTTTTTTAAGTAGTGGGCCGGTATAGTTACTGGCATCCAGCCCATATTTGCCCCTATTGTTCTAAATTAAGGCCCCTTGAAACTTATAGTTATACTAACAAAGAGCCTTTGGCCCAATTCATCTTTTACCACAACATTTCATCACTCAGTGCAGATCTCTTCCTCTCTTTCATCCAACAAAAGACGATCAAGATTGTTTTTAGAAAAGGTTCGTTTGTTTTTCCTTGAAATCTCCTTGTTGTTGTTTTTTTTTTTTGATAGACCTTGTTGTTGTTGTTGTTGTTAAGTTGTTCATTTTATGATTAAAATTATTGTTTTTTGCTTAAATTTCCATGTACTTTTATTCCATTATCTTAGTCACTGTTTAATGAAATTTAACTTAATATTATTATGATTTTGTTATTGAATAATTTTAATAAGTATTGGGTGTTTTTAGAAGTTTTGATTTGTAATTGTTGAATGTTGATACACTATTTTAGCTCTTGATTGAAGGGAAAGAGGTTATTGTAAGGGGGTGAATTATGCGATGTAGTTGGAAAAATAGGTAATGAGAAAATAAGTTGTTTAACATGAGCGAGTTTGAAGAGAAATCTAGGAGAAAAAGTTAGTTAGGAATACCCAATTGTTGTCTCATTTGATTTTGAGTGATAGAGTTGGATATATGTTTTTATATATTACAGACTTTAAATGATGGTCCCTAGCTTCTGATTGAGTGCCCTCGTGAAGTCATTGAAGGGCAGTGTTTAGTTTATAATGCAGTTGGTGATAATAGAAAGAAGGTTAAATTGATGGATATATGTGAGAAGTAAATAATGGGATCAAATGTCAATACCTCTCTGGATTTTCATTATAAGGATTGGGAGCTACTCATCTAGATGAGATCGTTCCAAGAGGCTTATCACTTAGGTGGAGATTCGTGGTTGGAAACGGTAGTAAAAGGTTCACACATTTTGTAAACTAGTAACCTACAATTCCACGAATTCAAAGATGGATGTGTTTCACATTGAAAACAAAGCATTATCTGTTTTCTAGTTGGACGACGTCAATATTTGTTGTATGAAATTTCACCCCTTACCCAAATTTTGCCCTAGAACCAGTATATATTCACCCCTTACCCAAATTTTAAAGGACAAGTACAAAACTTTTTCCATTAGACAGGTGGAATTTTGAAGACTTCGGCTACAGAAAAAGAAAAAAAAATTCGATGTGTCTTTTTGTGTTGCAAATCTCCTCTGATATTTAATGTGGTAACACTGAAGTTGGTAAAATTTTTGGAGGATTTTTGTATGCTGTGGTGGTGGTTGCAGCCTTTGACAAGGCCTCTGTCTTTGACGAATATGTTAACCTCCATAAATAAAAGTGTGAGAGTAGGGAATAGGATGCCAATATTCATGAGAGAGTTCCAAGAAGACTCATAGATTAGAGTACTATTGGAGTAGTATATTAACGTATAGCTCACTTTTCTTATGTCAACCCATGGCACTTAAGTGCTAAGTTAATTTACCAGCAAATCATATTCAGTGTGTAGATCTTACTCAGGTATTACTTATTAGTGATGTTTGATGGTCGTATATCATTCTTATACTATTTGTTTGATTTTGTTTTTGCAGATAAATTATTTTCATCTCTAAATGGCTAACAAAGCTCAGATCCCTACCAATAATTCCGCACTTATTGCAATGATTGCCGATGAGGTAATAATAATTTTTTTATGTTTATTTTTTTATTTTTATTTTATCTTATAAATGAAGTTCCTCTTGTTTATAACATTGTCCATGTCTCCATGATTTCTTTTTTCTCGACACTCTTAATTTGGATTTTAATTAGTTTTCTATAAGAGATGAGATTATGTTTAATGCTCAACCGAAGGTTCATTGGCAATGTAGCAAGCCTAGTACTGGGTTGATGATATATGTAATTAAAGCTCTTCTCTTGTTTAAATATTCTACATTATTTTATTGTAAAAAAGCATGGTTAAGTACTTGTGGCAAAACAAGTCTCATACCTCATTGCCAATTAACAAACATACAGATCACACCCCAGTTGGCTATATTGATCATTGGTGGGTATGTCCCATTTACTTTTCAGTTTTAGTTGCTGCCTTTTCATTGTATACTTTATATTTTTGTTCTTTTTGTTTTTTTTAGTTGTTAAAACACAAACTTCGTTAAAAAGTGTGAGAGGTTTACACTAGCCCAAATTACAACATAATTCACTCAATGTACTTGAAGATTAAATCCTCCCTCTAATCATATAATCATCTAGTCTGCTGCCACCCATACAAGGCCTGAAGAAGATCCAATTCACACAATCATTTTGATGTCATTGATGGTCTCATCCAGATCTCTGTTTACTCCTTTGAAGACTCTTCTGTTCCTCTCTTTCCAAATACCCCAACAGACGGCAAGGAACAGAACCTTAGGTCATTCTTCCAACCCTTGACAGATTAGCACATATCCATTTGCAGAACTTATGTGTGAGACCCTCCTCAATATTCACCTCCCCTTTGCTGATAACCTAAAATCGTGATATGAGCAATACATAAATATGAAGTTTACAATTACAGCAACAGGCTTAGGCAAATCTTCACTCCAGTAGTCCAGTAAGTCTTCGAGAAAAGGCATGCAACGGCCAATATAAGAACACCCCCCTGACTTTAATGCAGCATAAAAAATATTGCCCTTACTGTAAGAAACACCTCCTTACACCTTCATCATATGATCATACTACATGTCCACCCTTTTTGCCATTTGTAGCACCTTATGCATACATGTCCATTGTCCACTCCGTATGCACATCCAGAAATATACTCCCAAAATCCAAGAAGAATGATAAAGCAGCTAAAGAAAACTGTAAAACTTAAATAAAAGAAGAAATGTTGAATATGAAAGCATTATATTCTCTCTCTCTCTCTCTCTCTCTCTCTCTCTCTCTCTCTCTCTCTCTCTCTCTCTCTCTCTCTCTCTCTCGCTCTCTCTCTCTCTTGTGATTTGCATATATATATATATCTTAGCACAAGTTTTACTGTATGCATACTAAATTACTAGTGAGTTTTTACTATGTACAGTCCCAATATTACCAATGCGCTGCCAAGCGACCCCAATCCTTGGATATTCAATGGGTGACTTTTAGAAGTGGGTATTGTCTGTACAAAATTAAAACCCATTTAAAGGTTGGTAAAACTCGTGTAAAATGTCATACGCACGATGTTGCTCGGGGATGCCATTTATTATGGCACAATTGGACAAGGGCTAAAGTCCCCCACAAGGGGGAGGTGAGTCTTACTTGTTTAGCTTTTCCTTTATAGTTGACCATAAAATTGGATTTGAACCCAAATTCCATTTGTACCCAAACGTACTAATCCCTTGGGAAGTTTTAAGGTGTATCTGATGTCTGATGGGGAAATAAAACATTATGGCCGGGAACTGGGGTCAGAGGTAGTCATAACAATTTGAAGATTGAGGTGATATCTTCCACGCTTATAGAAATAAATCAATCGTTTAGGCCTGCTTAGTGAGTTTAAAACTGGGTGTGGAATTTCTTGTGTGGTCCTTTTCCCAGGAGATTTTTTTTACAAGAGTTCTAAAAAAATAAAGCCAAAAATAGTTATAAAAAGATCTCTGCTTTTATTTCTCTGCTTTGATAGTTAAGCTAAAAAATTTCTAGCCTCTGAATAATTTGTTTTGAGGTAGTTGTTTGTGTAAAGTAAGTAGGAGACATAGGCCAAGAGTTTGTGGAAAATCTTCGACTCATTTAGCACACTGTGGGCACTACCAAACAACAACTAGTATGCATTGGGGAAGTAAATTAAACCATCATCTTTTACCAAAAGATAAATGGTTAGCTTAGCTTGTGCCTAAAACTATGGTTTGAGTACTTTAAAATGAGAGGAATAACTAATAAGGATTTTTGAACAAATGGAGATGAAGCTTCCATCGTTTTTCAATATAAATACAAAGACACCTTCTAATATTTGCTCCTTTGAGGATATTTGAGCACAAGGAGATTTCAATGCACCTAAATTGTGATTTTGTTTCTAGAAGATTCTTTGTTTTGTTGGGGGTTATTTTATTAGATCTGCATCCTTATGTTGCGTAGAATCTGGGCCAATCAATGATCTCCTATTGGTGTGGCCTCCATTAAGGTCCTGTGCAAGGACGAGAAAGAAGATATCCCTTCTGTGATCATATGGAGTATTTGGTTGGAGACATTTCCCGGGTCTCATTCATGAATTATCTAGCACCATTCTTGACACCAAGGGGATTCTCTTCCTCTGGTGCAAGAGATGATTGGGTTTCAGTGACATCCCTTATGCTTCTTTTTTTAAGAGTCCTTTCTCTCTAGGTCTGATCACTTGTAGTTTTTCTTGTAATTGTTAATTGCTTTTGCTAGTTTGATCAGGAATATCTCATCCGTCGGATAGATTGTACTTATACCCTTTTCGATATGTTTACCTCACAAAATCAAAAAAAGAACATTGGATTTTGTATTCCACAAAATAATATCTCTTAAGCTTGAAGTCTCTAGATACTGAATTTAACCCTTCCCTGAGGCTTGGCAAAGATACACGACTTCCTATCTAAAAAAAGTCGAGATTCTTTTCCAAATCCTCCTTGGTAGTGTAGATAGATTCACTATGCCGAGTTGATGTTCTCTTACTAATGGCTAGGTCAGATTATATGTATGCATTTTCTTACATGTGAAATGCATATGGAAGTAACGATTAATTATCACTGTTCACCATCATGTGCTATTGGATCATTATGAGTATATAAATTTATAGCCAAATGCTGTTTTAATCTTATTAGATGTTGTTGCATGTAGGATACTATCACTGGCTTCTTGCTTGCTGGAGTGGGTAATGTTGACTTGCGAAGAAAAACGAATTACCTTATCGTAGACTCAAGTATGTCAAGAAACTCGAATGTTTCAGCATTATACTTTTTTCTTATTTCTTTACTTTGCTTGTTGGCGTTCTCAGCATATTTAGTTTGTATCTTGGCTGTCAAATCTCTGTAAGGATTGTATGGGGTGAGTGAAAAAGTCTTTCATTGCTTGTGTTGTTCAAATCAGTTATCCAACATGTTGATATTTACTAATGCTTTAAACTTACTGATGCCTTCATTTATTCATCCTCAACTAACATTTTAAATATAATATGGAGGGGGTGAAACTAAAAGGGGGTTCTCCTGCTACTAATACCCCCTTTTTTTAAATGGCAAGAATCATTAGGGATGAATAGTGCAAACTGACTCAGTTTCTAGTGTAACTCAAGTTGACTCTTATTTGTCTACGTTGTTGAAGTTCAGACTGAGTACACTACGTTACACATCATATCTTTTACAATCTAGAAAAAGGAGACTGTCATTAACAAGTAAGAAGATGCTTAAAGAGAGCCTCATTACACATTTACACTTAGAGCAATCCCAAGGAAAAGGAACCAAAATGCCATTTACACAAGTGCTATGTAGGACGAATGCCCCTTGAAATGACATTCAAAGTGGAGTTTTGAATGGCATTTCATAGGTGTGCCAAAGGAGAAAAACCGTACGGGTAGTTTGAAAGTAAAATTGTGTATACAAGACTGAACGTATCGAAAGTGAGAAATAACAATGAAATGCAAAAATCGGAATGTTGGTTTCCCTTATAAAGTGATGTGTAAGATGGAATTTTGTTTATCTGCCACCCTTCTCAATTTCATTATTTTAACGAGGCTCTAAGTCGTTGGAGAAATAGTTTGGTCAATATTTGGATACATTTGATAATGCACATCTCATTTTTGCATGCAATGACTTGGATGGAGACGATGATATAGAATAAATGCCTCAAATTTGAAATGAGATCCATAGAACTCTGACTGAGGGTCAATGTTAGCAAGGTTGAATCCCTCACGGTGTGAACTGGAGCCTCGTCAACATTATTTGTTCTTTCTATTCTGTTTCATTCCATTCTGGCTTGGTCTTTTGCTTACCATATATGGTGTAACGGCATCTCGCTTACCAGTTCAGGTCCTAGATAGCACTCCCTAAAACCGGCTTTGATTGCCACTTAACAAAATGGGTCCTGTGTCAGCCCACTGATTAGAAGTAGAATTCTGGATTTAGGATCCAGCCAATAATAAAGGAAACAGGGTTGACAAAAAGGAGAATAAGATGCGTAGCTGGCCTGTTATAGCATGGAAAGGTATCCAGAAGGCACAGTAACAGCTATGAGATATGCCTTGATGGTGTTCAATATTTTATGAGATGAACTGGCTTATCGATTTTATGGCTTATCTCTCCCTGTCTTGGCAGCTCGATCATGACTGGCTGACTGAACTCCTCTCTCTGGCTGGACTTTTTATAAAGTTCCATTCTGTCAAGTGGCTAGCGCGCCTTTACATTCATAGTGCACTAGCGTGCGTGCGCCCTCTCGCCCTTGTGTACTTGCAGGTGGGAAGACTGAGCAAAGTTGGCATCAGATTGTAGCTTCTTCTCTGTCTTGTACTTTGAACTCGGACTTCTAATACCATGAAAAGGATAATGAAGCTAGCATAGGAAACCCAATAAAATTCTCCTTCTATCCAACCCTCGATCCAACTCTTAAAACAAAGAAGACTCACTCTGCCAAGATTCAATCTTTCCCCTGATCTTTCTTATCTTTGAGTCAGTCGGGGACAGCTCTGGTCCTACTTGTTGTATAAGAGAGTCATGCTTCTCTTCCTCTTCCACTGGTCGCTTGAACCTGTGTGCTGCTGCTATCCCCCGGAGAGAATAGACAAAGAGGTTCTTCCCATGATGGAATAAAAGAGAAAACTTCTCAAAACTGGCTTGCTGAATGAACCCGCGAAACAGGGTAGACTCAGAATTCCTACTTCGATGTTTTTTACCCTGGTCGTAGCACTTAGAAAAGCTACCCGTATATTCATGGCACCAACCTGAGGGAAACGCATTGTTAGGCCCTATCATGTTGATCTGGGTTGTGGGGAATGTGAGCCATGCTAATGGGAGAATTGTTTGTTATCACAATATTGTTTCATGGGTCTTTCAGGGTCAAAACCAAGCTCCTTCAATAGGGTGAACCCAACCTCACCTTGGAAAATGAATGGTATATGTTGTAAGCCCTTAATTTCCCTTGAATGGAAACACAAGTCTTTGATCATTTTTTTTTCCCTAATGACAATAAATGAAACAACCAAAAATATTTTTACATACAACATACATTCTTAATCATGATTTTCTTTGTCACTTTACAGTTTACACCGTACACTATCCTAGGTGAATAACGTAGTTATTGATTATGGACACTTTATGAAACATTTGATCAAACATTTGGTATGACATATATTTAGATTATCAAAATAAGGGACTTAATCTAATAGACTTACTTGGGTTGTAGCTGCATCAGTAGATCATGTCCAAATCCAGTACTAGACAATAACAACTTCAACATTGGCTCATTTGGAAGGGGAAATAAAACATTGTTTCTCGGCCTTCTACTTAAAGCATATGCATTTGTTTCTTTGTAACAATTGGATTTGTGCTCCAAAATGATGAGTCATCTTCCAGAGGAATCGGTGGCAGAACCACCAGCAATTTCCAAGGTTTAAGGGAATTACAGTATATGACTGGTAACAGAGAATGGAAAATAGAAGGGAGAGGTACAAAATAAAGAAGTTACAAACTTTCGTGTTTCTCTTATACTATTTCTGATGGAAACTAAGACTTCATCGTACATATCCAATATCCGCTTATGAAAGAAACCAATATTCCGTTGTATGTGATCTTACTTTGGACAGAAACTTGGATTCCTTTTTCCACTCCCACTTTTATGCTTATGGTATCCTCCATTGGCAGCCTATGGATGTCAGTTGAGACTCCCTTTGAAGTGTCAATTTGAGGGGTATCTTTCCTACATGGCACGTATGTGGGGATCATTTTGGTGCCTCCCATTTAGATTTTTTTTAGAATCTATTTACTTTTGCAAATTCCAAATGGTTAGGAGTTTAAATTAACTTACATACTATGAGAAAGAAATAATTTTGCTTATATCAAAATACTCAGGTCTTCCCCATCACTTGAGAATTGAGATAATGCGGCAAAACAGAGATGCTAGAGGAATTTAGTATGAGGCCTGATGTAAAATTTACCTCCTGTGATGCAGTCCTTTTTCAAGAATTTAGGACTCGTTATCTCCGAATTCATCAAGATATTCTCGTGACTGTCCAGATGATGTCTATTTTAGTGACGTTAGTCAGCTTAACTTTGGAAAGTGGATTTGAAACAAGTTGCATATTACGTTTAAAGTAACTCGTGTATTTGTGCATGTATGCTTTTACTATCCACTGCCCAGCTTTCTGTCATTTGTGTGTTATATGATTTGTTATTTCTAAGGACTTGATGTTAATTACTGAGCACCCTGATTGCGTTGTTTGCTTGTATTGAGGTGGAGACGGAGTAATTCGATTTTCTGGACCTGTTGCCAATTTTCGTTTTTGCTTATTTAAACTATTTTTATTTTGCAGTGGGAGAGTTAGTTTAATCACCACCTAGTTTAAATTAGAAGACCATTATGTAGATGAACTTGGGTCCGTCGTCAAACTACTTTAGGCTATGACTTGCATATCTAAATTCTCTGTGGGATGGAAAAGTTTTGAATGATATAAGAGAAATATGATCTTTATCTAGTTCATGTATACGTCAGTTGAATTGTCAAAATATCTTTCCTTTGACTGATAATGATTGTGTTCATTACTTCAGAAACAACAATAAAAGCTATTGAAGATGCATTCAAAGAGTTCACCACAAAGGAGGACATTGCTATTGTATTGATTAGCCAATATGTAAGTTGCTATTTATCTTGAATTTTCTTTTGTTTTGTTGGAATACTATATCTTTCAGCTATCAAAGCTAAATTCGTAGTGGAAACTGATTTAAAATTTGACCCAACACATGGACAATCTCATTATTTCTGAGCATTTCAGTATCCTTACCTTTGTTTTTACCTTTATTTACATGTGCTGTAGTGCCTCCAAAGAATGCCTGAATGTTTATGTTTTATTGATATTTGAAAATATTCCTGTAGTATTAGATATAAATATAATGTATAAGGTTGCAATTCCTTTGTTAATTGTTTAGACGGGTAAAGGAATTTATTCTACTGAAAAAGATAGTTTAAATGCTAAAACAATATTTGGGAGAATTATTGAGGCTGGAGAACAAATAAAATGAAATTTGTTTATGTTTAGTGCGAGGAAATGGAATTGATAAATAGCGGTAGATCTTAGTCACATCACACATAGCTCTCACTCATCATACTTTCAGTCAAACTTAAAACAATTGTGTTCTTCTTATTTTTATTTGGCACACGACACCAGAGTGCATGGAGAGCCGAGAGCCAGACTTTTCCATGGAGTTTAAATCAGAGCCCCTTACTCGGATGAGGAATTGCAAGCTAATGTAGTTACAAAGGCAGACTCAGCCGGCTCGGTGGTGGAGGGGTACTTGTACGGACTGGAGGAGACATGTAAAGAAACTGAAGGGAACTGTAAGGGGACTAACAGCATGGGTGCGTACAGTAGAAAGTAGAAACTATTGAGGGAGGGGAAGAAAGGCAACAAACAAAATACATGGAACGCTATGTGAGGAGAAAGAGGCCAATCAAGAGCTGGTGATGGAGACTCAGAACAACGAGACAAGCGAGAGTCTAAAGCTTCTTGAAGCGTTAAAGTCTAACGAATAACGATACAGAGAAAGCTACAACAGAGGTGTACCAGATTGCAATTCATGTGGGGAAGCTTATTGGTGTCTCAGAAAGGGTACTGGATGGTACTTTTGGAGAGGCAGACCTGATGAAATTAGCTTTTGGATAAACAAACTCAACTGAAGGGAGTCAAAACTGAACATTCTAATGCGTGGGCTGGGGAGCAAACTGTTATACATGCAGCTTAAATGTTCACGATGGAATATTAGGAGTTTATGGTGTTTAAAACTCTCTATGAGAGCTGTGTTTTGGTACCAAGGGAGTTTAGGGTACTGGATGGTACTTTTGGAGAGGCAGACCTGATGAAATTAGCTTTTGGGGGAAGCTTATTGGTGTCTCAGAAAGGGTACTGGATGGTACTTTTGGAGAGGCAGACCTGATGAAATTAGCTTTTGGATAAACAAACTCAACTGAAGGGAGTCAAAACTGAACATTCTAATGTGTGGGCTGGGGAGCAAACTGTTATACATGCAGCTTAAATGTTCACCATGGAATATTAGGAGTTTATGGTGTTTAAAACTCTCTATGAGAGCTGTGTTTTGGTACCAAGGGAGTTTAGGATGGTGATTATACGCGGAGGGGGGGGGAGGAGTTTCTCCCTCACCAGCCGATTTTAGCTGTTGTAAACTTCCTTCTCAATAATAAAAGTTTTATTTTGCTAAAATAATATATATATAATAAGAAAGAACCACACTTTACTTTGCAAACATTTATTTGCCAAAATAAGATGAAAACCCCAAAGAAAAACTCATCTAATTTTTTAATTTTCTTGTTTTTCTTCTCAAACCCCATTGAGGAAGATCTTGGTCACACCACACATGTCTGTCACTCATCCTATTTTGCTCACCATATAGATTCTCTAGATTCTTGAGGCATATCGCACAAAGACAGAAAACTGAAAATATTTCACCACAATTTTAAAAGGAAAAAAAAAAAACACTTGACAGACCTTATAACGTAAAGTCATAAACTAGCTCTCATTTTTCTGATTTGCTTTCGCTTCTCTCCACAATCCCATCAGTCCCAAATCCTTCACCTATCTCAAACATTTCTCATATTTTACCATCTATCTCTCTCATACATTTTCAAAGCTATCTCCATTCTCTCTTTCAGTATCTCAAAATCCATTTCTCAAACTCATATTGAAATCAATTGTGAGAAGTTTGAAATCAATTGCATCAGCAAAAATAAAAAATCTACAAAATGTAAGTTCATCATCAGCGAAAACAAAATCAGCAACGGAAGAAGTGGTGAGGTTATAGGGTGGTCCAAGCGACATTGAGGATTTTGAAAACATTGTCGCAAATTGGATTCATGGCAATACTGGTAATTTAGGCTAATTTTTATTGCGGCAAAGAATTGGTGAGATTTGAGGGTACTCCAAGTGAGCTACCGGTAATTAAAGACTATGTAAAACCAAGTCTTAGAATAGATTTGAGACATGTAGGCTAATATTTTGGATTTTCTTGTTTGGATTTGAGGCTATCATTGTTTGATGTTATTCCTGGATGTTGTTGTTGAGTTTCAGGATTTTAGAGGGTTTTTTAAACTGAACGACATTAGTCTTAAAAATGTTTCTATCCACAGTTTATAGTCCAATTTAGGAACTAGAAAAGATAAATATTATTATAACCATGGTAACAATAAATATTTAATCTTCATGTACATTGAGTGAATTATGTTGTAATTTGGGTTAGTGTGAACCTGTCACACTTTTTAATGAAATTTGTGTTTTAACAGCTCTCAAAATAACGGTAATGTGAATTTCTCTTGACCTTGATCTCATGGTCATGATCTTTTTTTTTTTTTTTTTTTTTTTTGAGAGGTAAGCGAGCATAATATATTCATATCAAAAAGTTAATTACAAACAAAGCGAAGAGATGAGATATCCCTGGTCAAGGAAACATAATCAAAACAAGGTAGAACAAACAAAAAAAACTAGAAGCTACTATGAAATTTATGTCAAGATGAATAAAACAAAACAGAAAACCAACAGTTAGCCTACAATGCCTGTCCCAAGTTCACTTTGCAACATGGTTTCGAAGTTTTCAAGGACTTGTAGTTCGCTTGGACCTCCTTTCCATTGCAGCATTTTCTCCGTTGCTGATTCCCTAGGAAGTTGTAGTTTGCAGGACTCTAGGTATTTTTATTCTTGCTGATACGGTTATTCTCAAACTTCGTGGCACTGCTTTAAATTTGAGTTTGAGGGAAGGACTGGGAGAGATTGAAGGAGAAAGGGAAACCTAAGGTTGAAAAGGAGATAGCGATTAATATAAGTGATATTTGAGAGCTTTAAAACTTGAGAGTGAGGAGTTGTAAAATATGAGAAAGGTTTGAGAGTGGTGAAGGACTTTAAACTCTATTGGGGAGTTTAAGTTGTGGAGAGGTAGAGAGAGCAAATTATTGGTAAGAGTGAATAGAGTTTGAGTTTTGGGATTTTTTTTCTTCCTTCTTTTGTACCAAATGATTGGGTGTTGAGTGAGAATTCCTTTTATCTTGTTTTATGGGTGGTGTGCCTATTGTATCTGGCCCATCTCACCCTAAAAACTGTGGGCATTCCAACCTCAAAAAGAAGTTGGATATGCCAGTCAGAGTCCCTGGGTGCCTGAGCTGCACTGCTTTGCATCCAGTGAATGCGTCGCCACTGGTGGGGGTAAAAGTTTTGAAACCCCCGGCAACACATGAAACTGGTGACTAGAAGTTGAAGAGATATATCTGTTGCCGTTGAAGAATTTAAGAGCTGTAGGATGATGGATAAACCTTCAATATGCGCTGCGTCAGATACATAGGTACCACATCCCACAGAATACTAGACGTCTGCGAGGCGGAATTCATAGAGAAAATGGAGTTGCAAAGAGTGGTTTTCACTCTCCTAGTGCCGCAAAGTCTATGAGACATGCCAGAGCTGCTAACCTCCCTATGATCGACAACAACATGTTTAAATGGATGCAAACCAGGAGTCCAGCAGTGAATAAGCACGCCAAGGATACCCACTAGGTGCCGCTCAGGTGCCCAAGGGATTCTGATGGGGAGATCCAACTGATTAATATTGAGTTGAGAACTTTCTACAGACTGCCCACATGCTAAAAAAAAAAAAAAAAAGGTAATCTAAACTGAAGAGAGAAGGAGAATGAAGCATTATATTAAGTAGGGGTGGCAGTTTTTGACACGACCCGCAAACCCGACCCGAACCCGACACGAAAAAACCCGACACGAACACGACCCACTATCTGATTCGTGCACAGTTGGGTTGACCCGACATAACCTGCTAAGCAAACAGGTCGTGTTCAGATTTAACCGATAAACCCAATTGACACGACCCAACCCACCCCAACTTCTTCTTCTCCAATGAGAAAAAAACCCTTTTCCAAACTCAAATCATCTGGGTCTTCTTCTTCCATTATCTCAACAAATTATCTTCTTTTTTCCATGAACCTTTGCTATTTGTTCCTGGAACAAACCCCACTCCCAACAAAACAACAACGGTGGCTTTTGTAAACTTGCTCTCTACAAAAAAATAAAAGAACAGAGAAAAGAAAAAAGGAATTTAGACAAACATCCCTTTTATTGGTAGTTGGTTGTTTGCTTTTCCCTTCAATTCATTAAAACCAATAACAAAACCCATCTTGGTTTTTTTTTTTTTTTTTTTTCTTCCAAGACAATGGAATTTAGAAGTTTTTAGCTAGAAAGTTTAGATTTTTATGGAATTTTGATTGTTTTATGATTTGGGGTTGTTTATTTGATTGAATTTGGGGAATGGGAGTGAAAAAAGATGGATTTTTTGCCAGAGTTTCTTGCAAAGAGTTGGGGGAAAGAGTTTGTAGCAGGTGGGATTGGTGGTATATGGTTATCCATTAGTTACTTTGAGAAATTCATCTTGGCAGTACATTATGCTCTTTAATTTAATGGTCGGTGTAGTGAAGAATTTTTTTTTTTTTTTTTTTTAAAAAAAAGAAATGGCGTGTCTAACCGTGTCTGGTCATATGACCCGGCACTGAACCGACACGAACACAACCCGACACGATTTGACTTTGTTTCATAACCGGGTCATAATTGGGTTGATCTGCTTTGACACGTAACCGACACTGACCCGACACGGCCCATTTGCCACCCCTAATATTAAGGAACAAGAGGAGAATTACAAAACATCTAATCAAAATATATATGCGTTTAGGGTCTTACACTGACTTTGTTAAGAAATTGATAGTTATGGTTTATCATTTATCCATAACATGAGAAGATTGGAAGGGAGATGGCAAGGTTCAAATTGACAAGTTGGAAAAAAAAAATCGTTGCAAAATCAAGGAGAGTGAAGCTTGGATACGTCAACAACATATTTTATCTGATGAGGTGTGACAGAAACCCATTTAAATATTGCAGCTTTACTTGCAACGCGCTTATGCACACTCGTTTGTGAATATAGCTCGACCAGTTTCCTGTTTCTGGTAATACTTGCAGTTTCTCTAATATCTTCCAAATTTCGATTCCATCTCAGATTGTGTTGATTTTCTTGATGCTCCCAGTCTTTTGAGATTGTTAAACTTTAAGTTCCGAATTTTGTTCCTAGAGACCGCAGCTAACCCTTAAGAACAATTGTAATCTTGTCCTCAACCTGCATTTTACTCCATTTACATATTTCTAGGCGTTTTGCATATTTTTGGTGAATTTCTCTATGTAAGTACACTTTTTTTTTGCTCTTTTTCTAGTTAAATTCTGAGGCCTGAAGGCTACATCACAAGCCCCAAAGGGGTTACCCGTGAAGCTAAGCCCGTAGGCTATCTATAGTAGTCGTTGCCTCGTAAAGCATCTCCACTGCCTCCAAGTCATGAAGACTTGTTTTTGCTTTGGTCCACCTAAGCCGCCATGTCACTTCCACGTGCTCTGGATCCTGGGCCCTAAGGCCTACTCGAACAAGGACCTAAGGCTATTCCACCTTGGAGAGATCCTCTCCTAAAAATTTCATCAGCAAAATTTCCTCAAGCCCCGTAAAGAGGGATAAATTAGCTATTTTGGTCCACAAACTTTCACCAATTTTTCAATCAAGTCCACAAAGTTTTATCTGGTCAATTTGGTCCGCAAACTTTCATTCCGTTTGCAATTTGGTCTCAAATTGATTGGAGTAGCATATATGGCTCATGACTTAACTTGAGACCAAATTGCAACTGAATAAAAGTTTGCGGACCAAATTGACCAGATAAAACTTTGTGGACTCGATTGAAAATTTGGTGAAAGTTTGTGGACCAAAATAGCTAATTTATCCGTAAAGAGGAATTGAACCTGCAACCTCTCACATAGGGAGGGATGCCATTTACCAATTGAGCTAGCAGCTGTTTGCTGTAAGTACAAATTTATTGTATGAAGAATGCAAAATAATTGTTTGATAATTAGAAATGTGAAAATAAATGATCTCTTGATCAATTGTGTTGGGTGCTTCAGATACATAGCATACTGTTCTACTGGACACAGGGCTACGATGCCCAAACACTTTTCCACAGAAAGCACATATACATGGTTGTAGGATGATTACAGGAGTGCTTAAAATTAAGACATCTTTGCTCAAAGAAGCATCTCCGGAAGCTATCTCTAGTCTTTTCAACCTTCTCATAGGTGTATTCATATATTTAATCTGACAGGTCATCTAGTTTTCTAATTAAGAGATGTATCATTGGCACCAGGCACTCCTTAATCGCTACGCTTGGTAATTTACCTTCTTCATGGCCCTGATAAGAAAGTGTGTTGTCACAACACGAATGCTTGTTTTCTCTACCAAGTTTGAAGTGGGGTAAGGGACCTCTGAAAACAACCCTGCTTTCTTACCAAAAAAAAAATGTCTACTTTGCCTTATTACCCCAGTTTATAAAACTATTAGCTTCGTCGCCGCTCATCCTTGGTTTGGGATTTGGGACACTTATTTCATTGAAGGTAATTTTATCTCTTTCTGTGCTACACTGGAGTGCATTATTAGTTTACTACCATAGACAAAGGAAGGAAGTACAATATAGGAAACTTTTGTCAGTTATGTCAGGGATGGGAGTTTGTGGACCATGTATTGTTAGCGAGTCCTTTCTCTTGCAGTGTTTGGGCTGCTGTCTTCCTTTGTTGAATGTCTCCTGGGTGAGTCGGTTGGGAATATACTACCCTCTAGGAATATGGATCCATTTTCCTGTTTAGGGAGATTCCTTTGGAGCTTTCTTTTGCAGTGCCATGGGTTGTTCAGCGAGGGGAATATGCAGCATTTTTATGGTATTTTCTACTTCACAGGGGAAGGTTGTCTTAATGATCAGGGGACTCATCTTCTATTAGTCCAAAGTGCTTCAAACAATTGGAGTGTTCTTTGAGTATTTTGTGATCAGATGGAATCTTTTGTTGCTTGGAAATTGGGCAATTACATTTCTTGTTTATATTGGGTTTTCTTTATTTGATGTATTGACCTACTTCTGTCAAATTATGCATTACTTTTATACTGAGGAAAAAAAGTCATTGTTAATTGTAGAAAGGTTAGATGAACAGTATGTTGTGTGGTTTCCTTTCTTTTCGTTTTTTACTCAGACCTGCAGTATTGAGTATAAAGTTATTGTTATCTGTGTATTCTCAGGTTGCTAACATGATAAGATTCCTAGTAGATAGCTACAACAAGCCAATTCCAGCAATTTTGGAGATTCCTTCGAAGGACCATCCATATGATCCAACACATGATTCAGTTCTTTCACGGGTGAAGTACCTCTTTTCTTCTGAATCAGTAGCATCAGGAAGGCGTTAATTACCAGGAATATGTATCTTTAGCACAATGTGATTGCTTATTCCCTTTTCTCTCGTAACATTTTGTTGTATAATTGATTTCATAGATCAAGGGATATTTGAGATTTGGTCTATAGGTTGATAATAACAGAATAAGTTGCAGTTACTGCCGCTGGTTCACTAATAAACTTCTGTAAATGTTAGGGGTTGCAGTTTGACCAACTGATGACACTAGTTGATCTTATTCAGGGGGTTCCAACTAGGGTCTGAAATATCCTAATGGTATTTAGGATATGGATCCAGTTTTTTGTACGCCTAAATACCATAATAAGTGACATTTCTCCCAAGTATGTAACTTCTATTCTTTTGCTACCCGTACCAACTCTCCCAATCTGTCCTTGTCATCTGATATACCTAGCTCTGAATCTATCCATATCAGAGAAGGGTTTTTGCCAATCAGAGAGGGGTTTTTGCCAATCTTATGAAAGGGTGAATCTGATAGCAGCTGTTTATATAGGAAAACACCCTTGTCAGTTAATGTCATGCTTTACTATCCATGTCAGAGAGGGGTTTTTGCCAATCTTATGTAAGAATATGATAGCAGCTGTTTATATAGGAATACACCCTTGTCAGTTAATGTCATGCTTTACCATCCATATCAGAGAGGGGTTGTTGCCTATCTTATGAAAGGGTGAATATGATAGCAGCTGTTTATATAGGAATACGCCCTTTACAGTTAATGGTCATGCTTTACTATCCTGTTATGTTTATAAATGTAGGGGAATACACAATCATATCCAATTAGTCATTGGATAAGTTTTCCCACAACACCATAGAGGTGCATTTCTTTGGGTCTAACTCAAGTTTGTAATGTCAATAGCATTCCGGAGTACTTCTGTAGGTCTGTGCACTAGCATATTGTCTCTGTAAACTTCCACAAACATTTATTAGTAGTGGTCACCTGCTCAGGTGATCATGTGCGTAATCTCACCCTTGAGAAAACAATGAGAGGATACCTTTCTCATAAAACCTCAACATAGAGAGAAGACTTCATCTTTTAAATGCAACCCCAAATTCCACTGGCTAATACTTTTTAAATTCAAATAGAATCCAACAAAAACCTATGATGTGATTCTTGTGGTAGAATTTGTGATTTTGTGTAGGGTGAAGAAGTTTTCTCCTTTTACCAGTGGCCTCAGGAGTCAAAAGATGAACTTTAAAATCACAAGCCTTTGACGTTCTATACTTTGCAGAGGGCATAATGAGTGAAATGGGCAGGTGAAGGACACTATCCTCATTATGAAAAGCACTTTAATCTTTGTGTCTCATCATTCTACATTCTCATGCTCATCTTATATAAATATATTTTAAAAATATTATTCTTAATCTAGTCCTCTTCTTCTCCATTATTTTGATACTTTGAATTATTATCTCTTTATACATCAAGTATTAATTAATTTTTAAGTAAAGTTAGTATAGACTATAGAGAGATTCCTTTCCTCTTTTGCTTAGCAGTTAGCACCTATATTTTGTCCTCTCCCAAAATACCCTTAGTTAATTTTTAGCTAAAATGTTGCACTTAACCATATTGTTTACTTTACATCACAACCTTATTTGTACCTTGTGTAGTAAATAAGGGCTTTTTTTTTTTTTTTTTTTTGCACCTTGTGGTTAATAGGTACTTTGTCCAATTATGTTACTTCTTGAATTACTCTGTAGGTAAATAAAAAGAGGTATTGCTTTCTAGCCTTCTAGGTGGTTAGATGCACACCTTATAAACACTCTCTCTATAAATAAATGCACAGAAAATATTGGTCCTGAAATAAGAATAATACATGTATGTTTTTACTCTATAAATGCACATATTTTCTTCTTGGTCCCAAAGTTGTGCATCTAGGTAGGTTCACTGCAATTTTCAATATGTAAAGTATTTAGAGTTTAATAAGCTAACAACAAAGTGTTTTTAATATGTTTTCGGTGTTACCTACTTACCTACTCTAATCTACCAAATAAATCTAAAATACAAGATAATAAGACTTCTAATAAGGTTAGAATTGCATTCAGTCAATTCAAAATCACTTTCATCAGGGGCATTTTGGTAATTGGGCACATGGTGGAAGTGTAGATATAACTGGAAGTCTGGAACAACCTTTGTGTGGAACCTTTCCATGGCTGCTACTGCAAGTTCATCAAACTACACAAGTTTCTTCAATCTTAGGGGAAGCTCAGTTGACCCAAGTGTTCGATCATCAATGAGTCATGGCTCACCTGGATGCCGTAAACTTGATGGTGTAGCTATGTGGCTCCTCAATGGTGTTACAACTGCTTTCTTTGCATCTTTAGAAAGATGTTCATGTATCAATATTGCTACGCATGATGATAGCGATGATGCTAATGATCTGCCATTGATTTCAAATGATGGGAATTCTCGACGTGAAAATGGCTCAGGTAGCAGAAGGAAAACTTTGAAGGGGAAGAAGAGAGGTGGGTTTGTTGAAGATTTTACTGATTACAAGTAGATTCAAATGTCCATTAAAACTAAAACCATCTTGTCTTATTATAAGTAATTTCTCCTATTTGTTGATGTGTTAAGATGATCAAATGGATAGAACTGCTTCTGTTTGATCTATGTGATGTGAGAATGCTATAATGGAAATACAACTATAATGTTATGAGATACAATATTCTCTTCTTTGGATCTTACATCTTTACAATATTTCTAGAAAAGAATTGCTCACTGCCGCGAAGGGGAACCTAGTGAAGAAGAAGGGGACGAGGGCTGAGAAGTAGTCCAATAATAATGAAGTGTTCCTGGGAAAGATATAGGGGATACTGAGAAGTAGTCCAATAACAATGAAGTCTTCTTCAGTTAGAAATGTCCATTGTTGTCAAGATTTTGTGCAAATTTATTGCCTGAAAAACTTTAATATTTCTTAACAATTAGGCAAGACTTCGTTTTAAGTGTCAAATTAAAATGAATTTTTAGTATTGTCGGGGTTATGAAGATCAACTTCGTAGAAAACAAAAACTTATGAATCAGCAATGATTAAAAGATTGTTAGACAAATTTATTGATCTTAGAAGCATCAATTACTGTATGGTTTTTCTTAGGCAGGCCTGCTTTGAATGAGATAAGTAACTCGGTAATGCTGGCGATGATCGAACTCCAGGGCCTTTGGTATCTTCACCCAAAGGTTTTACCAACCAGTCTAGCTGAGCTGACAACTGCGAGTTGTCGAATGTCTGAGAAACCAGTTTTGTCCAATAATGAGGGTCTACCAAGTTTTTGATAACTCAATTTATCTGCCTGAAAATGAAAGCAGGGTTTCTCTTCTCCTTTTTGAATCACACATTCAATCCAATCCTGATACATGTATCAAGTATTGATAGTGAGCTGTTGCTGGTCCCATGCAAATAATTTGTATTTGGTTAAACTTTAAATCAATACATATCATGTTTCCTAAAGTTAGAAATCAATAGAAGGCAATTAGTTGTTGTCGAAACCATTGTTCAAAATCTCGAATTCCTCGAGATCTCGACAAGTCTAAGACTCGAGATCTCGTTTGAGATCTCGGGTGTCTTTGTTGAGATGAACAAGTTTTTTTTAGCATATTTCGACATATTTATATCTAATTAGTTTTTTTAAATTTAATTTTAATAGATTTCTTCTTGATTTAAAAAAATTATGGGCAATAACCTAAATTCAACTAATTTTTAGCTTGTTAAGTCAATTACAAGATCTATAAGTTGAATTCTACGAATTTCACGATTTCAAATTCAAAATTTCATTTCGAACAAACTAATATTTGCAATTGATAGCAATCTTTTAATTTAACTCCAAAAAAAATTCAAAAAATCTATCATTTTTAAAAAATAAAATCATTATATCTCGAGCATCTCAACACTAAAAATATGATTTTCCGCGAGATCTCATAATTTCTCATGAGATCTCACTATTTCTCGCGAGATCTCGAAGATATCAACAAAATTGGTATGGATATCATACCATTTGAGAGCTCACAAATATCTCGTACCGAACACTCCCATTTCCGAGATATCTCGCAAGATCTCGTGAGATCTCACGAGATTTAGAACAATGGTCGAAACAATGTGAATTTGTTGTCTAACAAATGAATCAACATTTCAGATATTTTGTTGTACAATTGCCAGCTGATGAGCTGATCCCAATTTGTCTGCTAATCTGGTATCCCCATCATCAACTTATGCTTGGGAATCTCCTCAACAATAGCTTCAAAAATATAGATATTTAAATTAAAGAGAGATTTTTGGACATACCCACATTTGAAAGTCGAAATTTGAGATACCCCCATTTGAAAAAATAATTGAGATACCCCCCATTTCAAGATGTGGTGTTATCTTAGCCGGCCATCATAAAACTCACCTACGGCTATAAAGCTCTTCTGTCTTGAATTGGGGGTATCTCAAAAAAAAATATTCAAATGGGGGTATCTCAAATTTCGACTTTCAAATAGGGGTATGTCCAAAAATCTTTAAACTAAATTACAAATACAAAAGGAATTTCAGACTCATTCCATACAAAAGGAAATTAATTATAGATATGTAATTTTTTGAATATCTAAGATTAGAGAACTTTTTCTATTTTGGGTAATCTTGTAATGGGGAGGTTCACAATGGGCTTTACATCAGTGTGCAATAGGACCTCCACTAATGTTTTTGAAGGACTTTTGTTACTTTGTTTGCAGTTTAACATAAACTATGTAGCTGCACGCACTCCGCGCATGACTTCCGTTGGAAAACAACCTTCTCATCCCATCCCACCCCATCAGTTTATCTCAATAATAATCTCAATATTATGTTGGGTATATGCATAGGTTGTGTTTTAAATTGGCTTCACAACAAAACTACATCTAACTAATATAAGGAAAAGCCCAACTTCGCATTAGTATGCAGGACATCGGCTGTACGAACAAAATGCCCGAATCAAAAGACAAAAGTACCCATTATTATGTTGTTACAGACTACCTTTATTTGTTCTTGGTTTTTCATGTATACTCTTCGTCCTAACTTTCTTTGGCCTTCCAGCTACAAGCATTCTTCTTCCAGGAGTATGTAGTATATGCTCAACAGTTGACTTTGGCCATAATGTTTCACCATTAACAGCTTCCACACACACCTCATATGCTTTATAGCTTTGTTTGTCTTAAATATGGTCTGTATGTCTATCTTGCAAGAGCTAAAAACTTAAAACCTAATTTCTTCCCTATCCTTCTGTACTTATTCTCTCCACATATCTCTCTCTATGTGATATACATATAACTTTAGACTAGGTCTTTAAGTAAGTCTGATTAAATGAAAATATATAATTTTGCACATGAGCCTGTGGCTCAATGATTGCATCCCTTTCACAAAAAGTGGAAAGTTTGTGAGGTTGAAACTTTTGATCGTTTGATAAAGTTTTCTCACGTAATTTAATGATCAAGGAAGATCTAGGTGTTGAGAAAAAATATTTGACAATGTATGCACATGTATACCTTGTGGTAAAACGACCATAACTTTTGTGCTCGGTGATCCAAAACCTGTTCCTTTTTTTGGGTTGGAAAGTAGACTCTCTCGTCTTTCTAACGGCGTATAAAACATCCTCAGAGTTTGAGTAATTTGACAGGGAAAACGAGTTTGAAGTTAGATTGCAGTTGGAGATTTCTCCTATATATGTTTCAAATTTTGGCTAAGTATGGGAACTATGATGTACATTACCGCTGGACAGTCAGATTGGCAGGTACATTACCGCTGGACTAAAGTAATGATCACATTCCAGACATCCTAAGTCCCGAGTTTAGCTCAAATTTAAATCCAATAACGTGCCTAAACCTATATTATAGTAAAAGACTTTTACTTTGATACCAATACCTCCTAGAAATTTTGTGTTGAGTAGGAAACAAATATTCACCCTAAAAGGAGTAGGAACTTGTATTCACTCTATAAATACAAAACTTATCGGATTTTGGCAATTCCCTCCAAGCAGACTACCTTTATTTGCTCTTAGTTCTTCATGTATAGCTTTTTTTGGCCTTCCAGCTGCAGGCATTCTCCTTCCAGGAGTATGTAGCATATGCTCAGTGGTTGACTTTGGCCACAATGTTTCATCATTAACAGCTTCCACACACATCTCATATGCTTGATAGCTTTGTTCTACCTTATACCAATAAGCAACAAAGTTATCTGGCTCCTTATTTTGGTAGTAGATCGCAGCAACAACATGACAACATGGAATGCCACTTAACTGCCACATATTACATGCACATGTATTTTTACACATGTTCACCACATATCCCTCACCTTTTTTTTCACTTCAAATTTGTCATTTCCACTGTAATCTACCTTCCACCATCTATAGTCTTCTTTGTTTTTTCCAACTTCTTTCTTATCCTTTAACTACACCAAAACAGCAAATTTGCAACTAGGTTTTTTTTAATTTGCAATGGTTATTTAGCATTGCAAATTTGCAACACCTTATTGCCGTTGCAAATATCTTTTTCTGTTGTAAAATAATAAAATAAAAATATAAATTTTTTTATGTGTTGCTATTATGCTTGAAACCCCCCTTGACGTTGCAAAATATATAGGTAACCGAAACCAAACAAATAACGCGGCACGGTTTTAGCACGTGCAGCGTTGCAAATTAGAAACAGTTAGGGATCGAATTAAACTCTTTCTCTTTCTTCTCTTTCCCAACTCAGTTTCTTCAATCTTCCTCAACAATTTCGATTCTTCCCAAATAACAGTTCAATCACTTCCTCGATCTGCAACTAAGAACTCAACCGCGCGCTTGTCAATCATCTATTTTTAATCACTGCCTCGATGCTGTGTGTTTAATCATCCGCGCGCTTGTCGATCTGCAACTAAGAACTCGATCGTTTTCAATCACTTCCTCGATGTTGTGTGTTTGCAATTTGGTGTTTTTAATCATCGCTCCAATCACGGTAAATCTCTTTCCATCACTACCTCTCCTCTTTGTCTATTCTATTTTTATTTTTGTGGAGTTGTTGTTTGTGTGAGATGGATAATGGAAATTTATTGCGAAATTTTTTATCTTGAATTGTTGTTTGTGTGAGATTGATGGGTAATGAAAACTTTCTATTGAAACTTGTTTAAAATTACAGAAATTCAGATTTATGATTAATTTTGTTTATAGTTGAGATTGGTATGAAGTTAATGTGTAAAATTTAGGTTTTTTTTTTAAAATCGATGCTAGGGACATTAGGTAAACGCAACTGAACTGGCTTAACACCAAGCTGAAGGCATGCCCGAGGGCACTACACTTATCTTGACAATAATGTAAGGCTCTGTCTCTGTTCCCTGTATTCCTTGTCTTTGATGTTGTCCCTCCATTGTGATCCTTCCATGAGGAGGGAATCACAGCCCCTAACCACACATCCTCATTACAATCCACAGAGATGAAAAAAACTTAACGATATTTAGTACTCGATATAACAAGTTGATCATCCAGAGGAATGAAGGTTTTAAAATATGAAGACGAAGAAAAATAAGGACACTAGTTCGGGGTTTGAGAGAAGGTTCCACAAATTCATTCAGAAGGAATGAGGTGTTTAAGGTTGGAGAACAAGGGAGAGGCTGGCTAAAGATGCTGGTTGAACTGGGAAGGCATGTTTTAAATACAACTAATATAAGCTTTAACACAGTGACACAAGGATTGAAACACCTCTAACTCTTCCCTTGGTATAGAACTGGGGAGGCAGAAACTGAAGACTTACTCCATCAGTGGAAACATGGTAGCTAGCTCATACACAGAAAACCCGATATGTATAACACAATCAAACTCAATAAATATAATAATAGTGTTGTGGGACTCGGATTCTTTTAGAAGATAGTAGAAAGTGCAGATTTTCACTGAAACTCGACTTTCGCTACTTTTGTATGTGCCGTCCCTTCCAATTTTTTTGTCACAAAGGCCATAAGATAATCTCCATACTTGATCTTCTTGTACAATTTGAGTGGGTTCAGGATCTTTCATGTGATCCAACGGTCTAATTTCCACATCTAAACCTGGCATTGTAAAGGATGCGATCGAACTCCTTGCCTTGGATTTATTTGTCACTTAATTATTAGTTTAGGAAGAAGGGAGATTAATACTCATCAAAATAACTTTTAAAAATCTTTGTTCTAGAGGCCTTTTGGAGGGAAATAATACTGTTTGAAGAGAAGGTTATGGATAAAGTTAAGATTTCTGTGACTCGGTATGTTGTACTCCAGATGTCGAGAAAATATATATATATATATATAATTTTTTTTTTTGATGAAATAGTAGTTTTATTCATGATTGCAGTATGCAGTAAAATAAAACAAGATTGTTTTCTTTTACTGCATATACAAAAAAGCACATACAATGGTGCTTAATTTGACGAGTCTGTAGGTCAATTTTCTTATTTTTTGTTATTTTCCTGATACAATATAGGCCCATCACTAATCAATATAATTTCTTGTCGATGTTGTGTTCAAGTCTGTTGGTTTTGCTCTTTTAACTATTTAAGTGCTGAATTTGTATACCATACTTGATTGCTAAGGTCATTACATCAATTCTTATCTGGTATGCATATATGGTTCAATTTTGATTATTTTGATTTGCAAGGGAAAACCAATTTCGTCCTTTGGATTGTTCTCATTCCTTTGAGACGAGTGCATCTGAAGCTGATATTTTCTTTCCAAGGTATTTTTAAGTTTTTACAAATTTTTATGCTTCATTTTATGTCTCTCCCATCTTTTTGTTATATTTCTCCGAAGCAGAGCTACAAGTGTTGACAGAGTCTATGTTATGACTAGGTCTGAATCGTCTTTTTACACTCTTTAACATGTATTTGTATTGGAACAAAGTTTCGGTGCACCGAAAATGACTAATGACAGTGTGACTGTTGCTAAGAGTATTGAGTTCAAGGACAGAATTAAAAACATGGGTGCTAGCCTTGTAAAGTAGGTTGCAAATGCCACCAATGATGTGCTAGGCGATGGTAATATATAATATGCATTTCACATTCTTTTTGGTTCAATGTTGTTCGCCAGTTTTGATATTTGAATGTGGTGTTTTTTTAACATGTTTCTTAACTAATCTAAATGATTTGTTTGTGCTGTTATGTTTGCAGGTACAACCTGTGCCACTGTCCTTACACGAGCAATATTTTCAGAAGGGTGCAAGTCAGTGGCTGTTGGAATGAATGCAATGGACTTAAGGCGCGGGATCAATATGGCTGTTGATGCTGTAGTTACTAACTTGAAAAGCAGAGCAAGAATGATTAGCACTTCTGAAGAAATAGCTCAGGTTCATTTTGTTTTATATCACTTCCTTTCAAATTATAAACGAGAAATTTGCATTTGAAAATTTTCATCTTGTTCTCGAGAGCTTCACCTGAAATTTTTCAATAAGAGAAAGAAATTCTCCATTAAGCTATGGTTATGGAATGGGAATGAAGCTGGAAAGAGGATATATATCCCCTTATTTTATCACCAATGAGAAGAACAAAAAATGTGTACGGTTTTTTTTTCCTGTTAACAGTTTCTTTTCCTTGATATGTTTCTGTACTAGTGTAGAACACCAGTGATGCTGTTTTTCTTGTATGACTAGTGTTTGCTTCGCTCATTTCTTATGATATATTCTGCATGGCATTAAAAAACTTGTTCTAGTTTTTCTTGACAGGAATTAGATAATCCTCTCGTATTAATCCATGAGAAAAAAATCTCGAGCATAACTTCTGTGGTAAAGGTCTTAGAACTAGCAATGAAGGTCAAAATATTTTATTTGATGATGTTTGTTTAGAAATTACATTACTCACTTTAAGGGATGACACAATTCTCCAACCTTGTTATCTTTTTTTATCTGACAAATTTGGTGGATTTTTTTTTTCCAGAGGTAGAGGCCTTTGTTGATAGTTGCAGAAGATGTTGACAGTGAAGCACTTGCAACTCTTATTATAAATAAGATCCGAGCTGGTTTAAAGGTTTTTTTCTACATTTCTTTCTATGTTCTGTATTTGATGTTTTAAAGATATAATTTTTCTGATTTCTTATGCTGGTTGAACTGGGCATGTTATATAGCTCTGTGCCATCAAAGCTCCTGGTTTTGGAGAAAACAGGAAGGCCAACATGCAGGATCTTGCTACTCTCACGGGGGCTACTGTAGGTTCATTATTTTGATCTCTGCTCTTTTCTGTTTAAATTTCCAGTGCATGTCTTACTAAATAACTCTTATCTACTTTCTTATTTTAGCTGATAACTGAAGAACTTGGCATGAACCTTGAGAAGGTGGACCTAGATATGTTTGGTAGCTGTAAAAAAGTAAGTGCCAAAAATCCAGAGCTTACATCTTGAATTTTTATAGCTACGTCTATATTCTTCATGTGTTGATAATTTTTCCTCTCCGGGTTAGTTTTTGAGTTATATGTACATGAATTTATAGGTAACAATATCCAAGGATGACACTGGTTCTTGATGGGGCTGGTGACAAGAAAGATCTTGAAGAAAGATGTGAATAGGTTTGTGTTAGTTTTCTCCAAAATATTTGTGGCTAATGGATAATTCATTCAGTATGGGTTTATAAGTGCATGATAACATATAACAGTAACGCCCTGTAACCATTGTACAGATACGGTCTGCTATCAAATCAAGCACTTCTGATTATGACAAAGAGAAGTTGCAAGAGAGACTCGCTAAGCTTTCTGGAGGTGTTGCTGTGTTGAAGGTTTGGTCCTCATTCTGAACAAAATGTGGCTGTTTTTTTAATCATTGACAATATAATCTCTCTGACTTTAATGTTGTTGAATTTAGAATGTTTTTGTTCAATACCGGAGATAGCTAACCATTACTGCAACTTCATTTACTTACAAAATAATGGATGTTTGGTATGTGTTTTGTTGCAGATTGGAGGTGCTAGTGAAACTGAAGTAGGGGAGAAAAATGACAGAGTTAATGATGCTCTGAATGCAACCAAGGCAGCTGTTGAGGATGTAATCGTACCTGGTAAACTTATTATAGGATGACCATGCCACTCATTGTTAAATTACTTGGGTATCGAAAGCATGTTTATAAAAGTCTTCCATCTGCAGGTGGTGGTGTTGCCTTACTTTATGCATCAAAGGACCTGGACAAGCTACAAACTGCAAATTTTGACCAGAAAATCGGAGTCCAGATTATTTAGAATGCTCTCAAGGTTTGAACCTTTTTTCTTGAATACGGTGATAATTGGTGTATGAACTTGAATATTTCACACCAAATGCTTAGATAAGCGAAATAAGAATCTCGATTGTGTTTAGTGTGAGAATGGCTATAAGTGTTTTGTATAAAAAGCATTAGAACAATTAGAGGAAAACTATCTTTTTCTATTGCTTTAGTTGGTCTTAGCACTACTATTGTTGTAGTGTCTCATTGAGTTTAAACAGAGAATGGGAAACCAAACATAGCCGTAGTTGTTCTGATGTATGGGTTTGTAGAAAAGGCAATGGAAGCTATCTAATTGCAGGTGCATGTGGAAACCATTAACGGATAATAGCAATTTTTTTTTTTTTTTTTTATAGGTTGCAACGCCTTATAGGCGTTGCAAATACATGTTGCAAAGTACCAGGTTACCGTTATTACAAACATTTGCAACGTCTACAGGAGTTGCAATTTCAAATATTTATCAATTACAAAACAGTTATGCAACGACAATGACCTTTGCAAAATAAAATATTTGCAACCCACAGTGGGCGTTGCAATTATTGGAAAAAGCAACGCCAATAAACCGTTGCAAATACAAAACTAGCAACGCCAATAAACCGTTGCAAATATTTGCAAAAAGGCGTTGCAAATAAAATATATATATATATATATATATATATATATTTGACAAATTTGATCATCCCACTTCTGCATAATTTTTTTATTTTTTTTTTATTTTTTTTTATTATTCAAATTTTATTGATAAGCTCAACGAATTACACAAAAGTAGAGGACAAACGCGCTACAAACTGCGCGGCAAGTCCTTTTTTTTTTTTTTTTTTTTTTTTTGAGCCCTCACCATTAAATATATACTCTGATGTCCTCAAGTATTGTGATCAATGGCTTTCTTCTAGCATCCACCAACACTCCATTGAAAACCTCACACATGTTTGTTCTCAACAGAGTCACAACATGAATGAAATTTTAAAAAATCCCTACTCCAGCATTGAGGGCTAGAATCCATAAGGTAATCAGCTGCTCCAATGTTTTTTTCATGAATTTCACTAATAAATGTCTCAAACTCTACTTGTGGTGTACTACTCTTTGCAGCTTTTTAAAACAACCTTTTAAGCAAAGCACTTTTGTAAGTTTTCCTGAAATTGGCATAGATGTGTCTAGCACAATTTCTATTCTCAGCATGGGGCATCAAGTCAGAAATAACTTTTTCTAGACCTTTTTGTTGATCACTTATCAGAGTTAGACCACTATCATCCCTAATCTCCAAATCATCCATTAACATCCCTAGAAACCATGACCAAGAGTCTAAAGTCTCTCCTTCAACAACAGCCCATACTATGGGAGCAATCTGATTGTTCCCATCCCTCCCAATTGCAGTAAGCTAGTATTTTCCCTTCGCAATAACCCTTCAGGAAACAACCATCCAAGCCAATGATTGGCCTACATCCCACCATGTAATTAACCTTCAGTGCATGCAAACATATATAAAATCTCTAGAAAAAAAACGGTCCATCTTCTAGAGGTCTTGTTGTAGTTATACATACAGTACTGCCAATGTTTGATTTCAAGATTTCTTCACCATAATTTCTAACCTTCTTGTAGTGCTCAATCAAAGTGGTATCCACCTCACACATTGCAAAACTCTTAACCTTGTAAGCTTGGTTTGGTGTAATATCAACAAAATGTCTCTCCAGAATTTAGGGTCTAATGACTAGAGACTTCATTTTTGGCTCTATCATTAACTCATTACAAAAAGTTTTTCCCTAGACCCTTGCATTTGCTAGCTTCATTTTAAAAACCCTTACACACTTGTGAGTCTTCATGTATGATTTTATTTAAAAACTCCTCTCACCTTGCATCCAGCTTGCCCATATTCTCCATGGACACCCTCTAGTGCATTTCACTTCCATCTTGTAATGAGCACTCCTAGTAAACCTTATATCATTTCCTTTGGCCACTGCATAAATTTCTATAGGAACACTTATCCTTTTATTCTCATTAACACTTGATTTACTAACACTTACACTTGGATCATGTTCAATATAAATATATATATATATATATATATATATATATATATAGAGAGAGAGAGAGAGAGAGAGAGAGAGAGAGGGGGGGGGGGGGGGGGGGGGGGGGGGGGGGGGGGAGGGAGGCTCTGGTGCGGACCGTCCGCATACGGACCTGCACTAAACATAGAAACTCACGTGATCTCTTTCAAAATCCTCGTAAATATGGTTTTTCTTTCTGGGTGCAACTAAACCCATCTTGACCCGTTTTCAAGTTTCAACTTCAACTATTACTCATCTCTGTGTGTCCCTCTAACAAGGTTTTTAGAAGAAAAACACGAAAATGGTTATATTTTTAATAAGCCATGATTTTATAGTAATTTGGAGATCTCTCTAAACAAGTTCAGATCAAATTGAAGGGAAACCTTCCCTCTCATCTCAATCAACTGCTACATCTGTGTGACTGTTTCTCTCCCCTTCTTCTATTATACAAATTAAAAAAAAAAAAAGCCTTATCCACTCTCACTCTAACCCCTCTTTGTAAATAAGCTAATTGACTTTGTAATATTAATTTTGTAATTACAATTGAAAATTAATTCAATTGGGATAACAAAGAAGAAATCAACAAACCACCCAATTAGATTTAAATTGTTCATTTTGTTTCCCCCAATTTCAACTTTCAATTAAATTGGAATTTAATATTAAATTTCTAGGTTTCAAGTTCAGAGTTTAGGAAATAGGAATCTTATGAACTTTTTAGCTTCAAAATCTGATGTTGAGAAATATCCTTTGTTTTTAAAAGAGATTTAGATGTCGATGCGAATGTTGTGGTCGAGATGAAGATATTATTGTTGTTGTTGTTGTTGCAGTTGCTCTTGTTGGTTAAGTGATAGTAGATGATCATGAATGGTTGTGATCTTGTTGTTATGATGTTGGGGAGTATATAAATTCAATGAAAATTGTAAATATTGTAACCTTATTCAAGACTTTCTTGCAAGGTTCTTTAATTTCAATGGAGATTAGTTTTTCAATTACTGTAATGAAAAAAGTAAAACTGTGAAAAAGAACAAATTTTTGTATTGAAGCAGAGAAAGAAGGCAAGTAGGCAACAATCCAACGATAGGCAACAATCCAACGATAGAAAGAAAGAATGTTTGAACGGGAACAACATGGTATTATTAGACCCAAACCACATTAGCGATAAAACTTGTGAAATTATGAATAGAAGCGCGTGACTTTGTTTCCATTTATGCGGGTCCGTATACGGACAGTCCGTAGGAGAGCCACTCTCTCTCTCTCTCTCTCTCTCTCTCTCTCTCTCTCTCTCTCTCTCTCTCTCTCTCTCTCTCTATGAACTATATATATATCAATTCGAGAATTATCTTTATTAGCTTCCAACATTTTTGTAACACATGTGCCTCAAACATTAACCTTATATGATTTAACAAAGGTCATTTGCTTGGAGTACACCAATGTATCTTCCCAACATTATTGTAGCCAAGATCTTCTGAAGCTAAACCCTTGATCTCAAAGTAAAGTAAGATAGTTTGTCCTCTTGAACCTAAAAGATCTTAGTATCACCACCAATATAAGTCAATATTGGTCCACATTCGAAAACAACTCCATGATGGATTGTCACGCGTATGTATTTTTCATGTTCAGCCACTGCATAATTGTTTAAAACTAAATGTCAACCAATATTTAACATGAACTACAAACTATTCAACATAAAACACACAAATGTGAACAACAATATATTACACTTCAATGTGACTATTCTATTCAATATGAACTACAAACTATTCAACATAAATCACACATATGTGAACAACAATATATTTAACATGAACTACAAACTACAAACTATTCAACATCAACATGACTATTCTATTATGTTCCATACAATGTGAACAATAATATATTACACTTCAATAAAAAAAACACTTCCTATCTATAAAATGATCATATTGTTTTAATAAAGAGGGTGGAGCAAACAACTAATAAAACATGCAATGGATGCAAATACAACCATAAGTGACATTTATCAAACAACTTATGTGTTTTTACACATAAAACTTTATAAAAACTCTAGTGGACATTTAATCAAACACCTTATGTGCAAAACAAGAACCAAAATTTGTGTATTGAATCGACTGTAAAACATAAAGCGTAAAATATCAATCAAGTAGTGTAAAACATAAATCAGTTATTTCTGTACTTACTTGTCAGTTAAGCAAAAACTTATTCTTCTTCTTTATGTCTTCTTCAACAAAGCTTCTTCAACTCATTATTCATAGCTCCGTGAGTCAATTGAGTTCTTCAATTGTTCTTTAATTAAGGGTTGAAGAAAAGGTTATTTTGGTTAAGTGTTCAAAAACATGAAAACGCTAGATCCCCAATTTCAAACCCTAGATCCCAATTTGTCTTAGTGTTGTAACTTGTAAGTTGTAATAAGGTGAAGTGTATACGATTTATTTAAGTACTTCAACCCCACGTGCTTTTCACGGGATGTAACACTGTCAGGTATTGGTAATTAAGAGTTTTATTAAGTTTTTTTAAAAACAAAAATTTATTTAAAAAAAAAAATTAATTTTAGATAAAATTTGCCACGTGAGCATGGTCCCACATGCCACATGGACAAAAATATCCACGTCAGCATGGGTTAATGGTGCAATTAAGAAAATTTAACGAAAAAAATTGGGATGTCAAAACTGAGTGCAAATTGAAAGTATGTTGCCTAAATTGGAAGGATTTAAAGTTGGTTACAGATATTGGTTAATTTCTCAAAGTACATTGCATATTTTATTAATTAAATGGAACATAAATAGTTAGAATGCTTTAATGGCAAGAAAGAAAGTTTTTTTCCACTAAATGGAAACCTTCGAACTAGATTTCGACGGTGAGGATAAGATGAGAATATTAGAAAGGGGGGTAGGTTTCACCTTGAAGGTAACCTTTGCAAAGGAAAATGGGGTCTGGATCGGGGAAAGGATGCAAGTGTTTGAAGAAAGCTCTGGAGCTCTTCGTTTTTGGGGGAAAGAAACAGTTAAAGATCTGAGCTTGCTACTATTTGTGAGAGAGAACAAACATGGAAGGTTTCTTGCCATGGTTTTCATATCAAAACAGTTACCAGATGGGAAGGTAACGATTTGTGTGCCGCAAGGTAAATACTTTGGTGGTTGGGTTGCCTTTGAGGCTAATATTGAAGTTTTTTGTGGTGGTGGGAGGAAACAAATGTTAGATATACCATCTGTTGTTACTTAGAAGGTTGGGGGTGCACAAAAGGTGCTTGTGAAGAACGACTTTGATAATCGATTCAAATGCCTCAAAAGTAACGCTTTGATAGTGGAGATTCACAAGGGCCACTTTGATTGGAAAGAGATCCCTAAAATCTTTGGTGAAATTTTCAAGTTGAAGAAAACACCATTGTTAACTCCAATCAACAGATATAAAATAATGGTTGAACTGAAGAATGAAATAGAGGTGGAGAGAGTGCTTAAAGTTCCAAAAGTTAAACTCCCTGGCATCAGGTTGTACTTGAAACGATGGAAACCTTAGTCAAATACAATCAATCTTTCATGACTGAGATAACAAACTAGATGGGTTGAGATGTTGGGGGTGTCGTTGCACTTGTGTTCTCTAAGAGTGTTTAGGAAGATATGCTCTGAGTTTGGCAGCCTTCTTAAGGTGGATGAGCAAGGTGGAAAGTATAAAGATGTTTCCAGAGTTAGAATTCAGGTGGGAGGGTGCGATTTGCTTAAGGTCCCTTATATTTTGCCATTAATTGAAGATGAAATCACTTACCCCATTAGAATTTGTCCTGAGTTTGACAACCCTAATCCCAAACCCAGTTTGGAAGAAAAAGTTGAGTGGAATCAGGATGAGTACGGGTGAGTCAGATTGAATTGGAGCTTCGCTGAGGTGGCACAAGATCAGTCGTCCAAGGAGTCATTGCAAGATAAAATCTCACATGTAGTATCCACAGAATCAATTGAGCGGTTGGTGGGGACAAAGGGCAGTACGCTTGCTGCAATTCAAAATCCAAATAGGGTAGTGGAGGATAACGTGCCACGTTATCAGATTAGGTATGAGATAGTGGCAAATGGTCTTTAGGCCCATTTCGATGTTCTATTCCCATAGGTGGGTCAGGACCCAATCTCTCTGGCCCAGAATTATGTAAAGTCTATTCGTGCAACTTCTAATGATTGTGGCCCATCAATCTCTAGGTCTCTTATATCTATCATATCAACCAGTAGAGTGATTGATGAAGAAGGGTGGCTGACAAAGAGATGAGAAGGGGGAAGGCAAGAGTTTGGGAGGAATCCGATGAGGAGAATGAGTGGGGGTCATTACCTGCAACAAATAGCGAGATTGGAGACTCATTTGGTAATGAGAACATGGTGGCTGAAGGCATCGAGAGTGGAAACACAGAGTTAGAAGAAGACATTAACTACATAAGGGTTCAGGAGACCAAGATTTGGATAATGAATTGAACCTCTCTTTGGTGAATATTGGAGCTGACATGGAAATACCAGTCCAAAATGGTGTTGCAACGGTTTTGGACATACTCAAATTAAGCTTGTAACAAACAAATTGAAAAGAAAGTTTTGGTTTATACTAAGCAAAAGGGGCATAAGCATTTTAACAGAGCTTCACAAAGAGAGGAATTAGTTTCTAATGTCCTTGGGACATGAAAGAAATTAGATTTTATGTTTGTACTTTGAGAGAGGAGGATTTATTTCTCAATTAAATGACGCTCTTGTTGTATTTTGAGCTAGTGTGAATCTCTCACACTTTTTAATGAAATTTTATGTTTTAACTGTAAAAAAATAAAAAAAATAAAAAAAATGCAAAACTTGTCACCCAAAATGGGGCAAGCCAACTAGTTGGTATAAGGCCTTGTATCTGAAAAGGAACAAGTTAAGCTTTTGCAGTTATAATCTTTGAGTTTTTCAAGATCAATACAGAAAATTTTGGAGGAAGGATTTCTTCCTTGCCAATGTTATATCATTGTTCTTTGTTTTTTACTTTTATGCATAATTATATCATTCTTTCTACTATTAAGTTGTATCGCTAGGTTGTTTGAATCACTCGATCTTGTGTCTTGTGTGTGTGTGTGTGTAAAAATGGGGCTTGATCAAAGGAACCGAACGTGGCTGGCTCCAACGAACCGCAAGACAGCCAAATGCAGTGCTAGTGGATAATTAGAACTGTTTTATATTTTTCCAAGTTATTTAATTATCATCTTAACTTTAAAACACACAAGGATTGTTTTGAAAAGTTGCCTTTGGATCTGATCTGTGATCTCCACTTCTCATTCCTCCACCTATATAAAGCCTACAAGTTTATTCCAAAGTTTTTCACTTGCTTTCTATTAAGATCCCAGTGCATCTCCCATATTAATTACATACATTTCCTGCCTCTGTCTCCAGCGGCAGGGGTTTAAACATGGGTCTAAAGAAGCATGATATGGCATTTTGGAGCAAGGGACTTAACACCCCTCTCCAGAATTAAATCAGTTGTCCATGCACTTAGCCCTCTTCTCTGCAATTCTACAGGCGTTAAAAATTATGAACGCTCGACTACAAATTTAGTTAGGATGGTCAGCTAAAGCAAATTGAATCGGCAAGTCAATGCAGAATAGCAAGTCACCTCTATATATATTTTCAGAAATGATCGAGGAAATTATATTTGTTGTATATATAGTTATTAACTATATAATAACTATGTCTATGTTTAAATTTCACAAATATATAGTTAATAACTATATATTTGTTGTATATTTACATCTGTTTTTCGAGGAAATTAACTATATATGCAGCTGATGATACAATATCAATGATTCATGAAAAAGGGTGTAAACAAACAAAAATGAGGTAAGAAAATTAAACTGGGGACATCGTCTTACTAAACAATCCAAATCTAAAAAATACCCAAATCCTATAACTTACTAAACAATCCATTAAATCCCTAAATTAATCAAACCCACATCTTAAAATTAAAAGTAAACAAAAGGGTAATCAATAAAATTGATAATAATAGATGAGTTTACTTACAGTAACAGTAGTGGCAGTAGTGGTGGTGGTGGTGGTGGACTAGAAGGAAATAGGTTTTTATGGGAGAAGAAGATAAAGATGATTTGAAGGAGAAGAAGATGAAGATGAATTTGTTCGAAGAAGAAGGGAAAGGGATTTTTTCGAAGAAGAAGGAAAAAGGATTTGATGAAGATGAATCTGTTCGAAGATGAAGATGGGTTGTGTCGGGTGAAATTGGGTTTCTAAGTTAAACACGAACACGACCCATTTGCTTAACGGGTTTTTTCGTGTCAACCCATTGTGACACGAATCAAATAGCGGGTCGTGTTCGTGTCAGTTTTTTCCGGGTCATGTTCGGGTCGGGTTTACGGGTCGTGTCAAAAACTGCCACCCCTAGTTTGAATCATTTAAAGGATATGTTCCCTTCAACCCCCGCAAGAAAAAATAAAAAATAAGTATATAATTTTGGGCGGAGGTTTTTTTTTTATTATTATAATTGTTGGGGCTTTTATGATGGGTAGTTACATTTTACTTCAGCCCAGTTTAGTTTAACCCAACAACTGTTCCCGGGAAAACAAATTACGGCTCAATCACCAAACAACACTTTACAAGTTACAACACCATACAAAACTCTCTCTCTCTCTCTCTCTCTCTCTCTCTCTCATTGTGCATTGGTTTCTGTAAAAACTTCCACTTGATTCAGTTCATCTTGAAAGATCGAAAATCATTTATTAGAGAAAGATTTATAGCGGCGAGGAAGAAGAATGATGCTTGGAATTGAAGATGGAGGAGAAACTCCTTCCAGGTTAGAAATAAGAATTTTAAAGTTTTAATTCACATTCGCTATCAATTTGTTTATTTAGGTTTCTTGCATGTTCTTTAATTGAGTTGAATTCACGTTGAAATCTAAGCAATTAGATTGATTGATGAACAAACTAACTTAATAACAATCAAATTTCTTATTATTGTTTTCTTAATTTAGAGTATGTTTAGCGTGTTGATCAAAGTAAGAAAACGTCAACAATGATGAAGAAATTTGTGTATCCGAGTTATGTTACACTTCATTTGACTTGTGTTATTTGTACTTGTTACAATGTTGTCAAATGCGAAAGTTTGTGATCCAATTGACACAGTTCATGTTTAATTAGGACATTTGTGAGTACATATATATATATTTAAATGTATGATTTCTGATGTTCTGCACAACATGATCATATTTGAATGTAATGTTCTGCAGACTGCAGAAGTGGTTTTAGTCCATTTTATTTGTATGTTAAAAGATTTAGGCTCGAGAACTCATTTGCCTCCTTTGCGCTTGTCAATACCAACATTAAGATATGGATATGTTTTGTCAGCATTAATTTTTTTTTTCTCATTGTTTTGTTAATAGGTTTGAATTGTTAAATATGGTGAGGAAACACTCAAACTTACTTGGGAAAACATTAGTTGACGAGGAAGATGCTTCTGATGTTGAAATGGATTCACGCTTTTGGCACAACATCCTTGATTTGTATTTCGTTCAGAGTACAGAATCAAGAAGACGTGAAGATGATGATCTCATATTTTTTGTGAGGAAATTGGTACGTATTTTTCCTAAAATAATTAATGATTATGCAATGTTTTTCGTAGCAACAAAATACCTACACCATTTTTTACGGAATTGTGATTGCAGAGTTTGCATGGCTATGGTTTCAATGATACCATGGAAGGACAGTCTCCTTATTTTGTACGCAGGTGGGCATCTAAGGTATATGCAGCTGACAAGTTTAAGTGTACTGTCATCTCTTTTTCATGTTAGCTTTACCTACTGCTCTGATATTTATTTATTGCACATATTTTCGTGTCCTAAAATGTGATTTGATGCAGTATTGTGGGAAAAAATAATTAAAAAAAAATCTGTATGATGCTTTCATTAAGGAGTTATTCTGAGCAACTAAGCATATTATAGAACCTAATTACTTCACTACGACGTACTTAACAGTTAACTCCACTTAGAATTTTTATGTTGGGGTGCTATAATAAGGCTACCATACAACATCACCCACACTTTCTTAAGATCAGATTTCTATCTAACTTGTAGATTCCTTATCCACAATTTATCTGGGCTCAACCATATAAGATAGATTGCCATGTAGGTTTCAAACACCATCCAAGCGTCTTCACACTCCTTAAAAGTCCTTGTAAAATATGGTATTTGCGTCAAACTATTCCTTTATGCCTTTATGTCTATTGAACATATTTCTCATTACCAATTTACCATCCATAAAATTTGTGGACTTTCTGACCGGGTCCTATGATTAAATACTAATAAAGCATTTTTAGAGACCCATAGGACAGACACAGTGACACACACTGTATGTCATTGGAAAAACAATTGCTTGTGTTCAAACAATTCGTAAAAGAAATATCTTTTCACCTGGGTGATTGTAGCACAATAGGTTTTGGATAGAAATGCATAAGGGAGACTAATCTCAAAACTGAGTTTCCTAACATCTATACGGAGACCATGAATAAATGTGCTCTACTAGCAGATTACCTTCAAAAGAATGATGGAAATGTCACCTGGAATCTGCTACTCTGGAAAAATGTGGCTGACAGACAAATGACAAAATTTGGTGACCTGTTAGAAGCACCTGATCAAGCAAGAAGAAGCTGGATGACTACGAAAGGAGGAACTGGAAATGGAGCCCAACCAGGATATATTATACTGAGAAGTCTCCTACACTCAATTAACAGAAAAGTTTCATAGAGCAATATGTGGAGACAACACCAGTTTGGAGCCAGTATAGGCCAAGAGAATCTGAAAAGTGTTAACCATTTCTTCTGGACCTTTGCTTAAGAATCTAAAAAGACTGCTTACTGTTGATCAGTTGAAAAGAAGGGACATCATCATCCCCAATACATGTGACTATGTGATTTGCAGGAGGGAAGAAGAGGATGTTAGTCATCCGTTCATCAACTGCCCCTTTTTTGTGGAATTATGGGACCCTTCCTGCTATCTTACCATTCCTGTCCAGCAATGCTTCGTTGCAAAGTTTCCTGACAAGGGCCCTCATGCACAAAAGAATTGGATGTTTGACCCGTTATTTAGCGCACGGCGCACCATGTAGGCGATATGGCCTGAGAGAAATAGAAGGATATACAATTCCATGGAGGACGAGATATTCAATGTCAAAGCTATCCTCTACTACTGGTCTAGGGTATCTGCTACTTTGAAGAGCCATAGTTGCACTGATTTCTTGGAGACTGGGTCAATATTATTACTCCCTCCGTCCCAAATTATAAGTAGCTTTTGGAATATTCTACTTATTAAGGGAACATCATTTATTGTTTGTCTACTAACTTTACTTTCAAATTTACCCCTATTTACTACCAATTACAATGCCTAATTATTTTTATTGGAATAATTACTCTAATTCCAAAGCAAGGGTAATATAGGCAAAAGAACAATTTAACTTAATTAATATGTGTTCAAATATGAAAAAGGACATATATTTTGGGATAACCAAAAAAGGAATAAGGTACTTATAATTTGGGACGGAGGGAGTATTTAATTTGTTCCTGACTTGTTTACATTGTTTGCTAAGTTAGCAACTTTCTAAGTTGCAACACCTTTGGGTTCCACATAAGATCTAGCCAGTTATTTAATGAAACAAGCTGGGAATCCGTGCTATGCACCGGGGTATGAGAGTGGATAAAGAGTGTAGAGATTTTTGTGGAAATGGAGAAAGATGGTAGAGAAATACTAAAAGTAGTTATAAAAACTACTAAATGAGAACTAATGGAATTTTTATTGTTTATTTTTTTTCCCTAAAAAATGAGAAAATATGAGAGCTTGAAAATCATATAGGAGCGAGAACGTGGGACCCAGGGTCTAGCTATTATATAGATACAAGCTGGTGAACCCGTGCTACACACCGGGGTTGGAGAATTTTATAAAAATTGAATTTATTTATTAAGAAAATAAAATTTTATGTATTTATATGTATAGTAAATTATTAATATTGATTATATATGATTAATCTGTGTTTTGGCTATATTTTTTATGAAGATAGTGTTAAATTTTAGTGAGAGAATGGAGAAAAGGTGTAAAGATTTTTTGGGGTAGTGGGAAATGGAAAAAGAGTGGAGTAATATAAAAATTAGTTATGGAATATATTAAAATATAATTAATCAAGTTTTTATTTATTTAAGAAGTGAGAAAATTTTGGGAGCTTAGAGTTCAATTAGAGCGCCACCTATGAGAGAATGTGGGACCCACTCGGTCTAGCTATTATATAGATATAGATTTATTTCTGATTAATAGAATTATCATTGTTTACGAGAATGCAAATCCTTATGAACCTGACGAACAAATTCATTAAAGTTTTTATTTTGTATATGACATGTATCTGTATGACAGTTTGTCTGATATTGCAATTGTAGAAAATGGCGCATCATTAATAAATAATGTATGGAAATGAATAATGTTTTTTACAACTAGTACACACATGTTTATAGCATTTAATAAGTCCTAATTATAAATATTTTTGTCAATTAGCTGGAAAAAGTAGTTGGTGCGTCTAATGCAGATATAGACTGGAGGCGTTCCTTCTACCTTAATTTAATTGCTCACACTTCATATACCGTAACAGTTGCAATCTGCAGGTATTTCTTTTTCATTTTTTTATGGCATTGCCTTAAATTGCATATTGGTATCATTACCGTTCTAAACTGTAAATTTAGGGAGAGATATAGATGAAACTAAAATGCTCAACAGATACTTGAAATGGAAAAAATTATCTTCACTTAAAATGCTCACACTGGCTTGTTTTAATTTTAACTTCACTTAAGATAAAGATTGGCATATCATTGTGGCCCAGAACATACTCAAGTAGATTGATCACATCCCAATAGGTCGCTATTGTGCTATTTTTTTATGGTCTTCTTCCACTTGAATATCTGAAGGCTTACTTACCTGGCCCATTTAAGACACTAATGTGAGTTTGAAGCATAATACATGTAAGCGTCCTTCCCTCCACATAACCATTTTTTTTTTCTTAACCAGGAAAACAGTATATTATATTTTATGTATTGGTGTGAAGTATGGTCAGACTGGTCCATTACATAAATTCATTGTGTCAATCAATTTACAAAAACTATCAGATTTTCTCATCTAGACATAAAATCATAAAATCCAACGTGTCTCATTGTAGACAGGAAAATAACTTCAATTCTGGAAAATGGTTTTTATTTAAAAACTAGCCTATCAGGAGTTCTCTTTTCCATCAAACACTCTTTAGGTTCTCATATTAAGCTCTTGCCACTAACCAATTCATTGAGTAAATTTGAATTTTTGATGTTTAATGACCCTTACTGACCTGATGTCCTGATCATTACTGTTTGAAACTTTGAATACACTGGAAATTTATAGGGTCTCTAATAAGTACATGTCTGTGTATCACTATTAGTTTGTTGGGCAGGAGCATTTGTCAATTGGGTCAACAAAAGATTCACATACATAAACTAAAGACATTCTAAAACCTCTTGGACTGAGAAGAGTCCACAACATTTGAATTTTTGATATTTTGGCACACTGATCTTTGTTGTACACTAGAATCTAGAAATGCAAACACCTTGTATGATCTATATTTCCCAACTTTTGAAGTTTTGGTATGAGTGTATGACCTAGAAATGCATGTCTAGAATTAAGCTGATAACATTTTTTAGAAATTGGTATATCCTTTTATTAGTTTTTGATATGTTTTTTGCCTTTAAATTCTTTGCTCAAAAGCTAAAACACGTAATTGTACGAGTAAAGAAACGTAGTTGTAATGGTGGTTTTTCATGTTGCTATCTAAGTGTGTTTGTGGCGATTAGTAACTTGCTAAGCCCACATCGCATGATGGGAGGGATTGTAATATCTTTCATTTTTAATTGTTGGAAGTAAGGGTATTGTAGGCTTTAGGTGTGTAGTTTAGTCCCACATAGCTTAGATATAAAGTCTATGTGGTTTCTCTTCTCTATATATAGGGACTAAACTACACACCTAAAGCCTACAATACCCTTACTTCCAACATTAATGGAATACCTTCCATCGATAAAATAAAAATAAAAATGAATAGAATAATATTCTCGTCCTTTTTATACTCTTTTTTTTTCAAGTCATCTTGTTTTTCTTTGCTATAACTAATTTTTATCTCTCTCTTTCGTTTTTCGGGGTAACTATGCTTTTGATGGCTTCATTCTTTCATAATGATTTTGTTTTTGTTGTGTTGTAGTATTCAGGACCTCCGGAATAGTCAAACTGGTGCAGGTGCACATATATCTCCTATATATAAGGTATATCTGCAGCATAGTATTGTTAGAATTAGAATGTATAGTTTGGCCATATCAAGCAGAGCAAGTTCGCTGACTGTGTCAGTATCTCTCATTCCGGAAGCTTTCTTTCATCCTTTGAAACATTTTGTTTTAGGAAATTGGACCAAAATAGTACCAAACAGATACGGAACAATACTGTCATTCGAAATAAGATGGTAATTGATGCACTCGTGCAATATAGACATGAACTTTGAACCGAATTCAAAGAAGTACGACGATTTTCGGGATCGACAACCAATGTCTTTACCAAGAACTCAACAACTTAATTGGACATAGATCAACAACACCACAACATGCACATGACTAAGGGTCTGTTCGATTCGAGCCCGGGATTTCCCATGTTTGATTACATGAAAAATAGTGGTAAAATTTTAAAACAAAATGATAAGTTAAAATGTTGGGACATATTGGAGTTCAATGTTAAGGAACTCTCACTAAAACACATATTTACATGATTTTCCAATGATGTTCATGATCAATGTAGCACTATAGTCATTTTATGAAAATTCTATATCCCGAATATTTGCATGTAATAAATGTATTTCCTGATAAATTGTTTTCCCACTCGAATCATACAGACCCTACCTTTATTTTTTTTTTACTGCCATATTAAATTCTATACATTGCTACAGGTTGTAAAGACTGTCTATGCATCTCCAAGTCGCGTTGATTTTCAATTGGACTCGAAAAAGGTCAGTTTGTCATGCTGTGGAAGGCATTGTCTTCAATTTTTGAATTTGGTTTCTTTTCTAACACATTGATATGTTATTATGTGCAGGAAGTAGAGACAGTACCTGCATATCCAGATATTTGTTTTGCTGTGGATGACTTTGATTCTACTTTTGATGCTGTGGTAAGATATCTTATATCTGTAAAGATTTTCTGTATTTGAATTTGAAATTAATTCTATAGGGATTATAACAATATGCAAGTAGAGAAAAAGTAGAAGAAAAGAAGGAGAGAAAGCACTGTCTCAAATGCAGTGACAATGTTGGATGTTGGTTATACCTGGTTATGTGGGGCTCACATAAACAACATTACAACCTTGCACACACAACACCGACATTGCATAGTAGCTGCATATTTGTCTTATTTTTTTCTTCTGTGAGGTTGACACTGTCAGTCTTCTACCATAACCAATTTTGGTCGTAGGGAGAGAAAGTAAGTCTGTTGTTTACTTCTTGAAAATATATTCACAAACTCTTGATTTACAAAGTGAATTTCAATAAAGAAGTTGTTGGGGGAAACCTCTTGCTGGGATGTTTCAAATAAGACCAATAACCAGTATGAGATTATGCAAGAAAAGAAATTATGTGCAGGACATGTCTAGCATGGGGTATGTAGTATGCAGCCAGATGTAGAGTCTGGTTTCCCAGAAGCATCTAACATGTGCCAAACTTGTTTGTATTCTTAAATGGAGGGACCTACCACATTCTTGATTTCAATTGTTGTATTTTTGTGGCGGTACTTACAGGCACGGAGCGTTTATTATGACATGTGATTATGTGAATTGACATAGTTAATGACACACATATATGGGGAGTTGGGGACCATACAGCAAATAGCGAGGGCTGAATGTTGGTGAAGATGGTCTTATTTTTGGAGATATTTTCTCTAAGATCTTGTTCACGTTTTAACATTGTCAATACTTCATAGATCAAAGTTTACATTTAATTTTATGGTCCAGAGTTTTAAAGGTTTTGCAATGAAAGATGTTAGGATGAGATGATATCTGGTGAAGGTGGTCTCCATAGTGGGTTGATCTTCTTTAAAACTCAGCACTTTACTTGTCTCTGTATGGGCCCACATTTATATGCACGATATGTTAGTTTTAAGTCTTTGTATATACTCGCTGATGGACGAAGACATTGACTTAGTTTGTCAGCTATATTGACCTCTTTCTCTCCCTGGTTAATTGGTGAAGTACGAACATCATTATATTGTTGCAGGTCATGACTGAAACAGATCAATGCTACTGTGTAATTCTCAATGCTCATGATGGGGCAGCATTTCCAACTGACAGTGAGGCGCCTAATTGTAGCTCTAGCAAAACTTCTGATTTGGTTGACTCTGATTTTCGACGACTCAAGACTTCTAAGGTTTGCACTGCTCTTTTAATGCAGCTTTTCTTCCTTTACTTCATGTGTAATTTTGACAGAGCATTCTGTTAATCATCTTTTCTTCTTTTGTTTTGATTTTCCTGCATCTCTTGTTTCAAAAGTCATCATGTAATGCAAGAGAACCAACTAATAGAATGGTATTCAAATTTCTCGAATGGATGGAATCTGTACTAGATTGCTGCAGTGTTGCATACAGGAAATGTTAATGTATGAGGTTGATGGTGGACTAGTTAGTTTTCATGTTCTGAATATGGATGTTGTTTTCACACATAGCTCTCATACAGCTATGGCATATAGTCAAAGAGTTGAAAAAAGTTTTAGTACACTTTTGACAGTATGTCAACCTAAAGCTGAAGGTAGCTAGGTTTTGTTGATTTTACATAACCAGAAATTTGCCTGTATGGTCATAGACAATCTGAAGTTCTCAACTTGTGTGCTGTTCCCTTAAGGAAAATACTTTTCTTCTGTGGTATCCCGAAGCTTGTCTTCCAGTAAACATAAACATGTGTACTTTTATATTAGTACATTTTTTTCAATGCATAAAATTGAAAAGGTAACATGTTCCAATTGTTAATCACAAAGCATGTCTTGCACATAACATTCGTAGTGATACATATAGTTATTTAGGCTTTTTTTCTTTAATCGTAATTACGTAGTACATGGAATGAATTAAATTGTGCCTAAAAGGTCGAAAAGACTTCTATGACATAGGATATCAATGTGTTGGAATGAAGGAAACACGTCCGCACTATTTTGTAAAGTTTGGATTGCTAGTTTTGATTGAAAATATGTCCAATGAAGGTCATGAGTGAATAGATGTAGATAGGGAAACTGAGAAATAGTGGATTCAGTAAATAATAGGGTTATAGCGAACAAGCAACAGGTATTGACTTCTAAGGAGTCAATTGAAGAGGGCAGTGGATTCAGAAATAGTTGAAGGGATGCTTGATTTTGGCATGAGATGGTTCAGGAAATGGAGAAGAATAACAACAGGTAAAAGCTTTGTTTAAAAGGGCAATGGATCAGAATATTATGGGCAAAATGATCCTGAGTTCTTATGAAAGTGTGGTTCCTTTGAACTAGGCCAGAGAAAGATGAAGATGACAAAGAGGTGGATTGTGAGGGCATCATAGACGTGTGGCCACGTGAGTAGGTTGACTAAGGGTGTATGGTTGTTTATGGTATTTTAGCTGTCAATGGAGTAGTTTAATATTTGGGGTTGCTGGTGTTGGTCGGTTAGCGGGTTGTAATTATGAGTCTCAGGCTAATTTAATATGGGATGATCTTGAAGTACTGCTTGCCTTTTCTTAGTGAATACTTTTTATCCAGATCACCAAAAATTCAAGTCTACAATGTATTTTCAGTTTTTTCCAAATTGTTTTGTACTAAAGAAGCACTGAAAAAAAAAAAAATGATGAGGATTTTGTTCTCCACAAGTTGTGATTATAGTGAGTGTGAGACCCTTTTTGAAGCATCCAAGATGCACTGAAGTACAAAATACGCAACCTTTTCAGCCTACCAGAGATTTTGCGTAGAGAACAACACAAAAATCTATGTAGTCTTCAACCGAATTTTGAAGATATATTTTTCTTCTCTGTGTTTGATATGGTACATAAAAGAAAGGTATTTTATTGGCATAGCTTTCATAATCTATCTGTAACTTGATATAAAATGACTCGAATTTCAATTTCACCAATAGTGACATAGCGTTTGTATCTTTTGTTTTCTTTGGTACATTAAATGAATACCATTCTCTGGGCTATATATTTTATATTATGAGAGGAAAATACTTGTACATTTAGTTGATCTTGTTGATGCACAGAATTTATAACGATACAGAACCTCCTAAGATCTCTTGACATGTCATATTTTTTTATTGCAGCTTACTCTATTCTCAGGGTTTGTGAGCTATCAAATGGTTAGAGAAGCATACGATGGTACGTCCGTACATCTCTATCTCAATATTGTTATCCTAGTTAACCTTTCTGAAGTTGCTCCATTCTATGTAACATGGGTACTCTAGATTATTAAAGGTGTGTGTCTTACTCGTGTCGGATACACGGACACATACCCATGCCAGATACAGGATACATATTTTAGCTTAGGAAAGTCTTATTTTTGGATACTTCATACTCGTGTCAGATACCGATGCACCTACCTGTAAATGTTGTGTAGCCTCCAAGTGAACAACTACTGCTTAATTGAGTGAAAAATAATGAGAAATTTGAGGAATCCTGGATGATAAATTTGCAATAAGAACCCTTCTTTCCCTCCAATTTGTACCATGTACTCAGTTTTGTGCAAGTGTAACATAATTAATATATGTTCTAACTTCAGGGTATTAATAGAAAATGTCTCGTTGTGGTCTATTGAATCCCATTTTAGGTAATTAAAGCTGCTTACTATTTTTGCAATAAAGAGAACACAATTGGGAGGCTTAGAACATATCCATCTGTACAGTGCCCATTTAGTAAATATTAACTGAGATCCATTCAATCATTAGCTATTTCAAATTTTCAATAATCAGACTTCCTATATGGAGGAATTTATTCGAGAAATGGATATTGAGCTTTGCAATATTTCAACTTAAGGCTTCCAAATCTCTGAGTCGGTTCTCGAAGATACTCTCAGTCCTGGCATCCTTCCAACCAATGTCTGACCTCTCAAATATTCCAAACTTAGGAATCAAATCAGCCACATTAGAATTTTCCTTTACCAAGGTTTTATTTTTCTCTTGATGTAAATATACCAGTTTTCTCTATTCCGTGAGTTATTTCAGTACTCTGCAACCATCGCATCAACCTGGCGAACATAGTAACAAGCGCAATACTGTGACCAAGGACCCTCCTAATAATACGAATCTCATCGTGTCTAAATGCCGGAGCATTATGTTGTCTAAACTCACCTCACATCTATGTGTGTAATCCAGATAACCATCAATCTTGATGTTGTGAGTATTTGGTAAGACAGTAGATCCATATTGGATAACTAGATTTCCGCTTCAGACCATTTACATCGCACTCAGGGTTGCCTATCTGAGAACAACATGATATGTCATTTTATAGATAGGAGAGGATTAAAATTAGCTTCTGATCCCTAAGTACCAGTTGAGATAACATAAGCTCTAAGGGGAATGGTTGTCTTGCAAACCTCTAAACTAGAGTCGGGTCAGAAGAAGAAATGTTTTATAGAGGAAAATTGGGAGTTGGTTTGGATGGAAGAGACTAATCTTTGTTGATGTTTAAAAAATTCAAATATGGCCTCTAGGTCCAGAGACTACAAGAAATAGGAGAACCTATACGGCCATATCATAAGACTTCTTTTCGACCATCCTTGTCGATTTTCATCGGAAGAATATTGGCAAATTTGTATATGCAGAAGCATGGCAACCCTTGGTTTTTGTTGACATTATGACCGAGTAGGGTCCTACTCAGCAACAAATCCTTTTGAGTGTTGCATAAAACCACCTCAACCAGCATATCCTGCTTACCATGTGAAGCACCATCAGTAATTACCGTAAACCAACTTTGACGGGTAGAGTCTTGAGTTTTTCTATGATATTCGAATTTCTAAACCGAGATGGAAACAAGTGTTGGTTTGGATATCATTTATGCAACTATTTGGAAGACACCAGCGTCAGAAATCCATATTTTGGGTTGAGATAAGATTTCACTTATCTTCATTTTTCAAACCATATCAAACTTTTGCAATTCCAAATTACAGTATAGAGTAAAGTAAACAGTAATAATTGCAGTAACGTGAAGATCACTTAATGTCCCTAGCAACATCAAAGAATTAACCAAAGATTAGAGCTATGCAAGTCTTTAGAGGGTATTCTACGGATTATCTTCATATGAATAGTTAAAATCTATAACACCATTAGTGGATTTTACCTAAACAAATTGATTTGCAGTATTAAAGGTACCATGTAAAAGAGTCGAGTACGCAAGTTTGGAGTTTCGTCAACCAGCAATGGACGAAGTGACCAAAATAACATTAGCAATTACATCGGCTACCCTTGCAGAAAGAGAATCTCAAACCTCCTGCAACATAGATGGAAATACGTATGGACCACCTCCTTGAGCCTGCTTGTGATCATCGTGGTAAATCTGTAGGCAACATTGCAAAAGGCTATAAACCTGTAGTCGTTGAAGGAGGAAGGGTTAGATTTTGGGAACTGTAATGGACTAATGGCTATTGCGTTTCCACGATGGCACACTATATACGTTTATGTCCATACCACTCCTTTCCGCTTTCCTAAGTTCGTAGTCGTCAATATGTCACCGCTTAGCATCTAAAACTGCCCTCGCATTTACGGCTTTCGCAGGTAAGCCTTCCTCAGATCCAGCCACGTACTGTCCTCAAGATTAATATATGCAAATTTAGAGGAAAAACATCAACTCTGCAGCACATTTCAAACCTTTGAAAACCAATATGACATTTTTATATGATCATCAGAGTGTTATGTTCTCCTTATTTTCAAGGTAACATTCATAATTTGTGCCTGTGCCTCTTTTAATATTATATTTAAGTTAAGAATTCCTCTTGTTTGCAGCAGGAAAATCACGATTTGGAAGCCTCCTGTCATCAGGTCATATTACGTGTAAAACAGACAGGCTCTATATGAAAGGTCCTGGAGGGCGCGGAGAGGTTGAAGTGGCCGTTTCTGGCATAGCAGGTGAATATGAAATACTTCAAGCTTTATTATGAGATTTAGGAGTTAGTTTTGTTCTGTGTAGTTCATGTGGTTCTTAGATTAAATTGAATCAAACAAGATTTTAATGACAATCAATGATGCTCCATCCTGCCTTGGCTAGTGCTGATGAAAAACATTTCCTCACAAGAAAATCAGAAGATAAACAAACAAAAGATAGTTATATGTAGGATTTGTTAGTAGTCTATTTATTATGGAATATTGATGTTTGATAATATTATAACTATGGAGTTCCATTATGGTGTCAGAGCTTTAAAGCTCGAACGAAGTTCTGATCGATCTTGGCAAGGGTTCGTGTTTTCCAGCGATGGTAGCCACCATCACCCCTACTGTCCAACGAGCCCTCTTCTTGAATTATGTTTTTCTCTTGCACGTCTTGATTTATCCAGTATTTTTACGCTGTTTTTCATTTTTTTTTTGATTGGCAAGCGGGGTTGAGGGGACCCCTACCCCTTTAAATTACGTGTGGAAACATATTTTAACAATCAGCTGTTGACGTGTTTCGAACCCATAACCTCTCCACTTTGTGAGAGGGGTGTTTTTCGTTTTTCATTTTAATATCAATGTATCTTGTATGCACTATCCCATCATTGATGTATAATGAAAACTGGCACTACTGCAAAAGACAACTCCATGTTCCACCACTGTGACATCTAGACAGTAACGAGTTCTTAAAATTTCTGAATTGCTGCTATCCAATGCGACACATAACTATATAGTTATAAAAATCTATGTTAGATGTATACACGGACACTCTACGGCTCTACGCATGTTGACACTTCCGAAATCTGAAATCTGAAGTATTATACTTTTGAACAGCTGGGCTGTTGACACTTCCGAAATCTGAAGTATTATACTTTTGAACATATCTGCATCATTGTAGTTATTTTCATAGTATCTGATAAAATATGGTGGAAATACCTATGAAGCAGTTGTTTGCACACAGAACCAACTAATGCTGGTCATGAATATGTGTCACCGACTCACCCGCAACTAATGTTTCTAGGATTTAATGCATCACTTGTGGAGATTAGTTTGTTAAACATGCTCACACTTGTTCAGCTGATAGAAATGTGATTAATCTAACATTTGAAGGTGTACACATTTGATTTCTTAATGTAATTGTTGCATTCATTCAATCTTGTGTAGCTGTTAAAACTTAATATATGTGTTTTACTACTTTTAAAAGTGAAGTTTCTAAAATTTGCTCAAGGATTAATGACTTGGTGAAATGTTTTATTGATAAATGGTTCATCGGTGAATGTTAAGTGACGGCCCTCGTACATATATTGGATATATGAATCATTTTGAGGACATGTTTTGTGAAGACAACTCATAATTTCGTACATTGGGAATAAAACCGTTAGATATTATCTGACAGAGTTTTCAGATAGGCTTTATTATAGAAAAGATGGGACATATTAGATGTATTCAATTAATTAGTATAAACTGATGCAGATCAAAGCCAGGAGGTTTCAGACCCCACTTCACCAGTCCAAATATCCAAGAGACTTGGGATTGGCTTGGGTACAATAGTTCGTAAAGCGGCCACCGCTGCATCCTTGGCAGCAAAACATGCCTATTCTGCTGCGTCTACCAGAAGATCAGATGATGAGCTTTTGCCTCTCAAATGTTGCTTAATGTCCATATCGCTGCCATGGGAAAACATTGCACATGATATTTTGTTCAAGGTAAATTGAGAAATAACTTCAATTGCAATTCTTTATAATTTAGCAGTTGGAACTTGTAACTGTTTTGGAGGAACCTGAATGCTAAAGAACTCAGATTTTGAGATATTTGGACAATGGACATGATGTTCATTCGCCTTTGTCAGCCATTTGGCATCTGACTATATCAGATTTTATGCTACTTATAAGGTTGTTTTTGGACTTTATAGATGTCACGTGATAAGTTACCAGTTAATTTTATCAATATCTTCAATAGATACCACCATTGTACTGAATTTTTATATTTTGATGGACTTGTTCAGGGAACCCCACCGGTGGATTTATGATCATTTGTCTATAGCTGGGAACTTCCTTGCCTGTGGCCCCTCTATCACTTAAAAGTATATTTGTGATATAAGAGTTCTTTTCTTTTCATTTATTTTGTATTTTCCTGTTAATACTTACTGTTTAGATAGTGTGGACTTGACTTGAATCCATGTAGCTTGTGAATATAGGTGCTATACATGTGTATTATTAGTTCAAATCCAAATTTCACAACTAACACTTGCTGGATATTTTTAAGTTAGAAGTTGGGACTGTATCTTCATTTGCTCCTTTCCCTAGGATAGGCAGAAACAAAATAAATAAGGTGATCATATCATTTTTAGGTCTTTGAATTAGACTTGAGAAACTTATGAATCATATATGTCAGGGGAAAATTCTGATTTGATTGGAATAGCTTGTAGTGTTTTTTACTGTTGGGAACCAATGAATCTATCCATGGTTTATGTTTTCCAAATCTGAATAGTGTAGTCGACGGTCGATGTAATACAGCTGTCCCTTGGATGGTAATTTACCCTTGTTATCACTGAGGAATGCCCTTGGATGGTAATTTACCCTTGTTATCACTGAGGAATGCGCTACGAAGCTTGAAACAACATATGCATCAACTAGATGCCAGAAGAAAATAAATTTGTCCTCGGAGCCACCAATTACAATAGCATCATCGTTGGTAAGACTTGCAAGATATGTGCCCTTGTATACTTGTAAAGAATACCTTAGTTGTTGTCAAGGCCACAAAGCTGAATCTAAGCACTTTATCAATCTGCCACAACATCATGGTGGATTCATGTAATCTCCACCATGTAATCGGTATTGTTTCTACCTGTTTGACCGTCTTTGTTTTCTTCCTTTTCCACCACCAAGTCACCAACAACAAAGAGCTATTGCCTATTTGCCTTCCACCATAAAAAGCATTCAGGGAAAAAAAAAGTCACCTTTAACAGAAAAAAAATTTGGGCCCTCAGGAATGGGGATAGTGGACTAGGAGGGCCGGCTTCTTGGTGCCCACCTCCTAAATGGTAACACCTTCTAGATTAACCAACTCTACAGGCACCAAGATCCATTCACCCCACCCTTCATCGGGCAATACGTTACTCTGCCCAACCTTACTTTATATATTACTAAGGTAACATTAATATGTCCAATGTGGGACTAATTAGTATATACGTGTTACTTTTACTGTTTTCCTTAGCCTTATTAGATTGAGTGCAGACAGCAGACTACAGACGAGGGTTTTGTAATTCTTCTTAATAATAACTAGCTGTGAACCCGTGCTACACACCGGGATTAGAGATTTTTGCGTATTTAGTACGAAAATAGTTTTTTTTTAGCTAAAAAAAGAAAAATTCAGGTTGCATTCATATTACATTGTAGAGATTTTTGGACATACCCCATTTGAAAGTCGAAATTTGAGATACCCCACTTGAAATTTATTTTTTTTGAGATACCCCATTTCAAGACAGAAGAGATTTACAACCGTATGTTAGTTTTATGATGGATGGCTAAGATAACACTAGGGGTGGGCACTGTCCGGTCCGGTCCTAAAAAGTAATAGGACCGGGACCAAACCGATTTTAAAATTTCGGTTCGGTTTCGGTTTATGGACCGAAAATATTTGAATATAACCGGACCAAATAGAGTCGGTCCGGTTTCGGTTCAAAACTCGGTTCTGGGCTTTTGTTATTGGGCCTTTAGTCCACTAAAATATTAAAGATTGTTCTTAAGTTTTGGGCTTTAAACAAAATAAGACATGGACCAAATCAAACCAAATCAAGTACTAATAGAAGAAAAAGTCCAATATCCATGTAGTTCGGTTCGGTTCCCTCGGTTCTATAAAAATAGAAACCGAAACCGAACCAATATCTATACGGTTCGGTTCGGTCTTGACCGATTTCTAGTCAACTTGGTTTTGACTCGGTTTTTTCGGTTCGGTTTTCGGTTTTTCGGTTTTTTTGCCCACCCCTAGATAACACCACATCCTAAAATGGGGGTATCTCATTTTTTTTTTTTAAATTGGGGTTATCTCAAATTTCGACTTTCAAATTGGGGGGTATGTCCAAAAATCTCTACATTATAATACAAATATAATGTATGCAATGTGTAAAAAGGCCATTTTCTTGCTTGCCCAAAAGCAACCTAAGGTAATGTTGTTGAATGCACACGTCTCCTAGAGTTAGTACTCAATGTCCCTGGATTACGAAAGTAATGTATTTGAGCTTTCACATTAAACCCAAAACAAATTCAAAAATCATAAAGAGTTAATAATATATGATATACTAAAAAATTATTAGAATGTCATAATTTGTTGTCAATACACAATATCAGATCAATATATTGTACCATAGTTCAGAAGAGTATATATTACAATACAAATTTTAAGGAACACCAAATGTTTTTTCATATTTGAATATAAAGGTTAATATAGCCTTGGCCCAAAGGAGATCGTAATTAGTAAATCAACCTCCTTGCCAAAATAGTAACTCGCCAAGGTTCAACAGAAGACAACTTTTCTAAGTAATATCCATAAGACCATAACTATCAGTTCTACTAAGTAATGCTTGGGAATGGATTTGGTCAAAGGGTGGACAATATACGGTAAAATCTTGCTACTATCAAATGTGGGTTATGAACATACAAAACACTTGTGCTCTCTGTACAATGGATGTTGAAGATACTGCTCATCTGTTTTTCAGGTGTGAAAAAATGATGAAGGAGATTTGGGTGCAGCTGACAGGTCCAGTGCAGCAGATCAGGGACATGCACCAGGATCTGATCAGTATTGAGCAGCTTCTGAAGGCCTGGCCAAAGGTAAGGAACAACCCTTTTATAGTTTGAATGTAGGCAGTACTTCCTTATGCTTTAATATGGGTAGTATGTACCATGAGAAACTATTCGGTGTTCAAACAAAGGGAGTTTTAGACTTAGGAAGGAGTAATGGGCCAACCAAAGCAACCATGTGGGCATGGTTAGCAATTGATGCTGACAACCTACAGAATAGAAGAAGCCACATTTTTAATGAAATAAGAGTGGGCTGGAACACTATGTTGGACAACACAGAGATAACAACAACAGTGAACTGAATATGGTGTGCAGGGAAACAATGGAAAGTGGAAGACCTGGAGATATTGCAGAACTGTATATTGCGTGAGGATGAGACTGCAGAATCTGATCTGTGATGCGGCGATGCATTTGTCCAGGTAGACAACTGTCTTCATGTTCTTAAGAATGTTAGTTAAGGTTGTTTCACCGTTTGTATGGCATAAAACGGTGTTGGTTGGAGGCGTTTTTCTTCCGCTTCTTTTTAGTGAAGGATTCAAGTTTGCTAGCTGCGTGCAAAATTCAAAATGCAATAAGAAAAAAGAAATTTTGGGTAGAGGCATGTCTCTATGGGTACAGACTCATGACCTATGATTGTATATATAGAGGCATGTCTATATGGGTAGTATTAACCTGACGGTACCAAGTGTATGTTGTTCAGGTATGTAAGTTTGGCGAGAATTAATATATTTCAACATTCTATCAAAAAAAAAAAAAAAAATAGAAATAGAAATAGAAATTTTCACTCAAGTGACAACTACTTTTCAGTAAAAATGCATCCTTGAGATGGTTTCTCTTTCTTTTTTCTTATGCTCTGCTAGAATGACTTTATCAAAAATAAATAAAAATTTGGCGGTCCTTCTTTGATCAGTTATTTGTCCTAAAGAGTAACACACGAAACCAAACACGGAATGATGGGGTTGTTTTTCAGTAACTATTATTTTGAAATAGAGATCAATTAAGACAAACAAAATTCAAAATTCTACAAAGATATACTTACTATGACCGAAATGTGATTCTTCAAGCCAAAGATAACATTCTAGGTCCTTTGATTTCCTTAACAACGTCTTAAACTCCTGATGAACTAAAAGGAATCTAAGTGAGCAAAACATAGAGGACGTTAAAAAAAAACTGTGCCCATGCTCTCCAAAAGTGTAACCTTTTTCTCAGCAAAAAGTTAGTCTCATACTCTCATATAAGAAGCTATATCTCTTCATGTGTTCTTGATACCTAAAAAACCCCAACAAAAGATGCATGTTAAATATATTGCTTAAACTGAAGCTAAGACTTGGTAATATTTAAAAGAATACCCCATAATTGCTATCAGATATATAATGTATTCAAGCTTATAAACGGAATTTAGAATTTTTGTTTGTAAAGAAAGAAAAACTTACTTGGAACATATATGCTTTGCTATCTAGCTTCCAATATGACCATAGTGGTGTGCTTGACCCTTTGTAAGAAACTTCTGCTGTGCTATTGGTAGCAAGAAATTCTTAATCTGAAAAATGGGGAGATGTATCATCGTATTAGCATCAACTAAAAAAAGCATCAAAGTGTACATAAGTTTCAATCCAAAATGGTTGTAAGTACATGTATATTTGACGAATTTAATAATGTTAGTTTTTGTTTCTGTACTCACTACAATAATCAAATCATTAGCTACTTTGGATATCAAACTAATTTCTTTAATGCAAAGTCTCATTGATTCGCATTGTCCATCATCAATACCCATCTTGAGTGCTCAACTTAAAGCCTTCAAAAAAACAATATATCAATGAAAAAAAACAAATAAATAGAGCACTAAACAATTTCTCAATTAACATATATTTGAGTAATTTATTTGATTATGAATTGAAAATAAGAGAATTCGGAATGGATGGGGTATGGAATTATCTTACTGTGGAAAGTAAGGCATTCTGAAATATATGTTTTCATCTTTTATAAAATCTAACTACATCCAAATTTTGAATGGAACCAATATAACAATCAAATCACTACCATTACTCGAAAAACAACATTCGATAATCAGTTAGTTTTTATTTAAACAACAAAAATCAAAAAGAAGATACGATTGTAATTCATTATCAAATCATTTGCAAAAAAATCCGTTTTTTTTTTTCGAAATTTGTTTGGGAAGAAAAATCTAAGATTGAAAGAGAATTAAGGTGTGTAGAATTACCTTTTTTTGTTGAGAAGATGGAAGAGATATCTCATAGGGTAATATTCCAAAAAAGCCCCATGTTTAGGTGCCTCTTCCCTAATAGGCCCTGACATGGGGTCATCTTCTCAAACAAGCCCTTACCCCACTTTCTTTTATTTTGTTTTACTAAAATACCCTTTGTACTAAAGACAAAAAAGAAAAATTAGAATATAAGATAAATAAGAAAGAGACAAAAACATATTTTTTAATATTAATTAAATTTTTTTTGCTATATCATTTGTAACTTGTATATCTTTTCATTAAGAAATTAAAAATCAATATGATGTATATGGTTGGAAAGATCTCGACGAGATCTATCTAACAAGATCTCACATGGGTATGAAAAAAAAACAAAAAAAACATGTAATTTTTATTTTTTCGATAATTTTTTCGCTATATACTGTAAGGGTCTTGTCCGCTAAAACATTGATTGCTGTTCTCTAAATAATATAGTTTTATCCTCTAAACAAGCTATTGTATCGACTCAATATACAATTTTACTAAATCACATTATATATTGAAAAGTGTTGAGAGGTGGATTAAAACTGGTTATCAAAGTATATTGGTCATGGTTCCATACACATTACTTGGATTTTGTGGAAAAATAAGAATGCATGAGTGTTTAAACAAAGGGAGATTATCAGCTTCAATGATGGTTAGAAAGTATATGAGTTTGTGGCTCAACGATTGCATCCATCTCACAAAGTAGAGAGGTCGTTGGTTAGAAACACGCCAGCAACTGATTGTTTGAATGTTTGATATAAGTTTTCTCACGTAATTTAAAGAGGTAAAGGGTGCCTTCAACCCCGTTTGACAAAAAAAAAATGTTGGTTAAAGATGTGAGGTATTATATTGTTTTGGTGTTGTAGATGGGAAGGAAGAATGGAGTACAAATTTAATGAACTTCGTGGCATTACACCAGGCAAAATGAGAGATTTATGTTTACACTGGGTTATGCTCTCTCTTGTTTCTTATGCTTTGGGCTGTAACCTAAAAAAAGTATATAGTTTTTTGTGATGTACATTAAACGTTTTTATGAACTTTTCATGGTAATACAATTTTCTTTTTGTCTGTACAATAAGGGTTTTGTCCTCAGTCGAGACATTGAACTCGTGCATCAAATTACAGACTACAATCCACATATATATTAATAATATGGAATTGATATCATGCCTTTGTAATTTACAGAACAACAAACAACAATTTAAAGGATATTGCTTTGGTGTTAAAAGATAAGAAAACATTTTTTAGAGGACAGAAATAAAAATGGGTATTTTGTATTTGGTCCCTCTAGAACATTTGTATTTAGCAAGTGGTATAGAGTTTTTCATTTATTAGTATTTAGTCTTTTTTCCGTTACTTGACTAACAGTCAACTCAATTGACTGTAGTCAAACCACCCAATTTTTCAAAATGCCTAGACTATCTATGCACGTGCGAGGCACATGTTTTAGTGAGAAGAAAAATAAATTTTTAAACTCTACCTTGACAAAAGAATAAGTTTTATCACTTAAATTTGCAAATGAAGAACTACCCATTAATGATTTCGAAGAACCCAATACCCATTGTTCTTCATCCTTCAAAGTTTATTGCTCTTGGTCTATGAATCACTTTTGTAAATCATTTTTATGAATTGGCTTATAAAATAAAATAATTTTTAAGTTTTTTTCTCATCTTCTTCATCTTTGAGGTATAGAGAATGTTTTGGTTTTGTTGGGTATTGGGTTTCAATTTCTATTACTTGCACTACAAGAATACATCAAATTTGCCACGGACCGGAACCGTGGCAAAACAGGATTAGCCACGGTTTTCGACCGTGGCGAGACCGTGGGTGTTCAGGGCGTAGCTAATTCTTTTGCCACGGTCCGGGTCCGTGGCGAATAGCTATATTTAGCCACGGTTATGAACCGTGGGCCTTGCCACGGATATCAACCGTGGCAGAATTTCAATATCCCCACGGTTCCGATCCGTGGCGAATATTTTTTTTTTTTGAAAAAAAAATATCGAAATTAATTTATTTTTCAAATTAGCTACTGTTTTTAACCGTGGCAAATCCGGAATTTTTCTAAAAAAAATTGAATTTTGCTACTGTTTGGAGCCGTGGGAAATCTGAATTCTTTGCAGAAAAAAATAACAATTATTATTTTTGCACCTGCCCTGCATAATATAAAATCATATTCTCACTGGATACAAAAAGGAAAATCAATTGGTTTAAGCGCATTTATAAACTACATCCAAAGTCACTTTTAACCAAGTCAGTAATGAAGTACAAACTAAAACAATTAAAAGCAACCAAAACTTAGACAATTAATCGTGTACTAAAAGATGCATTTGAATGTTCAATGAAACAATAAAATATAACATCTCTGTAAGAAACCATGGTACAGTTTTAGAGATCTTACATTAAATAATGAAAGCGTTTACATCCTTTGTTCTAACGTGAATAGAGAAAGTTGTTACATCCTTTATTTATTTCATTAAACAAAGCAAAGCATGTAATATCACATACTGACAGGAATCCGAACAATGTCTTCCCTCTGCCATCCAAGAGAATTGTATACGACAATCACCTACAGAAAACAATACACAGTGTGACATTGATAAGCTTTTATTTATCACAAAGTAGCGAGAGTCATAGTGTTAGCCTTACCAAGTTTATGCATTGCTAGCAAAATCGGTAGAAAGCATGTATTCGTCTCAAAATTTTACTAAAGAAACCTCATAACTATTACTGCAAGCACCCCATATCACATATTATAAGTGCCTTTGCATACACAATGGTATGTGCAAGCAGAGTGGATCAATAAGGAACATAGTAGCAAATAATACATCCTTCTATGAAGTAGAATATACATGAAAAGAAAACTCAACATCATCTTTCCCCAAAAAAAGTCTATAGCCATGATTTTATCAATCAACAAAACCAAGCATACAAACAAGAGAAAAAAAAGACCATACATCAATATAGGGTGACATAATCTACAGAGACCAAAGGGAACTATGATCAACGTAAAAGAGTCTGGCCGCTTAATAACGTAATGTCACCAAGAAACTATTTCGGAAAAGAACAGGAGTGACATCATACTATTTTAGATCACAAACCCAGAACTGCAATTTCTACAAATTTGAGTATAGCTCAGTAGAAAAAATTCAATATACAAACGCTTGATATATTTAGTAAAATGCCTGTCATATTATATAGCAGAGAGCAAAGCACACATTATTAATAGGAAGTAAATAAATGGGTAGATATAAAAAAAAATAAAATAAAAACCGAAACTTGAAAACAAAAATAAAATAGTATCAAACAACTTCTCATTAATGACAAACATAACCTCACCTGACTTCCAGTGTCCATGCAGCTCAGGTGTGAATTAGTGCTTGTATTCCATAAACGAATGCAGCGGTCAGCAGTGCCACCACCAGATGCAAGGAGTCCATTAAGATGTGGAGACCAGGCGATCGCCTTAACAGCTGCGGTATGCTCACAGTATTTAAGCACAGGTTGTGGTGAATGTTGATTCCAAACAAACAGCTGCAAAAAGAAAAGATTGACAAATGCTCACAAAATAATACAAACAAACAACATCCTATAATTCCAAGGGAGAAAACTCACCCTGTTATCATTTTCACCAGATGCCAGCTGACGGTTATCATAAGACCACTTCAGTCCACAAACCTACAAGGGAGAAAACTCACCCTGTTATCATTTCCACCAGATGCCAACCCCACATTCCTCCAATGTTTTCCAAGTAATCCATCAAGAACTTCAAACCACTTCAATAATGTACAAAACACAAAATCAATTAATCAAAGTTCATACACAGCTATAATGTTCAAGATGAATAATGCAAGAGATGAAGGAATATAATATTTACCTGGATAACATGGTTTCTGAAGTCTACTTTTTCTCTTTCTTTTCTTGTTTTGTATTCTACATAGAGAACACTAATGAGGTATGCAGTCCAACTTCCTAATAAACCATAGAACAATTGAAAGAGAATTCCTGATTGCATTCCAAGCTGAGAAAATGAGTATGGTAAGGTAAGTAGAACTTGAGCCACCTGCAAAAACAAACAAATTAGAGATTTAGTCCTTGTTGAAGGTGATTAATTTGATAACAAAGAAACAGAAATAAAGAAAATGTAGACTAGCTATATCAAAGAACCTCATTTGAAGCACAACTGAACCAAACATCATAAACAGAATCACCATCCCATAAGAACATTATCTAATTATTTCATACACTAAATACTACCTACTAATTATCTAATTATTTCAAAACATTATCATAATAATCTAATTATTTCAAAACATTATCATAATTATCTAATTATTTCAAAACATTATCATAATACAACAATAATTCCCACATTCAGCCTTATACAAGTAATAGAAACCAGAGATCTCAATGTCTGTCCAATTCAAATTTTATATACTTGAGAAATCAGAATTGTACTAACAACTGACAAGACCACCATAGCCTAATGAATTGAACGAGGACTTCATCTGTACGGTCATCCACTGCATTGCCTCTGCACACCGAGCACCATTTTTGCAAGGCCATATTATAATAATTTCATATTTTAATTCAAATACTAAATAATGTATATAAGGTGAAATTCGCGTCAATCTTCTCATGCTCATTTTTATACAATTCTAGCAATTATAAGGAATTTTACTTCAATACAATTGTTATATTATATGCTTACGAAAACAAGATTCATACATTAGTGAAGCCTGTATAAATAGCCAAATTAAACACACATGCAAATAACAAAATGAAAAAAAAAAGGAAAAAATTTAAATAATCTCATGTAATGGTGTGCATCACAAAACACAATGTAAGTTAGGTGGTAGTCATAGCTAGGGAAAGTTTAAGGCGAGTTGCAGGATTGACCAAGCAGTATATATAGCAAGCACTGTGTGGAAACAAGACAGCTAGGATGCAATTGGATTTTAGACGCTTTAGATATAATATATGGCTAGAATAGCTATATATACTGCATTGGAACTGGATGTTTTGGAAGAGAGGTGAAACATGTTAAGTTTGTGATCAGTGGCTAAGTTCTATGGAAGGAGGCCTTCACAGGAGATTCACAATAATATACATCACTTATTGCAGCATTTTGCTACTAGCAATTTTCTATCCATTTTTTTGTTAGGAAGACATAATATTGCATTAGGATAACAATTATGTACAGACTACAATATTTTAACTAAGGGTGGATAATGTTAATTAACCCATAGTAAGTTGGTCAGAAACCTGCCCTTTATAAAAACCAAGAGGGATGTCTTACATCAACAATAAAAATTTTGAATTTATATATATTGTCTATGTTCTTCTTGCAGCTTGGTCTGGTGAGATATTGGTTTTTCCTTCAAGTCATTAACCTCTTTTAAGTTCTTGGCTGACAAGTGAATAGTCCATTAAATATGCAGTCATTCAGGCGACTGTCCTATATCGCGTACAATGCTAAACGATATTTATCTTACATAGTTTAACAAATGCTGAAATGCAGTGGCTATATGTCCCCTGGGAATGAATTTTTTCCTGTAAAGTCAGACGTCTACAACTTTGAAGTATTGCTACTGGAAATCGTTAGTGGAATGAAGAATACTACTTTTTATTGTCACGAAGAATCTGTGAGCTTAATAAAACATGTATATTCAACTTATGATGTTCAAGCATTAATGTACATGTATCAGCCTAGCTAATATGTTAGTTTGAGTTCCTAATGTGTCATTGTTTGAGGCATGGAAACTATGGAACGAAGACAAGATACATTCGAAATTTCCAAAAACAGTTGTGCTCCAAAGAAAGACAGTAGCACAACTGCACAACTCAAAGAATTCATAAATTGAGGAGGGGTGCACTAGTTCTAGAGGTTTTGAAAATTGATAAGGGTCTTGTAAACATTAACTCAAACAGTTTACATTTGAAATTTCTTAAAATTGAATTTCACCCAAAACAAAATCAGAGATTTTGTCTTCAAACAACAACAAGAGATTAAAACGAATCGAAACCAACAAAGATCATATATTTTTCATAAATTACAAAAAAGCGAATTCATAAAAAGTGTATTCATTGAGAAATTGAGAGATTGAACAGAAGAAAAAGTCTGAATCAAAAACCTTACCTTCAATTCTGTAAAGAGATTTTTGAAGTTGAATAAAAAACATCAATTCTGGATCCTATAAGTCGGTACAACGATTTTTTTTTTATAGAAGAAGAGTGGGAAGAAGGGAATTAGGGTTCTTTGTAGGCGCGGAATCAAAAATTCTGTGAAAAAGATTAGAGGAAGTGGGAAACCGAACACTGTTTTGTTCTTTAACTTCTTAAGATAGCCACGGACAGTCTAAAACAGATTTATAACCGTAGATAATGGTAATGCAATCGGATGGCTGAGAAATATACACTTGCCACGGTTAACAACAGTTGCTAATGTCAAAAACAAATTTACATCTCGTTCAGTTTTTTGCCACAACCATTTTGACATCTGCCACGGCTAGAAACCGTAGCTATATTTGGCACGGACCCGGACCGTGGCAAAGAAAATCGTCTAGCCGTGCCAAAATACATGTTTTCTTGTAGTGTTGACAAGAACAATGGATGGGTATTAGGTTTCCAAATTGGAAGAGAAGAAAAATGAGTATTTGGTTTTCAATTTTAATTGTTTGGCAAGAACTATGGGTATCAAGTATTTATAGAAGAACAATAAGTGTTGGGTTTTCATTTTCAATTGCTTGACAAAAAGAATGACTTTTCAATTTCAATTGCTTTAAACAAAAATTGGGTTTCAATCTTGATAACTTTTGGGGTTGGTTTTCTTGATTTTGTATTGAGGGTTGTTAGATTGATGGGATATTACTTTGCAAGATTTTGTTATTGTTGTTTATCATTATCTTTGTTTTTTTATTTCTATTATTTTGTTTAGTTTATTTCTATTTATTGGTTTATTTTGGACCATTGGATGAAGCATAGAATGATATTTGTTGTTCATAAAAATGCACATGATTAACATGTGCATGGGTAGTTTAGGTATTTTAAAAACTTGGATGGTTTGACTACAGTCAACAGAGTTGACTACCAGTCAAATAACGGAAAAAGGACCAACTGCTAATAATTGAAAAACTATATACCACTTGCTAATAATTTGGTAGTATTGTGTTATTGTTTTTTAGATTTTTAGAGTAATTTTGAAAAACCTTATGAAATCATACAAAGATTTTTAGAGCTTGTTTGAGAAGATGACCCCATGTCAGGGCCTATTGGGGAAGAGGCACCTAAACATGGGTTTTTTTTGGGATATTACCCTATCTCATAAGAAAGAGATAAAGCTCTAGTTCGATGAAAATGAAGAAGTTGAGTCGTTTGGAATTTAGTTTCAATAACAGAGTGGAATGTGGAAAGTGGATTTAGTGGAGAGAGTATAACGTAAAGTTTAATTTTTTTTGTTTTTTGATAGAAGAGTTTAGTTGAAATACAAAGAGTGGGGTTAGTTGAGGGAGACAGGGAGTTAAGCCAATCAAATCTTTTGTTTAACTTAGTTGAGAGAATTAAACCAATCAAATTTTTTGATTAATTTTTTTTAGAGAAATAAAACTTTGAAAAATTGTGAGAGCTTTCTTTTCAGCTAGACACCCACGTAGAAAAAAGAATGTGGGACCGCATGGGTCTAGCTATTATATAGATATATAGATAATAAACAACTGTTTTAGCTCGCTTGATATTTATAAATAAACATCAAAATTTATCAGCAAAATTCTGACAATAAATTGAATACGATTTTTGAACCTTTTTAATTTGGAACCAGAATCTAGTCCAGGTCATAAAGTCAATTAACCACACCGATTGTAAATTTTGATAGACTAAATCATCTCAATGAATATGGTTATGTGATGGGCCAATGAAGTCCAAACCATTTGTCACTGAAGACTAAACCATGACAATAAAACACCAATAGAGTCTATCTATCTATCGTTCTTGGAATTGTTTTCGATTTGGTTCCCAAAATTTCGTACAGTGAAATTTATACCTACTCGATCTTATCACATTAACATGGTACATCCATGCCGAACAGATATAACACAGTCACAACTCACAGTCATATGGCAAATGCCGGATAAGAACGGCCATGAATGATGGAAGGGACGTGGTTTTTAGTTTTTACCTCAATTACTTAATTATGATATTTTTGATTTGGTCCAGTCTGCTATGAATACAAAGTGCTACCTTAATTATGTACGATATCATTTCATTTAGGGATTTTTAACCCCCCCCCCCCCTCCCCCTTTTATGGTCACTATTTGAGTAAACCTCCCCATTTGTCCAAGTTTGGATTTTACCCCCTCTCCGTCTACTTTTGTCAAATTTAACGTCTATTTTTATTTTTTCTTTCTAAAATACCTCTTTCTCATAATTTTTAGGAGAGTTAAGTCTAAAGTCTAAATAAAAATAATTTTTATTTTTTCTCAAAATTATGAGAAAGGGGTATTTTAGAAAGAAAAAATAAAAATAGACGTTAAATTTGACAGAAGTAGACGGAGAGGGAGTAAAGTCCAAATTTAATCGTGACCATAAAGGAGAGGGGGGGTGGGGGGGGGGGGGGGGGGGGGTGGGGTGTTAAGTCTAAAAATCCTTTTCATTTCATTTGGTCTAGTCAAACTCAATTGATATGAATCTAGTATTTGCCAGTGATAGGCTACCATTGTATGATTAAACAGGGCTATTAACTTATCTAGATATTTTTTTTCCCTGGTCGAAAATACAGTAGTACTCGACGATACTATATATACTAACAGATCGATATGGAGCTCCACCTGCAGGGACAAGGAGCATTAGATAGAGAAGCACATTATTGCTCCAAAAAAATCGCACCGTGGTCATATGTCATTGCAAGGCTTCAGGCAATGATTAACATATACAAAACAATTCAGGGTCAAGTCATTAGAACAGTGAACACAAACTAATGTGGAATTCTTTCCAATAATATATATCTTTTACGATTTTGTCTGGAGTGAATATAAATATATAATTCATGTGTACCAATCAGTCTATAAAAAAAAAAAAAAAAATGAAAACACATTCCAGTTTTCACACAACATAAACATGATTGCTGGGGCAGCAAGTGCAACCATTGAATTTTCCATTAGCAACATTTACCCCTTGAGATCGACTTTGAAAGCAAGCCCACTGCCCGCCTCTTGGGTAATCTAGCTAGATGCAAAACCATACTACTTCATTCATCAAGATCATAGGTTTACAGACGTGGATGAAATCGGTATTGCCTCTACTTCTTCAACATGCTTTGCTTTCTTCCTTCTCCACCAACAACAAAGAGCTATTGCTTCCACCACAAATATCAAACATCCAACTGAAAATCCAACTAGTAAAAAAAAAGCATCCAGGGCAGTTCATTGTCATCATTTGTTGTGTTACGAAGCTTAAATACGCCAACTGTGAAGATCACCCAACTGTGAAGATCACCCAACTCGCAATCTCAACTCTCAAGTATAAACCCTGCTACCATCAGAACAACAAAAATAATCATTTTCTTGCCCTTGTTTCTGCACTCCCAAGAGTTAACTCACTAGTCTTCTTTTGTTGAACAAACAAAGCAAACATACATCAAACTTGATTGCATCTCTTGTGGGCATATATAATGTCTGGTCAAGAAGAAAATAAAACTATTTTATATTTAAAATTTTAAATAACTTAGAATATCTTTATTTTATGAGAAATTACCAAATTACTCCTATAAATTTAAAATTATCAAAATAAATTATATAATATAAATTATTTGAAAACCCCTAATCGGTTAAATTACCAAATTACCTTAGAAATGTAATACATTGGGATTTTGAGAAGGGGCAAATACCATATATGCGCGTAGCGCGTGCAGTGACATAGTCAGAATTAGGGATATTTGTACTTTGTTTTCTACCCATAGTCTATTAGTTTGGTCGTAAGAACATATAGTTTGTCAGGATGGAACATATAGTCTATCACGGTTGGTGTTTTCTTCTATATATCTGATGACGTCAAGTTCTGTGTACATGCATGTCACATTTTAGCATGTACTTGCAAGATTTACTTAATCCTCTTTAGTTTGTTAAACATGCTACTAATTAGTTTAACTAAAATAGAATCTTTATCGGATTTTGTTGGTTTCAATATATATGCAAAGAACATGCTTGGGATCTGGTGTAGTTAAACAATTTAATCTAGTTTGATATGTATTCTAATCAAATTTTTGTTTTGTGTATGTGTTTTATATATATATATATATATATATATATATATATATATATATATATATATATATATATATATATATATATATATATATATATATATATATATATATATATATCGGGCTGTCTAGGCTGCCATCCTTAGGATGACATCCATCTTGACAGCCCATCTCATCCATTGGTATTACAAAGATCTAATGGTTATGATATACTTTGTTGTTAAAAGTTAAAACACTATAGGGCAACTATGTCTTTTACCTCCTTTTCTTCTCTCTGTTCATCTACCCTCTCTTCCCCTCTCAAAATGAATCTCAGCTAATACAACATCGATCTGTTCTTCTCTCAATCCATCACGCATATTCATAAAATGGTTAATATTGATTGTACTCCTTATGTTACAGAAGATGTATACTCATGAAATTGTTATTGTTTGAGATTTGAATTTATTTTGATGGATTAATGTGAAATTTTACAAGAAAAAAAAAAATTGATTGGGGTTTACTAAATTTTTTTAGAACCCACTAGGATAAAATTCATCTGAAACTGTAGCTTTTGATCTTTTAGTTTTTGAGTTTCAGAACAAACTTTGAACATTTAATATTATCACAATAGTCGGATTGTTTTCCAAATTTTAGAATTTGCAGTCCAACTACTCCAATTAGAAGTTGAGAATTGAGATCGATTTCGGAAAGAGGTTAATAAGATAAAGTCTGAAGTTATTGGGTATTGGATGGTGGGCAGTGTTCTTCGAGTATCTGACGAGAGAGTAATCTCTTCGACTCTTCTTGTTCTAAACTTCTAAAATGTGGGAGAGAGAAGAAGAAGAGGTAAAGTACACATTTACCCCCAATATATTTACTTGCACCTCTGAAACATATTAACACCGTTGGATTTAATCTGAACCAATGGATGAGATGGGCTGTCAAGATGGATGTCATCCTAAGGATGGCAGCCTAGACAGCCCGTATATATATATATATATATATATATATATATATATATATATATATATATTATTTATTTATTATTATTGATAAGCTCAAAGAATTACACAAAGGTAGAGGACAAACGCGCTACAAACTGTGAGGCAAGTCCTTTCTGGATATCAAACTTGATTCTCCTAAATACATATTCGTTTGAACCCTCAGTCATCACGTTGCTATCCATTACCTTCTGCACTCTCCTGAGGAGCTCAACTGCTTCTGAGCCTAGCAATCCAAATGTGTCAAATGCAAAGAGGATGAAACTATGGTGGTTAGCCCTACAAGCTCCGTCATGTTTCTCCACTTTTGCTGCTGCTGCTGCATTGCTAGCTGCTAGCCCCACCTCAAAAGTCCCAGCACCCAGCCCAACCATCGGAGACGCCCCTGTAACATCAACACACACATGTTTACCTTCAGACCAGTTGTAGACCAGAATATCAGCAGGACGTAATGTCGATCTTCCTTCCTTAGGATCAGTAAGAAAGTTAACAGGAGCCTGCTTCTTAACCTGTACTCCAGCCCGCTAGAACACATCACACAAGATATCTCTAACGTGGTCATGCCTGTACTTGAAGCCGGGGTAATGCTTACAATGGGCCGCATGGTCCCCAAAAGCATCAAGTCTGCTCTTCTTGCACACTGGACAAAACTCACCATCTGAATATAGAGGGATCATCAATCGATAACGAAGAATGGCATGATATTCTACAGGCGTCATGCGTTGTCCAAGCCCTTCCATCGGGATAGCAAGGAGAAAATCTTTGGCATGTTCTGACTGCACACATCCAATCACGACTTTTTGTCTAGCTGACAACTGAAATTCCCTCTTCAGACCAGAACTAATCTTGTTGTAGTATGCTTCCTCCAAGACATGTTGGGGTCTGAAGGGGATGGTAGCAGTTGGAGCAAGATTACTGAGATCAAAATCAGGTATAGAAAGATGTAAACTAGCAATGGCAGTATCGAAAACATTACCCATAGGTACAGTCTCACAACCTCGAAGAATATGGTCTTGGAGATCCTTGGTTTGCGTACGTGAAGCTACGAAAGCAAACTTCATAACATCAGTAGCACAATAGATACCAAGTCCACCCAGACGTAATGGGAGGGTTGCCATACGCCACTGTAGATCGCCAAAACCAGGTCCATCAGAAACCACAATTAATATTCTGAAGGGCTGCACGAAGCTTGTGGTCAAACCATGCGGCTAATTCTTGAACATAATCAAGGGGGAAAGTACGGAGAGCAAAGGTGAGTTTAGATAATCCCATACAAGAACGTAAAAGTGCCAACTCACATTGCGGATCCTTTAGCTGTGGTAATAGATCCATAAGCTTAAGTGTTTGATCCACTCGTTGACGAACATTACCCACAATAAAGGATGCATCAATACTTACAGCCCCTCCAAGCAACTTAACCCCTCGTTGAGGACATGATATACCAACTGGAAATATATCTGGATAAGAGCAGTCAGGATCAACAAAAGGCCAGAACAACTCTATCTTAGTCACATTAAGCACGAGCCCAAGAGATGGTCCACTTTCCTGAATGATACGAATAGCTCTAGCCACATGTTCTGTACTACCAATCAGAGTACCATCATCTAAGTACCATGCCTGCAACTCCAAGTGGCATTCTGACTGAATGCGGTGTATCAATGGATGCAAGACCAAAGCAAAGAGAAGAGGGCCTAAAGGGTCGCCTTGCTATATCCCAGCTGCTGACCAAATATGAGTAGACCCTAGATATAATCGAGCAGGTTGACAATTGACGTATTCGACCCATAGAGCAATAGACGGACAATGACTGCGTACCTCCCGTAGCATAGCAGACCGATCAACAAGGTTGAAGGCATTCTGAAAGTCCACAAGCAGCATAGCAAACAATGTGTCATCCTTGTTAGTATAAACCAACCAACTAACAGCGTGCAAAATTGCCTCTGCTCCATCAGTGTAACGCCCCAGGATTTCGTCCTCGCTCATCCCGGTGCGTCGAGCACCATACCGCTCGCTAACGTCAATATTGTCCCCCTTTAGTCACTGCGGATATCTAACAGTAGAGGGTTTTGGATCAGGGCCCACCCATGTGGTTTACCCCAAAAGGCCTTGACATTAGTTAGAGTATGGTTAAGCTCTATATACTACCAATACAACCACTTCCTTGGCAATGTGGGACTAACACCAACTCATGGGTGTTACAATCTCACCACCTTAGAAATAGAGCCGTCCTCGACTCTGCAGTACACTCAGTACAGTCCCAAAATCTTCGACGTTCCCTGCCAAGTGAGACAAGTACCTGGCGTTCCCTGGGCCTTTCCAGCGTACTTTCCCACCTGCAACAGGCGACCCGTCGTTGGCTTTGATACCAACTGTAACGCCCCGGGATTTCGTCCTCGCTCATCCCGGTGCGTCGAGCACCATACCGCTTGCTAACGTCAATATTGTCCCCCTTTAGTCACTGTGGATATCCAGCAGTAGAGGGTTTTGGATCAGGGCCCACACATGTGGTTTACCCCAAAAGGTCTTGACATTAGTTAGAGTATGGTTTAGCTCTATATACTACCAATACAACCACTTCCTTGGCAATGTGGGACTAACACCAACTCATGGGGTGTTACAATCAGGCACACCAACCCTAAACTGAAAATCCTCTAGGTATAGGACAATATCCTTAGAAACTCCTCTCATGGCAATCTTAGACACCGGGCAATGCCAAACCATACCTGATGTATGGTATTTGTGTACCTCACAATCAAAAGATTAGATTTATATTGAATTTTCCTTCTTGTGCCTGTATAAATTGGTTATCAAAGTAGACAAGTAACAAGCAAGGGTCGTACCCACCTCAGAGGGAGAGATCTTAGCTCAAACACAATAGAAAACAATGGTTAAGAAACACCAAGGGAATCAACAAACAAGATTTGAGATTGATTCTAACTTTCTACAGGCAATAATAATAAGTAAACCCTAACTTAAGAATATGGAAGAAATGTAAAGAAGATATTTGATGATATAGGGGGAAGATTGGTATCCACATACTGAATCATGCAAACATAACATGTTGTTCCTTCATTTTCAATCTATAACAATTAATTAGTCACCTCTCAGTTATTCCAATTAATCATTGATACCTATAATAATTAAGTAGTCACCTCTCAGTTATTCCACTCAATTAAACGGGATTCTCTTATGTATGCTATTGAATATATTTTATTAATCAAACCGTCACCTCTTAGCTATTCAATTTAATTAACTCAACATATTTATTAATAACTAAATCATCACCTCTCAGTTATTTGACTTAATTACAAAAAAGGTTCCAATAAAAGATATCAACTGCAGATATGTAATAATAACCTCTCAACTATTTCACTACACATCTTCAATCAATATAAATAAAACCATTAAAGCTAGGTCTCCCTAAACCCTAACAATAGTATTTTAATAACATGGATAATAATAACATGTAAGTAATCATACTTACCTCATACTGCAGCTAGAAGTAAATAAGTATTAAGTACTTTGAATCACAATGAGCATTAACAACAAACATGGTGCTTTTGCATTATCTAGAGTGCTTTAACCATCCCCCTAAGGGAATTTAGCTACTCATCCTTGATGATGACACCATGGAATAAATAAATAAATAACAAAACATCATAATGGAAAAGTGATTTGAATTGATTGATATGTGTAGGGGTACTACATACTCTAGCCAATCAAAACACGACACGTGGCCTGCCCAATATTCCACCAAGTCGCCCACTGCACGACCCAACTAAAGACCGACCAGAGCAGCTCGACTATACAACCGTTGGTGACCTCCTCATAAACATGTGCCGTTAATCAATGCACAAAATATCCTCGCCCATTGCATAATCAATGCACAGAGAATATCCTCGCCCGTTACATAACCAATGCTATGATTATGCTATCATTATGATGTCGGAAAATTTGCAAGATCCCATGATCTGCGCCCTTTCACCTTCTATAAGAACAGAACTACGAAGGCTTGATATCTAAGTTCCACTCCCATCGAGCTAGAGTACGTAGGCAATCTCGATCTCAT